>CM055120.1:24525700-25725700 GCA_029206835.1 Rana muscosa | reverse complement strand
GCCTCTTAAAGAGGGACCTCTAACTCTGCTTTTAACCGGCAAGAGCGTATTTTTACCGCTGGAAATTTTCTGGATATTTGTCCAGGTTTTCCCTGAATAAGCGTTCACCATGAAATGGGACGCTAACCAGCCATTCTTTACAGGGAGCTTCAGCAGACCAGTTTTTGAGCCATAGGAGCCTACGCATATGTACTATAGACAGCGTAAGGCGGGAGGCCTGATGGACTGAATCCTCTATGGCGTCAACCGCAAAGCCTAAGGCTCTAGGTAGATCAGCTAGGGCAAAGCCTGCTGATCTGTCAAGTCCCTCAAGACCTGTTTCAACTGATCCTTCACTGCTTAGCAGACCCCAATAGCTGCTACTGCTGGTTGTGTCACCAAGCAGATTTTCATAAGGACTCCAATCTTTTATCTATTGGGTTCTTGAACATTTGGACATTATCCACTGGACATGTCAGTGATTTATACATACAAGAGATGGCTGCGTCCACTGTAGGGACCTTCCATTTTTTTTTTTTTTTTTTTTTGATGAACTTATCCTCCATGGGATAGACCACCGGAAATCTCTTGGGGGAATAAATATTTTCTCAGGACGTTCCCAATCCTGGTAAATGAGCCCTTTCAGTAAAGGGTGAAGTGGAAAAGAACAAACAGTCTGGGGGCTTCTAGCGACCCCAACGAGGATACAGTAGTGGTTGATGGTTCCGCAAGGTGCATTTTTAAATGCTGATCGGACCATGTTAGTCAGAGACTGAACCCATAATCTTTCAGCTTGAGATGCTGAGAAAGGGTTCCCCCACTGTTGATTCCTCTATAACAGAATCAACCTTATCCTGATCCCCTTCAGGCAGGTCGATCCCTGTATGGGACTGTTGCTCTGCTAACAGGCACTCTGAAGGAGGAGACGGAGATCGGGCGTGCTTTCCCTGACAGGGAGGCAGCGATAAATGTTGACAATCTCTCTCTAATCCTCCCAGAGCTGAGGAAAAAACCTCCTCTGTTACATACACAGGAGCAGGTGACTGAGGACAGCCACAGTACCAAGTACCCCTGCGGGGTCTCTACGGTCACTTACCTCTGAACTTCAGGGGAGACTGGTGCAGCAGGAGTATGCCCAAGATCCTCAGAGCCCGATGAGACCCCCTTCGCTTCCTGGAAGATTCAGTTCCGGAGCTACTGGACGGCATATTCCTAAGCCTAAAGCTGAGGTATTCCAGCCGTAATACACCTCTTTTACTGAGAATAGTCTAGCACAATTGCTGCTATATCACAGTTGGTGTCTACTAATGTGCCTTTCTAGGGGATGCCTGTATCAACCGCTTGCTGTATGCCTTTAAATGTTGCCAGCTCTGTCTCTGTACTTCATAGCCAGCTTACTGCAATAATGTGGCTTTTTAAAAACCTGCTGGGACGCCCGCACATGCGCAGAAGCACTGCGGCGCGCACAGAGCGTCATCCCCCAGGCCCCGCCCCTTTTTCCGGCCACCTCTATATATAGAGGCGCGTGCACGCGCACGCGCGCGGCCACGTGCGCCTCGGCGCTAATTTTCAAACATGGAAACCAGGGACAGGAGCCAGGGCCCCCTTTGCCGCAGGCCGGGGGATAGACGAACACTGCAACATGGCAGAGGAAACAGTTTCCTGTAGGAGAACTCACCAGCTGCCTGGACTTTGCTCTCTGAGAAGAAACTAGTCCATATGACAAGAAAAACATTCCACAGCGGCCTCTAGTGGACAAACACAGGTACCGCAGTTTAATATACTAAACATATATAAAAAAACATTCTCTTTTTTTTTTTTTTTTCTTGACCACCATTAAAAATTATTACATTTTTTTAGTAGTTACAGGCATGCACAGATATTAGCGGGAATACCGTTAGGTAACAGACAGAAAGACAAATTAGGCTTGGGGGTCCCCCAATAGAACCAAGTTCCTGGGGGCCCCCACTTACCTGTTCCCCGCCGCAGGACTTTGTTTGGTCCACAAAAGCCCAAACTTCACCTATCACGGCAGGCATTGTAATCAAACCTTCAGGGACCGGGTTCCCAAGGATTCCACTCCCCTGGACCTGTATAGCACCCTGCACAGAAAACATCTTGGTCGTGGGTATGACCAGAGCTCTGGATCCCAGGGTCCAGCTCTCCTAAGAGAAGCATTACAGGCAGAACCTTGCTCTTCTCTGCAAGGCCCGGGTACCGACCGTTTAGCTATGAAGCTTTTTTGGTCGGATCCGGAATAGCTTACTGAGGCCCAAAAGAACCTGTACGCAAGCTCAGTGAAAAACACATGTTTCTTCTTGGCCAACACCTTAGACACTGGCAAAAAACTGAGGTGCTCCCGGATGGGAGGGGCTTATATAGGGGAGGGTACTTCCGGTTTTGGAAGTTGCCAGTGCCAGCACCTGACGGTAACTATATAACCCATTAGTAATGACTATGTCGCTCTGTGTCCCGTGATGTACGAGAAAGAAATAGCGCCTGCAATGCGCCCCGAAAAAGCTGCTCCATTGTATCAAGTGTGAAAGCCCGAGGGTTTTCACACTGGAGCGGTGCGCTTGCAAGAGGGTAAAAAAACTCATGCAAGCCGCATCTTTGAGGCGCGGTAGGAGCGGTAAAAATACCGCTCCTATAGCGCCCCTGCCCATTGAAATCAATGGGGTAGCGCCTCCAAAACGCCAGCAAAACACTGCAAAGAGGAGTTATTGCGGGCGTTTTTAACCCCTTTTCGGCCGCCAGCGGGGGTTAAAATCACCCGCTAGTGCCCGCAAATCGCGGGGAAAAAAACGGTATAGCGGCGCTAAAAATAGCGCCGCTATACCGCCAGCGCATCCAGCGCTTCAGTGTAAAAGGAGCCTTATGCCGCGTACTCACGACCGTTTTTCCCGTCGAGAAAAATGAAATTTTTCCCTTTGGACGAGAAAAACGATTGTCTGTGGGCTTTTTGTTGTTTTGCTCGATGGGAAAAACGGCATTAATCACGACGAGAAAAATTAGAACATGCTCTAATTTTTCTCGTCGTGATTCCCATCGTTTTTTTCGGCGGCACTTTTCCCATAGGGAAACACTGCCGCGGAGCCCACACACGGTCGTTGTTTTCGACCAAAAAAAAAATGTCATTTAAAACGGCCGTGTGTGGGGGGAACAAGCTGTTCCTCGTTTCTCACGTCGATTTTCTCGACGGTGTTTTTACAGTCGAAAAAAACGATCGTGTGTACGCGGCATTAGTGTATCTAAATCTGCTAGGACATACAGTATAATCCCCTCTCTCCAGACTGATAATGCTGCTGTGCCCCCCGTGCTCATTCCTCCAGAGCTGTGTCTCACTAATACAGGAGGTGTTTTACTGACAAGTGAAAACAGAGGGGAAAAAAAGCCTAAAAAAAAAAAAGAAGAAAAGAAAACGAATGCAGCCACCATTTCAATGAGTGGTAAGCTGCAATATGTTACATTTTTGGTTTTGGGTTTGGTTAGCGTTCCCCTTAAAAAATTTTTTTTTTACTTAGCATTTCTTTTATCCTAAAATGAAGGAAAACTCCCCGGGTCACTTAGGGATGTCTGGAGCCTCCGTACGCCGTGCCCTGTCCAGATATTAATAGAGATGAGACGTAAATAAAAAACACACAATTTCACGGGCCGTTGATGTGAAGACAGCGTTCAGTGCGGCCGCGGCGACCTCAAACACACAAACACACACAGCGCAATTCATAAACCCGGACTGCGGGTGTGCGAGGAGAAGACCGAGGGGGTGAACTGAGGACAGGCAGAGAACACAATGACAGCCAGGAGATATCTGAGATACTGACCGCCATGTGACAAGACGACGTTCCGCAGATCAGGGCCAGTCGAGACGTGATTGGCTCCTTTTCACAGGGGAGATGGTGTCCCGTCATGTCTGCGCCGATTACTCCTTATCGAGAAGAAACAAAACAGGGAGAAGGATTAGAAACTGCACAACACACAGGCCAAGCACATGACAAAATGTGAGAGCAGCAAAACACGCCAAACTATTCCCTCCAACTGTGACATGTAGTGTAGTCTGCTTATTGTGTTCTTTGTGTTCCCTGGTTCTGTCTTTGCCCCCTTTTCCACATGACATTTTGAAATAAAGCCTTTTCATTTCATTATATGTCCTATTTAGAACCAGTGATGTCATCACTGATTCCTGAGGTCCACTGAGGTCCTGATTCCCCTATATAGATCTTTATATCACTAGAGGGGTCACCAGCAGGAAGAAGGAGGTCCTCATTCCTCTATATAGATTGTTATATTACTAGAGGGGTCACCAGCAGGAGGGAGGAGGTCCTGATTCCTCTATATAGATCTTTATATCACTAGATGGATCACCAGCAGGAGGAAGGAGGTCCTGATTCCCCTATATAGATCTTTATATCACTAGAGGGGTCACCGGCAGGAGGAAGGAGGTCCTGATTCCTCTATATAGATCTTTATATCACTAGAGGGGTCACCGGCAGGAGGAAGGAGGTCCTGATTCCTCTATATAGATCTTTATATCACTAGAGGGGTCACCAGCAGGAGGAAGGAGGTCCTGATTCCTCTATATAGATCTTTATATCACTAGATGGATCACCAGCAGGAGGAAGGAGGTCCTGATTCCCCTATATAGATCTTTATATCACTAGAGGGGTCACCAGCAGGAGGAAGGAGGTCCTGATTCCTCTATATAGATCTTTATATCACTAGATGGATCACCAGCAGGAGGAAGGAGGTCCTGATTCCCCTATATAGATCTTTATATCACTAGAGGGGTCACCAGCAGGAGGTCCTGATTCCCCTATATAGATCTTTATATCACTAGAGGGATCACTGGCAGGAGGAAGGAGGTCCTGATTCCTCTATATAGATCTTTATATCACTAGAGGGATCACTAGCAGGAGGAAGGAGGTCCTGATTCCTCTATATAGATCTTTATATCACTAGAGGGATCACTAGTAGGGATGAGCTTCGTGTTCGAGTCGAACATACGTTCGACTCGAACATCGGCTGTTCGATCGTTCGACGAAGATCGAACGATTTGGGCCGTTCGCGCCAAATTCGAGTGACGCGAACGGCCCACAATGCACTACGCCATCGCAGTGTCATCCAGGCGCTGTGATTGGCCAAGCATGCACTGTGACCCCGCATGCTTGGCCAATCACAGCGCCGGCAGCGAGGAGAGCAATGATTGGCCACAGGCAGGATGCCTGTGGCCAATTATTGCTGAGGGTGTTTAGTACACGCCCCACACTATAAAAGGCCGCCAGCACGGCGGCCTAGTGTAGTGTGTTCCGGAGCAGGGATAGAGCAGCATAGGCAGGGACAGTGACTGTTATTTCTTTCTTGCTTAACCTGGATTCCTTTAGTTTAGGGAAAGAGAAGGATAGGTAGGGAGAGTGTCAGTGTGTTTTGTGCTTGTGCTATAGTGTGCTTAAAAAAAACATTTATTCTAGGGACAGAAAACTGTAGGTAGGGACAGTGTCAGTTTCTTTCACTCTGCAAGTCCTTGTTTCCAGGGACCTGGAAGGACAGTGAGTCAATTGTCCTTGTGCTATATTGTGCTTAAAAAAACATTTATTCTAGGGACAGAAAACTGTAGGTAGGGAGAGTGTCAGTTTCTTTCACTCTGCAAGTCCTTGTTTCCAGGGACCTGGAAGGACAGTGACTGAATTGTCCTTGTGCTATATTGTGATTAAAAAAAACATTTATTCTAGGGACAGAAAACTGTAGGTAGGGAGAGTGTCAGTTTATTTCACTCTGCAAGTCCTTGTTTCCAGGGACCTGGAAGGACAGTGACTGAATTGTCCTTGTGCTATAGTGTGCTTAAAAAAAACATTTATTCTAGGGACAGAAAACTGTAGGTAGGGACAGTGTCAGTTTCTTTCACTCTGCAAGTCCTTGTTTCCAGGGACCTGGAAGGACAGTGAGTGAATTGTCCTTGTGCTATATTGTGCTTAAAAAAACATTTATTCTAGGGACAGAAAACTGTAGGTAGGGAGAGTGTCAGTTTCTTTCACTCTGCAAGTCCTTGTTTCCAGGGACCTGGAAGGACAGTGACTGAATTGTCCTTGTGCTATATTGTGATTAAAAAAAACATTTATTCTAGGGACAGAAAACTGTAGGTAGGGAGAGTGTCAGTTTATTTCACTCTGCAAGTCCTTGTTTCCAGGGACCTGGAAGGACAGTGACTGAATTGTCCTTGTGCTATAGTGTGCTTAAAAAAAACATTTATTCTAGGGACAGAAAACTGTAGGTAGGGACAGTGTCAGTTTCTTTCACTCTGCAAGTCCTTGTTTCCAGGGACCTGGAAGGACAGTGAGTGAATTGTCCTTGTGCTATATTGTGCTTAAAAAAACATTTATTCTAGGGACAGAAAACTGTAGGTAGGGAGAGTGTCAGTTTCTTTCACTCTGCAAGTCCTTGTTTCCAGGGACCTGGAAGGACAGTGACTGAATTGTCCTTGTGCTATATTGTGATTAAAAAAAACATTTATTCTAGGGACAGAAAACTGTAGGTAGGGAGAGTGTCAGTTTATTTCACTCTGCAAGTCCTTGTTTCCAGGGACCTGGAAGGACAGTGAGTGAATTGTCCTTGTGCTATATTGTGCTTAAAAAAACATTTATTCTAGGGACAGAAAACTGTAGGTAGGGAGAGTGTCAGTTTCTTTCACTCTGCAAGTCCTTGTTTCCAGGGACCTGGAAGGACAGTGACTGAATTGTCCTTGTGCTATATTGTGATTAAAAAAAACATTTATTCTAGGGACAGAAAACTGTAGGTAGGGAGAGTGTCAGTTTATTTCACTCTGCAAGTCCTTGTTTCCAGGGACCTGGAAGGACAGTGAGTCAATTGTCCTTGTGCTATATTGTGCTTAAAAAAACATTTATTCTAGGGACAGAAAACTGTAGGTAGGGAGAGTGTCAGTTTCTTTCACTCTGCAAGTCCTTGTTTCCAGGGACCTGGAAGGACAGTGACTGAATTGTCCTTGTGCTATATTGTGATTAAAAAAAACATTTATTCTAGGGACAGAAAACTGTAGGTAGGGAGAGTGTCAGTTTATTTCACTCTGCAAGTCCTTGTTTCCAGGGACCTGGAAGGACAGTGACTGAATTGTCCTTGTGCTATAGTGTGCTTAAAAAAAACATTTATTCTAGGGACAGAAAACTGTAGGTAGGGACAGTGTCAGTTTCTTTCACTCTGCAAGTCCTTGTTTCCAGGGACCTGGAAGGACAGTGAGTGAATTGTCCTTGTGCTATATTGTGCTTAAAAAAACATTTATTCTAGGGACAGAAAACTGTAGGTAGGGAGAGTGTCAGTTTCTTTCACTCTGCAAGTCCTTGTTTCCAGGGACCTGGAAGGACAGTGACTGAATTGTCCTTGTGCTATATTGTGATTAAAAAAAACATTTATTCTAGGGACAGAAAACTGTAGGTAGGGAGAGTGTCAGTTTATTTCACTCTGCAAGTCCTTGTTTCCAGGGACCTGGAAGGACAGTGACTGAATTGTCCTTGTGCTATAGTGTGCTTAAAAAAAACATTTATTCTAGGGACAGAAAACTGTAGGTAGGGACAGTGTCAGTTTCTTTCACTCTGCAAGTCCTTGTTTCCAGGGACCTGGAAGGACAGTGAGTGAATTGTCCTTGTGCTATATTGTGCTTAAAAAAACATTTATTCTAGGGACAGAAAACTGTAGGTAGGGAGAGTGTCAGTTTCTTTCACTCTGCAAGTCCTTGTTTCCAGGGACCTGGAAGGACAGTGACTGAATTGTCCTTGTGCTATATTGTGATTAAAAAAAACATTTATTCTAGGGACAGAAAACTGTAGGTAGGGAGAGTGTCAGTTTATTTCACTCTGCAAGTCCTTGTTTCCAGGGACCTGGAAGGACAGTGACTGAATTGTCCTTGTGCTATATTGTGATTAAAAAAAACATTTATTCTAGGGACAGAAAACTGTAGGTAGGGAGAGTGTCAGTTTATTTCACTCTGCAAGTCCTTGTTTCCAGGGACCTGGAAGGACAGTGAGTGAATTGTCCTTGTGTTATATTGTGATTAAAAAAAACATTTTTTCTAGGGACAGAAAACTGTAGGTAGGGAGAGTGTTTTTTTTCTTTCACTCTGCAAGTCCTTGTTTCCAGGGACCTGGAAGGACAGTGACTGAATTGTCCTTGTGCTATATTGTGATTAAAAAAAACATTTATTCTAGGGACAGAAAACTGTAGGTAGGGAGAGTGTCAGTTTATTTCACTCTGCAAGTCCTTGTTTCCAGGGACCTGGAAGGACAGTGACTGAATTGTCCTTGTGCTATAGTGTGCTTAAAAAAAACATTTATTCTAGGGACAGAAAACTGTAGGTAGGGACAGTGTCAGTTTCTTTCACTCTGCAAGTCCTTGTTTCCAGGGACCTGGAAGGACAGTGAGTGAATTGTCCTTGTGCTATATTGTGCTTAAAAAAACATTTATTCTAGGGACAGAAAACTGTAGGTAGGGAGAGTGTCAGTTTCTTTCACTCTGCAAGTCCTTGTTTCCAGGGACCTGGAAGGACAGTGACTGAATTGTCCTTGTGCTATATTGTGATTAAAAAAAACATTTATTCTAGGGACAGAAAACTGTAGGTAGGGAGAGTGTCAGTTTATTTCACTCTGCAAGTCCTTGTTTCCAGGGACCTGGAAGGACAGTGAGTGAATTGTCCTTGTGCTATATTGTGCTTAAAAAAACATTTATTCTAGGGACAGAAAACTGTAGGTAGGGAGAGTGTCAGTTTCTTTCACTCTGCAAGTCCTTGTTTCCAGGGACCTGGAAGGACAGTGACTGAATTGTCATTGTGCTATATTGTGATTAAAAAAAACATTTATTCTAGGGACAGAAAACTGTAGGTAGGGAGAGTGTCAGTTTATTTCACTCTGCAAGTCCTTGTTTCCAGGGACCTGGAAGGACAGTGACTGAATTGTCCTTGTGCTATATTGTGATTAAAAAAAACATTTATTCTAGGGACAGAAAACTGTAGGTAGGGACAGTGTCAGTTTCTTTCACTCTGCAAGTCCTTGTTTCCAGGGACCTGGAAGGACAGTGAGTCAATTGTCCTTGTGCTATATTGTGCTTAAAAAAACATTTATTCTAGGGACAGAAAACTGTAGGTAGGGAGAGTGTCAGTTTCTTTCACTCTGCAAGTCCTTGTTTCCAGGGACCTGGAAGGACAGTGACTGAATTGTCCTTGTGCTATATTGTGATTAAAAAAAACATTTATTCTAGGGACAGAAAACTGTAGGTAGGGAGAGTGTCAGTTTCTTTCACTCTGCAAGTCCTTGTTTCCAGGGACCTGGAAGGACAGTGAGTGAATTGTCCTTGTGCTATATTGTGCTTAAAAAAACATTTATTCTAGGGACAGAAAACTGTAGGTAGGGAGAGTGTCAGTTTCTTTCACTCTGCAAGTCCTTGTTTCCAGGGACCTGGAAGGACAGTGACTGAATTGTCCTTGTGCTATATTGTGATTAAAAAAAACATTTATTCTAGGGACAGAAAACTGTAGGTAGGGAGAGTGTCAGTTTATTTCACTCTGCAAGTCCTTGTTTCCAGGGACCTGGAAGGACAGTGACTGAATTGTCCTTGTGCTATATTGTGCTTAAAAAAACATTTATTCTAGGGACAGAAAACTGTAGGTAGGGAGAGTGTCAGTTTCTTTCACTCTGCAAGTCCTTGTTTCCAGGGACCTGGAAGGACAGTGACTGAATTGTCCTTGTGCTATATTGTGATTAAAAAAAACATTTATTCTAGGGACAGAAAACTGTAGGTAGGGAGAGTGTCAGTTTATTTCACTCTGCAAGTCCTTGTTTCCAGGGACCTGGAAGGACAGTGACTGAATTGTCCTTGTGCTATATTGTGATTAAAAAAAACATTTATTCTAGGGACAGAAAACTGTAGGTAGGGAGAGTGTCAGTTTATTTCACTCTGCAAGTCCTTGTTTCAAGGGACAGAGAAGGACACCTGAAGGTAGCCCTTATTGCTTTTTTCCCATCTCCCTGCAGGCCATCTATTAGAATGTCTGGAAGGCAAACAAGGAGAGGCAGACAGTCAGGAGGCAATAAAAGAGGGCAAGCAGGCTCTGTGTCTGGGGGCAACAGTGCTGGTCGTGGACGCGGTGCATTGTCATCAGCACATGGCCATGGGACACGCTTGTCCTTCTTTTCCGCAGCTGGACATGTTGAGCCACATCATGCCGAAGACTTGGTAGAGTGGATGACCAAGCCCTCCTCCTCCTCCTCATCCTCTCTCACCCAGGCTCAGGGTACTGGAAAAGCAGCTGCCAAAGCGTCGTCTTCCCTGGTATCAATGTCAGACAAATCATCAGTCACTCCTTCCCTAGACCCACCATGTCCTCCTCCTGAGGAGTCCCCCGAACTGTTTCAGCACAGTGTTGGGTACATGCTCCAGGAGGATGCCCAGCGTTTCGAAGGGTCTGATGATGAAACCCAGCTAGAGGAAGGCAGTAGCGTGAGAGCAGACAGAGGGGATGCTCAAGAAGGACACCAATCTGGCAGTCATGTTCCAGCAGCTGCAGCATACTGCCAGATTGGCTCCAGTGATGAGGAGGGAGGGGATGATGAGGTCACTGACTCCACGTGGGTGCCTAATAGGAGAGAGGAGGAGGAGGAGGATGAGGAGGAGGCACATCTCCAACGAGGCAGGATGCCCTTTGGTGGCCAGCGTAAGGGCAGTACACCGACGGAATCACACCGCAGAGCTCCGCCTGTGCAGGGCGCTGCCTCTGCCCGTCATTCAAAAAGTTCTTTGGTGTGGGCCTTTTTTGAGGCTAGTGCATCAGATCGCACAGCTGCTGTTTGCAACATATGTCTCAAGCGTATATCGCGTGGCCAAAACATCAGCCGCTTGGGTACCACATGCCTGACCAGACATATGTTGACCTGCCATGCAGCTCGTTGGCAAGCCTACCTCAAAGACCCACACCAAAGAACAAAGCGGACCTCTCCTTGCACCGCATCAGCTGGGATCTCCAACCCCACTATAACTTCAGTCCTCTCTGAAACATGCACTGAGAGGAATGAAGGTGTAGAATTAGGTGTGTCACAGCCAAGTACTTGCGCCCACTCTGCTAGCAGTACACCGACGTCCGATTCTAGCAGGCAAATTTCCCTGCCCCAGCTGCTGGACCGTCGAAAGAAGTTCACTCCCAGCCATCCACATGCCCAGCGGTTGAATGCTAGCTTGGCTAAATTGCTAGCGCTTCAACTGCTGCCTTTTCAGTTGGTAGACTCGGCCCCCTTCCGTGAGTTTGTGCAATGTGCGGTTCCTCAGTGGCAGGTTCCCAAACGCCACTTTTTCTCACGGAAGGCTATTCCGGCTCTCTACCGGCATGTGGAAGGCAATGTCTTGGCCTCGCTGGACAGGGCGGTCAGCGGTAAGGTGCATATTACCGCTGACTCATGGTCCAGCAGGCATGGACAGGGACGTTACCTTTCTTTCACGGCCCATTGGGTCACTCTTTTGGCAGCTGGGAAGGATTCAGGACAAGGTGCAGTAGTGTTGGAGGTTGTCCCACCGCCACGCCTCCAAAATGCTACTACTGGTTGTGACACACCTCTCTCCTCCACCCCCTCCTCTTCTTCTTCCTCCATGGCCTCTTCCTGTGGTTTGTCCTATGAACCAGCGGTGCTCCGTAGCCGTTCACGGGGCTACGCAAGTACGCAGGCAAAAAGATGCCATGCCGTGCTTGCGCTGGTGTGTTTGGGGGACAGAAGCCACACTGGGGCAGAGGTCCTGTCTGCTCTGCAGGGCCAGGCCGAGAGGTGGTTGACGCCACGCCAGCTTAAGCCAGGAATGGTGGTTTGCGACAATGGCACCAACCTCCTCTCCGCCCTCCGACAGGGACAACTGACCCATGTGCCCTGTGTGGCTCACGTCCTTAACCTGGTGGTGCAGCGCTTCTTGGGCAGGTACCCGGGCTTACAGGATGTCCTGAGGCAGGCCAGGAAAGTCTGTGTGCATTTCCGCAGATCTTATAATGCCAGTGCTCGCCTGGCTGAGCTGCAAAAGGAGTTGAACCTGCCCAAGAACCGCCTTATATGTGACATGCCCACCAGGTGGAACTCAACGTTGGCCATGCTGCAGCGGCTGCACACGCAGCAGAGGGCCATCAATGAGTACCTGTGCGACTACGGCACCAGGACAGGGTCAGGGGAGCTTGGTTTTTTTTCTCCACGCCAGTGGGGCATGATCAGGGATGCATGCACTGTCCTGGCACCATTTGAGGAGGCCACGAGGATGGTGAGCAGTGACAGTGCATGCATCAGTGACACTGTACCTCTTGTCCACCTGTTGGAGCACACGCTGCGTGGAATAATGGACAGGGCACTTGAGGCAGAACAGAGGCAGGAAGAGGAGGACTTCCTTGCCTCTCAAGGCCCCCTTTACCCAGACAGTGTTCCTTCTGTCCCACCCATCGCACAGGAAGAGGAGGAGGAGGAGGAGGAGGAGGAGGAGGAGGAGGAGGATTGTGTCAGCATGGAGGTGGAGGCTGGCACTCAGCATCATCAGCAGCAGTCTTTTAGGGATGATTTACAGTCCCAAGAAACCAGTGGACTTGTACGTGGCTGGGAGGAGGTGGCTGCGGATCATGTCGTCCTTAGTGACCCAGAGGACTCCGGAGCGAATGCCTCAGCAAACCTACGCTGCATGGCCTCCCTGATCCTGCAAAGTCTGCGGAAGGATCCTCGTATTCTTCGGATCAAGGAGAGGGACCATTACTGGCTGGCCACTCTCCTTGATCCACGGTACAAGGGTAAGGTTGCGGACCTTATGTTACCGTCGCAGAGGGAGCAGAGGATGAGACAACTCCGGGAGGCCTTGCAGAAAGGTCTGTGCAACGCGTTCCCAGAGACTGGGAGGTTGCAAACTCCTGGTCCTGGACAACGAGTTGCTGAGGCTTCGGCCAGTCAAAGAAGGAGCGGTGGGGAAGGTGGCCGTCTGACCGATGCGTTCAGACAATTCTTTAGTCCGCAGCCCCAAAGTATGATCGGTTCCAGCAACCATCGCCAGCGTCTGATAAACATGGTGCAGGAATATCTAGGGGCAAGGTCAGACTTGGACACCTTCCCCACCGAAAATCCTCTGGCTTACTGGGTCTTGAGGATGGATCACTGGCCAGAGCTTGCACAGTATGCAATTGAGCTACTGGCCTGTCCTGCATCCAGCGTTCTTTCGGAACGCACATTCAGTGCTGCTGGAGGATTTGTCACGGATCACAGGGTGCGCCTGTCCACCGACTTGGTTGATCGACTGACTTTCATCAAGATGAACCAGTCTTGGATCACCACCAGCTACCACACACCTGATGCTGATATAACAGACTAATTGATTTTAACATGTCACATCCCTTCAAGACTGATGCTGATGCTGAGTGCCTGTGCTGTTATGTTGACTGGCTATCCTCCTCCTCCGAGTCCTCAATGATACGATTGATGATGATAGCTTGTAAGATCATTTTTGTTTATGGGTGCCGCCACCAGTGCCTAACGCCCAATTTTTCAGCCCCTGTTTAACAGGGGCGTGTAATTACAATTTTTGAAGCAATACTTTGCAACAGGGCTCATTGCTGTGCTCCAAGTACAGTATCTGTGAGGAGTTGCAGTGTTGTGCCACCAGTGCCTAAGGCCCAATTTTTCAGCCCCTGTTTAACAGGGGCGTGTCATTACAATTTTTGAAGCAATACTTTGCAACAGGGCTCATTGCTGTGCTCCAAGTACAGTATCTGTGAGGAGTTGCAGTGTTGTGCCACCAGTGCCTAAGGCCCAATTTTTCAGCCCCTGTTTAACAGGGGCGTGTCATTACAATTTTTGAAGCAATACTTTGCAACAGGGCTCATTGCTGTGCTCCAAGTACAGTATCTGTGAGGGGTTGCAGTGTTGTGCCACCAGTGCCTAAGGCCCAATTTTTCAGCCCCTGTTCAACAGGGGCATGTAATTACAATTCTTGATCTAATAATTCACAGCAGGGCCCATTGCTGCACCCACCAAGAGTAACTGTCAGGGCTTACAGTGTTGTGGCACCAGCACCACCATCAAAGGCCCAATTTTTACTACCACTGTTCAACAATTATATGTAATTAAAATTCCTGATATAATAGTTGACAGCAGGGCGTTCCAGCACCAACCAAGAGTAACTGTGAGTGCTTACAGTGTTGTGCCAACACCAACAACTAAGGGGCCTATTTCTGCAGAGTATATACGGCAGGTCCCTACTTTCAAACATCCAACTTACAAACGACTCCTACTTGCAAACGCAAGAAGACAACAGGAAGTGAGAGGAAATCTACCACTAGGAAGGAAAATTCTCTCCTGTAAGAATAAATATGGGAGAAAGGTGTCTCCTCTGTACTGATGCTTTATCAGCAATCCTTGTTTCAAGAAAAAGACCACATTTCAAAAAGAGTTGTCATTGGGACGGAAAGTGAGGTGAAATGTTCTGAACAGGGGCACAGACAGCAAAACAAATGTTACAGGGGTGATAACCCTTACCTATGTTTTCCAAAAAGTTTAAAAATAGATTTTTGGTCTGGAGCTACACTTCAACAATGTACCTGTTCAAAATTACAAACAGACTCTACATAAGAACAAACCTACAGTCCCTGTCTTGTATGCACCGCCTGTATAGGGCTGTTCAGAGTATATAGGGCCTTTTTTATTTTATGTGCGGGGTTCCCCTTAATATCCATACAAGACCCAAAGGGGCTGGTAATGGGCTGGGGTAGGGGGGGGGGGGGCATGGGGTAGCTATGCCATTTTTCTTAAAGAATTTCATCCATATTACCGGGACCAGACATTACATTAAAGCCGCAAGCAGTTTTAAATGGCTTTTTTTTCCTTTAGAAGTGTCATTTTGTGCAGGGACAGTTCTAAACACGGGAAACACGTGGCACTTCACAGGCATACTTTAGACACCCCCCAGGTACGATATTTAAAGGAATATTTGACTTTTTTTTTTTCACTTTATGCATCATTAAAATGACTGCTCCCGAAAAACGACCGTTTTTAAAACTTCTTTTTGCATTGATACATGTCCCCTGGTGCAGAACCCGGGTTCCCAAACCCTTTTTAGGACAATAACATGCATAATAGTTGTTATAATTAGCACTTTAGAATTCGAACGTTCGCATCCATTGTATTTAATAGGGTTCTAATGTTCGTTCGAACTTTCGGTCCGTTCGCGGGTTCTGGTGCGAACCGAACCCGGGGGTGTTCGGCTCATCACTAATCACTAGCAGGAGGAAGGAGGTCCTGATTCCTCTATATAGATCTTTATATCACTAGAGGGATCACCAGCAGGGGGAAGGAGGTCCTGATTCCTCTATATAGATCTTTATATCACTAGAGGGGTCACCAGCAGGAGGAAGGAGGTCCTGATTCCTATATACAGATCTTTATATCACTAGAGGGGTCACCAGCAGGAGGTCCTGATTCCTCTATATAGATCTTTATATTACTAGAGGGGTCACCAGCAGGAGGGAGGAGGTCCTGATTCCTCTATATAGATCTTTATATCACTAGATGGATCACCAGCAGGAGGAAGGAGGTCCTCATTCCTCTATATAGATCTTTATATCACTAGAGGGGTCACCGGCAGGAGGAAGGAGGTCCTGATTCCTCTATATAGATCTTTATATCACTAGAGGGGTCACCGGCAGGAGGAAGGAGGTCCTGATTCCTCTATATAGATCTTTATATCACTAGAGGGGTCACCAGCAGGAGGAAGGAGGTCCTGATTCCTCTATATAGATCTTTATATCACTAGATGGATCACCAGCAGGAGGAAGGAGGTCCTGATTCCCCTATATAGATCTTTATATCACTAGAGGGGTCACCAGCAGGAGGAAGGAGGTCCTGATTCCTCTATATAGATCTTTATATCACTAGATGGATCACCAGCAGGAGGAAGGAGGTCCTGATTCCCCTATATAGATCTTTATATCACTAGAGGGGTCACCAGCAGGAGGTCCTGATTCCCCTATATAGATCTTTATATCACTAGAGGGATCACTGGCAGGAGGAAGGAGGTCCTGATTCCTCTATATAGATCTTTATATCACTAGAGGGATCACTAGCAGGAGGAAGGAGGTCCTGATTCCTCTATATAGATCTTTATATCACTAGAGGGATCAAGAGCAGGGGGAAGGAGGTCCTGATTCCTCTATATAGATCTTTATATCACTAGAGGGGTCACCAGCAGGAGGAAGGAGGTCCTGATTCCTATATACAGATCTTTATATCACTAGAGGGGTCACCAGCAGGAGGTCCTGATTCCTCTATATAGATCTTTATATCACTAGAGGGATCACCAGCAGGAGGAAGGAGGTCCTGATTCCTCTATATAGATCTTTATATCACTAGAGGGGTCACCAGCAAAAGGAAGGAGGTCCTGATTCCTCTATATAGATCTTTATATCACTAGAGGGGTAACCGGCAGGAGGAAGGAGGTCCTGATTCCTCTATATAGATCTTTATATCACTAGAGGGATCACCAGCAGGAGGAAGAAGGTCCTGATTCCTCTATATAGATCTTTATATCACTAGAGGGATCACCAGCAGGAGGAAGGAGGTCCTGATTCCTCTATATAGATCTTTATATCACTAGAGGGGTCACCAGCAAAAGGAAGGAGGTCCTGATTCCTCTATATAGATCTTTATATCACTAGAGGGGTCACCAGCAGGAGGAAGGAGGTCCTGATTCCTCTATATAGATCTTTATATCACTAGATGGATCACCAGCAGGAGGAAGGAGGTCCTGATTCCCCTATATAGATCTTTATATCACTAGAGGGGTCACCAGCAGGAGGTCCTGATTCCCCTATATAGATCTTTATATCACTAGAGGGATCACTGGCAGGAGGAAGGAGGTCCTGATTCCTCTATATAGATCTTTATATCACTAGAGGGATCACTAGCAGGAGGAAGGAGGTCCTGATTCCTCTATATAGATCTTTATATCACTAGAGGGATCACTAGCAGGAGGAAGGAGGTCCTGATTCCTCTATATAGATCTTTATATCACTAGAGGGATCACCAGCAGGGGGAAGGAGGTCCTGATTCCTCTATATAGATCTTTATATCACTAGAGGGGTCACCAGCAGGAGGAAGGAGGTCCTGATTCCTATATACAGATCTTTATATCACTAGAGGGGTCACCAGCAGGAGGTCCTGATTCCTCTATATAGATCTTTATATCACTAGAGGGATCACCAGCAGGAGGAAGGAGGTCCTGATTCCTCTATATAGATCTTTATATCACTAGAGGGGTCACCAGCAAAAGGAAGGAGGTCCTGATTCCTCTATATAGATCTTTATATCACTAGAGGGGTAACCGGCAGGAGGAAGGAGGTCCTGATTCCTCTATATAGATCTTTATATCACTAGAGGGATCACCAGCAGGAGGAAGAAGGTCCTGATTCCTCTATATAGATCTTTATATCACTAGAGGGATCACCAGCAGGAGGAAGGAGGTCCTGATTCCTCTATATAGATCTTTATATCACTAGAGGGGTCACCAGCAAAAGGAAGGAGGTCCTGATTCCTCTATATAGATCTTTATATCACTAGAGGGGTCACCAGCAGGAGGAAGGAGGTCCTGATTCCTCTATATAGATCTTTATATCACTAGATGGATCACCAGCAGGAGGAAGGAGGTCCTGATTCCCCTATATAGATCTTTATATCACTAGAGGGGTCACCAGCAGGAGGTCCTGATTCCCCTATATAGATCTTTATATCACTAGAGGGATCACTGGCAGGAGGAAGGAGGTCCTGATTCCTCTATATAGATCTTTATATCACTAGAGGGATCACTAGCAGGAGGAAGGAGGTCCTGATTCCTCTATATAGATCTTTATATCACTAGAGGGATCACTAGCAGGAGGAAGGAGGTCCTGATTCCTCTATATAGATCTTTATATCACTAGAGGGATCACCAGCAGGGGGAAGGAGGTCCTGATTCCTCTATATAGATCTTTATATCACTAGAGGGGTCACCAGCAGGAGGAAGGAGGTCCTAATTCCTATATACAGATCTTTATATCACTAGAGGGGTCACCAGCAGGAGGTCCTGATTCCTCTATATAGATCTTTATATCACTAGAGGGATCACCAGCAGGAGGAAGGAGGTCCTGATTCCTCTATATAGATCTTTATATCACTAGAGGGGTCACCAGCAAAAGGAAGGAGGTCCTGATTCCTCTATATAGATCTTTATATCACTAGAGGGGTAACCGGCAGGAGGAAGGAGGTCCTGATTCCTCTATATAGATCTTTATATCACTAGAGGGATCACCAGCAGGAGGAAGAAGGTCCTGATTCCTCTATATAGATCTTTATATCACTAGAGGGGTCACCAGCAGGAGGAAGGAGGTCCTGATTCTTCTATATAGATCTTTATATCTCTAGAGGGATCACCAGCAGGAGGAAGGAGGTCCTGATTCCTCTATATAGATCTTTATATCACTAGAGGGATCACCAGCAGGAGGAAGGAGGTCCTGATTCCTCTATATAGATCTTTATATCACTAGAGGGATCACCAGCAGGAGGAAGGAGGTCCTGATTCTTCTATATAGATCTTTATATCTCTAGAGGGATCACCAGCAGGAGGAAGGAGGTCCTGATTCTTCTATATAGATCTTTATATCTCTAGAGGGGTCACCAGCAGGAGGAAGGAGGTCCTGATTCCTCTATATAGATCTTTATATCACTAGAGGGGTCACCAGCAGGAGGAAGGAGGTCCTGATTCCTCTATATAGATCTTTATATCTCTAGAGGGGTCACCGGCAGGAGGTCCTGATTCCTGGACATGTGCGATTCGGTTTGTTCAGATTCGTTGTTCAGCTGAAAATAACATCTTCGGAGATTTGGATTAGTTTCCGATTTTCTGAATGTACATGGTAACGAATCTGAATGAATCCGAAAAAAAAAAATATAATGAAATTCGAATGCATTTGGATGCATTGGGAAGCGAGTTGGTAAGAAACGGGCGGCCGCCGTGTCCTTCACAACCATGACTCATCTGCTGTCAGTGGGATTCCCCACTGTTAGCAGAATGTAAATAAAACAAATGCCAGTTTAAAATTTTGTAGAAAAATACAGCGTAGAGGTCCCCCCCCCCCCAATCCATAATAGGCCCTTCAGGTCTGGTATGGATTTAATAGGGAACCCCACACCAAAATTAGAAACAAAAATGGTATGAGGTCCCCCCAGAAATCCATACTAGACTCTTATTCGAGCATGCAGCCTGGCAGGTCAGGAAAGACAGGAAACGAGCAAGCTTACTCCATGAACCATACCAGGCCACATGCCCTCAACATGGGGAGGGGTGGGTGCTTTGGGGGAATGGGGGTCTCCCCCATAAAGCACCTTGTCCCCATGTTGAGGACAAGGGCCCCTTCCCCACAACCCTGGCCCGGTGGTTGTGGGAGTCTGTGGGCAGGGGGGGCATATCGGAATCTGGAAGCCCCCCCCCCTGAAAACAGTTAAACATGGGGGTGGCGTCATCCGGTGATGTCACTGGATGACCCACCCCCATGTTTACTTGTAATTTGGCGTGTGAAGGGACACGGAACCGGACGTGGCAGGGTTTTTTTTTTTTTAGTACAGGTCGGTGGCCGGTGTTTTGACATTTGATCTACTTCGGGGGACATTTATTTTTTTGTTTTGTTTTTTAATAAAGGACTTGTCAAGAACTGCGTGTGTTCTTTTTTTACCTTTTTGACACTTTTTTTTTTACCCCCTACTCATTCACATAGAGGGGGGGGGGGATTTGGGGGTACATTTGGCCACTTGATGGTGCTATGTATCATTGGAATTACCTATGATACTTATCACCATCTAGTGGCCAAATTAGATATTTTCTGTTTTAAATCAATGAACAACATTCGACCGGCTCAGGAAATAGCCTCATATCCTTTGGGGGGGGGGGGGGGGGGCGGGGTTTTTTATACGAATGTATACGCTCTTTCAATGGGCAAGCTGCTATGCAAATATTTTATGAATATACCCGTATGTGAATTTAAACATGTTTGAGATAAATGTTTAATTTTTTTTTTTAAAAACAAACATAAAAATGAACCACTTGGTCTTTTTGCCATCTACTGTATGCTTCTGCAGCGAAGAATATTGTGCCCGTACAATGCTGGGATCAAACGTTAACGAGTCCAGCTGTGTAAGCACTGCCTTTTATAACCACCAATTAAATGGAAGAGTCAGTGCTGCGCACAGCTGTGGCGAAAATACCTGATTAACTGCGACGCAGGCCCAAGACGCAGCTGCTCGCTCGCGTCGTATACAGACTATGGGTTCAGTGTGTACCTGCCGCTTTCTGTTATTGGAAAATGATTGTAATTTAGCCATTTCCTGAGCCTGTCAGCACCTTCTCTGCCTGAGCCGACCTCGAACTTTCCGCGGGTCCCAGGGGGACTCATTCCCCCAAACACTGCAATCATTGAAGGGCATTCCCACGTATGCTTCAAGCCGGTCCTGAATTTCTACAAAGGAATACGACAGCCTGAAATCACCATCAGTTTGGGAATATAAATATCTTTTCAGCCATTATGTTTTAAAGGGTGCTTTTAGAGCTAAATGTTTTAAATTGCTTCCAGTAAGCTTTGAGTATATTGTGTTTGTACTGTATGTATTATGATTATATATATATATAGATATATACACATACATACATATACTTATATATAAATATATACACACACAGTATCTCACAAAAGTGAGTACACCCCTTACATTTTTGTAAATATTTTATTCCATCTTTTCATGTAACAAAACTGAAGAAATGACACTTTGCTACAATGTAAAGTAGTGAGTGTACAGCTTGTATAACAGTGTAAATTTGTCCCCTCAAAATAACTCAACACACATCCATTAATGTCTAAACCGCTGGCAACAAAAGTGAGTACACCCCTAAGTGAAAATGTCCAAATTGGGCCCAATTAGCCATTTTCCTTCCCCGGTGTCATGTGACTCGTTAGTGTTACAAGGTCTCAGGTGTGAATGGGGAGCAGGTGTGTTAAATTTGGTGTTATCGTTCTCACTCTCTCATACTGATCACTGGAAGTTCAACATGGCACCTCATGGCAAAGAACTCTCTGAGGATCTGAAAAAAAGAATGGTTGCTCTACATAAAGATGGCCTAGGGTATAAGAAGATTGCCAACGCCCTGAAACTGAGCTGCAGCACGGTGGCCAAGACCATACAGCGGTTTATCAGAACAAATTCCACTCAGAACGGTCCACCAAAGAAGTTGAGGGCACGTGCTCAGCATCATATCCAGAGGTTGTCTTTGGGAAATAGACATATGAGTGCTGCCAGCATTGCTGCAGAGGTTGAAGGGGTGGGGGGGGGGTCAGCCTGTCAGTGCTCACACCATACGCCGCACACTGCATCAAATTGGTCTGCATGGCTGTTGTCCCAGAAGGAAGCCTCTTCTAAAGAAGGGAACCATGAATGCCAACATGTACTGTGACATACTGAAGCAGAGCATGATCCCCTCCCTTCAGAGACTGGGCCGCAGGGCAGTATTCCAACATGATAACGACCCCAAACACACCTCCAAGACGACCACTGCCTTGCTAAAGAAGCTGAGGGTAAAGGTGATGGACTGGCTAAGCATGTCTCCAGACCTAAACCCTATTGAGCATCTGTGGGGCATCCTCGAACGGAAGGTGGAGGAGCGCAAGGTCTCTAATATCCACCAGCTCCGTGATGTCATCATGGAGGAGGGGAAGAGGACTCCAGTGACCTCCATGCCCAAGAGGGTTAAGGCAGTGCTGGAAAATAATGGTGGCCACACAAAATATTGACAGTTTGGACATTTTCGCTTAGGGGTGTACTCACTTTTGTTGCCAGCGGTTTAGACATTAATGGCTGTGTGTTGAGTTATTTTGAGGGGACAGCAAATTTACACTGTTATACAAGCTGTACACTCACTACTTTACATTGTAACAAAATGTAATTTCTTCAGTGTTGTCACATGAAAAGATAGAATAAAATATTTACAAAAATGTGAGGGGTGTACTTACTTTTGTGAGATACTGTATTTAATATACTGTATATTATAAGTCTGGGCAAAATAAAATATTCAGTAAATCACTTCAACATATGCACATTTCCCTAAGTTTTGTTTTTGAAAAATACCCACTAATCTTCCAGAAACCCAGAAAACCCATAACTTCGAGTTTGAGCTGACAACGTTGTCTCTGCTGCACTGAAAAATCCCAACCAGTATTGCCAGCCCTGCCCAGTTCTCCCCTGCTGGACTACAGAACACCTTCCTCCTCTCATCTCTAGAATATATTGGGGTGAGGGGGGTCTGTAGTCCTACAGGGGAAATTGGGCAGGGCTGACAACACTGGTTGGGTTTCATTGCAGCCGAGTTGTCAACTTAAAGGGGTTGTAAAGGTTCGTTTTTTATTTTCTAAATAGGTTCCTTTAAGCTAGTGCATTGTTGGTTCACTTACCTTTTCCTTAGATTTCCCTTCTAAATATTTTTTTTCTTTGTCTGAATTTCTCACTTCCTGTTCCTCCTCAGTAAGCTGTTCAGTAAGCTGTTCTGGCTGACTCCACACCACTCGGATGATGGTGTGAAGTTTAGTGAGGAGAAACAGGAAGTGAGAAATTCAGACAAAGAAAAAAAACATTTAGAAGGTAAATCAAAGGAAAAGGTAAGTGAACCAACAATGCACTAGCTTAAAGGAACCTATTTAGAAAATAAAAAAACAACCTTTACAACCCCTTTAAGATTTCTGGTGACAACTGTAAAATTTTGGATTTCTCCTTGCTTTCTTTCCCAGTGACAAGTTGAAAGGACAAATCTACAAAGCCTGGATAGAGATGGCAATAAAAATCTGTGTAGGGGGTTGGGGGAAGCACATTTCCACTAGCGAATGTCAATGCCCAGAATACGTTTTATTTGTATTCAACAGCCAATGCGCTTTGAGGGCTAAAAGGAACCCCCATCTTCAGGGTAACAAAGGGACCCCCTTTATCAAGGCAACAAGGGACCCCCTTTATCAAGCCAACAAGGGACCCCTTTAATTAAGGCTACATTGGACCCCCTTCATTAAGCCAACAAGGGACCCCCTTTATCAGGGAAACAAAGAACCCCATTTATCGGAGCTACAAGGGATTCCCTTTTATCAAGGCAACAAGAGACCCCTTCATCAGGGCTACAAGGGACCCCCTTCATCAAAGGCAACAACGGTCCCACTTCATGAGGTGAGCAAGGGACCCCCTTTATCAGGGCAGCAAGGGACCCCCTTTATCAGGGCAACAAGGGAACCCCTTTATCAGGGCAACAAGGGACCACCTTTATCAAGGGAACAAGGGACCACCTTTATCAAGGCTACAAGGGACCCACTTCATCAGGGAAATAAGGGATCTCCTTCATTAGGGCAACCTGAGTGACCGAGGAGCTCTGTGATGGGGGACCTGAGTGACTGCGGAGCTCTATGATGGGGGACCTGTGTGACTGGGGGCCTCTGACATTCATGTGAATTAGGCAATCTGATGTTACATAGCTAGTGAGCCCGATTGGCTGGGGAGCTCTGTGATGGGGGCCTAAGTGACTGGGGGGCTCTGTGATGGGGGACCTGAGTGACCGGGGAGCTCTGTGATGGGGGACCTGAGTGACTGGGGAGCTCTGTGATGGGGGACCTGAGTGACTGGGGGGCTCTGTGATGGGGGACCTGAGTGACTGGGGAGCTCTGTGATGGGGGACCTGAGTGACTGCGGAGCTCTGTGATGGGGGACCTGAGTGACTGCGGAGCTCTGTGATGGGGGACCTGAGTGACTGCGGAGCTCTGTGATGGGGGACCTGAGTGACTGGGGGGCTCTGTGATGGGGGACCTGAGTGACTGGGGGGCTCTGTGATGGGGACTTGAGTGACTGGGGGGCTCTGTGATGGGGGACCTGAGTGACTGAGAAGCTCTGTGATGGGGGACCTGAGTGACTAAAGAGCTCTGTGATGGGGGACCTGAGTGACTGAGGAGCTCTGTGATGGGGGGCCTGAGTGACTGAGGAGCTCTGTGATGGGGGGCCTGAGTGACTGAGGAGCTCTGTGATGGGGGGCCTGAGTAACTGAGGAGCTCTGTGATGGGGGGCCTGAGTGACTGGGGGGATCTATCTTTGATGTGAATTAGGCACTCTGATTGTCACATAGCTAGTGAGGTTGAAAAAAAGTCAATAGTTCAACCAACTAGAAAAAGATATTAAAAACCCCAATATACACAATCCTACGTGATGGGGGGACTTATATATAGGGGGCCTCTGATGTGATGGGGACTCATGTATTGGGGGGGCCCTCAAATAAATAGGGATGACTGTGATGTAATGTAGAGCTCTCATGTATAGGGGGTCCTCTAATGCAGTGGGGGCCTCTGACATGATGGGGGACCTATGATGTGAAGGGGGGCCTCTGAAGTATAGGGGGACCCTCAGATGTATAGGGGTGACTGATGTAATGTAGGGCTCTCATGTATAGGGGGTCCTCTAATGCAGTGGGGGCCTATGATGTGAAGGGGGGCCTCTGAAGTATAGGGGGACCCTCAGATGTATAGGGGTGACTGATGTAATGTAGGGCTCTCATGTATAGGGGGGCCTCTAATGCGATAGAGGCCTCTGATGTGATTAGGGGGACCTCTGACTCATGTATTGGGGGACGCTTAGATGTATAGGAGTGACTGTGATGTAATGTAGGGCTCTCATCTATAGGGGGACCTCTGATGTGATGGGGACCGCTGATGTATAGGAGTGATTCATGTATAGGGGGACCTTCAGATGTATAGGGGTGACTGTGATGTGATGTAGGGCTCTCATGTATAGGGGGACCACTGATGTGATCGGGGCCTCTGACGGGATGGGGGGACCTCTGATCTGAAGGTGGGCCTCTGAAGTATAGGGGGACCCTCAGATGTATAGGGGTGACTGTGATGTGATGTAGTTGCTCTCATGTATAAGGGGACCTCTGATATGATGGGGGCCTCTGACATGATGGGGGGGACCTCTAATGTGATGGGGGCCTCTGATGTATTGGAGTGACTACTGTATAGGGGGACCCTCAGATGTATAGGGGTGACTGTGATGTGATGTAGTTGCTCTCATGTATAGGGGACCACTGATGTGATCGGGGCCTCTGACGTGATGGGGGGGACCTCTGATCTGAAGGGGGGGCTCTGAAGTATAGGGGGACCCTCAGATGTATAGGGGTGACTGTGATGTGATGTAGTTGCTCTCATGTATAAGGAGACCTTTGATATGATGGGGGCCTCTGACATGATGGGGAGACTTCTAATGTGATGGGGGCCTCTGATGTATTGGAGTGACTCATGTAAAGGGGGACTCTCAGATGTATAGGGGTGACTGTGATGTAGGGCTCTCATGTATAGGGGACCTCTGACGTGATGGGGGCCTCTGATGTGATGGGGGGACCTCTGATGTGAAGGGGGGCCTCTGACGTTATGGGGGATTTCTGATGTGAAGGGGGGCTGCTTATGTAAAGGGGGGCCGCTGATGTAAAGGGGGGCCGCTGATGTAAAGGGGGGGCCACTGATGTAAAGGGGGGGCCACTGATGTAAAGGGGGGGCCACTGATGTAAAGGGGGGGCCACTGATGTAAAGGGGCGGCCACTGATGTAAAGGGGCGGCCACTGATGAAAAGGGGCGGCCACTGATGTAAAGGGGCGGCCACTGATGTAAAGGGGCGGCCACTGATGTAAAGGGGCGGCCACTGATGTAAAGGGGCGGCCACTGATGTAATGTAAAGGGGGGACCTCTGATGTAAAGGGGGGACCTCTGATGTAAAGGGGGGACCTCTGATGTAAAGGGGGGACCTCTGATGTAAAGGGGGGACCTCTGATGTAAAGGGGGGACCTCTGATGTAAAGGGGGGACCTCTGATGTAAAGGGGGGACCTCTGATGTAAAGGGGGGACCTCTGATGTAAAGGGGGACCTCTGATGTAAAGGGGGGACCTCTGATGTAAAGGGGGGACCTCTGATGTAAAGGGGGGACTCTGATGTAAAGGGGGGACTCTGATGTAAAGGGGGGACTCTGATGTAAAGGGGGGACCTCTGATGTAAAGGGGGGACCTCTGATGTAAAGGGGGGACCTCTGATGTAAAGGGGGACCTCTGATGTAAAGGGGGGACCTCTGATGTAAAGGGGGGACCTCTGATGTAAAGGGGGGACCTCTGATGTAAAGGGGGGACTCTGATGTAAAGGGGGGACTCTGATGTAAAGGGGGGACTCTGATGTAAAGGGGGACTCTGATGTAAAGGGGGGACTCTGATGTAAAGGGGGGACTCTGATGTAAAGGGGGGACTCTGATGTAAAGGGGGGACTCTGATGTAAAGGGGGGACTCTGATGTAAAGGGGGGACTCTGATGTAAAGGGGGGACTCTGATGTAAAGGGGGACTCTGATGTAAAGGGGGACTCTGATGTAAGGGGGGACTCTGATGTAAAGGGGGGACTCTGATGTAAAGGGGGGACTCTGATGTAAAGGGGGGACTCTGATGTAAAGGGGGGACCTCAGACATGAAGGAGGGGCTTCTAATGTGAAGTTAATTTAACCCAGACAGTTGCGTACATTGTCCCAGGCTCAAAGTTCCCATTGGTAAGTAACATTTATGTTTTTACATTTTAGACAGGGGGGCCCCAAGTTGAGAAACCCCGAGACCCACTATAGCAGAATGGCTTTGGGCCCATTCACATCCTCACTGTGCATTAATGCATGGATGCATGCTATGCCGTGTGACAATGTGCAGCCCTTTTAAACTGAGTTGGCTGCTAATACACCAAAAAATGCGCATTTACCATTTCTGACAGCGCACCACAAAGCATGGCAGTGCTTCGCCGCACATTGCACGACACCAACGCATGTTACGCACGTTGCTGCGTGTTGCGGTGGGGCTCACTCTACTACAACAGGACAATGTGAATGGACCCCTCCATAGCATTGGTATAACACTTTTTTAAGGAGTTTATCTTCGACTTACCGAGCCCGCCGGCGTGAGCGTCTATTAGCGCAGCGGCCACTGCGATCCCCTGCGGAAGGCCGAGCTCGCTGGCAGCCTCCGATGTGAGCTTGTTCCCGACACAAACTCCTGGAGACACGACCTGGTTTCCTGGGCAGACGGAGGAAAAATAATTAGACTTCACACTGATAAAAAGAGAAATAAAACAGACTTTCCCGGCTGCTAGGAGGCGGCGATGGCGCTCCAACGCTCGCCGATACACGCCACTCCGGGGATTTAGGAAAAATAAAATAAAGACGGATTGTAGGGGGTCAGGATATTCAGGGAAACAAATAATCTGAATGTTTTATAGCATCCTGCTGCACTTCACCACCAATGTGAATGATTTCCAATCATTGATAAGGACTCGACGATGACACATTTTTCCAATCATGTCTATAAAGCCAAATCGATCAATTGATCACTGATGCAAGCAGGCTCCCCACACTATGTGCCCTCCTACTTTTACTGCCTCCTGGCCACGAGTGTAAATGATCCCTACTAGTCCTGATATTCATTATCACCAAACTTAAAAGTAAAGAAGATGAAAAATCTTGAGTTGTCACCATAACAGCAAAAGAGCGCACATCTTCCAATGGGGACACCTGTTCCAGTGACAACTGTCTAAGAGGGGACCTTCCCCACTTTGAAGAGATTTCTTCTCTCCTCCTGTTGTATGTACAAGACAGGAAGTAGACATGTGCAGTTCGTTGCCTTTCCGAATTGAAATTCAGAAGAATTTTCGTTTTACGGAAATACGGATGTATCCGAATTTCCGAATTGCAATAGTACTGAATTTAAACAAATCCGAAATAAAAGTTTTCGAATTTAAATAGTTTTTGAATTCGAATAGTTTTCCAATTTCCAAAGAGAATAAAATAGAATAGAAAATAAAGAAATAACATTATAAACACAAAATAAAATAAAAAATATAATATAATAAAGTAAAACAGAACAAAATAGAAAATAAAAGAATAGAATACAAATTAATAGAATAGAATAAAATAGAAAGAATATAACCATCTTCTGAAATTTGAATTTCAAATAGGATAAATTTGATTTCGAATTGTTTTTTGAATTATAATAATCTTTTCTATTCTATTATTTTTCTATTCGAATTTCAGAAGATGCTTATATTCTATTTTATTCAATTTTTCTTTATTCTATTCTATTATTTTCATTTCTATTCCATTACATTCTGTTATATATTCTTTTTCTATTCTATTCCTTTATTTTCTATTCTATCTTATTCTGTTTGGAAAATGGAAAACTATTTGAATTAGAAAATTATTCAAACACATTTTGAATTTGAAAACTATTCGAATTCGAAAACGATTCAAAATTGATTCGAAAAACTATTTGAATTCTAATTCTGAAAATTAGAATCGATTTAAATACTGTGAGGGGGTTAACTCGGTAGCGGGTGTGTGTGACCCCCTGGTTGGGCTGCCCATACAAAAACAGGCCCAGCAGACGGAGGTTGTGGTTTTCAAAATCAAAAGGTGCGGTTTATTTCTCTATGTACAGTGACAAAAACACAGCAAAGCCAAAAAGAAACATAAACAAAATAAATCCTGGTCAGTTTGACCTCTGACTAAACATGCAGGTTTCCTAAACTAACAACTGGGATCAGCCTGGTGCTGTCCTAGTCCCTAAGTCCCTGGTTTAGTAAAAGTCCAAACAAATAGCCACACAGGCTTTGCCTCACCGCACAGGGGTTCACTCTCCCTAGACAGTCCACACAGGTCTGGTTCCAGGCATGAGCTAACACCTAATGAATCTGGGAGTTCTTATAGAGGCCTAAATGAGCTGACAAGCTTCAGCTGGTCTCATCAACTCCCTGCCTCACGACGCCCAGCACTCTCCCTAGAGGTATGAGTCATTCATGAGCCCACTAGCCTCAGCTGGGCTTCATCAACTCCCTAGTTGTATAAGTCGGCATAAAGCCTGAATCTGGGAGAAATATATCTACCCCCCTGGATGCAACCAGGTGACTTTACCTTCCTGCTGTCACATACCCCCCCCTCTTGTTTTAACCTTGGGGTTGGAACACCAGCAATCAGGCATTCATGTACTCGAGACAAAGCATCCACATTCCCCATTTGAACGCCAGGGCGATGCTTTACTGTGAAGTTGAATTCCTGTAGGGCCAGGAACCACCTATTCACTCTTCTATTTGTCTCCTTGTTTTGAGCCATCCACTTTAACGGAGCGTGATCCGTAACCATGTCAAAGTGCCTACCTAGCAGATAGTACCGAAGGGAATCTAGAGCCCACTTCACCGCTAAACACTCCTTTTCAACCGTGGCGTAATTTACCTCATGGGACTTCAACTTCCTGCTGAGGTAAATGACTGGGTGCTCTTCCCCGTTCCAGACCTGGGACAATACTGCTCCTAACCCCACATCTGACGCATCACTTTGTACGACAAAGTCTTTAGAGAAGTCGGGTGAGTACAACACTGGCTGGCTACATAAGGCTTGTTTCAAGAATTGGAATGCTGCCTCCGCCTCGGGGGTCCATTTAATCATGACCGACCCTTTCCCTTTCGTCAGGTTGGTTAGGGGCACAGCCTTAGAAGCAAAGTGGGGAATGAAGCGCCGATAATAACCCGCGATTCCCAGAAAGGCTCGTACCTGCTTCTTGCTGTTGGGACGTGGCCAACTCTGGATGGCCTCGACTTTGTTGAGTTGGGGTTTTATTACTCCCCTGCCAATGGTGTACCCAAGATATTTGGCCTCCTCCTGCCCAATGGTACACTTCTTGGGGTTAGCCGTAAACCCCGCTTCCCGGATAGAGTCTAGGACTGCTTGCACTTTTGGCAGATGTGAGGCCCAATCTGTGCTATGGACAATTACGTCATCCAGGTAAGCCGCAGCATACTTCCGATGGGGCCTCAGTATCTGGTCCATTTTCCGCTGGAATGTGGCCGGCGCATTCTGTAACCCGAACGGCATTCTCTTATATTGGAACGCCCCGTCTGGGGTTACAAATGCGGTTTTCTCTTTGGCCGACTTGGCCAGGGGAATTTGCCAATACCCTTTTGTGAGGTCAAGAGTCGTCATGTATCGGGCTGTTCCCAGCCGGTCGATCAACTCATCTATACGTGGCATGGGGTAGGTGTCAAATTTTGTAACTTTGTTCAACTGACGTAAATCGTTACAAAATCGCCAGCTCCCATCCGGTTTAGGCACCAACACAATGGGACTAGACCAATCACTTTGGGACTCCTCTATCACCCCTAAGTTCAGCATTTTCTGTACTTCCTCCCGTATTGCCTCCCGTCGGGCCTCTGGGATCCGATAGGGTTTTAACTTCACCCTTTCACCGGGCGGGGTAATAATATCATGCTCTACCCCAGATGTTTGTCCCGGCAGCTCAGAGAACACCTCCTTGTTGCGAAGCACAAACTCCTTAACCTCCTGTTGTTGGGGTTGTGACAAGGTGGCTGCTATTCCAACCTCCGGAATCACGCAACCAGTTTGAGCTGGTGACCAAGTTTCTGCGACTAGGGACTCTCTATCCCTCCAGGCTTTCAACAGATTAACGTGATATATCTGTTCGGGCTTTCGCCTTCCTGGTTGTCTGACCTTGTAATTCACTTCGCTCACTTTTTCCATTATCTCGTAGGGGCCTTGCCATTTGGCAAGGAATTTACTTTCAACCGTAGGGACAAGTACCAATATCCTATCCCCCGGGGAAAAGGTACGGGTCTTTGCTCCACGGTTGTACACTCTCTGCTGTGCCAACTGCGCTTGGGCCAAATGTTCCTTCACGATGGGCATTACCTGTGCAATTCGATCTTGCATCAGGGCGACATGCTCAATCACACTCCTGTGGGGAGAACTCTCACTTTCCCAAGTTTCCTTGGCAATATCCAACAGCCCTCTTGGGTGTCTCCCATACAGTAACTCAAAGGGGGAGAATCCCGTAGAGGATTGGGGCACCTCCCTAATAGCAAACATCAAATAAGGAAGTAGACAGTCCCAATCCTTTCCATCTCTATCCACCACTTTCTTCAACATTTGTTTTAGGGTTTTGTTGAATCTTTCAACCAGCCCATCGGTTTGGGGGTGATACACAGATGTACGCAATTGCGTCACTTTGAGCAATTTACACAGCTCTTTCATAACCCGGGACATAAAGGGTGTACCTTGGTCCGTAAGCAGTTCTTTACAAATACCCACCCGGCTAAAAACAAGAGATAGCTCTTTGGCTATGGTTTTGGCCGAGGTATTTCTGAGAGGGATCGCTTCTGGATAACGGGTGGCATAGTCCATTATAACCAATATGTACTGGTGCCCCCTAGCGGACTTGATTATAGGACCTACCAAATCCATTGCGATTCTCTCAAACGGGACCTCAATGATGGGTAGAGGGACCAGCGGGCTACGGAAATGTGGCATCGGGCCGACCTCTGACACACAGGGCAGGAGGAACAATAATTTTCTATGTCCTTCATCACCCCAGGCCAATAGAATCTCTGTAATACCCTCTCTCGGGTTTTCTCTGTCCCCAGATGACCTCCAAGAATGTGCCCATGGGCCAACTCCAACACCAACTTCCTGTAAGGTTTGGGCACCACAAGCTGCTCAACGGTTTCTTCTGCCCTTTTTGCCACCCGATACAGTAGGTCCTTCTCTACGCTGAAGTATGGGTAAGTGCAGGTATTATCTGGGTTCACTAACTCGCCATCTATTTCCACTACGTTTTCCCGTGCCTTTATTAGGGCGGGGTCTTTTAACTGTTCTGTGGCAAAATTTTCCCTGTGAACCTCCAGATCAGAAAACTCCACAGACGGTAGGTTTTCGTCTGAGGAGGTGGGCTCCTCTCCAGTTTCTTGAGTCTCCCCTGCCAATACTGACAAGGGAAATTCTGGAGAGTCCTCACCACTCTCAGAGGAGTTCTGGCTATCACATTCCTGGTACATAGGGGCACCAGTGGGGGGCTCAGGATCATCCCACAGTTCCCAGAACTTCGGAAAATCCCTTCCCACAATGGCATCATGCGGTAATTGAGATACTAACCCCACTGGATGAGAGAGGGTACCTTTGGGGGTCTCGAAACACACTGTAGTCACTGGATACTCTCGGGTGTCCCCATGCACACAAATAACAGCTACCTTGCTATTCCCAGAGACCTCTGTTTTAACTAATTCAGCCTTTATCAGGGTCACAAGGCTACCTGAATCCAGTAATACCACAACATTTCTACCATTAATACACATTTTGCATAAATGTTTCTCAGTTCCCCGAATGGCAGTGCATGCGACTGTCGCACACAGCGACTGACGTCTGTCCATCAGAAAGTCACATTGCATGGGTTCCTCCACAACCGGGCAATTTGCTGCAATATGTCCCGCTTGCCGGCAGCGGTAGCAAACAATCCATTTGGCTGCCTCTTGAGCCCCTGACTTCCCAGGCTGTTCTCGCCAAACTTTGGGTAGAGCTCCCACCCTCTCACTCTCTCCACCCTCACCCCTTGGAATCCTCTTATCCGCCCCTGGGGATGGTCTGGTCTTAGGGTGGAAAGTCTGAGAGTCTCTGGAAGAGGCCGTCAGGTTCTCTGTAGCCAAGTATTTCTCTACACGATCCACAAGACCACCGGCCGTCTCTGGGTCTCCATAGCTTACCCACTTTTGGATGGCAGTAGGAAGAGCTCTCAAAAACCGATCCATTACAACACGTTCCACAATCTCTGGTGCGGACAAAGTCTCTGGCTGTAGCCACTTCCTGCTCAGGTGAATGAGATCATACATTTGAGACCTGGGGGGTTTTCCAAGCTGGAAAGTCCAGTTATGCACACGCTGAGCCCGGACAGCCAGGGTGACACCCAGCCTTGCCAATATTTCAGCTTTTAGCATCACATAGTCTTTTGCTTGGTCAGGCTCTAGGTCATAGTAAGCCTTCTGCGATTCACCAGTTAACAGAGGAGCCACCAGTCCAGCCCACTGCTCCTCAGGCCACTTTTCTCTTTCAGCAGTCCTTTCAAATGTGGTCAAAAATACCTCTGGATCATCCTCTCCAGTCATTTTTGTCAATAAACGACTCACCCCAAAGGACGCGGTATTAGTGGGACGGCTTTCCTCACTGGTCTGCGGACGTTGCTGCATTACTGCTTCCATTTGTTGTAGTCTCTGCTCTTGCTTCTGTAACAGGTCTATGAAGCGGGCCTCAGATTGCTGCTGGGCTTGTTGATGAGCTTGCTGCTGGGCTGCAAGGCTCCTTTGCAAACCTGCATTTGTCTGCTGTTGATTGGCATTTGCTAGAGCCAGCTGTTTCAGTATCTCCTCCATGCTGGCTTAAAAAAAACTGCCACTGGTTCTCCACCAACTGTGAGGGGGTTAACTCGGTAGCGGGTGTGTGTGACCCCCTGGTTGGGCTCCCCACACAAAAACAGGGCCAGCAGACGGAGGTTGTGGTTTTCAAAATCAAAAGGTGCGGTTTATTTCTCTATGTACAGTGACAAAAACACAGCAAAGCCAAAAAGAAACATAAACAAAATAAATCCTGGTCAGTTTGACCTCTGACTAAACATGCAGGTTTCCTAAACTAACAACTGGGATCAGCCTGGTGCTGTCCTAGTCCCTAAGTCCCTGGTTTAGTAAAAGTCCAAACAAATAGCCACACAGGCTTTGCCTCACCGCACAGGGGTTCACTCTCCCTAGACAGTCCACACAGGTCTGGTTCCAGGCATGAGCTAACACCTAATGAATCTGGGAGTTCTTATAGAGGCCTAAATGAGCTGACAAGCTTCAGCTGGTCTCATCAACTCCCTGCCTCACGACGCCCAGCACTCTCCCTAGAGGTATGAGTCATTCATGAGCCCACTAGCCTCAGCTGGGCTTCATCAACTCCCTAGTTGTATAAGTCGGCATAAAGCCTGAATCTGGGAGAAATATATCTACCCCCCTGGATGCAACCAGGTGACTTTACCTTCCTGCTGTCACAATACGAATAAATGAAACAAATTCCAAAAATGAATTAAATGGATTAAACAAATTTAACTAAACAAATTTATGTAAATAACGGATCGAAACAAAACAAAACAAATGTTCTCGTTCTGCACACGTCTAACAAGGAAGTAAAGAGAAATCTCCCTAATGTAACACAGAAGACAAAAAAATAAATCTGACAAGTGTTCAATCCAAAATGAAAAAAATAAATAAATTGCGTTTAATCTCCATTCACACTTTGGCCATGCTCAAGAGGATTCCCATTCACACCTATGCAACGCGTTTCTGTGCAACTAGGAAGAAGATGCGGGGGCCTCTTTTGATGCATTTTCCATAGACTTCAATGGGAGTGCATGAAAAATGCATTAAAAACGTTTCAAAATGATAAAAATTGCATGAAAATGCAGACACACAAGCGTGAACCCAGTCTTATGTGCGCTACAATGCAGGATCACAGCGTGCTAAAAGCACATCAGCACATTGCATGCATTTAATATGCACATTAAATGCATCTTGCATTGTGTTTCATTTTAATGCACCAGTGAGCAAAATGCGTGTGCGTGTTATAACACGATGGTGTAAGCAGGGCCATTGACAGGGGGGACTACCAGTACTCCTGTAGGGAGCCCGGACACACAGGGGGGCAGCAGTACAAATCGGTGTGGTCAGGCGGAGGGGCAATTACAGAAAGATGCCCTGTGCGGCTCTCTATAGCTGCTGAAAGTCGGTTTCTCTCCCTCCCCCTCGCCGGCTTTCAGCTGCTGCAGGGAGAGACACAGACACAGGGAATTGTTCCTGGAACCGCTTCCCCCACACCGATCCCCCTCCTTGTTCTGTCTACTTCTGATACCCCCCCCATGTGCCCCCCTGTCACTGTGTTGCACCCTCTTCCCGTGGCACTGCTGGCTTCCCTGTCCTGTAAAAAATTAAAACAATTTTTTTAACAATATAATAAGTATACAATAATTTTAAAAATGTAAACATTTGAAAAAAAATTATAATTTTTTTTTTTAAATGTAAAAAAACAATTAAAAAAGGGCTTATTCACACAGGTTCTCTGTTAACTTTGTGTCTGCTAATAATGATTTTTGTATATTTTTTTGATATATTGGGGGAGGGGGGCCCTGGCAGGTAGGCTGTATGGGGCTGTATGGGGCCCTGGGTGTGAGTGAAGCCAAAATTGCACAATGTGTAGTTCTATTTCATCCACTGATACAACATTCTAAATTGTAACAATACAGGGAATCAAGTAGACATGTGCACTGCCAATTTTTTTTCTTTTTTTTGTTTTATTCGTTTTTTTTTTCCATTTTTGGGTTATTCTTTATAATTGAAATTTGTTATTTAGAAAAAAATTGTAAACTCAAAATCCGAAAGTTTGAAAATTCGGAAATCCGAAAATAAGAAAGATCCGAAAGAACGAAAATCCAAAATAATAACTAACTAACTAGCTAATAATAGCTATTTAAATTATAGGTATTGGAATTTCCTTTCAAATTTGGCTGTTATTGAACGTAACGAATATGAATTCATCCAAAGTTACAAATTATTAGGGCTGTGGAAATTAACTATTAATTCCTCGATTAATCGATTAATTGCTTTGATCGATCAAAATTCTTTTGATCGATCAAAATTCGATCAAAATTCTTTGGGCTTGCCGTGTCCATCTGAAGGGCTCCTTTTCCTGTGCCTTCCTATCTGCATGCTGGCGGGACCTCACTATCTGCCACACGCAAGGGCTGTTACACTTCCCTCTATCACTTCCCTCTATCAACCTGGGATTCTACAGCCATCCACTGGGAGTTGTGATCGTTCCCTTCACGGGACATCTACATGCCGACGGACTGATGTTAGCCCCTCCTCATCTCGATTCAGCAGTGGTATCATTGTACACATTTTTATACCAGTATCATACTTAGCTACATGTTTTTATGACTGCATTTGCTACCATTTGGTATTACTCGCACCATTTTTACAGATTATGTAGCTACATCAATTTTATCTCCAGTGCAATATTTATTTTGTTATCTACTTGAAGACTATAAAAGTTTTAATGCTATTCCCATTGAGCGCTGCCTTTGTGTGTTTTTTGAATCCTGCTATCGATTTTTCCAGTGGTTGGTAGATGCACTGGGAATCGGCCTGCAAGGAGATCAGCTAAAAGTAGTTGGATATCTATGTGCGTTATAATTAATCAAAACTAGTCGATTAATCGATTAAAAAAAATCGATTAATCGAACACAAAAATTTAATCAGTAACAGCCCTACAAATTATCCAAAATAACGAATGTCACATTTAAACGAATGGAACGTAACAAATTAATAATAATAAATAACAATAATAAAAAGTATTATTATTATTATTATTAATTTGTTACGTTCCATTCGATTAGATGCGACATTCTTTGGATAAATTCATATTCGTTACATTTACTAACAGACAAATTTGAAAGGAATTTCCAATACCTATAATTTAATAGTAATAATAGTAATTAATAATTAGTTTAGCTATTATTTCAGATTTTCACATTTTTGTGTTTTCTCATTTCCGGATTTTCTTCCTTGCATTCTTATTTTCAAATTTCTGAATTTTCAGATTTTCGAATTTCTGAATTTTTCGAATTTTCCATTTTTTCGATTTTTGAATTTCCGAATTTCCGAATGCCTGAATTTCCATATTTTTTGATTTTCAAATTTTTGGGATTTCTCATTTTCAGATTTTCGTTCCTATTTTCGGATTTTCGTTCCTTTCAAATTGCATTTTTATTTTCGGATTTTCGAATTTCTGAATTTCCGAATTTCCGACTTTTGGGTTTTCAGATTTTTGAATGTCTGAATTTCCGAATTTTTTGATTTTCAAATTTTCCCAAAAATTTGTTGAACGGGTGTTTGTTAATTCGAAGAATTCTGAATTAACGAGTTTGTTGAATTTAGTTGAAAAACAAATTTGGAACTAAACGAATTGCACATGTCTAGAGCCAAGCCTTCCATCTGGAAGTGATTACATTTTATTGCATGGACGAGTTCCTAAATGTCACCTGAGTAGCCGAGGTGTAAACTCCACATTATGGATTATGTCGGCACAACCAAAGATTGGGAACTACACTAGGCATAAATATATGGAAAACTATATAAATGTATATCAAAAAACTTTATTTGTACAAAATGACACATAAAAAAACCGTATACAAACAATACTGTGCAGGGTACAGAAATAGGGTACAGAATTTCTACAATAAGAAAATATCATTAGGTGAGGTATCTATCCATATAGTGAATAATAAATCACATTATATATATATATATATATATATATATATATATATATATAATTAATTTTTATTTTTATTTTTTATATATATTTTACAACAGTAACTCAAATAACCACTCGTTACACCCAAGGTATGCAGAATACCATCTCTGAACACACAACACATCCAACCTTGAAGCAGATGAGCTACAGCAGCAGAAGACCACACCGGGTGCCACTCCTGTCAGCTAAGAACAGGAAACTGAGGCTACAGTTGGCACAGGATCACCAAAATTGGACAACAGAAGATTGGAAAAACATTGTCTGGTCTGATGAGTCGGATTTCAGCTGCAACATTCAGATGGTGGGGTTAGAATTTGGCGCATGGATCCATCCTGCCTGGTATTACCGGTTCAGGCTGGTGGGGGTGGTGTAATGGTGGGGGGGAAATTTTCTTGGCACACTTTGGGCCCCTTAGTACCACTTGAGCATCGTTTACACACCACGCCTACCTGAGTATTGTTACTGACCATGTCCATCCCTTTATGACTAGAGTGTCCCCATCTTCTGATGGCTCCTCCCAGCAGGATAATGCTCCATGTCACAAAGCTCCAATCATCTCACCGCTGATTTTTTGAACATGACAATGAAGTTAGAGGTGCACCCAAATTTCGGCCGCCGAAACATATCGACTAAAAACGCAGTTTTCAGCATTACTTCCGAAAGAAGAAAAGGTGCTGATAATGGCACAGAAGAGTCCGCGAACGCGGCACATTGCGGGCGTGTCATCCTGGCGGCTCCGTCAGAGTCATCTCCTCCCTCCTCCTTCCCTCCCCCCTTCTTTCCTCTCTCCTCCTCATGCAGAGCAGCGATCTCTCTGTGTCACGGAGCTGAATTGCCCTGCGGCCGCAGTAACAATGTCCCGCCTCCTGTGATAGACGGCACACTGATCCAGTGTCGGGAAATTGAAACAGTGTAACGTGCATCACAGGAGACGGGTGTAGCGGGCATTTACTTTTTAGGGGTGTTATGTGCCTAAATTTAGGGGTTGGTCTGAGCTGGTAGTCCGGCTCGGATCATTTTGATTGCTAGGTATTTGCTTCTGCCTATGTGATGCTGCCTGGTGTATGGTTCCCTGTGGCCTGTGGGTGGTGCTGCCATATCAGGTCAGGGTTGAGCCAGGGGTGGCATTGCTGGCCTTAGGGTGTGCTCTCTCGGCAGCAGTACGGTGGGCGTGGTCGGCCTGCTGTGCATGCCAGGAGAGGGTATAAAAGGGGCAGACGCCATCTGAGGAGGGGGAGTTGGAGCGGAGTGGAGTGGAGGAGCCGGAGGGGTGTGCCCCTCGGGGGTGCGGTGACTGGCCGAGAAGTCTTGGGCACCTTCGGCCCGAGGCTGCGACGTTCCAGGTAGGCCCAGTACCTTTAACTGGGTCTACAATTCACCCATTGGAGTCCCAGGGTGCCCGGGTGAGGGTACCCGCTCTGACCGAGGGGAAGCCAGGGGAGGATCGGTCCCACTGAGGAGATGAGTGATGGAAGATCGCTGTCTCGGGAGAGGCCTGGTGACCTGTCAGAGGGAAGGATTCCATGTTTGGGAGGACTAACCTGTAGAGTGCCCATTGGCATTATCCTGTTCTTAAAAGTCTACAGAGGTTAGAGGATTTCCTGTGCCTGTCCCTGGAGGGGATAGGGTGGCAGAACTATTCGAGCTCCACACCGGCTGCTAGGACTGTGAGAGAGGACTATCCGGGTGAGCTAAACCCACTCGGGATCGAGTGGCGACGAGGTTCCTGATTGTGCCTGGATCTAATCCCTCACACTATTCCTTCTTTCATCCATCTGTCTCTATCTACTACGCAGCAAAATAGAAAATAAACTCTCTGTTGGAGTTTAAGTGTTTCTGGACATTGTTTTCTTTGTGGAAAGAAATAGAGACTTGAGCCCAAACTCTGGGGAAGAGAACCAGTGGAAAGAGGGAACTCGCTGCAGGACCCAAAATTGTGAACACCGCTTAACCTCTTCAAACAGGAGGGTACGGGCATATAGCATGGTGTGCCTTGACTTGCAAGTGAGCCAGGCGAGAAAAAGGTCAGTGTGCTACACGGGATAATGCTACTGTGGCCGCCAGGCACAGGAAATTCAAATCCAGCTCACACAGCAAGAGATCGTCGCTCTGATCTGGGCACTGGTGAGGCTGCATATGATGGGAACTGGTGAGGCTGCATCTGACGGGAACTGGTGAGGCTGCATCTGACAGGCACTGGTGAGGCTGCATCTGACAGGCACTGGTAAGCCTGCATCTGACAGGCACTGGTAAGCCTGCATCTGACAGGCACTGGTAAGGCTGCATCTGACAGGCACTGGTAAGGCTGCATCTGACAGGCACTGGTAAGGCTGCATCTGACAGGCACTGGTAAGGCTGCATCTGACAGGCCCTGGTGAGGCTGCATCTGACAGGCCCTGGTGAGGCTGCATCTGACAGGCCCTGGTGAGGCTGCATCTGACAGGCCCTGGTGAGGCTGAATCTGACAGGCCCTGGTGAGGCTGAATCTGACAGGCACTGGTGAGGCTGCATCTGACAGGCACTGGTGAGGCTGCATCTGACAGGCACTGGTGAGGCTGCATCTGACAGGCACTGCTAGGCTGCATCTGACAGGCACTGGTAAGGCTGCATCTGACAGGCACTGGTAAGGCTGCATCTGACAGGCACTGGTAAGGCTGCATCTGACAGGCACTGGTAAGGCTGCATCTGACAGGCCCTGGTGAGGCTGCATCTGACAGGCCCTGGTGAGGCTGCATTTGACAGGCACTGGTGAGGCTGCATCTGACAGGCACTGGTGAGGCTGAATCTGACAGGCACTGGTGAGGCTGCATCTGACAGGCCCTGGTGAGGCTGCATCTGACAGGCACTGGTGAGGCTGCATCTGACAGGCACTGGTGAGGCTGCATCTGACAGGCACTGGTGAGGCTGAATCTGACAGGCACTGGTGAGGCTGAATCTGACAGGCACTAGTGAGGCTGCATCTGACAGGCATTGGTGAGGCTGCATCTGACAGGCATAGAAGACCATTTGTACCCTTAAAGCCTACTGCACCCCCAAAACCATCTTCATTTTGTCTTTGCCATTGACTCCGATTCTTTTCCCCAAATGGACTAAAAGTTTCACCAAAATCTGAGGCAAATAAAACCCTCTGAATTGGTCTCACCGGTAATCAGAGCGCGGTGTACGGATAGCCGTGTGTGACCAGAAGAGAAGGAATGGAGTCTGATGATCCCGGGAGGAGAGGAGCAGAGCTGGTAATACTGGAATAATCCTTCCTTCCCCATGAAAAACAAATGACATTTTAACACTCAGCATATTATTTGATGTAGCCGGATGATGAATGGTTGGCGGTGTAACTGGAGGGTCACGCTGTCTCAGCCAGTTGGGAACCAGATGTTTTAACATAAATCATGTGCACACAGTTCAGATTCTATACAGTTCAGCTGTTTAAAAGGGACATAAGGATATGTACTAATTTAACCTGACTGCAGGAGCCCCTCAGGGCCTTGCGGGACGGCCAAATCCGCAGTCCCAGACTGGTGATGGCTGCAGCTGTCCTATCCCTGAAGGCTGGAGATGTGGATTTAAAGGGAACGTAGTTTTATTTTTACAGGTATACTCCGCTTAAAGCTCAAGTTTAATCTGCCTTCCCTGGTCCACCCCCCACTGTGTGTGCACCCAGCAGCGATCAATGTCTGGCTGTGCAGACAGCCAAGAATACCTTCGGCCACTAACAACCTGACCATAGGCGTGCGCACAGGGCGTGCCAGGTGTGCCTGGGCACACCCTAATCACCCTGTGCAGTGCCAATTTCCCCTGCTTCCTAACACTCCGTCTCCCCACTGCAGTGCTGCCAGCTTCCCTCCTGTTCTCTCCCACCGGCTGCTGCGGGGAAGTTTCAGAATGGAAAGTGGGGAAAGGGGCTGGTAAATATCTAATTTACTGGGCCATTCCTTTTCTGAATAAACACAGTGTGTGATCTGTACCCAACGCTTCTGTGTTCATTCTTAACTGAAGCATAGTAAACTATGTTTACTATGCCTCAGTTTGTAAATGAACAGAAAGCCACTCATCACAGAGCTCTTCCCATTCGTTCACTGTCCAGTGCAGAGAGAGGGACTGGGGAAACTCTGTCCTCAATCTCTTTGTCTGCCTCAAAAATGAGAGATCAGGGGTCTGTTTAGACCCTTGATACTTCAGAAAGCCCCCCCAAAAGGGACCCCTAAAAAAATTGTAAACTAAAGTGTAAAAAAAAAAAAAAAAAAAAATATTGTAAAAAATAATAAAAATAAAAACTACTAACACCCATCTCTGCTCTACTGACACCGCCCACTGCTTTGCTGATATACACGCGTGTGTGTTTGTGCTCTTGGGTGGGCACCCTAATGCAATTGGCTGCACGCCAATGAACCTGACATTAAGCCTCATGCACACTGGACATTTGGCCATCTCTCCTAGATGCCCTTCCTCCTGGCATCAGAGTTTTGGCAGAAAAAAAAAACGCTTGACGCTTGTGTAACACAGATAGGCGCATCAAGCGTTTGGGCGGTAATTCATGTAATTGGCCAGAATAATGATTTAATGCTGCAATGTGTACTTATCCGAATGGCCACCATGCTTGCTTGAAGGTGGGTGGGAAGGGGGCAATAAAAACGCGAATTAACTGCCTGGGTGATTGCTTATAACAGTGAATATCACTGTTATAAGCAACCATTTTTACTGAATGAAATTGATTCATTCAGTGTTTACTATTGTGAATAGTAGAGATGTGCACTGCCGAAAAAAAAATTGTTTTTATTTCATACATTTTTGTTTTGTTTTGTCTTTCGTTTTTCGGGTCGTTCATTATGATCTCAATTCGTAAATTCGAAAATAAGAAAGGAAATGCGAAAATTCGAAAGAATAACTAACTAACTAATAACTAACTATTAAATTATAGGTATTGGAATTTCCTTTCAAATTTGGCTGTTAGTGAACGTAACAAATTAGAATTTATCGGAAGTTACGAATTATCCGAAATAACGAATGCCGCATCTAAACAAATGGAACGGAACAAATTAATAAATAATAATAATAATAAAAAGTTTTTATTATAATTATTATTTATTATTATTAATTCGTTATGATCCACGTTAGATACGGCATTAATTATTTTGGATAATTCGTAACTTCGGATAAATTTGTATTCGTTACGTTCACTAACAGCCAAATTTTAAAGGAGCCCGGCAAGATTGCTCACTCGCCAGCCTGCCTGTCCTCTCGCTCACCAGCCGGCGCTCCCCTTATTTTCTCGGGGGGAGCAATTGCCCTGTTGCCCCCCCCCCTGGATCCGCCCCTTAACCAGATGGCATCGCAAATGGCTTACACTTTACGAGAGAGGACCCTCTTCTTCAGAGCCACAGCAATAGTAAACTCAATAAACTGAATGGAAGCCGTCCATTGTGTACAAACGTCATGAGATCTGCTGTGATTGTTCACAGTGATCACATGGTACTGGTATAGGGAGCCGGTACGTTGATTTGCCATCTGCTGTGTCCGGTGGGGCACGTGCGAGGCGTGTTCTGGGGAGAATGTGATATGACTTCCACCCGGATCTAGAGCGGTCCTGCCTGGCTGTCATTTGGCTATAGGATAGGCGGGAACTGCTTAAAAAGAATTCAATTAGGAAAGATTATGATGGAGTGAATGGCAGCTAACGGAAAAAAATGACTGACCTGCCGCAATTGGGCCACTGCTGTGATTGTTGACTTGATGGGGGAGGCAGCTGCCCTCACAAGTTTCTCTCAATATATACCAAACCTTGGAAAAAGCCAGAGCATGTTGCTCTGCAGAGAGACCCTGCTTGGCAACAGCTTTGGCAAATAAGAACTACTGTTTTAGGGCACTAAACATAGGGTCAGTAGTGTATTTAGGTTTTGTGCTGCCCTAGGCCTGACTAAACACGTGCACCCCCTAATTTAAATTTGGCCCACCCCCTCCCTGTCAAGGCCACACCCCTTTCAGTTTAAGACCCACCCTGAAATGTTCGTGTGGGGACACTAGTTCTGAGGGCCTGGAGGGGGGGGGGCAATGGATTCCCTTCATTTGCATAGATTTCCTCTCACTTCCTGTTTGGCTTTGGGGCAGGAAGTGAAGGGAAATCTCTGCAATGGGACAGGGATGGTAAAAAATAAACTGACAGGGGCTATAACCCCCCCTTACTCTATCCAAAATTTATGGGGGCGCTAGACTAATTTGCCTCTCAGCCCAATCCGCCCCATCAGACTGGCACTACACTAACAGTGTAGCACAAGCCGGCGGGGACTCTTTCCGTGCTGCCCCCCTGCAAAGTGCTGCCCTAGGCCTGGGCCTTGTTGGCCTAGGCCAGGATACAGCGTTGCAGAGGGTCAAAAGGTTTTCATTAGACACAATTTCATATGGTTAGAGCTGGACAGGATACAATTTTGGTTTTAGGTTTCAAGTTTGTTTACTTTGGACAAGCTGCCAAAATTAATAAATGCTGCAAGTGTTGTAACCGATACTAGAACACCATAAAGCTGGTTGAGGCCAGTAAGAACCTACCTGCTGTGCTCACTACCTGTATCCAAAAATACCCCACTCAAAGCAATCTACCCCATCTCTGGATTGAATGGGCTCTACAGCCCATCTCCGGGCACAATCAAACCCTTCTCTCCCATCCATCCCTCCATCCCACCCAATCACAGCATTATTTCAGATGTGGAGAGTGGTGATCCAACGCTGCAGTACGTACCTATGCAGACTGGTCCACTCTTCAAGACACCTTATTATGCAGTGAAATCTTCTGGAGACTGAGAGGACTCCAGCACTGGACAGCCAATAGGAATTTTCCACATCACCCAGGTAGCAACATAGACACCCCAAAGAAAGGTCCTCCTCCTTTGCAGTAAAGAAGAAAGAAGGCTCAGGACTCTGTGTGTCAGATGGCAACTGATTTAGGTAAGTTAAATGGGCTTTGAGATTCGGCCAGACCTTTTTGTATTTTTTACATTCAGTAGGGATCGGGTTAGGACCCCTCTCAGGTTTTTGGGAACCAACACTGAAACCAATTCATAGGGCGTCAATGTGAAAAATGCCCTTTATATTGGTCCTTAGTGGGAAGAATGCTCCCTACATTGGTGGTCACAGGTCAGTGGGTAGAATCCTCTCTACATTGGAGGTCAGTGAGAAGAATGCTCCTTATATTGGTGGTCAGTGGGAAGAATGCTCCTTACATTGGTGATCAGTAGGAAGAAAGCGCCTTACATTGGTGGTCAGTAGGAAGAAAGCGCCTTACATTGGTGGTCAGTAGGAAGAATGCTCTTTACATTGGTAGTTACTGGGGAGAATGCTCCTTACATTGTTGGTCAGTGTGAGGGACCCCCCCCCCCTTACATTGGTAGTCAGTAGGCAGAATGCTCCTTACATTGGTGGTCAGTAGGAAGAATTTCCCTTACATTGGTAGTCAGTAGGAAGAACACCCCTTACATTGGTGGTCAATAGGAAGAATGCTCCTTACATTGGTGGTCAGTGAGAAGAATGTCCCTTACATTAGAGATCAGTGGGAAGAATGTCCCTTACATTGGTGGTCAGTGAGAAGAATGTCCCTTACATTGGTGATCAGTGGGAAGAATGTTCCTTACATTGGTGATCAGTAGGAAGAATGCTCCTTACATTGGTGATCAGTGGGAAGAATGCTCCTTACATTGGTGATCAGTGGGAAGAATGTTCCTTACATTGGTGATCAGTGGGAAGAATGCTCCTTACATTGGTGGTCAGTGAGAAGAATGTTCCTTACATTGGTGATCAGTAGGAAGAATGCTCCTTACATTGGTGGTCAGTGAGAAGAATGTTCCTTACATTGGTGATCAGCAGGGATGAGCCGAACACCCCCCTGTTCGGTTTGCACCAGAACCTGCGAACAGACAAAATGTTCGTGTGAAATTTAGAACCCTATTAAATACAATGGACTCGAACGTTCGAAATCTAAAGTGTTAATTATAAAGGCTAATATGCAAGTTATTGTCCTAAAAAGTGTTTGGGGACCGGAGTCCTGCCCCAGGGGACATGTATCAATGCAAAAAAAAGTTTTAAAAACGGCCGTTTTTTCGGGAGCAGTGATTTTAATAATGCTTAAAATGAAAAAATAAAAGTGAAATATTCCTTTAAATTTCGTACCTGGGGGGTGTGTATGATATGCATGTAAAGTGGCGCATGTTTCCCGTGCTTAGAACTGTCCCTGCAAAAAATGTAATTTTTGAAAGAAAAAAAGTCATTTAAAACTCACTCGCGGCTATTAATGAATTGTCGGCTCCCGGCAATACATACAAAAGTCATTGATAAAAAAAAAAAAAAAAAGCGTGGGGGTTCCCCAGAATTCAATTACCAGGCCCTTCAGGTCTGGAATGGATATTAAGGGGAACCCCGCCGCAAATTGAAAAAAAAATTGACGTGGGGTTCCCCCAAATATCCATTCCAGGCCCTTCAGATCTGGCATGGATTTTAAGGGGAACTCCACCCCAAATTTAAAAAAAAATGGCGTGGAGTCCCCCTAAAAATCCATACCAGACCCCTTATCCGAGGACGCAACCTGGCCGGCCGCAGGGGAAAAGGGGGGACGGGATAGCGGCCCCCCCTCCCTCCTGAACCGTACCAGGCCACATGCCCTCAACATGGGGAGGATGTCCCCATGTTGATGGGGACAAAGGCCTCATCCCCACAACCCTTGCCCGGTGGTTGTGGGGGTCTGCGGGCGGAGGGCTTATCGGAATCTGGAAGACCCCTTTAACAAAGGGGACCCCCAGATCCCGGCCCCCCCTATGTGAATTGGTAAGGGTTACATTGTACCCCTACCATTTCACGAAGAAAGCGTAAAAAAATGTTTAAAAAAAAAACACACAAACACCTTGAAAAAGTCCTTTATTTAAAAAAAAACATTCCAGCGGTGAAATCCAGTGTCCCGCGGCGATCCCGATGTCCAGCGCTGTCCTTCATTGGTTTTGCCTGAGCGGACCTGATGGGGAACTCCCTCTCAGTATTTTAAATGTATAGACCCGCCCCTTCTAAAGTTCCCCATCAGGTCCGCTCAGCGGACCAGATGCGGAACATGAGAAGGGGCGGGTCTATACATGTATTACCAAAGTGAGAGCAGTTCCCCATCAGGTCCGCCCCCTCGGTATGTCGGACCCGCCTACGTCATTGGCTTGAGCGGGGAACTTCCTTCACTATGTAAATTTAAATTACACAGTGAAGGAAGTTCCCCGCTCAAGCCAATGACGTAGGCGGGTCCGACATACCGAGGGGGCGGACCTGATGGGGAACTGCTCTCACTTTGGTAATACATGTATAGACCCGCCCCTTCTCATGTTCCGCATCTGGTCCGCTGAGCGGACCTGATGGGGAACTTTAGAAGGGGCGGGTCTATACATTTAAAATACTGAGAGGGAGTTCCCCATCAGGTCCGCTCAGGCACAACCAATGAAGGACAGCGCTGGACATCGGGATCGCCGCGGGACACTGGATTTCACCGCTGGATTGTTTTTTTTTTGTTTTTTTTTTAAATAAAGGACTTTTTCAAGGTGTTTGTGTGTTTTTTTAAACATTTTTTTACGCTTTCTTCGTGAAATGGTAGGGGTACAATGTACCCCTTACCAATTCACATAGGGGGGGGCCGGGATCTGGGGGTCCCCTTTGTTAAAGGGGTCTTCCAGATTTCGATAAGCCCCCCGCCTGCAGACCCCCACAACCACCGGGCAAGGGTTGTGGGGATGAGGCCCTTGTCCCCATCAACATGGGGACATCCTCCCCATGTTGAGGGCATGTGGCTTGGTACGGTTCAGGAGGGAGGGGGGGCCGCTCTCTCGTCCCCCCCTCTTCCCCTGCGGCCGGCCAGGTTGTGTGCTCGGATAAGGGGTCTGGTATGGATTTTTAGGGGGACTCCACGCCATTTTTTTAAAAATTTGGGGTGGAGTTCCCCTTAAAATCCATGCCAGATCTGAAGGGCCTGGAATGGATATTTGGGGGAACCCCACGTCAATTTTTTTTTAAATTTGCGGTGGGGTTCCCCTTAATATCCATTCCAGACCTGAAGGGCCTGGTAATTGAATTCTGGGGAACCCCCACGTTTTTTTTTTTTTACAATGACTTTTGTATGTATTGCCGGGAGCCGACAATTCATTAATAGCCGCGAGTCAGTTTTAAATGACTTTTTTTCTTTCAAAAATGACATTTTTTGCAGGGACAGTTCTAAGCACGGGAAACATGCGCCACTTCACATGCATATCATACACACCCCCCAGGTACGAAATTTAAAGGAATATTTCACTTTTATTTTTTCACTTTATGCATTATTAAAATCACTGCTCCCGAAAAAACGGCCGTTTTTAAAACTTCTTTTTGCATTGATACATGTCCCCTGGGGCAGGACCCCGGTCCCCAAACACTTTTTAGGACAATAACTTGCATATAAGCCTTTATAATTAGCACTTTAGATTTCTCCCATAGATTTTTCGAATTTTCCGCGAACACCCCAATTTGTTCGCTGTTCGGCGAACGGGCGAACAGGCAATGTTCGAGTCGAACATGAGTTCGACTCGAACTCGAAGCTCATCCCTAGTGATCAGTGGGAAGAATGTTCCTTACATTGGTGATCAGTGAGAAGAATGCTCCTTACATTGGTGGTCAGTGGGAAGAATGTCCCTTACATTGGTGGTCAGTGGGAAGAATGTTCCTTACATTGGTGGTCAGTGGGAAGAATGTTCCTTACATTGGTGATCAGTGAGAAGAATGTTCCTTACATTGGTGATCAGTGAGAAGAATGTTCCTTACATTGGTGATCAGTGAGAAGAATGTTCCTTACATTGGTGATCAGTGAGAAGAATGTTCCTTACATTGGTGATCAGTGGGAAGAATGTTCCTTACATTGGTGATCAGTGAGAAGAATGTTCCTTACATTGGTGATCAGTGAGAAGAATGTTCCTTACATTGGTGATCAGTGGGAAGAATGTTCCTTACATTGGTGATCAGTGAGAAGAATGTTCCTTACATTGGTGGTCAGTGGGAAGAATGTCTCTTACATTGGTGATCAGTGGGAAGAATGCTCCTTACATTGGTGATCAGTGAGAAGAATGCTCCTTACATTGGTGATCAGTGAGAAGAATGCTCCTTACATTGGTGATCAGTGGGAAGAATGTTCCTTACATTGGTGATCAGTGGGAAGATTGTTCCTTACATTGGTGATCAGTGGGAAGAATGTTCCTTATATTGGTGGTCAGTGAGAAGAATGCTCCTTACATTGGTGATCAGTGGGAAGAATGCTCCTTACATTGGTGATCAGTGGGAAGAATGTTCCTTACATTGGTGATCAGTGGGAAGATTGTTCCTTACATTGGTGATCAGTGGGAAGAATGTTCCTTACATTGGTGATCAGTGGGAAGAATTTTCCTTACATTGGTGATCAGTGGGAAGAATGTTCCTTACATTGGTGGTCAGAGAGAAGAATGTTCCTTACATTGGTGATCAGTGAGAAGATTGTTCCTTACATTGGTGATCAGTGGGAAGAATGTTCCTTACATTGGTGGTCAGAGAGAAGAATGTTCCTTACATTGGAGGTCAGTGAGAAGAATGTTCCTTACATTGGTGATCAGTGGGAAGAATGTTCCTTACATTGGTGATCAGTGGGAAGAATGCTCCTTACATTGGTGATCAGTGAGAAGATTGTTCCTTACATTGGTGATCAGTGGGAAGAATGCCCCTTACATTGGTGATCAGTGGGAAGAATGTTCCTTACATTGGTGATCAGTGGGAAGAATGTTCCTTACATTGGTGATCAGTGGGAAGAATGTTCCTTACATTGGTGATCAGTGGGAAGAATGTTCCTTACATTGGTGATCAGTGGGAAGAATGTTCCTTACATTGGTGGTCAGAGAGAAGAATGCCCCTTACATTGGTGGTCAGTGGGAAGAATGCTCCTTACATTGGTGATCAGTGAGAAGAATGTTCCTTACATTGGTGATCAGTGGAAAAAGTTCCCCCTACATTGGTGTTCAGAATGCAGACAGCTAAAGAGATCATTGGTGTTATGCTGATGGCTTCACCACATGGCTTTGGCACTGAAAGCATGCAGGCACTATGAAATTAAAGGTCAATCAGTCACAGCTGAAGGAACCCCTAGCAACCTGTGAAGGAACCTCTAGAAACCTGTGAAGGAACCTCTAGAAACCTGTGAAGGAACCCCTAGCAACCTGTGAAGGAACCTCTAGAAACCTGTGAAGGAACCTCTAGAAACCTGTGAAGGAACCCTAGGGTTCAGTTGAACCCTGCTTGAGAATGGCAGATCTAGATCTATACAAATAAGGACATTGAAAAGAGTAATTGTAACTTTCACATGAAGATTCCTCTGACTCAACATAAACAAGTGTGCTGTCAAGATCTTGTATATGCCCCAAAGGAACTACAGCCGTTCACAAGAAATAGATCAAATCACCCCCGTGGGATTACAGCTGTTTTTCCACTCAATATGCTCCATACTGTTCTTATGCATGGTTATGTGGATTTACTCTGTGCGGATATTTGTGTTTTCCTGATTGATATTACAGTTGTGAGAATACAGTTGGCTATTATTCACCTTGTATGAGCCATTCACCTGTTGATGTACCACCTTTGACACTTGGGGTGAAGATTACGATTAATGCTCCTTGGTGGCACTAATAGAAGGACATTCTTGTTGCATTCTTGAAATATAAGAAAAACCCTCTCTGACAAGTTTTACTTACAGGTAAGCCTAGATTAAGGCTTACCTGTAGGTGTTTGCAATATCTCCTAAACCTACACGGTTTAGGAGATATTTGGCAAAAAGAATGCACCGATGTCTACGGCGCATGCGGTTTTGTGAATAGGTAATGCCGGCTTTGACGGCTCCCGTGCGCATGCGCGGAGTGACGTCTTCACCGCTCCGGCCAATCGCAAGCGCCGGAGCGGTGATACCCGGAAGTAACCTCCGGGAGAGATGTCTGCGGCCGGAGGGGGAGACGAGGACGGCTTCGATCTAAGGTAAGTAATTCATAATGAGCTAGTATGCTAATCATACTAGCTCATTATGCCTTTGTCCTGCAGGTTTTTTTGGGGGGTTTACAACCACTTTAACAGTTACTTTGTGAACGGCTAAAATTCCTTTAAGGTGCACACAAGAAGAACCTGATGGTGGGAGAATAGCCATACATCTGCTTGATATTTACCCTACATATGGAGCATTCATCATACAGGCTTCTGTAGATGATATACTATTGTTGATACTGCATTTTGGCAGCGTGGATTATCCTTAATGCTCTTTAATGGCATTGATATAAGAACTTATCATATATCTTGTGAATGGCTGAAATTCCTTTAGGGCATATACAAGATCGTGACAGCCTCTTTACTTGTTTAAGTTGAGCCAGAGGCATCTTCGTGTAAAAGTTATAATAACTATTTTTGATGTCCTTCTGATTATGGATCTTGACCAGCCCTTCTCAACCTTTTTATCCCGGAGAAACCCTTGAAATGATTTTTACATTTCAGGGAACCTCCTGCTAAAATTAATTCATCAGGGGACAGTAGGAGTCATGCTCCTTTGCAGTGGTGGTCAGAATACCACCCTTACAGACAGCTATAAGGTTTTTAGTGTCATGGTAACGGCTCTGCCAAGTGACAGTAAACTATGTAGGCACCATCAAATAGGCGGTCAATCAGCCACATTAACCATCAAATGGCCGGCAAACTAAATGGGCAGCCAACTAGCCACATTAACCATTAACTGAATGATCAATCGGCCACAACAACCATCAAATAGCTGGTCAACCAGTTACATTACCATCAAATGAGTGGTCAATCAGCCACAACAACCATCAAATGGGTGGCCAATCAACCACATCAACCATTAAATGAGATGTCAATCAGCCTCAACCACCATCAACTGGGTTGTGAATCAGCCACAACAATTATCAAATAAGTGATCAATTAAACACATTAATCAATGCTATACGTCTGCTCCTGATGAGTGGCAACTGGCCATGAAACGCATCAAGCCCATCAATGTCATTGTGTTCCCAACACATAGCTTGACCTCAACTGTGATTCATTTGTATCCTACAACCCATTGTATACATTACTCAATAAGCACTTGGCATTTTATAATAGTTACTTTCATGGGATACTATGCTATTTTAGATGTCTGCATGTGTACATACAGTATACGAATTCCTCTTTTTTGTTTGCCATCGCCTTGTATATAGATTTAAATACTCATGTTCAATCATGTATCACATGTTTATGAGGTATGTTTTTTTTTTTTTTTAATGCCAATTAAACAATTTTACAATTTCTTCTACTACGTGTCTTGTGCCTCACTCAAAGTCCCAAAAAATCCTTTCTTATAGCCACATCAACTATCAAATGGGTGGTCAGTCAACCACAACAACCATCAAATTGGCGGTCAATCAGTTACATTACCATCAAATGGGTGGTCAATCAGCCACAACAACCATCAAATGGGTGGTCAATCAGTTACATTACCATCAAATGGGTGGTCAATCAGCCACATCAACCATCAATTGGGTGGCCATTCAGCCACAACAACCATCAAATGGGTGGCCATTCAGCCACAACAACCATCAAATGAGTGGTCAATCAGCCACAGCAACCATCAATTGGGTGGCCATTCAGCCACAACAACCATCAAATAAGTGATCAATTAGCCACATTAACCATCAAGTGAGTGGTCAATCTGTCACATCAACTATCAAATGGATGGTGAGGCAACCACAACAACCATTAAATTGGTGGTCAGTCAGCCACAATCATCAAATGGGTGGTCAACCAGCCACATCAACCATCAAATGGGTGGTCAATCTAGGGTTGCCACCTCATCCCTTTAATCCCCGAACACATAATAATTAGACAAGTTCTGAAACAAATTTAACGCAGATAAGGCACCAAGTGAGTTTAATTACCACCTTAATCAGCCACAAATCCTGTGTAATTCTTATGTGTTTGGTTTTAAAGACATGAGGTGGCAACCCCTTGTCAATCAGCCACAACAACCATCAAATAGCTGGTCAATCAGTTAAATTAACCATTCAATGGGTGGTCAATCAGCCACAACAACCATCAAATGGAGGGTCAACCAGCCACAGAAACCATTAAATGGGTGGCCATTCAGCCAGAATACTCATCAGATGAGTTGTCAATCAGCCACATGAACTGGATGGTCAATCAGCCACAACAGTCATCAAATGAGTGTTCAATTGGTCACATCAACCATCAAATGGGTGGTCAATCATCCACAGAAACTATTAAAATGGTAGTCAATCAGCCACAACAACCATCAACTGGGTGGTCCATCAGTCACAACAATAATGAAATGAGTGGCCAATTAGTCACATCAACCATCAAATGGCTGATCAATCAGCCACAGTTCAAGGAATGCCTAGCAATCTCTAGAGGAAACATGCTTGAGAATGGCTGATCACCTACTACTTACTATGAAGGGTTTGTTTAGAAGCATGGCTGCCTGAAATGCATAGAGAAGCACAGCGGCCCAGTTGTAACATCACTGGTCTAAAATAAAGTTTGTAATGAAAATGGAAAAGTCTTATTTAAACATTTCATAAGCATGTGGATGAGGTGGGGTGGGGGAAGGAAGAACCAGGGAAGTCAAAATAGAAGCAGATTAGACTTCAGCTTTAAAGGAAACTGGCAGACCCAACAGCCACCAAATATGTTTCCAGTTTTAAAATACAGACATTTTAATAAACGTTCGCTGCCCCGTCACTTCTAATTACTCGATTACTTTTTTCCTGCCTAGAAGCCAATATGAAGGAAGCCAATTTTTTTTTTCTCTCCGTTTAAATAAAATCTTAAAACATACAATCGGCAATTTTTTTAAATCCATTTTTTGCCGTGAACCTCAGAACATTTCTCCCATCCTTTATTGTGAAATATTTACATCCTCTCCCACTGACCACAATAAAAAAGAAGGCGGCTTTGTTTTCCCAGAGTTCTGAGCCTATAAAACGGCCGTTTTACGCTGACTCTGTGAGAAGACGAGTCTGTTTAGTTTTGCGGCCTGAGCTTATGTATCATTAGTTGGCGGTGTGATGAGGGCTGGGGCTTAACGACGGGGGATGCAAATGTCCTTGGACATTTCAAGAAATTCAGATGACCCAAACATAGGTCTCAACTGAAAAAAAAGGAAAAAGAAACCGCGCTAAGAAAAAGTTGTGCAAATAATTGGAAAACTTATTCCCAACTATTCAATCGGAAGCTGCAATTCTCATGTATGACATTAAAGTGGTTGTAAACTCTTACAGACCACTTAGACCTACAGGTAAGCCTAGATTAACGCTTTCCTGTAGGTGCAAGAAATATCTCCTTAACCTACACGGTTAAGGAGATATTTTCCAAAAAACGGGCACCGATGTCTACGGCGTATGCGCGCCGTAGACAACGGCGCAGGCGCACTGAGCGTGCCGCTAGTGAAGGACTATCATGCTGTCACTGCCAGCTCCCGCGTGCATGCGCGGGAGTGACGCCATCGCTGCTCCGGCCAGTCACAGCGCCTCCGGGTACCAGTCACAGTCACTCCAGGTACCATGGCGGCGACGGAGGAGAACAACGAGGGTCGCTGTGGGGGCTTCGATCTCAGGTAAGTATCGTATATACTCGAGTATAAGCTGAGTTTTTCAGCCCTTTTTTTAGGGCTGAAAATAGCCCCCTCATCTTATACACGAGTCAGTGTACCTGATGGACTCCGGACATCTATTTTTCAAAAGTTGCGGCTTCCTTTCGTTCCATGATAGGCGTTTGACACTGTGTTCCGCTAGGGTCCTCTCATCCTCTGACTTTCCCAGCAGACACTGTGTTCAGTGTTCGGCCTATCACGGACGTTCTCTTGTCCGAGGATGAAAGAAGGTCCGTGATTGGCGGAACACTGAACACAGTGTCTGCTGGGAAACTGAGTCCGAGGATGAGAGGACCTCCGCAATGGGCGGTAGCGGAACACAGTGTCAAACGCCTATCCCGGAACGGAACGGGACCAGGAGGAAGCCGCGACTTTTGAAAAATGGACGCCCGCAAGAATACAGGTATACTGACTCGGGCACAGTGAGGCTGCAATGGGCACAGTAAGGCTGCAATGGGCACAGTGAGGAAAGGCACAGTGAGGTTGCAAATGGGCACAGTGAGGTTGCAAATGGGCACAGTGAGGTTGCAATGGGCACAGTGTGGGCAGCACAGTGGTGTAGTGGTTAGCACTTTCACCTAGCAGCAGAAGGGTCGCTGGTTCAAATCCCGACCACGACACCATCTGCCTGGAGTTTGCATGTTCTCCCTGTGTCTGTGTGGGTTTACTCCGGGTACTCCGGTTTCCTTCCACACACCAAAGACATGCTGGTAGGTTAATTGGATCTTGTCCAAATTGGCCCAGTATATATGTGTGTACGACTGTGTGTCCCGTGTCGAGATCCTACGGTGTAAAATGACAGCACCAGCCAAGCAGACACTGGCTGCAAAAAGCGCCTAGAGGCGATTCAGTTCGCAGGTGAGCGCTATACAATTCATTCAATGGGCACAGTGAGGATGGGCACAGTGAGGTTGCAATGGGCACAGTGAGGATGGGCACAGTGAGGTTGCAATGGGCACAGTGAGGTTGCAATGGGCACAGTGAGGTTGTAAATGGGCACAGTGAGGTTGCAATGGGCACAGTGAGGTTGCAATGGGCACAGTGAGGTTGCAATGGGCACAGTGAGGTTGCAATGGGCACAGTGAGGTTGCAATGGGCACGGTGAGATTGCAACGGGCACGGTGAGGTTGCAACGGGTATGGTGAGGTTGCAACGGGCACAGTGAGGTTGCAACGGGCACAGTGAGGTTGAAATGGGCACAGTGAGGTTAGGATGGGCACAGTGAGGTTGCAACGGGTACAGTGAGATTGCAACGGGCACAGTGAGATTGCAACGGGCACAGTGAGATTGCAACGGGCACAGTGAGATTGCAATGGGCACAGTGAAGCTGCAAAAAGGCATTGTTGACCCTCTTTTCCGCTTACAGTAGCTGCTGCATTCCCAGTTTTTTTGTGGTAAAATTAGGGCCTCGGCTTAAACTCTGGTTGGCTTATACTCGAGTATATACGGTAATTCATAATGAACATAATGCATAGCATACTAGCTCATTATGCCTTTCTCATGCAGGGTGTTTTTCTTTTAATTTTTTTTTAGTGAGGGTTTACTTCCTCTTTAATACAAAAAACTAAATTTAGGAGAAAAATAGAATCGCGCTAACCATGTGACTCAAAATGAATGAAATCAAAATAAACTGTGTGATCCACCTGTGTTCAACAAATAAATCAATACTAAGCAAATCTATAATGTAAAAATTGTAAAATAAATGGTAAACAATAGAAGTCCACAAAGTAGGCTGGTAAATGAAATCCAGAAATTGTGTCCTGAAAATTGTGAAACAATATGATGAAAAAACAAAAACTGTAAAAATATATATAGAATAGATTGTGAAATCAAAAAAAGTCCACAAAGTAGGCTGGTTAATGAAATCCATAATTGTGAATCGAGATACTATACACCAGTGCACTAAAGCAAAAGATTCCATGCAAATGTATGATGCCGTCTTCGAACTCTGTTGGAAAAACCGTGCTGAATCCACCACCAAATCAGAAGAAATGACTTCTTACCGAATAACCATGATCCCCCATAACAGAGGATCAGGGAATGCATGTAGTAAACCACAGCTTGGCTCCAATATACAGCAGGCACATTCAAGAAATCTTAGCAATCGCCTCACAGTCAGTCAGACCATCAGATGAATATGCGTGGTACATAAAAAATAGAGGCGCTCCATATAGTGTAAAACCTTCTTAAAATGTATTTATAAAAAACAGGGTAAAACACTTACAATGTTGATGTTTAAAAAGAGCCTGAAGTCTGATGTGCCGGCCGGTGCACGATCAGACAACCCGTCCTTCTGGGCAAACGAATGGAACACGAGGTGACGTCAGCGTGTCGCTCTTCCATACGCGTTTCGTAATAACTTACCTCTTCCAAGGGCAGGAAGATTGATCTCAACTGTCTGTCCTTTACAACTGTCATTTTTTCAGGTTCAATGTACAGATTTGCAATATAGAGGAGACAAGTTATGGCACAAGAGCTTGCACCCCATCCAGTTAATCTGGCTAAGGGGGTGGTTGCATAAGAAGGTAGGGGGCTCTGTGGCCTTGTGGTGGCTGCGTGGGAAGGTAGGGTATTCTGTGGCATTGTGGGGGTTAGGTTCAATAAGTTTTTATTGTTTTAACAAGCTTATAGACAGAAGAAGCAAGAACAAGATCAGGCGCCCGACAAGGGGCGACGTGGTCTACAAAAACGTAAAACATACACGGAAAGTACATTGCATTCGTGGGCATACAAATGAGAAAATTGCTATTATGTCCGTTTCCAACAGTTAGAGAAATGGTACCGACAATCAAAAAAATGCAGCTTTGCTCGGACTGGGCGCCCCTGTGGGAACCTGCTGCGCCCAGAAACTGAGGAATACGGTGTACATGGAATGTACCATGTAATTTGTCAGAACTGGAGTGTCAATGAACTTACAAGTCTCAATATTGGCAATAGGGAAGCTTATATTGAAAGGTCAGAATGCATGTGAGTTTGAGGAATGGCTAAGCAAAGCCGACAGCTTACAAAGTAGGGAAAGATAAAGACGATAGATAGAGAGGAAAAATTAGCTGAGAGGAGGAGGGGGGGTAGCAAGGAAAGAGAGGGGGAGGGATGGAGAGACAGCGAGCCTCAGTTTAGGCCAGGATGTGGGGCCCGATGTACGGGGACATTGTGGTGGTTAGATGGGAAAGTTGGGGGCTATGTTGCATTGTGGTGGTTAGATGGGAAGGCAGGAAGTTCTGTGGCCTTGTGATGGCTGCATGGGAAGGTAGGGGACTCTGAGGCCTTGTGGTGGTTGAATAGAAAGGTAAGGGGCTGTGTGGCATTGCGGTAGTGGCATGGAAAGGTAAGGGGTTCTGTGGCCTTGTGGTGGTTGTATGGGAAGGAAGGGGGATCTGTGACATGGTGGTGGCTGGATGGGAAAGTAGGGGACTCTGTGGCATTGTGGTGGTTGCATGGGAAAGTAGGGGACTCTGTGGCATTGTGGTGGTTGCATCATGGGAGGGTAGGGGGCTTTGTGGCATTGTGGTGGTTGCATGGGATGGTAGGGGGCTGTGTGGCATTGTGCTGGTTGGTTGGGAAGGTAGGGTCGCTCTGTGGTATTGTGGTGGTTGCATGGGAAGGTAGGGGGCTCTGTGGCATTGTGCTGGTTGGCTGGGAAGGTAGGGTCGCTCTGTGGTATTGTGGTGTTTGCATGGGTAGGTAGGAAGGCCTGTGGCATTGTGGTGGTTGGATGGGAGGTAGGAGGCTCTGGCACACTGTGGTGGTTGTATGGGAAAGATGTACCATTGTAGTGGCTGAATGGAAAGGTAGGGGATTCTGTGGCATTGTGGTGGTTAGATTGGAAGGTACGGGCCCTGTTGCATGGTGGTGATTGGATAGAAAGGTAGGGGGCTCTGTGCCATTGTAGTGGTTGAATGGGAATGTAGGGGATTCTGTGGCATTGTGGTGGTTAGATAGGAAGGTAGGGGGCTCTGTTGCATTGTGGTGGTTAGATGGAAGGCGGGGGGCTCTGTGGCCTTGTGGTGGTTGTATGGAAAGGAAGGGGGCCCTGTGACCTGGTGGTGGCTGGATGGGAAGGTAGGGGGCTCTGTGGCATTGTGCTGGTTGGTTAGGAAGGTAGGGTCGCTCTGTGGTATTGTGGTGGTTGCATAGGATGGTAGGGGGCTCCGTGGTACTTTGGTGATTGGATGGGTAGGTAGAGGAGTCCGTGGCATTGTGGGGGTTGGATGGGAGGTAGGAGGCTTTGGCACACTGTGGTGGTTGTATGGAAAAGAAGGGGGCTTCCCAGCACTGTGGTGGTTCCATGGTTAAGTATTGGGCTCTGTGGCATTGTGGTGGTTGTATGGGAGGTAGCAGTCTCTGGCACACTGTGGTGGTTTTAAGGGAAAGTAGGGGGCTTCCTGGCACTGTGGTGGTTCCATGGTAAAGTAGGGGGCTCTGTGGCATTGTGGTAGTTGGATGGGAAGGAAGGGGGCTCCGTGGCCTTGTGGTGGCTGAGTGGGAAGGTAGATGGCTCTGTGGCATTATGATGGTTGGATAGGAAGGTAGGAGGCTCTGAGACATTATGGTGGTTGGATAGGAAGGTTAGGGTGCTTTTTGGCATTGTGGTGGCTGCATGAGAAGGTAGGAGGCTCTGTGGTATAATGGTAGTTGGATGGGAAGGTTAGGGGGCTCTGTGGCGTTGTCGTGGTTGGATGGAAAGATGGGGGTCTGTTACATGTTTGTGGTTGGATAGGAAGGCTGCATGCTCTGGCACACTGTGGTGATTGTATGAGAAAGAAGGGGGCTTCCTGGCACTGTGGCGATTGCATGGGGGGGGGGTCTGTGGTATTGCGTTGGTTAGATGGTGACAAGACCACCTCTATATGTAATAAGTAAATATTCACATTCAAGTTAACTGAACATTTAGCAAGAAGGATGCCGTGAAAAGGAAGTTTTCCCAGCAGGCATAAACCACACAGCTGGAAGGAGTTAAACTTTCTGCTGGCTCTGCAGTTTTGGTCCGCAGTCAGCTGTACAGCACATAAACACCTCGCACCGCCCGCACTCCCAGGCTGGAGGCAGAAAAATACTAATTATTATCATCACCAACCTCCTGGTACCCATCCAGCCAATCAGTGGCCTTTGTTCGGCTGGTCAAGTGATACTGTGTAATTACTAAGGGCTTTATGGAGATTGCAACCTATAGTTTTATGTAGGGGGTTCCAAACGTAAGTTTGGCTGGGAGTGGAAAAGCGTTAATTTGAACCTCAATGAAGCGTGTGGATGCCATGTGACTAATCTGTATAAGGGGCTCTAGAAGGCCAACATTTGGTTTATTCTATGAGTTAAGAAGAAATTGCAGTGTATTTTAGGATGTAAATTCATTTTGATGTGACTTCCATATTATTTAAAAGGCAAACAAAAATAGTTTGTGGTCACTTTTTTTTAAACTTTTTTTTAAAAGTGTAACTATGGGCAGAAAAATTATATGAGAGCCGCCTATCTTACTTTGCAAGTGTTCGGGTTTCAGAATTGGCCTCTGGGGTGCTTCGTAATTGGATCTGGGTGGCATTGTGGGCAGAGAAGAGGGAGTCAGCAGTATTGTGGCGGCTGCATGAGAACAATAGTGGGAAGACTGAAGCATTGTTATATTGACTAGAAAAGGGGTCTGTGGCATTTTTGTTGCTATAAAGAGGGTAGCGCCCTACCCCAATGGTTGGGACGCTATTTCAAATTTAAAAGTGTCTGAGCCAATAGTTGGGCTCAGACTGTCGATTTGTATATAAATTTGCCTCTGTTCTGGCTGTGGTGCTGCCTGATAGCATTTTCCCTTGTTGCCTGTAGGTGGCGTTACCACCTCAGGCACCTGCTGGAACGCAGGCAAACCATGGTGCATTTAGTGACCCTTCTCGGCAGCGGTGCAGTGGGTGTGGTCGACCCGCTGTGCCTGCTGGGAGGGGATACTTAAGGGGCAGACACCATTGTTGGGGGTTCGTTTTCGCCTCGTGGCCCTCCTGGCGCGAGGTATGTGTGTGTGATTCTGGTCTCGGGGCCATGTTGGCCCGAGGCTGCATCGCTATCGAGTAGGCCCGGCTATTCCGGTTGGGGCCTACATCCCAAGAGGGGATCCCAAGCTGTCCGTCCAAAAGGGAGGAAGCTGTCTTGATGAAGTAAACCGGGGGAGGACCTGGCCTGGAGGAGACCGGCAAAGTGCTGATGTCTCGGGTGAGGCCTGGTGACCTTGTTGAGGAGGGATCCAATATACCAAAAGCCCTGCAGTTCACCGGATTGGCTTAAAAGGCTCTTTTACTGCACGGCTGGAAGTTTGGGACTTTAAATCCTGTGGCAGAAGATTCCTGGACTATCCATTTATGTATCTCTAAAAAAAGGTCTGTGGCAGAGACCGACTCTATCTTAAGCAGTCTGTGGCAGAGGCTGTCTTGTTACTGGTTCGTGCGTCATCCCGGCTGCTAGGCCATGTGAGAGGGGACTATCCGGGTGACCAATACCCACTCTATCGGTGAGAGTGGTGAACGATTGATGAGTACTTTGAACTAATTTTGTGCATTCTGTACCGCGTGCCTGAACCTTCCCATATTCTTCTCCTACCTTCTACTTTCTCTCAAGTTATACTGCAGAAGAAAAGAATAAAGCCTGACTGTTGAAGGTTTTACCTGTTTTGGTTGGATGGAAAGGGAGAGGTCTCTGTGGCACCATGATGGTTGTATGGCAAAGAACAGGTCTCTGTGGCACCGGAATGGGAAGAGAAGGGGCGCTGTGAAACTGAGGTGGTTGTATGGGTAGGGAGGGGGTCCTAAGGTTCTGTGGTTGTTGCAGTGCTGTGGTTAAAAGGGGCGTCTCTATATCATTGTGTTGGTTGGATGGGAAGGGAGGGGGCTCTATGGCACTGTGGTTGATCCGCAGGAAGGAAAGGGGCTCTGGGCTTCTACTCTGGTGGTTGGATGGGATTGAAGAGGGGGCTCCATGGCACTGTGGGGCCTACATGAGAATGAAGGGGGCTCTGTGATACTGTGGTGTTTACACAGGGAAAGGGAGATCTGTGGCATTGTGTTGGTTGGGTAGGAAGAGAAGGAGCTCTGTGAACTTGTGCTGATTTAATGGAAAGGGATGGGGCTTTGTGACACTGTGTTGGTTGCATGAGATGGGAGGGGGGCCCCGTTTTGGTTGGATGGGAAAGAAGAGGTCTCTGTGGTACTGTGGTGGTTGCATGGGAAGAGAGGGGGCTCTGTGGCTCTGCAGTTTTTGCATGGAAAGAGAGGAGGCTTGATGGCACTGTGGTGGTTGCATGTGAAGACAGATGGCTATGTGGCACTGATGTTGATGCATGGGAAAGGAGGGGATTCTGTGGTACTGTGGCTGCTTACATGGGGAAGGAAAGAGGGGGGAGGGGGGTGACACTCTGTATCATTGTGTTGGTTGGATCTGGGTGCTGTTACACTGTTGTGGCTGAAAGGGAATGGAAGTTCTCTGTGGCACTGTGGTGGTTGTTCAATGGGAAGGGGGGGGGTGGCACTGTGGTGGTTGCATGAAATGAAAAGGGAGTTATTTGGCAATGTGGTGGTTGTACTGGAAGGAAGGGGGGTTGAATGAGAAGGAGGAGGAGAGCGGGCTCTGTGACATGGTGGTGCTAGCACAGGGGGGCTCTGTGGCACTGTGTTGGTTGGATGGGAAGGGAGGGGACTCTGTGGCACTGTGGTGATTGGATGGGAATGGAGGGGACTCTGTGGCACTGTGTTGGTTGGATGGGAAGAGAGGAGGCTCTGTGGCATTGTGTTGGCTGGATGAGCAGAGAGGGGACTCTGCAGGACAATGGTGGTTGCATGAGGAGGAGGAAGGGAGCGGGCTCTGTGACATGGTGGTGCTAGCAGAGGGGGACTCTGTGGCACTGTGGTGATTGGATGGGAAGGGAGGGGGCTCTGTGGCACTGTGGTGGTAATGTGGCAGGGCTCTATGGCACTGTGGTAATTGGATGGGAAGGGAGGGGACTTTGTGGCATTCTGATGGTTGGGTGGGAAGGGAGGGGACTCTGTGGCACTGTGTTGGTTGGATGGGAAGAGAGGAGGCTATGTGGCATTGTGTTGGCTGGATGGGAAAGGAGGCTTTGTGGCATTCTGGTGGTTGGGTGGGAAGGGAGGTGGGCTCTGTGGCACTGTGTTGGTTGGATGGGAAGGGAGGGGACTCTGTGGCACTGTGGTGATTGGATGGGAATAGAGGGGACTCTGTGGCACTGTGTTGGTTGGATGGGAAGAGAGGAGGCTCTGTGGCATTGTGTTGGCTGGATGGGAAGAGAGGGGACTCTGCAGGACAATGGTGGTTGCATGAGGAGGAGGAAGGGAGCGGGCTCTGTGACATGGTGGCGCTAGCAGAGGGGGACTCTGTGGCACTGTGGTGGTAATGTGGCAGGGCTCTATGGCACTGTGGTGATTGGATGGGAAGGGAGGGGACTTTGTGGCATTCTGGTGGTTGGGTGGGAAGGAAGGGGACTCTGTGGCACTGTGTTGGTTGGATGGGAAGAGAGGAGGCTATGTGGCATTGTGTTGGCTGGATGGGAAAGGGGGCTTTGTGGCATTCTGGTGGTTGGGTGGGAAGGGAGGGGAATCTGTGGCACTGTGGTGGTTGGATGGGAAGGGAGAGGACTCTGTGGCACTGTGGTGGTAATGTGGCGGGGCTCTATGGCACTGTGGTGGTTGGATAGGAAGGGAGGGGACTCTGTGGCGCTGTGGGGATTGGATGGGAAGGGAGGGGACTTTGTGGCATTCTGGTGGTTGGGTGGGAAGGGAGGGGACTCTGTGGCACTGTGGTGGTTGGATGGGAAGGGAGGGGACTCTGTGGCACTGTGGTGGTTGGATGGGAAGGGAGGGGACTCTGTGGCATTGTGGTGGTTGGATGGGAAGGGAGGGGACTCTGTGGCATTGTGGTGGTTGGATGGGAAGGGAGGGGGCTCTGTGGCACTGTGGTGGTTGGATGGAAAGGGAGGGGGCACTGTGGTGGTTGGATGGGAAGGGAGGGGACTCTGTGGCACTGTGGTGGTAATGTGGCGGGGCTCTATGGCACTGTGGTGGTTGGATAGGAAGGGAGAGGACTCTGTGGCACTGTGGGGATTGGATGGGAAGGGAGGGGACTTTGTGGCATTCTGGTGGTTGGGTGGGAAGGGAGGGGACTCTGTGGCACTGTGGTGGTTAGATGGGAAGGGAGGGGACTCTGTGGCACTGTGGTGGTTGGATGGGAAGGGAGGGGGCTCTGTGGCACTGTGGTGGTTGGATGGGAAGGGAGGGGGCTCTGTGGCACTGTGGTGGTTGGATGGGAAGGGAGGGGGCTCTGTGGCACTGTGGTGGTTGAATGGGAAGGGAGGGGGCTCTGTGGCACTGTGGTGGTTGGATGGGAAGGGAGGGGGCTCTGTGGCACTGTGGTGGTTGGATGGGAAGGGAGGGGGCTCTGTGGCACTGTGGTGGTTGGATGGGAAGGGAGGGGGCTCTGTGGCACTGTGGTGGTTGGATGGGAAGGGAGGGGGCTCTGTGGCACTGTGGTGGTTGGATGGGAAGGGAGGGGACTCTGTGGCATTGTGGTGGTTGGATGGGAAGGGAGGGGGCTCTGTGGCACTGTGGTGGTTGGATGGGAGGGGACTCTGTGGCATTGTGGTGGTTGGATGGGAAGGGAGCGGACTCTGTGGCATTGTGGTGGTTGGATGGGAAGGGAGGGGGCTCTGTCGCACTGTGGTGGTTGGATGGGAAGGGAGGGGACTCTGTGGCATTGTGGTGGTTGGATGGGAAGGGAGGGGGCTCTGTGGCATTGTGGTGGTTGGATGGGAAGGGAGGGGGCTCTGTGGCACTGTGGTGGTTGGATGGGAAGGGAGGGGGCTCTGTGGCACTGTGGTGGTTGGATGGGAAGGGAGGGGGCTCTGTGGCACTGTGGTGGTTGGATGGGAAGGGAGGGGACTCTGTGGCACTGTGGTGGTTGGATGGTAAGGGAGGGGACTCTGTGGCATTGTGGTGGTTGGATGGGAAGGGAGGGGGCTCTGTGGCACTTGGATGGGAGGGGAGGGGAGGGGACTCTGTGGCATTGTGGTGGTTGGATGGGAAGTGAGGGGGCTCTGTGGCATTGTGGTGGTTGGATGGGAAGGGAGGGGGCTCTGTGGCACTTGGATGGGAGGGGAGGGGACTCTGTGGCATTGTGGTGGTTGGATGGGAAGTGAGGGGGCTCTGTGGCATTGTGGTGGTTGGATGGGAAGGGAGGGAGCTCTGTGGCATTGTGGTGGTTGGATGGGAAGGGAAGGAGCTCTGTGGCATTGTGGTGGTTGAACAGGAGGCAGGTGACTAATTCTGTTTAAATGAGTAGTGAGAAATGAGAAAACCCATCCATCAAAAGAAAACTGTATCAAGCATGTGGTGAATTAAAGACCTATTGCAAAAAAACCTGACCATTTAAAAACCTATTGGTGCAATACGCTAAGCCCACCAGCATATCTCCCATGTCCTGGTGCTCTGGGTGAATTGGGACCCTGGCATCGTCCCGACTTAAATTTACTTTAAATCACAACTCCAGCCAAAACGTTTTCCCCCAGTTTTAGAGAGAGCGGGGATGGGTTAGAACATCATGTCAGGTCTAATGAAGGTTTAAATAGGACGAGGCAGGTCATTGCATCAAGCTCAGACCTCTGCTGTCACCCTGGAGCAGTAGAATCATACGAGGTAATGTATAACATGGAGGGGGTCTTATTTTCACCAAGCCGTCAAAATAGCAGACACGTTTCACATAGCAGCTGTCTGCGGCCAAGGCTGATCAGAGAATGTGGTCTATGGTGGGGGCTCTGGCCCACTCAGTCAGACCAGAGTCCTTGAACTTGTGGATTCCCAGCTGGCGATGGGGGGGGGGGGGTTGGGGTTGGGAGTAGAAGCCTTGTTGACACTTTGACATCAGAAGAATGACAGTTTGCACAGGGCCACTTCCATGTCTTTTATGGGCTGCTGACATTCCTGGCGATAAAGTGTCACCGCTCATAATAATGAAGCCGTTTTGCACCTTCCCCTTCTGTTCTCGCCATTCCAGAAAGAAAGACTTGGGCTAAGGGACTGGTAATGCCTCTGTAGTTATAACAGCTAAGTCAAGCAGTGGGACAAATTGAGTAGATTTAATCATTAAGGTAGGGTGACCAGACATCCCAGGTTTCCGGGGACAGTCCCCGGATTGAGGACATTGTCCCCGGACCAAGTCTGTCCCCGGTTTTGTCCCCGGATTGGATTTGAACAGGGGCTGGGGCAATTTCAAAGACAGTCGGTGCAGAATTAAAAAAAAAATTCTGAATTACATACCCCGCTCTAGCTTGGGGGGGGGGGGGTGTGTATTTTTTTCACTATCTGTGCCCCTTTCTGATGATCATGTGCTGGTCGGATCAGAGGGAATATTTCTTCAGTTTCGGGGGCATGCCCATTCAGCTCCGCTCGCATGTTCTTCTGCCTTGGCTCAAGTCCCGGCCAGCCGCCTGCCTATCTGGAGCCTTATCTGGCAGAGTGATCTTCCTCTGTTCCCCACCTAGTAGTAGCCGGGGGCCCGGAGAGTAAGAATTGACAGGCTGTGAGGCAGGCAGCAGCGGCGACGGGCAAGAGATTGCGGGGCCTATTCCTCCTGAACGTAGGGGTACATTTCTCTGTGCATGCGCTCATCAATGGTGGTGCCCCGGCTTAGAGATGAGCCGTACATCTGGATTTTGCAAAAGCATTTGACACAGTCCCCCATAAACGTTTAGCCTTGGTTCACAATGGCGCGATTTGACATGTCAAATCACATGTCAAATCAGCGGCATTAACTCTGTTCCTTCCATACACCGTTTACCACCATGCACCACTTTGAATGACCTCAGACCAGGCTTGAAACAGTAAGCAGCCCTAACTTATTAATGCAGGCTGCCCAGGTTCATACCTTACAGAGAAGCAAAGTCCATTCAACAAGAGCCCAGTGATGGTAGGTTCCTAGTCCAGGGAGAAACTCAGCAGGGTGACCCAGGAGGGGGCCACATGCTCCAGCAGGCCTACATGGTGCAGCAGACCTTCCCCTGTAAATCCCATGTGGAAGAGAGAGAGAGAGCTCTGAACCCTCCCCTTGTATTTGTGTAGTTTGCAGCAGGGGGCAGGACTCAGAAAGCCCGGGAAAGAGTCTAGACACAGGTAACCCCTTCCCATCCTGGGCACCTGTAACTGTCTGTATAACTACACAGTGCAATGAAATACATTCAATGATACCCCAAAAGCACCTGATTACATGTGTACTTACTTCAATCTCCTGTCCGGTCATGCGAACCCACACCTCTGTGTAAGGGAGCGCTGTGAATTCTAGGAGAGATGACGTCACCCTATATAGCAGAGGTCTCCAAACTTTCTAAACAAAGGGCTAGTTTATTGTCCTTCAGACTTTAGGGGGGTCAGATTGTGGCCCGTGGGAGTTGAAATATTCCCATCAGTAGTGGGAGTAAACATTTTCACATTTGGCGGCAAACAAACCACCCGAACCTCCCCCCCCCCCCCATCGTTAGGTCGATCAGCGAACAAACCCCCCCCCCGTCACTCGCCCGTCCGACCCACCAGCCCTGCACTTACCCCATCCAGGTCGCAGGCAGCTTTGGCGGCTTCCCCCTTGCATTTACTTCTCGGCGGCTTTCCCCCTGCTTCTGCTCCCGGTCAATATGTTCACTTATCCTCTCGGCCAATCGAAGACCCGCTTCCTGATTGGCCAGGGAGGAGAAGCAGGAAGACAATAGTGAATATTAATTCGCTATTGTCATACACCTGGGTGGACTCGGGGGACCCACCCTTTTTGATGCCAATTAGAGCTTCAGGCTCTAGTGCTTAAAAAGCAAAACAAACAAAAAAAAAAACATTGAAATCCATGCGTCCGGTACCCTGCATGTAGATTAGGGGCCGGGCGTATGGATTACGGGGGTGACGCCCCTGTGCCTCTAATGGAGCACCTCTACTGTTGGTATTAGGGGGAGGATAAGGATAATAGTGCCCGATTATTGGTGTCATTGGGAGAAATAGTGCCCCATTGTTGGTGTCAATTGGCAGAATAGTGTCTTGTATCAGTGGGAGTAATAGTGCCCCAAGGGCCGAGTAAAGGCAAGCAAAGGGCCGCATCTGGCCCCAAGGCCGCAGTTTGGAGACCACTGCTATATGGGCTAGGTGGGAAGGGGTTAATGATGGATTATTGAGTACAGAGAAATATTACTTTGTCTTTTACTTCTGCCTGGTTTTTAATATTGAAAAATAGTATGAGACAAACTCTGTTAAAAAAGAAAAAAAAAAGGGAAAAAATTGGGAGATAAAAAATGAAAAAGAAAATTATATTTAGCAATGGTTGTCATATTTTCAGCATTTTTGTTGGGACCTCCCCAGCGCCCATTCCACTGATTCCTGAGCTGTTTCCTTTTTACAAATTAATAACATGTTCTCTGCTTTCATTGTAGATTCCTACCGCAACTTCTGACTCCACGGCAGCTCCGACCCTGAAGAGAATCCCCAGTATTTAACCCCAAACTTAAAGACAGCCTGCAGGCCGAATATTAAGGCTCCATGCACACTTGCTTAACCACTTCAGCCCCGGACCATTTGGCTGGCAAAGACCAGGCCACTTTTTGCGATTCGGCACTGCGTCGCTTTAACTGACAATTGCGCGGTCGTGCGACGTGGCTCCCAAACAAAATTGATGTCCTTTTTTCCCCACAAATAGAGCTTTCTTTTGGTGGTATTTGATCACCTCTGCGGTTTTTATTTTTTGCGCTATAAACAAAAATAGAGCCACAATTTTGAAAAAAAAGCAATATTTTCTACATTTTGCTATAATAAATATCCCCAAAAATATATAAAAAACATATTTTTTTCCTCAGTTTAGGACGATACGTATTCTTCTACATATTTTTGGTTAAAAAAAAAAAAATCGCAATAAGCGTTTATTGATTGCTTTGCGCAAAAGTTATAGCGTCTACAAAATAGGGGATAGTTTTATGGCATTTTTATTAATATTTTTTTTTACTAGTAATGGCGGCGATCAGCGATTTTTATCGTGACTGCGACATTATGGCGGACACATCAGACACTTTTGGCGCTATTTTGGGACCATTCACAATTACACAGCTATCGGTGCTATAAAAATGCATGGATTACTGTGTAAATGTGACTGGCAGTGAAGGGGTTACCCAGGAGAGGGTGCTGAAGGGGTTAAGTGTGTCCTAGGGATGTGTTCTAACTGTAGGGGGGATGGGCTACGTGTGTCACGACACTGATCACCGCTCCCGATTACAGGGAGCTGTGATCAGTGTCCTGTCACTAGGAAGAATGGGGAAATGCTTATTTACAATAGCATTTCCCCGTTCTTCCTCTCCGTGAGACGATCACGGGTATCCCCGCGGACATCAAGTCCGCCCGACCCGCAGTCGGACTAAGTAGCTTGCGGCGGGCGCGCCTTGCCGGCGGTGCGCGCGTGCCCACAATGCCGCTTCTTAAAGGTGACATATGTATACATTGATCTGCCCACAGGAGCCATTCTGTATATATTCCGACAAATATATACGTTAGGCGGTCGGCAAGTGGTTAAAATAATGCTGAACGCTCCTATAGGCTCCTAAACGCTGCTAAGTAGCGGGTTATTAAGGAGCAGGCAGCCACCGTGTCCTTAACAACCGATGTCTCAGCTGTCAGCGGGATTCCCTGCAAAACAATGCCAGGAAACAAAAAGGGGGGGTGCTTTGGGGTGGGGAGAAAGGCTCTTCTCCCAAAGCTCCTTGTCCCCATGTTAGGACAAGCCCTCTTCCCCACAACACTGACCGGTGATTGTGGGGGTCTGCGGGCAGGGGGGCTTATCAGAGTCTGTAAGCCCCCTTTAACTAGGGGGCCCCCAGATTCAAATCGCCCCCCAAATGTGAGTCCTTCATTCTAAAAATAAAAATAATTGTCCCTGGTGTAAATCCATCGTCAATTATAATGAACACTGCTCTGCTGACCCACATAAAAAAAAAAAAAAAGAGATCCGCATTTGACGCTGGCTCCTGCCGACTTCATAGTTGCCACTAAATAAATGAAGGGGGCGGATTCATTCCTTGTGACATCATTGACAAGCCATGCCGGGTCGATGGCATCACAGGGGGGGGGGGGGCGAAAGGCACCCAGTGATGTCACCGGGTGGCCTGTCCCCTTAGTTTATTTAGTGGCAGCTACGACAGGGAGCTGTCAGTCAACGGGAGCCAGCGCCGGGTGAAAACCGTTTTTTTTTTATATGTTAAAGGGGACTTACAAATTCCGATAAGCCCCCCTGCCCGCAGACCCCCGAAACAACCAGTCAGGGTTGTGGGGAGAGGCCCTTGTCCCCATCAACATGGGGACAAGGTGCTTTGGGGGGGAAGAGGAGCCCCCCCCAGCCTTAGAGCACCCGCCCATGTTGAGGGCATGTGCCCTGGTCTGGTTCAGGAGGGGGGTGGCATTGGCTCGTTTTCCCCTTTTCCTGGCCTGTCAGGCTGCATGCTCGGAAAAGGGTCTGGCATAAATTCTGAAGGAGTTTTTTTTATTGCTGGCATTCTTTTGTTTACATTCAGCTGTCAGCCGGGAATCCTGTTGACAGTTGATGAGTCAACAACCCGCTTTTCATTGCTAAACGCCGGCCATAGCTGGCACAAAATTTTTCACAAAAATGCTAATATGAGCGTGTTTTATCCAGACTTTTTCTGTTGTTTTTTTTTAAGGTCCTAGTGTGCATGGAGCCTTAGAGTGTGGAGGCCCCCCCACCCCCAACCCTGCGCCTGTAGCATCCTAAGTTACTGATGTTACAGTCTCTGCTGAACTGCGCAAGTACTGGACAATCTCCATCACACTGTGCATCAGCGTCATCAAATGGCGACAGGGGGTATAATCCCAAAGCCTTGGATAGTGTACGCCTCTGGCAGCTAAAGGAGCAGCGTTGGGGGGGTGGTAAAAGGCTGGCCATGGGATTTTACTGCCCCCCCAACCGCTAGTGTGAATGAGCCCTAAAACATAAAGGGGACATTTCCAAATTTTAGGGCCTACTGGGATTTACTAAAACCGGAGCACACTGAATCTGGTACAGCTATGCATAGTAACCAGCTTCCAGGTTTTATTGGCCAAGCTTGATTGAACAAGCTGAAGTTAGAAGCTGATTGGTTGATTGGCACAGCTGCACCAGATTCTGTGTGCTCCAGTTTTAGTAAATCCCCCCCTACCGTGTATTACTCAGTAAACCCTCAGTTCCCTTGTTAACTCCTCCCATGTTACCGCCTCCCTTGTTACCGCCTCCCTTGTTACCTCCTCCCTTGTTACCTCCTCCCTTGTTACCTCCTCCCTTGTTACCTCCTCCCTTGTTACCTCCTCCCTTGTTACCTCCTCCCTTGTTACCTCCTCCCATGTTACCTCCTCCCATGTTACCTCCTCCCATGTTACCTCCTCCCATGCTACCGCCTCCCATGCTACCGCCTCCCATGCTACCTCCTCTCATGCTACCGCCTCCCATGTTACTTCCTCCCTTGTTACCTCCTTCCATGTTACCTCCTCCCTTGTTACCTCCTCCCATGGTACCTCCTCCCATGTTACCTCCTCCCATGTTACCTCCTCCCATGTTACCTCCTCCCATGTTACCTCCTCCCATGTTACCTCCTCCCATGTTACCTCCTCCCATGTTACCTCCTCTCATGCTACCTCCTCCCATGCTACCTCCTCCCATGCTACCTCCTCCCATGCTACCTCCTCCCATGCTACCTCCTCCCATGGTACCTCCTCCCATGGTACCTCCTCCCATGGTACCTCCTCCCTTGTTACCTGCTCCCATGCTCACCTCCAGGACTTCTCCAGAGCCTCTCCCATTCTCTGGAACTCCCTACCCCAGTATGTCTGGTCAGCTCCTACCCGATCCTTGAAAACTCACTTATTCAGAGAAAGCCTACCCCACCTTCACCTAAGAACTGTACCTGAGTCACCCCCATCAGATCATCCCCTGCAGCTATAACCTTTTGTACCACCTCCACCTCCCTTTAGATTGTAAGCTCTATGAGCAAGGCCCTCCCATTCTTTCTGTATTGAACTGTATTGTAATTGTACTGTCCTCCCCGTTATATTGTAAACTGTTGGCACTATATGAATCCTGTATAATAATATTAATAATAATAAACCAGTACAGTATAAGATACAAAGTAACAAATATTCCTTCTCTGAGCAGACAGCCAACACACAAGTAGCAGACAGTCGATGATAGATAACCTATGGCGTAACCATCAAAGTGTTCCAATAGCCAATCATCAGCTTCGCCCAAGGGTAAAGACTCGTACGCTTTGCACACGAGAGTCGCAGAACAGCGACAAAGTTCAGTTGGAGTTGAGCGGTTCGCTCCCTGACCTCACATGGACTAGTCCCTACTCGATCAAACTCCATCTAGCCGCCTAATGGGCACAAAGCCTCCCAGAGAAAGTTCTGCCTGAAACTGTTCTTCTTTTATCATCACTTAAAACCCATTCCACACAAAGTGCTTTTTTTTTATGGTGTCACTGACCCCCTCCCTCTAACTTTCATGTGGTTTCCCCAGCAACACGATATTTACTAGACGCAACAATCGCCCGTCAGACAACAATGCGAGTCTTGGTTGAACTTTCTGTAAGTAAACATAGGATGTGAACTCGCAGTAATGTTTAACAGCAACGTAAAAAAAAAAAAAAAAAAAAAAAAAAAGGCCCGGCGGGGGGTTATTACAGTGCTGCAACAGATTTAAAAAAACGCGTTTTATCCTCCATGCAGAACTCGCAGGGTTTATGAGCGATATAATATTATTTGGCATGCCCGGCTGCAAATAAAAAAAAAAAAAAGAGTTTGCCAAAAAAGACAAAAGGCTGAAGTTGTGTTCCCACTAACCTGTCTGCCAAAAAGACAGAGGTCCATTGTGTGAAAGGCAATAAAAGTTTGGAGTTCACGCAGCACCGCGGCCTGGCCATGTGGCTCCGGGATTTTCATGTGGAAAAAAATGGACAGAAATATCATTTTTCCACACAATCCATCTTGCCGTCATTTTTTTTTTAAAGGGACCCTAAAGGGTATACAAGCCACAGATCAAAAATGTCATCTATTGCAGCTTACCGGTCCTTCATAGGTAGGGTGACCACATTTCCAAACTACCATTCAGGGACACCCCCCCTTCCCGAAATTCAGCTCGTGCTGTAACGAATCACAGCACAGTGATTGGACACAAGAGGCGGGATTTATGATTTCTCCAATCACAAACAGGGGGCGGGGATTGTGCTCCTCCAGGCATTCCCGGCCAGGACAAGTACTGTCAGTGAGTAAAGCGGTGATGTGGCGGCCTTTTTTGGGGGCGTCAGATTGGCCCGGGTGGGTAGCTGTGTCAGCTTCATTCCGGGACACTGTATTGTCCTGGAATGAAGGTGCCCGGGACAGACCTGCAAAATGCGGGACTGTCCCGGGCAATCCGGGACACGTGGTCACCCTATTCATAGGCGTGCGCACAGGGTGTGCCAGGTGTGCCTGGGCACACACCCTAATCACCCTGTGCTGCACAGGTTTCCCCTGCTGATTGGCTGCACAGAAAGAAACTGGGGAATCTCTGTCTCAAAAGTGAGACAACGGGGGTCTGTTTAGACCCCTGATATTTCACCAAAGCCCCCCAATGGGGCTCCTAAAAAATTGTAAAAAAAATGAAATAAAAAATAATGAAAAAAATTTATAAATAATTTTAAAAAAGTAATAATAAAAATATAAATAAATATAAACTACTAACACCAATCTCTGCCCTACTGACACCAACTTCTGCACTGTCCATTTCCCCTACTGGTTGTATATATATATATATATATATATATATATATATATATATATACACACACACACACACACACACATTATTGTTTGAGCTTTGGGGTGCACTCTAATGCAATAGGCCGCGCCAGTGAGGCGCACGGATTGGGTGGCGCCGCCCCTGCGCCCGGCCCCTAATCTCCATGCGGGGTGCCGGACACATGGATTTTAATGTGGGGTTTTTATTTCTTTTGAAGCATGTATTTAGAGCCGGATTGGGCTTGGGGTGCAGAGCACTGTGCCCCGAGCCCACTCACTTGTGTGACATTAGCAAATTAATATTGGTTAATGTCTTCCTGCTTCTGCTCCAGGACAATCAGGAAGCGAGTCCTGAGACCTGATTGGCTGGGAGGAGAAGCGACGAGCCCCACCCCCGATTCAGCAGTGCATCACCACCTCGTCCTGCTCCCTGCACCTCTACCGCAGTATAAGGTAAGGCCAGGGATCGCGTGGGGTGGGGGGGAGTAGTTAGGTGGCGTCATGGAGCACTGGAGGGGGAGGGGGAACGGGTGTAGTGCGAGTGGATCACCGCTGTGAGCGATCAATCGATAGCCGCGGGGGGGATGGTAGTGCGAGTGAGGGGGCCAGGTCTGTTTGCTGCACCCCCCAAAATATTGACCACTGGGCTGCGCACATCTATGCGGTCCCTAGATGTGGTGGCTGCATTCGTTTTTTTTTTTTTAAGACTTTTTTCACTTTATTTTCATCTGGTGATCTGCCCAGTAACACACTTCCTGTCCTAGGGAAGGGGTCTTCAAACTACGGCCCACGGGCCACTTTAGGCCCGCTACAAGATTTTGTCTGCCCGCAGCTAGGGTCAGTGGCTATATCTCAATGTGCACAGGTTGGGGATTCAGGTCAGCAGAGGCTGCCTATAGTCTCCACTTCTTCCTGTCCAAACAGGATTTCCCTCCCTGCAGTCTCCATCCCAGGTCCCCCTCCCACTCCACTTTCATCATCCCCATCGTTGGTTGCTGGGACCCCTGGCACTGATGTAAGGGGGGCTGCTGGTGTAAGGGGGGGACTCTGATGGGGACCCTGACGTAAAAGGAGGTTGGATGTAAGGGGGGACTCGGATGTAAGGGGCACTCTGATGGGAACCCTGATGTGAGAGAGACTCTGGTGGGGACCCTTATGTAAGAGGGGACTCTGGTGGGGACCCTGATGTAAGGGGGGGGGACTCTGGTGGGGGACCCCAATGTAAGAAGGACTGTGATGTAAGAATATATTCTGATTTAAAGGGGCACTTTGATGAGGACCCCCAATGTATGAAGGACTGTGATGTAAGGGGGGACTCTGATGGGGACCCTGATGTAAGGGTGAATTTAATGGGGGTCCTGACATAAGGGCCTCCGATAGGGACCCTGATGTAAGAGGGGACTCTGTTGGGGACCCCAATATAAGATGAACTGTGATGTAAGGGGACATTCTGATCTAAGGGGGGACTCTGACGAGGGTCCTGGTGTAAGGGTGACTCTGATGTAAGGGGGGACTCTGATGAGGACCCCAATGTAAGGTGTACTGTGATGTAAAGGGACATTGTGATCTAAGGGGGGACTCTGATGGGGACTCTGATGTAAGGGGTATTGTGATGTAAGTGGAGACTCTGATGTAAGAGGGGGTTCTGATGGGGACCCTGATGTAAGGGGGGACTCTGATGGGGATTCTAATGTGAGGATGACCCTGATGAGGACCCTGATCTAAGTGGGAGTGCCGATGTAAGGGGGGACTCTGATGAGGATCCTGATGTAAGGGTGACTTTAATGGAGAACCTGATGTTAGGGTACGATGATGGGGACCCTTATGTAAGGCGGAGCTCTGATGGGGACCTCAATGTAGGGTGGGGGGGACACTAATGTAAGGGGCACTCGAAAGGGGACCCTAATTTGAGTGTGATTCTGATGGGGACACTGATGAAAGGGGGGGGTTCTGATGTAAGGGGGAGCTTAATATAATAGGGGACTCATTTATTTATAAAACAGATTTTTTTACTTTGATGTAAGGGGGCACCCTGATGGGGACCCTGATGTATATTTTTTTCGGCCCATGAATAGTGACAAAAAATACAATGTGGCCCTCGTAGTGGAAAGTTTGGAGACCCCTGTTCTGGGGGTGACACTCCTGTAATGTATCTAAGAAGGATCAGCTCCACATACTGAGTGCATAAGTTTTATGATTATTGGTGACTATAAATGATTTTATGACTTGCCTGCAGCAGACGGATTGTATCCTCTCAGCCTAGGCAAAGTCACAGACTGGAGCTCCAGGGTGTCTTTTTACAGAAAAAAAGTGGAGCTTTTTTGAAAAAATGATACTGTTGATGTATATTGTGACATTTGGAGTATTCTGCATTCCCCAGATCTCCTCAGGAAGACAAACTCACCCTTGGCATGGGCTGAAGCAGAGGAAACATTAGTATTCAAAGTTGCAATCTGATCACTGGGGGAGATGAGATTGAGGAAATGCTCCCTCCTGCCTGCAGCAGACTGATGACCATCTCAGCCTAGGCAAAGTCACTGGACTGGAGATCAAGGATGGTTGTTAATCATAAAAGGTGGAGCTTATCATCCAGATTTTTACTGTTGCTGTATGTTGCGAATGCGACCTGTCAGGAAAGTATTCATGAGGCCTCGTCAAGGCAATGAAAGGTCCATTTTTTTTTATTTTTAAGTCAGCAGCTACAAACACTGTAGCTGCTGACTTTTAATAAGGACACTTACCTGTCCTAGACGCCCACAATGTCGGTCCCCCCGAGGCCGATCTCTCGATCCTGGCAGGTCCCGGCACCGCCATCCTCACTAAGGGAAACAGGCAGTGGAGCTTTGCGGCTTTACTGCCCGTTTCCTACTGCGCATGCGCGAGTCTCATGGAGCTTTGTGAATGGGCGGCTGCTCTCTGGGATACACACAGTTCCCAGAAGGCAGCGCGCCCCATTCCCCAGAAGGCACCGCGAGGAGGACAAGGAAGAAGACCAGCCGCGGACTAGGAAGAGGCAGATTAGGAACATCCGCATAGCAACCGCCATTTCTGGTAAGTAACATATTTTTTTTTTTTTTTGGTGGATTTTTTTTTTTTTTTAGGGTGGAACTCCACTTTAAGGTTAGAAGGGGGACTCTACTTCTATGTTCATTGTACTATTGAGTCAGCCAGGAGAGGACGCCTAGTACAGGCCGGGTCTGAGCAGCAGACGGGAGAACACAGACGACGCACCGAGCACGTATCACATTGTGTAATGCTCACAGGTGAAGACTTGTCTGTGGTTTGATGCACACACTTCGGAATATCTTCTCCCTGGAGGTTTCCAGAGGTGAAATTAATGGGGGGGGGGGGGGGATTCTGATCGGGAGATCTCTCCGCTGGAAATACTTGTGAATGAGTCAATCCACTGCAACCTACGCAAAACCTACAGTACATTTACAGCCGTGGCCAAAAGTTCTGAGAATGACACAAATCTTAATTTTCACAAAGTCTGCTGCTTCAGTGTTTTTAGATCTTTTTGTCAGATGTTACTACGATATACTGAAGTATAATTACAATCATTTCATAAGTGTCGAATTGGTAATGAGCTGAAGTTTATGCAAAGAGTCAACGTTTGCAGTGATGAGTTGACCCTTCTTTTGCAAGACCTCTGCGATTCCTCCTGGCATGTTGTCAATCAACTTCCGTGCCAAATCCTGACCGATGGCAGCCCACTCTTCATAATCAATGCTTGGAGTTTGTCAGATATTGTGGGGTGTGATCACCCGCCTCTTGAGGATTGACCACAAGTTCTCAATGGGATGAAGGTCTGGGGAGTTTCCTGGCCATGGACCCAAAATAACGATGTTTTGTTCTCCAAGCCACTTAGTTATGACTTTTGCCTTATAGCAAGGTGCATCATGCTGGAAAAGGCATTGTTCCTCACCAAACTGGATGGTTGGGAGAAGTTGCTCTCGTAGGATGTTTTTTGTACCATTCTTTATTCATGGTTGTGTTCTTAGACAAAATTGTGAATGAGCAACCCCACACATGAATGATCTCATGATGCTTTACTCTTAGCATGACCAGGGGCGGATCCAGAGTCTAGTCTCGGGAGGGGCACTACCAGAAAATTTTGCGGGCAATTTGTCGGGGCAATGGCTGGTGTCAGCGCTTCAATCACCACGGCGCCATGGTTGGTATGGTGTCAGGATGATTGAAGCGCATTATTTATATTATTACATTGTAATATAAAATTAAAGGGGTTGTAAAGGTTCGTTTTTTATTTTCTGAATATGTTCCTTTAACCCCTTCGCGCCCGGCATACGAGTATTCACGGCCACAATGTGGCTCTACAATGCCGGGAGGCCGTTATTATACGGCCTCCCCTTTCCTCGTTTCCCGAGCGCGCATCGGGGAACTTCTGTGCTGGCCGTGTCCCTGGGACACAGCCATTCACAGATCGCGGTAAATAGCCAATCACAGCGGCTATTTACAGCGCGATCGAGGAGACCAATGAGAGATGATCTCAAATGTAAACATATGAGATCATCTCTCAGTGCCTGCTCTCCCTCCTCACACAGATGCCGCGTGTGAGGAGAGAGAGCGATCTGTCATTGTGCCAGTGAGTCTGAGCTTTTTTCAGTGCCCAATCAGTGCCCAATCAGTGCCCATTTCAGTGCCCAATCAGTGCCCAATCAGTATATAAAAACACAGTGAATACAGTGAAAACACAGTGCCCACCTGTGCCCACCTGTGCCATCTGTGCCCACCTGTAGCCATCTGTGCCACCTGTGCCACCTGTGCCACCTGTGATCAGTGCACATTTGTGCTCATCAGTGCCCACCTGTGCCACCTCATCCGTGACCACCTGTGCCACCTCATCCGTGCCCACCTGTGCCACCTCATCCGTGCCCACCTGTGCAATCAGTGCACATCTGTTCCACCTCATCTGTGCCCACCTGTGCAATCAGTGCACATCTGTTCCACCTCATCTGTGCCGCCTCATTAGTGCCATCTGTGCCGCATCATTAGTGCCATCTGTGCCGCCTCATTAGTGCCATCTGTGCCGCCTCATTAGTCCCATCTGTGCCGCCTCAGTGCCATCTTTGCCATCAATAAGTGCACATCTGTGCTGCCTCATCAGTGTACATCTGTTCCACCACCTCCGTACCCATCTGTGCCACCTCAGTACCCATCTGTGCCACCTCAGTACCCATCTGTGCCGCCTTATTAGTGCACATCTGTGCAATCAATCAGGGCCCATCTGCGCCACACACCTGTGAAGTCGCATCACCACCGCCAGCAACCAAAATGTCAAAAAGGTGTTTTACCGCCGAGGAGGCATACCAAATTCTTTCCACGCCAGAGAGCGACGGGGAGCTCTCTTTTTCAGATTCCGATTCAGGTTCTGAGTCGGACATAAACTATGAGCCAGTCTTTAGTAGTGGAACAGAGACAGCCTCAGAGGAGGAAGATAGTCGGCCCGCCAAAAGAAGGCGCTCTGCTGAGGCAGCAGTAGCATCCACCAGCACCGCAGTGCCATCCACCAGCACCGCAGTGCCATCCACCAGCACCGCAGTGCCTCAGCAAGAAAGGCCAAGGACCCATGCCGGCCTTCCCTATGCCCTCCAGAACCCCTTGTGGCTTCCTCCTAATTCAGGAGAAGCCAACATTCCCCCTTTCACTGCCCAGCCAGGAGTCCAGGTGAATACGGACAATTTTTCCCCCATCAATTTTTTCAATTTAATTTTTACCGAGGACATGCTAGCCAACATTGTCACCCAGTGCAACCTATATGCCCAGCAATTTATTGCAAGTAATCCTACATCCTATTATGCCCGTCCCTTCGAGTGGAGAGACCTAACGGTGGAGGAGTTGAAGTTTTTTTTAGGCCTCACATTTTGCATGGGACTCAACCCAAAAAACACTTTTCGTTCCTTTTGGTCCAAACGCCCCATCTACCATATGCCAATATTCTCCAGCGTAATGCCCAGAACCAGGTAGCTCATGATCATGAGGTTTCTCCACTTCAATGATAACACCCAGTGCCTTCCCCGAAATCACCCAAATTATGACAGGCTTTTCAAAATTCGGCCCTTACTAAATTATTTTTCAGAAGTATTCCCCCAGTTATATACCCCGGACCAACACATATGTGTGGATGAGTCCCTTGTAAAATTTAAAGGCAGGCTTCAACTAAAGCAATTTATCCCCAGCAAAAGGGCCCGCTATGGGGTGAAGGTGTACAAACTCTGTGACCGAATCACAGGGTACGTGTATGGCTTCCTAGTGTACGAAGGGAAGGACACCCAGCTGCATCCCCCCAATTGCCCAGACTACTTGGGAACAAGTGGGAACGTTGTTTGGCAACTCATCAGCCCCCTACTGGAAAAAGGCTACCACTTATATGTGGATAACTTTTATACATCCCTTCCCCTGTTTCGCAACCTGCACCTGAAGAAGACGCCAGCATGTGGCACGGTCAGAAATAACCGGAAGGGCTTTCCTCAAAGTCTTGTGAATAGGAAGTTGAGAAGAGGAGAGTCGGAAAGTCTGCGAAACCAGGAGGTTCTGGCAGTGAAGTGGAAGGACAGAAGGGATGTATATATGTTATCTTCCATCCACAACGATACCTTCGTGGAAAACCCCAGAAGGAATGGCACCACCATCCAAAAGCCCAAATGCATCCAGGACTACAATTCGTTCATGGGGGGAGTCGACTTGAACGACCAAATGCTGGAACCATATCTTTCCACAAGACGGACATACCATTGGTATAAAAAAGTAGCAATTTATTTTTTTCATTTGGCCATCTATAACTCTTATATTATTTATCGCAAGTCCACCCAAAACCCCCTAAGCTTCCTTGGCTACCAGGAGGAAATCACCACTGCCCTGATATTCCAGAGTGGCCCACCCCAAAACATCCGATCTGATGTTATGAGTCGACTCTCCGAACGTCACTTTCCTGATAAAGTCCCTCCCACAGCAACAGGCCGACAACGTCAAAAAAAATGCAAGGTGTGTGCCAGTGGAGGAGTCAGACGAGACACAGTTTATTATTGTGCTGAGTGTCCTTCCCAACCAGGCCTCTGTGTAATTGACTGCTTTCGCCGTTACCATACTTCACTAAATTATTAGTAAAGTATGGTAAACGTAATCCTCATTGCCTGCCTTCACACCCCTTATGCTACTGCCTGCTTTGTAACTGACCCTGGACTGTTATTCGACCACGCTTCTGCCTAACGATTCTGTACTACCTCTGCCTGATCTGGAACTGACCTTGGACTGTTTGACCATGCTTTTTGCCTGCCTCTTGGATTGATCTTGTACCCTGCTACTGGACTAGTGGGATTCAACACAGGGGTCTCACATATGTGAGGGGCTCCAGAAAAGTTTTTCTGGATGAAGAAAACAATTTTTTTTGTTTTCTCATCCGAGATTAGGGTCTGGAGACTCGGAGGCTTCAAAGAGATTTGGGTGGGAGAAGCCTCTACCCCTGTCCCCATTCTGTCCTGAACAAGGCCCTACTTCTGCCTGCTGCCTGTAGGACCTATGCCATCATGCCTCTGCCTGTCGCATGAACTGAACACAGCAAATGGATCTGCCTACTACCAGGACTAATATCTTTGGCACTGCTGACAATATCCTGCACTGACCCAGGACTGTTTATGGACAGTATCCCTGCCTGCTGCCTGGACAATTGTGTATGCCATTGCTGACGAAGTCCCTGCCTGCTGCCTGGACCAGTGCTATCCTGCTGTGTAGAACTGCGCTACTAAAACCACAGGTAATCTTTTGTTTACGCTTTAATCAGCATAATGTATTTTGGGGTGTAATTCTTGGTATGTGCATGCTATGTGTCCTTAGAACATCTGATGGTGTTCCTTGCATGTTGGGCCTCTGTATGTGGCCAGGCTGTGTAAAAGTCCTACACATTTGGTATCGCCATACTCAGGAGGAGTAGTAGAATGTATTTTGGGGTGTAATTTTTGCAATGTAAATGCTATGTGTTGGAGATGTCTTATAAACTGACAACTTAGTGTAAAAAAAATGCGTTTTCATTTTTTTCCCACATTTTCCAAAAACTTCTGGAAAAAAATGAACCGTTCAAAAGACTCATTATGCCTCATAGATTATACGTTGGGGTGTTAGCTTTCCAAAATGGGGTCATTTTGTGGGTGTTTCCATTGTCCTGGTGCTCCAGGGCCTTCAAAACTATAATAGGTGGTTGAGAAATGAGATGTGTAATTTATGCGCCTAGAATGCCTGAAGGTGCTACTTCAATGTAGGTCCTCTGTATGTGGACAGGCTGTGTAAAAGTCCCACACATGGGGTATTGCCATACTCAGGAGGAGTAACAGAATGTATTTTGGGGTGTCATTTTTGCTATGTAAATGCTATGTGTTGGAAATATCTTATAAATGGACAACTTTGCGTAAAAAAAATGCTTTTTCATTTTTTTTCCACATATTCCAAAAACTTCTGGAAAAAAATGAACCGTTAAAAAGACTCATTATGCCTCATAGATTATACGTTGGGGTGTTAGCTTTCCAAAATGGGGTCATTTTGTGGGTGTTTCCATTGTCCTGGTGCTCCAGGGCCTTCAAAAGTGTAATAGGTAGTCAACTAGTTAGATGTGTAATTTATGCTCATAGAACACCTGATGGTGCTCCCTGCATGTTGGGCCTCTGTATGTGGCCAGGCAGTAAAAAAGTCCCACACATGTGGTATCGTAATACTCAGGAGGAGTAGCAGAATGTATTTTGGGGTGTCATTAGTGGTATGCACTTGCCATGTGAGAGGAATAAGCTATTACAATGAAAATTTTGAGGAAAAAAAAACAAAAAAAAAACAAAATCGTAATTTTGCAAAGAATCGTGGGAAAAAATTACAACTTCAAATAACTCACCATGCCTCTTACTAAATACCTTGGAATGTCTACTTTCCAAAAAGGGGTTATTTGGGGGGCATTTGTACTTTCTTGGCATTTTAGGGTCTCAAGAAATGAGATAGGCCGCCAGTACATCAGATGTGATAATTTTTTTATGATTTGCACTATAGTTTGTAGACTCTAAAACTTTTACACAGACCAAATAATTTCCAAAAATTTGGGGTTATTTTTATCAAAGATATGTAGCAGTATAAATTGTGGCCAAAATTTATGAAGAAAAATTAATATTTTGCAAAATTTTATCACAGAAACTAAGAAAAATGCGGTTTTTTTCAAAATTTTCGGTCTTTTTTCATTTATAGCGCAAAAAATAAAAACCCCAGAGGTGATCAAATACCACCAAAAGAAAGCTCTATTTGTATGAAAAAAAGGACAAAAAAATCATTTGGGTACAGTGTTGCATGACTGAGTAATTGTCATTCAAAGTGTGAGAGCACCGAAAGCTGAAAATTGGTCTGGGCAGGAGGGGTGTTTAGTGCCCAGTAAGCAAGTGGTTAAGCTCGTGCATTGTTGGTTCACTTACCTTTTCCTTAGATTTCCCTTCTAAATTTTTCTTTGTTTTCTTTGTCTGAATTTCTCACTTCCTGTTCCTCCTCAGTAAGCTGTTCTGGGTGACTCCACACCACTCGGATGATGGTGTGAAGCTTACTGAGGAGAAACAGGAAGTGAGAAATTCAGACAAAGAAAAAAAACATTTAGATGGTAAATCAAAGGAAAATGTAAGTGAACCAACAATGCACTAGCTTAAAGGAACCTATTTAGAAAATAAAAAACGAACCTTTACAACCCCTTTAAATAATTCAACTCACCATGATGCCAAATCAGTGGGAGCTCTAAGCGTGTCACTTGCCACCGTTGCCTGCCACCAGATGCGGATTGTCACTTGCCAGTGGCTGTGTCCCAGAGTGAGGGCGGGCAGGGAGAGATGATGTCAGAAAGTCACTACCCATTAGAATATGCATGATGTTGCATTGCGGCCATCTTGGTACACCCGCACTTGTCCACAGTAAGCCTAGGGTTAGAAGTCGGCAAGCGGACATCTTTATACACCCACCGGAGTCTTGCTTTTCAAAGTTATTTTTAACAGTAAACTCAGCTTATATAGTGAAATAGAAGTTGAGTTTACTGTTAAAAATGACTGTGAAAAGCATGACTCCGGTGGGTGTATAAAGATGTCCGCTTGCCGACTTCTAACTCTAGGCTTACTGTGGACAAGAACGGGTGTACCAAGATGGCCGCAACACAACGTCACTTCAGTTGCATATTCAGATGGGTAGCGGCGGCTTCCTGACAGAACACCTGCCTGCTCGTTCAGTGACATGCCAGCCCGCTCACCAGCCTTACCGCCCGGCATGATTGCTCACTCACCAGCCTGCCCGTCCTCTCGCTCACCTGCCGGCGCTCACCCACTCATTATTTTCTTGGGGGGAGCAATTGCCCTGTTGCCTCCCCCCTGGATTCGCCCCTGGGCATGACGCAGGACTGATGGTAGCGCTCACCTTTTCTGGACAAGGTTTTTTCCAGATGCCCCAAACAATCGGAAAGGGGATTCAATCTGAGAAAATGACTTTCCCCCAGTCCTCAGCAGTCCAATCCCTGTACCTTTCACGGAATATCAGTCAATATCATGCCCCTGATGTATTTCCTGGAGAGAAGTGGCTTCTTTGCTGCCCTCTGGACCCCAGGCCATCCTCCAAAAGTCTTCTCCTCACTGTGCACGCCAATGTCCTCATACCTGCCTGCTGCCATTCCTGAGCAAGCTCTGCCCTGGTGGTTCCCCCGATCCCGCAGCTAAATACACTGTAGGAGATGATCCTGGTGCTTGCTGGACTTTCTTGGGCGCCCTGAAGCCTTCTTCACAAATTCAGTGGGAATGTTTTTTCTGGGATTGAGTTCATTTCCATGGCAAAGAGCAGTGGCAGCTTGCAGGTTTTTTTTGAGGGTGGGGGGGGAATAAACCAACCCCCCCCCCAACCCCCACCAGCGGACTCATCCAGTGACACCCCCACCCCCGCGGTCAGCGGCACAGACGCACACAGCCACCCCAACCCCCCACCTCCCCACCTGGTCAGTGGAATGGACTGATCCAGGAGGACCTCCCGCAGCTATCAGCAATCACTTATCCAGCACCCCACCCCCGCCCGCTGATTGCCCGACACTTACCCCATCTTAGTGGCCGGTCAGGCAGCGGGTGAATGGTGGCAAGATGTGTCCCGGGAGCGGCTCTGTTTCCTCTCATAGAGACGACGTGCGTCTCTTCTCTCCTCCTTGCGAGGCGACCAATAGGATCGCCTGTACTGTCAGCCAATCGGGTGACGAGTACAAGACCCGCTTCCCGATTGGCCAGGAGGAGGATCAGTGTTGCAACAACGAATATTCATTCGCTGTTGCAACACACCTGGGTGGGCTCTGGACGCAATGGCCTGCGCCCCGAGCCCACCCTATTTTGAAGCCTATTAGCGCCTCTGTCTCTAATCAGGTGCTTCAAAATACACCCCCCCCCCCCATTGTAATTCATGTGCCTGGTGTTCTGAAAGGGGCCGGGCGCAAGGATAGCGAGGGGTGGTGGCGTTAGGGGGGGGCGGCGCCCCTGGCAAAGAGGGACTTTGCAATTAATTTCAATTCATCTGATCACTCTTCATAACATTCTGGAGTACCATATATACTCGAGTATAAGCCGAGTTTTTCAGCCCTTATTTTAGGGCTGAAAATACACCCCTCGGCTTATACACGAGTCAGTGTACCTAAAAATTTTCTTAGACTGCGGGCGGCGTCCATTGTTTAAATTTCGCGGCTTTCTCTTGGTCCCGTTCCATGATAGGCGTTTCCAGCAAACACTGTGTTGAGTGTTCCGCCTATCACGGAGGTCCTCTCATTCTCGGACTCCGTTTCCCAGCAGACACTGTGTTCAGTGTTCCGCCAATCACTGACGTCTTTTCATCCTCGGACAAGAGAACGTCCATGATAGGCGGAACACTGAACACAGTGTTTGCTGGGAAACGGAGCCCGAGAATGAGAGGACCTCCGTGATAGGCGGAACACTCAACACAGTGTTTGCTGAAAACGCCTATCACGGAACGGGTTCAGGAGAAATCTGCGATATTTAAACAATGGACGCCGGCCACAGTATAAGACGATATTCAGGTACACTGACTCGGGCACAGGGAGATTGCAATGGACACAGTGAGGTTGGGCACAGTGAGGTGGCAATGGGCACAGTGAGCTGGCAATGGGCACAGTGAGGTTGCAATCGGCAAAGTGAGGCGTGCAAATGGGCATTGTTGACCCTCTTTTCCGCTTACAGTAGCTGCTGCATTTCCCCCCTAGGCTTATACTCGAGTCAATAAGTTTTACCAGTTTATTGGGGTAATATTAGGTACCTCGGCTTATACTCGAGTATATACGGTATATGCAAATTGCCATCATAAAAACTGAAGCAGCAGACTTTGTGAAAATTAAATATTTGTGTCATGCCTCGTACACACGAACGAGTTTCTCGGCAAAAACCAGCAAGAAACTTGCTGGCAGAGATTTTTTGCCGAGAAATTCGTTCGTGTGTATGGTTTCTCGTCAAGAAAAGCGACAAGAATCTCGACGAGAAAATAGAGAACCTGCTCTCTATTTTCTCGTTGAGATTCTCGTCAGCCTGTTTCTCGACGAGAAAATTGTGTGTGTGTACACTTACCTTTTCGCCGGGAAGCCCGCGCATGCTCGAAATTACTTTGACGCATGCGCGGTAGCTTCCTAGGCATAGATAGGGTATACCAAGATGGCGGCGACGGCAGCGAATGTGACGAGCGCATGCTCGTCGTAGTCGATGACGTCACCGCGTACGCTCCATTCAAAGAACCGCGGGTTCTTTGAATCGAGTGTGTGTACACTCGGCCGGGACAAGTTTCTTGTCCAAGAATCTCGTCGAAAAAAACGACATTTTTTTTCGACGAGAATCTCGGCCGTGTGTACGAGGCTTCAGTCTCAAAACTTTTGGCCACGGCTGTAGACCAAACCTTTAAACCGATTCTGTCACTACAACATGTGCGATTAGTTTCCTTATGAATTGAAATTTGGGGGAAATTTTCGCTATTGGGAGATTCGGGTGTATCTGAATTTCTGAATCACAATAGTAATCCAAAATAAATTATAATAAAACTAAAAATCCTAATTCGAACATGAGTTGGAATACAAATTTGAAATCGAAAATGAATTCGAAATGCAAGCTTATTACAATAAATACATTAAGGTATAAAAGTGAAATAAGATGCTGATTCCTACTTGGGTTCCAATAAAGAATATCTGCTTGCCAACCATACAACTAACATATACGGTGGCAAGGTGGCTCTGCTGCGCAGGATCCTGCACTTCCGGGTCTGGCGCGCCGTCGGCGGCCCGCTTCCACTGTGAATATACACAGCAGGAGCTGATCGGCAGGTACCGCGGACTCGATGTCTGCCGGCACCCGCCGATCCTTCGGTACTGAGGGAGAACGGCGGTCTGCCTATGTAAACAAGGCAGATCGCCGTGTTCTGCCAGTACAGAAGGCATGGATCAATGCCTTCCCCTAGTACAAGCACCTCCCCCACAGTAAGAAAACACCAGCTAGGCACACATTTAACCCTTTGATCGCCCCTAGAGGTTTCACCCCTTCCCAGCCAGTGTCATTAGTACAGTGACAGTGCATATTTGTAGCACTGATCGCTGTATTAGTGTCACTGGTTCCAAGTGTCAGTTAAGCCCTGTACACACGGTCGGATTTCCGATGGAATAAAATCTGATGGATTTTTCCATCGTATTTCCGATGAAGCTGACTTCCATCAGTCTTGCCTCCACACCATCAGTCAAAAATCCGACCGTCCAAAACGCGGTGACGTAAAACACTCCGACGTGCCGAGAAAAATGAAGTTCGATGCTTCTGAGCATGCGTCGACTTGATTCTGAGCATGCGCAGGTTTTTTTTTCCGATGGAGTTCCACATAGACGATCGGAATTTGCTATCGTTTTTTTTTTCCATGGAAAAAAGACCGATGGGGCCCACACACGATCGGTTTGTCCGATGAAAAAATTCCATCGGACTGTTTTCATCGGTGAAACCGATCGTGTGTACAGGGCTTTAGTGTCCGATTTGTCCGCCGCAATATCGCAGTCCCGCTATAAGTCGCTAATCGCCGCCATTACTAATTAAAAAATCAAATAAATAAAAATATCCCATAGTTTCTAGACGCGATAACTTTTGCGCAAAACAATATATCAATATACGCTTATTGGTTTTTTTTTTTTTTACCAAAAATATGTAACAGAATACATATTGGCCTAAACTGATGAAGAAATTAGTTTTTTTTTGCATATGTTTTATAGTAGAAAGTGAAAAATATCGTTTTTTTTTCTCCAAATTGTCGCTTTTTTTTTTGTTTATAGCGCAAGAAATAAAGACCGCAGAGGTGATCAAAAACCACCAAAAGAAAGCTCCATTTGTGGGTAAAAGGGACATACATTTTATTTTGGTACAGTGTCACGTGACCGCGCAGATGTCAGTTAAAGCAACGCAGTGCCGTATTGCAAAAAATGGCCTGGTCATGAGGGGGGTAAATCTTCCAAGTGGATAGAATAAAACAGAATAGAATAATATAGAATAAAACAGAATATAAAATAATATAATAGAGAATAAAACAATAAAATAAAACAAATTAGAATAGAATAGAAAATAAAAGAATAGAATTGAATGGAGTTGAATAGAAAATAATGGAACAGAATAAAACAGAATAGAATAGAAAATAAAATAGTAGAATATGATAAAAAAAGGGTAGAAAGGACAAGAATAGAATAGAATAAAACAGAATAGAGTTGAATAAAATAGAATAGAAAATAATGGAACATAATAAAATAGAATAGAATATAAAATAAAATAGAATATGATAAAAAAAGGGTGGAAAGGACAAGAATAGAATAGAATAAAAAAGAAAAGAGTTGAATAAAATAGAATCGAAAATAATGGAACAGAATAAAATAGAATAGAATATAAAATAAATTAGAATATGATAAAAAAGGGTAGAAAGGACAAGAATAGAATAGAATAAAACAGAAAAGAGTTGAATAAAATAGAATCGAAAATAATGGAACAGAATAAAATAGAATAGAATATAAAATAAAATAGAATATGATAAAAAAGGGTAGAAAGGACAAGAATAGAATAGAATAAAACAGAAAAGAGTTGAATAAAATAGAATAGAAAATAATGGAACAGAATAAAATAGAATAGAATATAAAATAAAATAGAATATGATAAAAAAAAGGGTAGAAAGGACAAGAATAGAATAGAATAAAACAGAAAAGAGTTGAATAAAATAGAATAGAAAATAATGGAACAGAATAAAATAGAATAGAAAATAATGGAACAGAATAAAATAGAATAGAATATAAAATAAAATAGAATATGATAAAAAAAGGGTAGAAAGGACAAGAATAGAATAGAATAAAACAGAAAAGAGTTGAATAAAATAGAATATAAAATAATGGAACAGAATAAAATAGAATAGAATATAAAATAATAGAACAGGATATAAAATAAAAGAATGTAATAGAATATAAAATAATAGAATAGAATAAAAAAGGGTAGAAAGGAAAAGAATAGAATAAAACAGAATATAACAGAGCAAAACCGAACAGAATAGAAAAGAGAATAAATGAATAGAATATAAAATAATAGAATAGAATAGAGCTGAATAAAACAAAATAGAATAGAATATAAAATAATAGAATATAAAATAATAGAATATAATAAAATAGAGTAGAAAAGAATAGAATAGATTAGAACAGAATACAATACAATAAAATAGAATGCATATAGCCATCTTCTGAAATCCCAATATATTTGAAAATAATAAATATACGCAATTAATTGGAATATACGAAACAAATTTAGAAAACGAATCATTCTGACACAACGTCTCTAACTACAACAAAAACAATGAAAAGGAAGACTTATGACCCTTTTTGCGATCAGAGCTGTTTTTGCGTTTGCTGCACACTCTTTGATTTAAAACTTTCTTCAACTTATTGATCAAGCGAACGTACCATGGGCTGTAAGGTATGATCCTTTTTAGCAGGGGGTTCCCCGAGAACCTGAAAGTTCTATCTAGGGTTCCACCACCTACAAACTCCAAGTACAAATGAAAAACACACCTTTGGGTGGACCATCTAGGTGACACAACTTCTAAGAAGATTTTTGCAATGGCGTTGGCGATTTGTCAGTCAGATTCTCCAACAAGGATCCTTGATAATGGCCTGGGCCACTTTCATTCCACTTCCCATTTTCCCTGAAGGAAGAGTTTGGTGACGTTCTAATGCAGGCGAGCCATAGGGGTGCCCCAGCCATAGAGATACAGAAAGGAGCACCAGACCAAAACCTGATAAGAAAGTCCAAGATAACTTTAAAGCCGTGTACACACGATCGGTTTTACCGATGAAAACAGTCCGATGGATTTTTTTCATCGGACAAACCGATCGTGTATGGGACCCATCGGTCTTTTTTCCATCGGTTTTAAAAAATAGAACATGTTTTACATTTTTCCGATGGATCAAATACCGATAGCAAATTCCGATCGTCTATGGGCAAGTCCATCGGATAAAAAACCCACGCATGCTCAGAATCAAGTCGACGCATGCTCAGAAGCATTAAACGTAATTTTTCTCGGCTCATCGGAGTGTTTTACGTCACCGCGTTTGGAACGGTCGGTTTTTTGACTGATGGTGTGTAGGCAAGACTGATGGAAGTCAGCTTCATCGGAAATCCGATGGAAAAATCCATCTGATTTTATTCCATCGGAAATCCGATCGTGTGTACAGGGCTTAACTGACACTTGGAACCAGTGACACTAATACAGCGATCAGTGCTACAAATATGCACTGTCACTGTACTAATGACACTGGCTGGGAAGGGGTGAAACATCTAGGGGCGATCAAAGGGTTAAATGTGTGCCTAGCTGGTGTTTTCTTACTGTGGGGGAGGTGCTTGTACTAGGGGAAGGCATTGATCCATGCCTTCTGTACTGGCAGAACACGGCGATATGCCTTGTTTACATAGGCAGACCGCTGTTCTCCCTCAGTACCGAAGTCAGCTTCATCGGATTTCCGATGGATAAAACCATCGGGTTAGAATTCATAGGATATCCGATCGTGTGTACGAGGCTTAATTGTTGATAGGAAAAGTCATAAAAACAGCCAGCGCGTTTCGGGGGCACCAAAAACTCCACCTTCATCAGAGTTCAACATAGGATAAAACTTGGAAGGAAACCGTGACCACCGCGTCACAGATCTATATTGAACTCTCCACATAGGAAACAATTTGACAGCCATTGCTCAATGTGGAGCTGTTCCTTCAAGTTTTATCCTGTGTTGGACCCTGATGTGTTGTGTTGGACCCTGATGTGTTGTGTTGGACCCTGATGTGTTGTGTTGGACGCTGATGTGTTGTGTTGGACGCTGATGTGTTGTGTTGGACCCTGATGTGTTGTGTTGGACCCTGATGTGTTGTGTTGGACCCTGATGTGTTGTGTTGGACGCTGATGTGTTGTGTTGGACCCTGATGTGTTGTGTTGGACCCTGATGTGTTGTGTTGGACGCTGATGTGTTGTGTTGGACCCTGATGTGTTGTGTTGGACCCTGATGTGTTGTGTTGGACCCTGATGTGTTGTGTTGGACCCTGATGTGTTGTGTTGGACCCTGATGTGTTGTGTTGGACGCTGATGTGTTGTGTTGGACCCTGATGTGTTGTGTTAGACGCTGATGTGTTGTGTTGGACCCTGATGTGTTGTGTTGGACGCTGATGTGTTGTGTTGGACCCTGATGTGTTGTGTTGGACCCTGATGTGTTGTGTTGGACCCTGATGTGTTGTGTTGGACCCTGATGTGTTGTGTTGGACCCTGATGTGTTGTGTTGGACCCTGATGTGTTGTGTTGGACGCTGATGTGTTGTGTTGGACGCTGATGTGTTGTGTTGGACCCTGATGTGTTGTGTTGGACCCTGATGTGTTGTGTTGGACCCTGATGAAAGGTGAGTGGTGTTGCCCCTGTAATAAGTTAGGTGTTTTTAAATTACTTTTCTTACCAAAAACCAAGTTTATCGACTTCACACAGAGGAGATGGAGGAACATCCATTCCCCCATCTCCTCTGTGATAAATGAACCTGGGAGCAACAAGGATTTCATCGCTTCCGGTTTCAGAGTTGTCAGCAGCTAGGATCTGTACTTGATTAGTTGCTTTGGAGGGTTGAGGAGACATTGGGGGTTCAATAGACCCCAGATGTCTCCATAAAGAGTACCTGTCACCTGTCCAAAGCTATCACAAAGGAGGCTTGTTAGCCTCCCTGTGATGGTAATAAAGTAAAAAAAAAAAAAAAAAAGTGTTTAAAAAATGTATTAAAAAAAATGTAATAAAAAGAAAAAAAAGAAAAGCACCACCCACACGCACATGCATGCAAATGCAAACACGGTACGCACTTATGTAAACAGAGATTGCACCGCACACGTGGGGTATTGCTACAAATATCGGAGTGAGAGCAGATATTTTAGGGCCATTCGTGATTAAAGCCTCGTACACATGGCCAAGAAGCCCGTCAGGAAAAAAACGTTGTTTTTCCTGACGAGATTCCTGGCAAACTTTTCTTGCCAAGCCGTGCATACAGATGGTCATTCAAAAAAAAAAACACCGTTCTTTTGAATGACAAGAAGGCAGTGACGTCATTGACTACGACGAGCATGCGCTCGTCACATTCGATGCCGTCGCCGCCATCTTGCTTCACCCTACACTACCCTTTTAAGCTACCGCGCATGCGTCGAAGTCTCATCGAGCATGCGCGGGCTTACTGGAGGACAGGTTAAGCTTGTAGCCGCATACACACACACACACACACACACAGTTTTCTCGTCGGGAAACGGGCCGACGAGAATCCCGACGAGAAAATAGAAAGTAGGTTCTCTATTTTTCTCGTTGAGATTCCCGGCAGTTTTCCCGACGAGAAACTATACACACGGCCGGTTTTCTCTGCAAAAAGCTCTCCCAGCAGTTTTCTTGCCGAGAAAACCGGTCATGTGTGAGCGAGGCCTAATGCCGCGTACACACGATCATTTTTCCCGTCGGGAAAAATGACATTTTTTTTTTTCGCCGAGAAAAACGATCGTCTGTGGGCTTTATGCCGTTTTTCTCGTTGAGAAAAACGGCAGGAAAAACGACGAGAAAAATTAGAACATGTTCTAAATTTTCTCATCGTTTTTTCCATCATTTTTTTCCGCGGCAGTTTTCCCATAGGGAGACACTGCCGCGGAGCCCACAGAGGTCGTTTTTCTCGTCAAAGAAAAAAATTACGGGAAAAACGGTCGTGTGTGGGGGAACATGCCGTTCCCTCGTTTTTCATTTTTTTTCATTCCGTGATTCACGGCGGTGTTTTCACCGCCGTGAATCACGATCGTGTGTACGCGGCATAACTCTAAACTGATGACCTTGTCTATAGATAATTTTAGGTACCATGGTTTGTTGCCATTTCACGGGCATGCACAATTTAAAATCTTGACATGCTTGGTATCTACTTACTCGACACAATAGCATCTTTTATATTTTAGCAAAAAAAAATTGGATATTATTTTGTGTGCACTAAAATTCATTTTGATGTATTTCTTCCTAAAACTTTGTGTAGCGGGCACTGGTCCCACACTCCCAATCCCCTCTATTAAAGTTCTCGCTCGCTCTGTCTCTGGTCTAGGGGTATGATGGGAAAGGGAGTGGGTCCGCTACGCCTGGCTTCCACCACAGATGTATAAGTAAGTGGTATTGGCCAGAGTTATTTCTTTACCCTCGGGCCTGTATTGTGCATCAAATCCAACCGTCTGCCAGGAAACTGAGTCTCACACCGTTGCAAGTCCAACACTCCTTTATTCAGAGACTTACTTGCTTACAAACAGAACAGGAGGTGTGAAAGTGTAGATACATAGGCCCAGACACAAGTTCTTTCCTCCACTCTCCTCCAAAGAGTGGGCTATGGTCTCCGCACAAGGGAAATTCACCTTCCGGACGGTCTCCGACAAGAGGCTCACCCGTCACCGGCAGTATGCTGCACCGGGTCTTCAGATGAGGAGCTCTCCCCGGTCCATTACGTCCACCTCGGATTAAGGCGTCCATCTCCGGAGCACCCTAGGATCCTTCCCTCGCGGAACTCAGTGTTGGGCACTGAGCTCCGGACCGCCAACTGAGTACCTCACCTCAGGCTAAAGGTGCCTGAGATGGAACACGACCTCCGGTGGTCCTCTAGGCCGAGGCTGCCTAGAGGACGAGAAACACGAACTCCGTCCGCAGGCTAAAGGTGCCAGGGACAACGAACCCCGTGGCAAAATGGCCGGCCCCCTTTATACCCCTCCCTGGCATGCGTAGCGGGTTCCCCGCCCCACCACGCGGCTGCCGAAGTAGGACAAAAAAGGATTCGACCCAGCAATGATTCGTCCGTCGGCCCAAAGTGACAGCGCCACCCGGTGGACCTGTCACCGCAAAAATTCAAAATTACTGGCGGGAAAGTAAACACCCGCTACATTTGTGTTTAATGAACAGCTTTGCAAATACTGTGTTACATAAAAAAAATTCAACAGCCACCATTTTATTCTCCAGGGCCTTTGCTTTCAGAAGATTTATAATATTTGAAGGTTCTAAGTAATGTTCTAGCAAAAAATGCTGATTTTAACCATTTTACTGTGGGATCATAGTCGAAAGACAGCTACAGCGTGGCTCTCTCGCTCTGGAAGGGCATCCATGGACATCCTCCCAGAACACGCCTCCCGTGCACCCCCTGGGATGCGCTTTGGGGTCGCTCAGTGATACCCGTGTCTTACGAACACAGCTGATCACAGATCAAGGTAAAAGGGCCAGTCACAGCGGCTCTTTACCATGTGATCAGCTGTGTCCAATCATAGCTGATCACATGTAAACAAACTTGCCGGTCATCGGCATTTCTTTCATCCCACACTGTGTCTGTGGCAAGACTCATCAGTTCCCATCAATGCAGCCTCACCTGTGCTCATCAATACAGCCTCGGCTGTGCCCATCAATGCAGCCTCACATGTGCCCATCAATGCAGCCTCACATGTGCCCATCAATGCAGCCTCACATGTGCCCATCAATGCAGCCTCACACAGTGCCCATCAATGCAGCCTCACCAGTGCCCATCAATGCAGCCTCACCAGTGCCCATCAATGCAGCCTCACTAGTGCCCATCAGTGCAGCTTTACCAGTGCCCATCAGTGCAGCCTCACCAGTGCCCATCAGTGCAGCCTCACCAGTGCCCATCAATTCAGCCTCACCTGTGCCCATCAATGCAGTCTCATAGTGCAGCCTCACCATAGCCCATCAGTGCAGCCTCATCAGTGTCTATCAGTTCAGCTCATCCGTGCCCATCAGTGCAGCCTCACCAATGCCCATCAATGCAGCCTCACCTGTGCCCATCAATGCAGCCTCACCCAGTGCCTATCAATGCCCATCAGTGCAACCTCATCAGTTCCCATCAGTGCAGCCTCACCAATGCCCATCAGTGCAGTCTCATCAGTGCCCATCAGTGCAGCCTCACCATAGCCCATCAGTGCAGCCTCATCAGTGTCCATCAGTGCAGCTCATCCGTGCCCATCAGTGCAACCTCATCAGTGCAGTCTCATCAGCTGAAGAATACTTTTTTGGAAAATTATATAACAGAACCTAAGGAAAATGTTTTGTTTTTATAAAATTATCAGTCTTTTTTCATTTGTTTAGCAAAAATAAAAAACCCAGTGATGATTAAATCCCACAAAAGAAAGCTCTATTTGTCTCAAAAACATTATAAAAATGTCATATGGGTAGAGTGTAGCATGTCCGCGCAATTGTCATTCAAAGTGTGACAGCGCTGAAAGCTGAATATTGGCCTGGGTAGGAAGGGGGTGAAAGTGCCCGGTATTAAAGTGGTTAACCTGTGTGTAAAAAATTGAAAAAATTGCCCCGAACAGCAAGTGGTTAAAAGAGATTTTGCTTGAGATAAGAAAACTGTCCCGAAAGATTAGTCATCCACACGGCGGATCGTTTTACAAAGCCAATGGTGGAATCTTCTTGCTGGATATTATGTTTCCAGTGCGGACAATGGCAGAGCATTGGGGATATCTGTTCTATAAGATGATCCCTCCATACATCAGACACGGACGGCTCTACAGAATACATAGGCTGTAATGGTAGAACGTGTTTATGAAATTTCACTTGCGTACAGCCAATGTGAACCGAACGTTGTCCTACGTCGCAATTAATCAACAATAATCTGAGATATCCCCGGCAAACAGCTCAACGATTTCTGGTCATCAAGCCACCACATGCTGTACAGGAAGATCACATATCTTTTTTGGGGCGGAACTGCAAGCTTAAAAGAGGCACTGTCACCGCAAAAGAGAAGGTCTAGTAAATACATACACTAGATTGCCAAAAGTATTGGGACACCTGCCTGGCTGTATGTGAGTTTTTTTTTTTTTTTTTTTTATATATAAATTATTATTACAGGTATGTATATAGTGCCATCAATGTATGCAGTGCTTTGCATACTGTGCATTCACATCAGTCTCTGGAGCTTACAATCTAAGGTCCCTATCTCACATTCATATATACACTATATTACCAAAAGTATTGGGACACCTGCCTTTACACGCACATGACCTTTAATGGCATCCCAGTCTTAGTCCGTAGGGTTCAATATTGAGTTGGTCCCGCCCTTTGCAGCTATAACAGCTTCAACTCTTCTGGGAAGGCCGTCCACAAGGTTTAGGAGTGTGTCTATGGGAATGTTTGACCATTCTTCCAGAAGTGCATTTGTGAGGTCAGGCACTGATGTTGGACAGGAAGGCCTGGCTAGCAGTCTCCACTCTAATTCACCCTAAAGGTGTTCCATCAGGGTTGAGGTCAGGACTCTGTGCAGGCCAGTCAAGTTCCTCCACCCCAAACTCGCTCATCCATGTCTCTATGGACCTTGCTTTGTGCACTGGTCCAAATCATTTGGTGGAGGGGGGATTATGGTGTGGGGGGGGGATTATGGTGTGGGGTTGTTTTTCAGGGGTTGGCCCCTTAGTTCCAGTGAAGGGAACTCTTAAGGCAGTCAGCATACCAAGACATTTTGGATAATTTCATGCTCCCAACTTTGTGGGAACAGTTTGGGGATGTCCCCTTCCTGTTCCAACATGACTGCGTACCAGTGCACAAAGCAAGGTCCATAAAGTTTAAAAAAAAAAACTTTTTTTTTTTTTACTAACTGATACAAATTAAAAAAAAAAAATTTTAAATCCTGCCCAAAATCTACTGACCATGACCTTTGATCTTTACTTGACCCGGACACTAACCCTGGCACTGACCTAGATCAAACCTTGACCAAGGGATTTTTTTTTATTTTATTATTTATGTATTTATTTATTTTTTACACACACTTATTTTTCTCTCTGCAAGGAGAGAGAAAGATACAGTGGGGTTGATTTACTAATGGCAAATCCACTCTGCACTGCACTTGGAAGTGCAGTCACTGTAGATATGAGGGGAAGCTCTGCTGATTTTATCATCCAATCATGTGAAAGCAAAAATGCTGTTTTTTATTTTTCTTTCCTTATTTTATGTCCCCCTCAGATCTAAAGTGACTGCACTTCCAAGTGCCCTTGTAGTGCAAAGTGGATTTGCCTTTAGTAAATATCCCCCAATGTATCTTTCCTCTCCATTCACAGAGAGAGAAACACAGGGGTGGGCTTCAGGGTGACTGATCACTGCTGTAGCCAATCAGAGGCTACCACAGCAATCGGGTGACTCGGAATCGAGAGTTCCAGGTTCCGATCCTTGGTAAGGGACCCGCGGCTCTCGGTGAGACCCTGATCTCTGTGCTGGGAGCTTGTTTTGTGCTCAGATACGCATATATGTAACTTTTCTATTAATTAGTATTTTTAATAGTGCAACTGTATCTGACAGTTACATTATTAAAAAGATGGCACTGCAGATACACACTGCAGCCTAAAGGTGGCAGTGTTCATTTGCAAGCTGAAGGCTTTTTGTCAGTGGAGTCTTCAGCCTGCATGCAATCATTAAATCAGAGCTGACATACCAATCACATGATTGGCAATCACTCTGGCTGCTTACCAATCATCAGTGGGATTGAGGACCACCAACCATGCAAGGTGCTGACTGTGGGTTTTTGACCTGTTGCCATCTGCGTAACACATATGTGCAACTGCATTCCCAGCAGAGACCGAGCCGTCAGAGAAAGCTCACAGCCCGGACTAACAATAGTAGCTGGCAGGACTGGCTCCCAATCATGAGACCACTGTGACAGCCAATCACAGTGGTCACATGATCATTTATCCTTCCCGCCCCCCTTATCCTCAGTAGGGTACAGGGGGCACATTAAAATATAGGTTGTGAGCAGTGGCGACTGGTGTTTTTTTTTTTTTTTTTGGGGGGGGGGGGGCGGCAAACAACCATCCCCCCTAGGTTGGTCGGTCGGTCAGCGTCACCCCCCCTACCCTGGCACTTACCCCATCAGTTGCAGGCGGACCGGCTCCTACAGGTGGCGGGCAGCAGCCGGGTTGCAGGCTCCTATGGGCGGGTTGGGGGCTCCAATGGCCGGGTTGCAGGCTCCTATGGGTGGGTTGCGGGCTCCTATGGGTGGGTTGCGGGCTCCTATAGGCGGCGGGCAGTGGCCGGGTTGTGGGCTCCTATGGGCGGGTTGTGGGATCCTGCAGGCAGTGACCGGGTTGCGGGCTCTTATGGGCGGGTTGTGGGCTCCTATGGGCGGGTTGCGGGCTCCTACAGGCGGCGGGCAGCGGCCGAGTTGTGGGCTCCTATGGGCGGGTTGTGGGCTCCTACGGGCGGGTGGTTGCGGGCTCCTACGGGCGGGTTGTGGGATCCTGCAGGCAGTGACCGGGTTGCGGGCTCTTATGGGCGGGTTGTGGGCTCCTATGGGTGGGTTGCGGGCGCCTACAGGCGACGGGCAGCGGCCGAGTTGTGGACTCCTATGGGCGGGTTGTGGGCTCCTATGGGCGGCGGGTTGCGGGCTCCTATGGGCGGGTTGTGGGATCCTGCAGGCAGTGACCGGGTTGCGGGCTCTTATGGGCGGGTTGTGGGCTCCTATGGGCAGGTTGTGGGCTCCTGCGGGCAGCGGCCGGGTTGCGGGCTCCTACGGGTGGCGGCCGGGTTGCGGGCTCCTACGGGTGGCGGCCGGGTTGCGGGCTCCTACGGGTGGCGGCCGGGTTGCGGGCTCCTACGGGTGGCGGCCGGGTTGCGAGCTCCTATGGGCAGCGGGTTGCGAGCTCCTATGGGCAGCGGGTTGCGAGCTCCTATGGGCGGGTTGTGGGCTCCTATGGGCGGCAGGCAGCAGCTCCTGTGTCCTCGGCATCACGGCGGCTTCTGCCGTGCGGCTCCTCCCTCCTCCTCCTAGGCGTCCAATAGGATCGCCTGTCCTTTCAGCCAATCGGGTGACTGGTTTTAAAACCCACTTCCTGTTTGGCTGGGAGGAGGATCAGTGTTACAACAGCGAATATTAATTTGCTGTTGTAACACACCTGGGTGGGCTCGGAGCGCACTTTTTGCGACCCAAGCCCACCCTATATCGAAGCTTATTAGAGCCTCTGGCTCTAATCGGTGCTTCAAAAAAACACCCCTCCACATTGGAATCCATGCGCTGGTGTCCTGAAAGGGGCCGGACGCATGGTTAGGGGAGGCGGCGATGGACATGGGGGGGGGGGGGGGCATTACCCGTGCGCCCTTAATGGACGGGCCGCCCCTGGTTGTGAGCGGGAAGGAGTTAGGTGACCCTGTCCAGTTAGTAAACTAATATTGCTAGTATAGTCGTCCCTGGATCAGGAATGGTAATTAATACCCTTTAGTTGACCCAACGAGTTCACTTAAAAATCTATTTTAATATTATTAAGAAACATTATAAACATTGGAGGCACCAAATCCATCTGTAAAAAAAAAAAAAAGGCGGCAAAAAACATCATAAATTGCCCTAATTGACACTTCATAAATAATTAACTTCAAGCGAGTCCCACCCCAGAGACCGGCAGCTGTTTAGACTAGCGGGCGCTCAGGTTTCTGTGATGATGTTCAGCCACCGTTGCCGTTCCTCGCTCCATATTATAAAAACACGACAACCAATCAGTGTAAACACGAGCGCCGTACGCCGCAGAATGGGCCAATTGTGGCCAAAACGCAACAATTACCCCCTTCAAGATTCAAGATTAAAGTGAAGCATTTACCAAAGAAGCTTTTTTTCATGTAGATGTGAAAAAAAAAAAAAAAGTGTATCTAGACCGACCCAAGGACAAAATTTTTTTATAAATTACATTGTATCAAAACATAGATGTGGTGGCTGCATTCGTTTTCTTTTCTAAGCTAAGAACAATTTCAGCAAATACAGAAAATCCCTGGTGCCAGAAATTCAAAGTACTTGCTGTGAGCTGAAGACAGCGTAAAAAATGTTTCCTTCCTTCTGTAAAGATGGTATCCAGGTTATGAGCTTTATTATGTTTGCTGGTAGTTTTTATTAATTGAAATAAATTTTAAGCGCTTTTGTTTTTAAAGTGGTTGTAAACCCTAACAGACCACTTTTACCTACAGGTAAGCCTATAAATAACGCTTACCTGTAGGCAACATAATGGGCTAGTATGCGATGCATAGTAGCCCATTATGCTTTTACTTTGCAGGGGGAAAAAGAGGAAGTAAAACCCATCAGGGTTTACTTCCTCTTTAAGTCCATATGAATTATTTTACTATTATAAATATAATATTATTGCAATTATGATTTCATAGCACATTTTCATCTTTGCATTTAGTACCATTTTAAAGTAATTTGAATTATGATTGTTTTATGTAATTTCTGCCTATAAAATACAAACGTGTTATCATGAATTTACAGTCCAGGTAATTTTAGCACCGTTTTATTAATAGTATTATTTTTATTATAATTTTAGCAACCTTTTATTATTATTATTATTTTTATTATAATTTTAGCAACCTTTTATTATTATTATTTTTATTATAATTTTTAGCAACCTTTTATTATATCTTTTTAGCAACCTTTTATTTTTAATATTATGGTTTTTATTTTTATTTTTTTACCAATCTAATATTTTTTGTCAACCTTTTATTATTATTTTTAAGCAACCTTTTAGGATAATAATAATAATAATATTTTATCAGCCTTTGTTTTATATTTTTGACAACCTGCTATTATTATTATTATTATTATTATTTTAAAAGGTTGCTAAAAGAAAAAAAAAGGTAGTAGTATTTTAGTATTGCTTAAAAATATAAATTGCCAAAAATAAATAACAATAAAGGCTGCTAAAATAATAATAATAATAAAAGATTAACAGAAAATAATAGGTTGCTAAAAAAAAAAAAAAAAAAAATTATAAAAAACAAACCCATGATAATAAAAATAAAAAAATTGCAAAAACATATAGTGATAAAAGGTTGTTAAAAATAAATAAATACAAATAATAATAATAATAAAATAAGGTTGCTAAAAAAATATTATTATAATTATTATTGTTAATAATAATAAATTATTATTATTATTATTATTATTATCAGCCTTTGTTATATATTTTTGACAACCTGCTATTATTATTATTAATAACAATAATAATGTTTTTTTTTAGCAACCTTTTATTATTATTATTATTTGTATTTATTTATTTTTTAAATCTTTTATCACTTTATGTTTTTGCAACCTTTTATTTTTATTATCATGGGTTTGTTTTATTAATTTATTTTTTTAGCAACCTATTATTATTTTCTGTTAATCTTTTATTATTATTATTATTATTTTAGCAGCCTTTATTATTTCTTTTTGGCAATTTATATTTTTTTTAGCAATACTACCACTAATACTATTAATAATATTTTAGCAGCCTTTATTGTTGTATGTTTTTGACAACTTTTTATTCTTATTATTATTATTATTATTATTATTAATAATGTTTTTAGCAACTTTTTTTTTTTTTTTTTTACCAACCATTATTTATTTTTAGTGATGAGTTTTAATTAACGAGTTCTGCTTTCAGATTCACTGATAGTAATGATTTTATATACTGACTTTTTTGTGTATTCTATACATGTCTAATATGAAACCAGACAATATATTCTGTTATAAAGTCTTCTACTTTCTCACAAATTGGAATATATCTCATCTGGACGATTAGCTGTGGTGTGAGGCTTCAGATCCTTTTGTGTGTCCACCATGGACCCCTTCATACAGTAAAGCTGGCCATACATTATACAATTTTCTTGTTTAATTTCCTTTAAATTTACCTTCAACTATGCAGTGCGAGGGTCGGCCTCATTGCATACCAAGGTATGACCTCCATATTATACAATTTTGGTAAATCTAAAGGAAAATTGCACAAGAACATTGTATAATGTATGGCCAGCCGAAGCATTGTCTCACTAGTTCAGGAAGTGAGTAATTCAAGGGATTACTAGGTAAAAAGAAAGGAAAAAATGACTACAGAAAGAAAACTAAAGCAGCCACTGCACCCACTTTTAGACTCTATCAGAGCCCTTGTGACAGGGTCAGGTCCACCATCACGGGGGTACAGGCAGTACACCTGTAAGGGGCCTAGAGGTCCCCAGGGGCCCGGATGGCAACCACCTTTATTTTTTTATAAAAAAAAAATATTAATTAAAAAAAAAAAAAAAAAATGTTTTGTAAGGGGCCCAGAGGTCCCCAGGGCCCCGGATGGCAACCCCCCTTTTTTTTTTTTTTTATACATTTTTTTATTGTATTTTTTTTATTTTTCTAAATTTATTTTTTGTAAGGGACCCAGAGGTCCCCAGAGGCCCGGAGGTCCCCAGGGCCCCGGATGGCAACCCCCCTTTTTTTATTTTTATACATTTTTTTTGTATTTAAAAAAAAAAAAAAAAATTGTAAGGGGTCCATAGGTCCCTAGGGCCCCGGATTGCAACCCCCCTTTTTTATTTTTTATAAAAATCTTTTGTTTTTTAATATTTTTAATTTTAATTTTTTTTGTAAGGGGCCCAGAGGTCCCCAGGGCCCCGGATGGCAACCCCCCTTTTTTTATTTTTATAAAAATCTTGTTATTTTTTATTTTTATACATTTTTTTTGTATTTAAAAAAATAAAATAAAATTGTAAGGGGTCCATAGGTCCCTAGGGCCCCGGATTGCAACCCCCCTTTTTTATTTTTTATAAAAATCTTTTGTTTTTTAATATTTTTAATTTTAATTTTTTTTGTAAGGGGCCCAGAGGTCCCCAGGGCCCCGGATGGCAACCCCCCTTTTTTTTTTTTTTGTTCGTCAGCACCCAAAGCCCCCCCGACCTCAACAATTTGCGGCGGCAGCACCCCCCGCTTCTCAATTTGTGGCACCCCCCCGCTTCTCAATTTGCGGCAGCAGCACCCCCCCCCCCCCGGGGGCCACATGCCTGAAGCTGTGTAATGGGCCCCAAAATTCCTGATGGCGGCCCTGGACAGGGTGACAATGCAGGAGCCCTCCCCATTGTGCCATCTTACCGATTTTGCCATAGTTTTGTTCCAGAAGATCTTCCAATCCAATCTCCATCCAGAAACTGTCATCCCAGCCCCCATCCGGGGTGTAAGTCCATTTACAGACCAGGGTGCACAAAGACCTGCCGGGAAAAGGGTAAATATTTCACTTATGTTCATATACTACATACCTTCTACTATGCTAAAATTGTCAGCATGCAAAATACCTTGGAAATGGAATGAGGTGGTCCATTGCTGGACCCTTGTATGGGTAGGTATCCTGACTGGGTGCAGATGCTTTGTAGCATTCTAAGGCACTATGGCCATAGCTAGGCACTTGGAATGGGGCCTTCAATTTCTTTAGAGAAGAGAGTGTAAAACACTTTACAGTCCAGGATTTATAGGTCATAAAATTTATTTTTAAAAACCCAACGTGTTTCGGGAGTTCAAGGAGCCTCTTCATCAGAATTACAGAAAACCAACACATTTGGGGATTTGAGGGGCCTCCTCAATAGGGTTACAAAATCCCAACACATCTCAAGTGTTTTGAGTGGTTTCTTCATCAGAGTTACAAAAACCCAACACATTTTAAATATTCAAGTGGAATTTTTCATCAGGGATACAAAAACCCAACATGCTCCACCACCCGGCATCACAGAGAGGAAGAGAAACCCGAGCGGCTGTGGATTGCGGGAAGGACAGAGCCTGCTGGGAGCAACTATGACTTGTGGGAGATGTAGTTCCCACACAGACGGAGCCTGTATTACAGATTGGCAATGGAATTACACATACCAGCATGGCCAGGGCTCTGTGTAGAGGAAAAGGAAGGTTTGTTCCTGGTCTCGAGGGAGACGTGGCGAGGACATTGTGGGGGATGGCAGGTAGTCAGCAGCACGTTTTGCCAACCCAACAGGGATGCAAAGAGGTGAAGTAGTGGACATCGCCAAGTACAAACGTTGTACATGAGCAGGCTAATGTCACTGACCGGTGCTGCCACCTGATCATTGAGAAGAATGCCACGGTCTCTGACCAGTAGTGCCGCCTGATCATTGGGGAGAATTCGGCCGCCATTGACTTCACCAAGCCACCGTAGGATAATGGAGGGAGACCAGCTGTCACCCCAGGAGTTGGTGAGAGGCTGCTGGCCAAACCCTACTGCACCCTATTAGAGAGGAACAGTATTGTTTGCTTGGGACACAGTGCAGAAACTTACACACGGGATAGGAGGAACTTTTTTTGAGCGCCCCAATGCTGGATCTGGGCCCCAATGTGCTGGCCTGCATAGAAAGGGTTTGATACAGTCTGACAATTAGTTAGGCAGGACTCACCCTAGTATAGAGATTAGGGGTTTTCCTCTGGACCATTGGCTTATTATCAACAGTATATCCTATTTGCTACTGTTATTTGTTTGTTATTTGTTTGAGGGGTTGTTGCCATTTGCATTTGGTTGCTCTATATACCGTATATACTCGAGTATAAGCCGAGTTTTTCCAGCACATTTTTTTGTGCTGAATATGCCCCCCTCGGCTTATACTCGAGTCACCTTTTTGCGCCTGATCTCCCGGAATTTGGGGTCCCGGTACCGGCCGGCCATAGGTCTCCTGGACCCCAAACTTGGCACGCATGTAGCCCCACTTTTCCTCTACAAGTGTGAACAGTTTGTTGTTCAGGGAACCTACGGCCAGGGAGCACCCATTTTTCAAATCCGGGCACCCCTTCCATAGACTCCCATCTTAAAGGTAATTTCTCTGGGGATTTTGGGGACCCGGTACTGGCCGGACTTAGGTCCAGTGGACCCGAAACTTGGCACACATGTAGCCCCATATCTCCTCTATAAGTGTGCAAAAATTTTTGTCTGGGGGACCTACGGCCGGGGAGCACTGACTTTTTTCAAAGCCGGGCACCCCTTCCATAGACTCCCATGGTAAACGTCAGTCTAGTCATGGGCACAGTGAGGCATGGGCACAGTGAGGCAAAGTGAGGCACAGTGAGGCATTCAGATGGACAACCTAGGCTTATACTCGAGTCAATACGTTTTCCAAGTTTTTTGTGGTAAAATTAGGTGCCTCGGCTTATATTCGGGTCGGCTTATACTCGAGTATATACGGGTAATTATATATGTATATATACACACACACACACACACACACACACACACACACAGAGTATCCCAAAAACAAAACATTTTAATATCATTAAAAAGTACATTTATTTCAGTAATTCAATTCAAAAAGTGAAACTTATAGATTATTTATTACACACAGAATGATATATTTCAAGCATTTCTTTCTTTTAATTTTGATGATTATGGCTTACAGCTAGTGACAACCCAAAATCTCAGAAAATAAGAGAAAGACCAATAAAAAAAAGGATTTTTAATACAGATATGTTGGCTTACTGAAAAGTATGTCCATGTACAGCAGTGGCGGTGCGTCCATAGTGGGCGCAGGAGCGCCGCCCCCTCTCTCCTGCACTCGTCACTCAACAATAGATAGATTCATGCATTGCACTAATCTATCTATTGTCGTCGCTGCCGCCCACTATTCAGGTGTCCGGCCCCCTTGTTGAGCGCCGGCCATCTGAATTACAGCGATGGGTGTGTTTTGGAAGTGCCTGATTAGAGCCAGAGGCTCTAATAGGCTTCCCGATTAGAGCCTGTGGGCTCTAATCGGCTTCCAAATGGTTAAACAGCGGGCGCACAGGCTGTGCGTTCCCTGTTTAAAACCATGCTGTGTTAGGGAATCGCTTCCCTAACACTGACCCGCCTCTCAGCCAATCAGGTGCACCAGATCTGGTTACCGGTCACCTGATTGGCTGAAGCGACATCGAGGATGGGAGAAGGCATCAAGGGCTCGGAGGGAGTGGAGGAAGCGTGGAGGACTCGAGAAAGGTAAGTGCTGGGTAGACATGTGCACTGCCAAAAATTTCTTTTTTTTTTCTTTTTTTTTGCTTTTTTTGGAAATTCGGGAAATTCGAAAAATTGTTTTTTTCGTTTTTTTGCTTTTTTCGGAAATTTGGGAATTAAAAAAAATTGTTTTTTATTTTTTTTTGTTTTTTTGCTTTTTTCGGAAATTTAGGGAATTTGGAAATTCGGAATTCCGAACTTTCAAATTCCGAATTTTCGAATTTCCGAATTTCCAAAAAAACGAATAAAACGAAAAAAAAAAAACTTTTTGAATTTCCGAAAAAAGCAAAAAAAAAAAAAAACGAATTTCCGATTTTCGGAAATTCGGAAACTCTAAAAATTCGGAATTTAACTTTCCAAATTTCCCATTTTTGAATTTTAGATTTTCGAATTTTGCAATTTCGAAATTTTGAAATTTGCAATTTTCGAAATTAAACAATTTTCGAATTTTGGAAATTCGTAAATTCGAAAATTTGAAAATTGAAAATTCGAAAACTGCCAGGAGAGCTTTCTTGCCGAGAAAACCGGCTGTGTGTACGCGGGTTTCAGTTTTCTCGTCCAAAAAAAAATGCCCAGATTCCCAGATGAGAAAAAAGACGACCTGCTGTCTTTCTTCTCGTCGAGAATCTCGTCGGCCTGTTTCTCGACGAGAAACCCGAGCGTGTGTACCACTTACCTGTCACCGTGGAAACCCGCGCATGCTCGAAATGACTTTGACGCATAGAGTGTAGCAAGATGGCGGCGACGGCATCGAATGTGACGAGCGCACGCTCGTCGTAGTCGATGACGTCACCGCGTTCGTGCCATACAAAAGAACGGCGGTTCTTTTGAATCGTACGTGTGTACACTCGGCCGGGACAAGTTTCTTGTCAAGATTCTCGGCAGGAAAAACAACGTTTTTTTCTTGACGAGAATCTCGGCCGTGTGTACAGCGCTTGAAAGTAAACCGACCATTAAAATTATAGACTGATCATTTCTTTGTCAGTGGGCAAATGTACAGAATCAGCAGGGGGTCAAATACTTTTTTCCCTCACTGTATCTATATACACACACACAATGGATTCAATGTATATATTGTTACAATAAACATCCCCTCTTCAGCCTGGGTGTGTAGAGAGTGTGGTGCTGCTTGGACACTCATGAGCTCTTGAAGCAAGGGGACTTGAGAAAACAGCGGCTCCTTCGGGGGCAAATGCTACACATGCTTATGTTGATTTGCTTCCACCCTCCAAAGACATGCTGGTAGAATAATTGGCTCCTGTCTAAATTGGCCCTTGTCAAAAGTATTGGGACACCTGCCTTAACACACACATGAATGTTAATAGAATGCCAGTCTTAGTCCGTAGGGTTCAATATTGAGTTGGCCCCGCCCTTTGTAGCTATAACAACTTCAACTCTTCCGGGAAGGCTGTCCACAAGGTTTAGGAGTGTGTCTGTGGGAATGTTTGACCATTCTTCCAGAAGAGCATTTGTGAGGGTCAGGCACTGATGTTGGATGAGAAGGCCTGGCTCGCAGTCTCTGCTCTAATTCATCCCAAAGGTGTTCTATCAGGTTGAGGTCAGGCAAGTCAAGTTCCTCCACCCCAAACTCGCTCATCAACGTCTTTATGGACCTTGCTTTGTGCACTGGTGTGCAGTCATGTTGGAACAGGAAGGGGCCGTCCCCAAACTGTTCCCACAAAGTTGGGAGTATGAAATTGTCCAAAATGTCTTGGTATGCTGACGCCCTAAGAGTTCCCTTCACTGGAACTAAGGGGCCAAGTCCAACCCCTGAAAAACAACCCCCCACCATAATCCCCCCTCCACCAAATGATTTGGACCAGTGCACAAATCAAGGTCCATAAAGACATGGATGAGTGAGTTTGGGGTGGAGGAACTTGACTGGCCTGCACAGAGTCCTGACCTCAACCTGATAGAACACCTTTGGGATGAATAAGAGCGGAGACTGGGAGCCAGGCCCTTCTGGAAGAATAGTCAAACATTCCCATAGACACCCTCCTAAACCTTGTGGACGGCCTTCCCAGAAGAGTTGAAGCTGTTATAGCTGCAAAGGGGAGGCCAACTCAATATTGAACCCTACGGACTAAGACTGGGATGCCATTAAAGGTCATGTGCGTGTAAAGGCAGGTGTCCCAATACTTTTGGTAATATAGTGTATATATGAATGTGAGATAGGGACCTTAGATTGTAAGCTCCTTTGGGGGCAGAGACTGATGTGAATGCACAGTATGCAAAGCACTGCATACATTGATGGCACTATATACATACCTGTAATAATAATTTATTTATTAAATATAAAAAAAAAAATAGAAACCTCACATACAGCCCTGCATTCCCCTTGTATACAGTACATGTTTGATATGACTTTTGCCGGCGGTGTTCACCAGACTGAACATAACGGGAGCGGCAGACGGACAGACGGTGCGGCACGTTCACATCATACATTTTTCATGACTGCAGACTGACATAGTAAGAAGCAGAGGAATAAAAGCCGCAGATAAAAAGGTACTAATGGCGTGTCTCTTTTTTTTTTTTTTTTTTAGGTTTCAGGCGGAGGCAGCTGCACCCTTCCCCCACCCCCCGCCGCGGCTGCACAAATATATTGCCGTGTGATTAAATTCTAGTAATAAAAGCTATGCATTATTTAACACACAGACTATTTACTGTGTACACTAGGAAGGCTCAGCCATAGGCATCAGACCGCGCTCACCGCCATACCAAAGATTTTTCCGGTGGCAGTAATGATTGTCTCTAACGAGGACTTGGCGTGCCGCACTGGGGTCCTGGGTTCCCTTCCCACCAGGGATATGTTCTCCTTGTGTTTCCTCTGGGCGGTGTGGTATTTTTTTGGCGCAGTGTGCTTGTGTGCAGCCGATTTTGGCAGCAAGTACTTTTACAGAGAAAAATAAAATGCATAAACCTGAAATTAAATGTGAAGTACAGTGGAACCTCGGATTGCGAGTAACCCGGTTAACGAGCGTTTCGCAATACGAGCAATTATTGTTTTTTAAATCCTGACTCGGTTTGCGAGCGTTGTCTCTCAAAACGAGCAGGATTCAAGCACCGTACCGCATTTGGCCAGAGGTGCGGGAGCGCCGGAGCCGATCAGAGCTGTTTGGAAATACTCGTAAACACTCGGAAATACTCTGTTCCCGAGCCTTTCCGATGGTTTCCGAATGCAGCCGAACGGTTTCCTTGTATTTACAAGTCTCTCCGGCGCCCCCCCACCTCTGGCCACATGCGGTATCGCATGCCTTAGAAGTCAAAGTGGAACAAATTATTTTCGTTTCTATTGACTTCTATGGGGAAACTCGCTTTGATATGCGAGTGCTTTGGATTACAAGCATTCTCCTGGAACGGATTATGCTCGTAATCCAAGGTTCCACTGTACTTGTGCACTGCCATGGATCTCACAACCAACCAAAACTAATATACAAAATAAACACCAAAGAATGTTATACTAAAAAATACACACGAAAAAAACGTTAGCAAGTGACCTCAAAACTCTAACACAAAAATAATAATAATAATAAAAAATGGTGCGCTAATTCAAGAAGCTAAGCAGCAAAAATAAACAAAGATGTATGAATGACTATACCGAATTATTTTAAAAAATGCAGTAATATGCGATAATATGCAATATCGTTGCGAAACAAAGGTAAAGTGTTCTAATTCAAGAAGCTATGCAACAAAAATAGACAACTATGCATGAATGTAAATTAAATGTAATTTAAAAATATATATGTAGCGGGTATGTACTTTCCCGGGTGTAAATTTGAACTTGGCAGAGGCATCAGTGATGTGTAATTCCCTGCAGCCAGTGGGTGGCGCTGTCGCCCGGGGCTGGGGTTGAATCATTGCTGTGTGCTGTGCCTCCTTTTGTCCTCCCTCGGCAGCGGTATGGTGGGGCGGGGAACCCGCCGTGCTTGCTGGGAGAGGGTATAAAGGGGCCGGCCATCTTGGTCACGGGGTCGGAGTCCCAGGCACCTTCAGCTTGTGGACGGTGGTTCGTGTCGGTCCTCTGGGTGGCCTAGGCCTAGAGGACCATTGGAGGTCGTGTTCCATCCCAGGCACCTTTAGCCTGGGGTGAGGTACTCGGATGGAGGTCCGGAGCTCAGTGCCCAACACTGAGTTCCGCAAGGGAAGAAGATCCTAGGGAACCCCGGGAGTGGGTACCCGAATCCGGAAGGCGCAATGGACCGGGGGGAGCTCCTCATTTGAAGACCCCGTGCAGCATATTGCCGGTGACAAGTGAGTCTCTCGTCGGAGACCGCCTGGAAGGAAATTCCCCCTCGTGCGGAGACCGCAACCCACTTTCAGGAAGGAAAGTGGAGAACTACATTGTGTCTGGGCCTATTCGCATCCACACCTCCTTTCCTGTTCTGTTTCTATCAAGGGAGTTCAACTGATTGTGTTCATTCGTAGAAGAATAAAGGAGTGTTGAACTTTAATGGTGTGGAGCTCATTTCCTAGCAGACATGGTTCAAGGAGACTCTTGGAGGGAGGATCCAGGTGCACAGCACTGACCCGAAGGTAATACAAGAACGTTGCTTATACCGCACTGACACATGTGGTGGAGGCCAGGCGTGGTGTCCCCGCTCCCTCCCCTCTAAAATACCCCTAGACAAGAAAGACGAGACGAGAGAGAAAGAGGGGAGTGAGGAGGCCGCTGCACATGGGGGCTCGTCCGGGATAGTGTTTGTGCACCACAGTGTTGAACATGTCTGCTGGAGGAGTTAAGCGAATAGGCAGGCCTTCATTGGCCGAAGTGCATCCCTGCTCGAAGTCGTGGACATGACCCAATGAAGGGAAAGGCCCATGCAGAAGAGTGGAAAGAGGGGGAAGTTCAGCCGTGTGAAGTACTACACGTGGGGGCTTCTATTGCACTGCGCCACCAGGCACACCCCCACCGCTTAGTTCGTGGGCGTGACTCAGAAACAGAAAAGAAGAAAAGCCCGCGAACTGGAGCAAAGGGGAGGAGTCCAATACGTGTGAAGGACTACACGTGGGACGTTGGCGCAAAAAAAAACGTTGCAGTGTGCGATGGATCAGCAACAGGTCGCCATGTTCGGACATACATCGTGGATTCCAGTTCACCCTTCCACCACGACATTGACTGCTGCTGCTCCGGTAATACGGGGATCTGGCTAAAGCCAAGGGGTCGATTCGCCCTGTACTCGTGCATGGACGTTGAGGCCCTGGGTGTGATTTGTCCCCGCTGTTCGGGACTGGTGTGCCAACTGAAGCCATTCGGACGTTGTGAGGCCTGTGAGGGGTTCCTGTTCGAAGTGGATCCGGCGGTTGAGAGGCCGAGAGCCATCTACCCCGGCCGGGCTTCAGTCAACACCACTCAGAGAGGAGGAAATCACTGCTGTGAGAGCCATCCCTACGCACACTGCAGCGACCACGGAGGAGGTCGTAAAACCCCAACGGGAGAAATCCGAGGGTGCTGACTCGGTCACCACTGTCTCGCAGCGTCCGCCACCGAAGAGAAAGACCGGCATGGTAGCCCCGACCAGCGGTTGTGGTGGACCGTCTCGCCCGCTTACGCCCGGCCCGGATGGATCTGTCGACAAGAGTTCCGGACATCCCGATTCAAGTAAAGGCCGAGGTAAGCCAGGCGGAGAGATTTGGTGTGTGGGCGGAGGTGTCGGGAAGTCATGGCCTAGCGAGTCCTCGGGAGGTGGTGGCTCCGTCTCTACAACCGGCTACCTGTAGTTCAGCTCAGAAAGAATTATGTAAATTACTGGTTCTGTTTCAGTCTAGCTGGGCTGCGCAATTTCCACCTGACAGTAGGTGTCACTGTCACCACAGGTCAGGTTTGGAAATGCAGCAGGCTAGGTGTATTGGGTATTCCTTTCCCAGAAGTGGCTCAGGGGGCGTGGTCAACCCGCTGTGCATTCTGGGAGGGGGGGTACTTAAGAGACAGACCGCTCTAGCGGGGTTCGTTGCCGCTGTCCTGCCGAAAATGTTCCCCCCGGCGGATTTGGACCCCCCCTGTACTGCGCAGGCACAGCGCTTGCGCAGTACAAACCTCAACCGAGCCTACCAAGCCTCCGAAAATAGCCGAACATGTAGAGCTGACACTCAGCTCTACACGGCGCATGCGCCAATATGCCGTACGCTCCCGATGCTAATGCTGCACGCTCCCAAATCTACTGCTACTCTGCAAGGGGCGGGAGTGATTTCAACAATAAAGTACACGTCTTAGCAGGGCATGTTGATGGGTGCATTTGCACTTTTTACTCACAAAATGATGCACAGAGATGATAAGGGCACCAATGTTGATGGACAATTTCAATACTTCTCACACTTTAACATTAACATTGCAGAACCCGCCCATCAGCACGCCCTGCTAAGATGTGTACTTTATTGTTAAAATCATCCCCGCAGAGTAGCACTAGCATCAGGAGCGTGCGGACAGATGCCATAGTAATTGTGCATGCGCCGTGTACTGTTCGGCTATTTTCGGAAACTAGCCTGCGCAGTACAAGGGCGGAACTTATTTGGCAGAACACCGGATCCTGACCCGAGGGCCCTCCTGGCCTCAGGGATGTGCGAGCCATTTTCGGCCTCGGGGCCCGAGGCTCTGCAACTGAGAAGTGGGCCCAGGAGTTTCTGGGGCCTACTAGTCCAGGGATGGTCCTACGCGGTCTTGCTGGCGGGAAGAAGCGGAACAATTGGGGATTCAATTGAAGGATGCATCCTGGCCAGTTTGCCTCATTGTGCTGCCGGACTGGCTGAAAGATTCTGGCACCGTGAGCTGTGTACTTCTGAAGGAACTTTTTGCAAAGTGTCAGTGTGGTTACACGACCTTGTGGCGGAAGGTTGTGGAACGACGCGACGGCACTCATCAAGTCTGTGGCAGAGACTTTGAGCGAGCTTCGCACCGGTTGCTAGGCCAGTGAGAGTAGGCCTATCCGGTGGTTGCTGAATCCAGCATGGAACTGATTTGTCCTCTGGATCTAAGATTGGGCCCGTGATCCGCAAAGTAAAGTACCTGAAACTCCCCCTATCCCTCTACCCCTCTGTTGGAACTGGTATAATAAAGCTCTTGAAGAAAACGTATCCAAGTGTTGGTGTGAACATTCATAAAGGCTCTTCAAGAACGATCCCTGACACGAGTGCAGTGAACAGAAAAGGGTAACGGTAGGCCCAAAACTTTAAACCAGCAGCTCCTACGGGGGTAGTTCTACATGTAAAATCAGATGAATATCTGCTTTTGATCCAGGCACTTTATAAGGCCGGTTTCACACTGGGGCGTCGGGGGCGGTGGGGGTACAGCGCCGCTATTTTTAGCGGCGCTATACCGTTGGAATTGCAGAGGTATTCGGCCGCTAGCGGTGCGGTTTTAACCCCCGCTAGCGGCCGAAAAAGGGTTAATACCACCCGCAAACCGCGGCTACAGATGCGGTTTGCGGGCGGTATTACCGCGGTATCCCATTCAGGAAGGAGCAGTGTAGGAGCGGTAAACACACCGCTCCTCTCACCGCTCCAAAGATGCGGCTAGCAGGACTTTTTTTTAAGTCCTGTTAGCGCACCGCTCCAGTGTGAAAGCCCTCGGGGCTTTCACATTGGAGACACAGGAGCCGCTGTTTAGGCTCGGTTTGCAGGCGCTATTTTTAGCAAAATAGCGCCTGCAAACCGCCCCAGTGTGAAAGGGGCCTCACTGATTCACATATTATCGCATATTACTGTTTTTTGTGTTTTTTTTTTTATATTGGGGATAGTCATTCATACAGATTTGTTTATTTTTGCTGCATAGTTTCTTGAATTAACCACTTGCCGGCTGTGTCACGCAGATATACTGCGGCACAATGGCTCCCCTGAGCGAAATCCCATACGGGTACGTCCTACCCGGTTTCGGCTGCAGGAGGCGCGTGCGCCCCCTACACGGCGGGGGACCCGATCGCGTGCACGAGCGCCAGAACGGGGATTTGTGTGTGTAAAAACACAAATCCCTGTGCTGTCAGAGGAGAGGAGCCATATCGTTTGTTCCTACAAAGTAGGAAAAACAATATGGCTTCTCTCCTAGTCACTCACATCCCTCCCACAGTTAGAGCACAGTGAGGGAACACAAACTTAACCCCCTTAAACGCCCCCTAGTGTTAACCCCTTCCCTGCCAGTGACATTTACACAGTAATCACTGCATTTTTATAGCACAGATCGCTGTGTAAATGTCAATGGTCCCAAAAAAGTGTCAAAAGTCTCCAAACTGTCTGTCGCAATTTCGCAGTACCGCTAAAAGCCGCAGATCACCGCCATTACTAGTAAAGAAAAAATGCCATAAAAATGGCAAAAACCTTTCCCATAGTTTGTAGATGCTATAACTTTTGTGCAAACCAATCAATATACGCTTATTGCGATTTTTTTTTTTTTTTTTCACCAAAAATATGTAGAAGAATATATATTGGCCTAAATTGAGGGAAAAAAAATGTTTTTTAACAAAACTTTTGGGGATATTATTTTTCAAAATTGTAGCTCTTTTTTTGTTTATAGCGCAAAAAATATAAACCGCAGAGGTGATCAAATACCACCAAAAGAAAGCTCTATTTGTGGGGAAAAAAGGATGCAAATTTGGTTGGGTACATATCACATGGCCGCGTACTTGTCAGTTAAAGCGACGCAGTGCCAAATTGTAAAAAAGTGCTCTGATCAGGAAGGGGGTAAAATCTTCCAGGGCTGAAGTGGTTAATAAACCTGATTTTTTTTTAAATATTTTTTTAAGCAATCCTGAAAACCCAATTTACTGTGCCCATTAAAAGTCATGAACTTTTCTCTTTGGGCCCATAAATATGTACGTTTTAGAGTGCTTTTCTGCAAACGAACAGCAACTTTGGTATTGCAGTGCAATGCATTTTGAATAGAAACCCCAACGCAACGCACTGCAGACATTTGGTTTGATCAGATGCTTTGGAGGCCAGTGCAGAGATCTCTCCATACAGAGGACCTGTCATGCTTATTGCTATCACAAGAGATGTTGTTCATCCCTTGTGATAGCAATAAAGTTGATTAAAAAAAAAGTAATTTATTTTATTTAAAACTTATTTACACTGTCTCTTTAAAAAAATGTTATCAACGTTAAAAATGTATAAAATTTTTTTTAAAGCGACCGTGTAAAAAGAGTTTTAAATAAAATAAATTGAAAAAAACGAATTCAAAACAACCTAATCCAATTCCCCCCCCGTGCTCATGCATATTTCAAATGCTTAGGTAAGTCCCGCTTGCCTATGTAAATGGTGATCGCACCACACATGTGAGGTATCGCTGCAAACGTCAGAGCGAGAGCAATAATTCTAGCACCAGACCTCCTGTGAAACGCTAAACTGGTATCTTGTAAAAGGTTTTTAAAGTCGTGCCTATAGAGATTTTTTAGGTACCTTAGTTTGGCACCATTCCACAGGCATATGCAATTTTGCGTAACAAAGTGTAACATTATCTTTTATATTTGACCAAAAAAATGGGTACTACATTGTGTTTACTAAAATTCATTAAAGTGTATTTTTTTCCACAGAAAAATTGCAAATACCATGTAACATAAAAAATTGCAACATCCACCATGTTATTCTCTGGAGCCTCTGCTTAAATATATATATATATATATATATATATATATATATATATAATATAATATAATATTCATAAATATATATACATAAATAAATATATATTTATATTATACAATATCTCACAAAAGTAAGTACACCCCTCACATTTTTGTAAATATTTTCTTCTATCTTTTCATGTGACAACACTGAAGAAATTACACTTTGGTACAATATAAAGTAGTGAGTGTACAGCTTGTATAACAGTGTAAATTTGCTGTCCCCTCAAAATAACTCAACACACAGCCATTAATGTCTAAACCGCTGGAAACATAAGTGAGTACACCCCTAAGTGAAAATGTCCAAATTGGGCCCAAAGTAAATATTTTGTGTGGCCACCATTATTTTCCAGCACCGCCTTAACCCTCTTGGGCACGGAGGTCACCAGAGCTTCACAGGTTGCCACTGGAGTCCTCTTCCACTCCTCCATGACGACATCACGGAGCTGGTGGATGTTGGAGACCTTGCGCTCCTCCACCTTCCGTTTGAGGATGCCCCACAGATGCTCAATAGGGTTTTGGTCTGGAGACATGCTTGGCCAGTCCATCACCTTTACCCTCAGCTTCTTTAGCAAGGCAGTGGTGGTCTTGGAGGTGTGGTTGAGGTCGCTATCATGTTGGAATACTGCCCTGCGGTCCAGTCCCTAAAGGGAGGGGATCATGTTCTGCTTCAGTATGTCACAGTACATGTTGGCATTCATGGTTCCCTCAATGATCTGTAGCTCCCCAGTTCCGGCAGCACTCATGCAGCCCCAGACCATGACACTCCCACCACCATGCTTGACTGTAGGGAAGACACACTTGTCTTTGAACTCCTCACCTGGTTGCCGCCACACACGCCTGACACCATCTGAACAAAATAAGTTTATCTTGGTCTCATCAGACCACAGGACATGGTTCCAGTAATCCATGTCCTTAGTCTGCTTGTCTTCAGCAAACTGTTTGTGGGTTTTCTTGTGCATCATCTTTGGAAGAGGCTTCCTTTTGGGACAACATCCATGCAGACCAATTTGATGCAGTGTGCGGCGTATGTTCTGAACACTGACAGGCTGACCCCTCCCCCTTCATCCTCTGTAGCAATGCTGGCAGCACTCATACGTCTATTTCCCAAAGACAACCTCTGGATATGACGCTGAGCACGTGACCTCAACTTCTTTGGTCGACTATGACGAGGCCTGCTCTGAGTGGAATTTGTCCTGATAAACTGCTGTATGGTCTTGGCCACCGTGCTGCAGCTCAATTTCAGGGTCTTGGCAATCTTCTTATAGCCTGGGCCATCTTTATGTAGAGCAACAATTCTTTTTTTCAGATCCTCAGAGAGTTCCAGTGACCAGTATGAGAGAGTGAGAGTGATAACACCAAATTTAACACACCTGCTCCTCATTCACACCTGAGACCTTGTAACACTAACAAGTCACATGACACCGGGGAGGGAAAATGGCTAATTGGGCCCAATTTGGACATTTTCACTTAGGGGTGTACTCACTTTTGTTGCCAGCGGTTTAGATATTAATGGCTGTGTGTTGAGTTATTTTGAGGGGACAGCAAATTGACACTGTTATACAAGCTGTACACTCACTACTTTACATTGTAGCAAAGTGTCATTTCTTCAGTGTTGTCACATGAAAAGATAGAATAAAATATTTACAAAAATGTGAGGGGTGTACTTACTTTTGTGAGATACTGTATATAGTAAAATATACAATATAATATTTAGGAGTTCTAAGTAATTTTCTAGCAAAATAAATTTCTGTGAGACGTGTCAGAATTGGCCTTGGATTCATGTGGTTAATGTTCTGGAAATGAAGAAAAGGGCAGGTGTTCTGTAGTCTTAACACAATTCCTGTTCTAGGGTGACAACGCTGCTCCTCCGCAGATACAATACAGTGAGCGTGGTCATCCTAGGACAGGAAGCCTCCATTCACACCTGGGCGTTCCAAAATTGAGGGCTGAATCGGGCAATTCTGTAGAGATTCCAGAATAGCGGCAAAACGGGGGGCGCGTGTGCAATGCCATTACTTCTTAATGGCACCCCAATTGCAGTGCGATTTTGACGCCGTTGTAGTGCGATAAATCGCACTGCAATTGCGCCATATTTCAACGCGCGAAGCTTGTCGGTTAAAAAAGAGCAGGAGTTTCTTTTGGGTGACAGCGTGGCATGTTGCGATTTGCCGTGATTGCAGAGTGTGATTTATTGCACTACAACCGTGGCAAAATTGGGGTGCCATTAAGAAGCAATGGCATCACAAATGCATCTCGCGTTTGCCGTGATTCTGGAATCATGGGCAGAATCGCCCGATTCAGGCTGCGATCCTGGAATGCCCAGGTGTGAATGGAGCTGAAGTGTGCTAACGGCAGGATCACCAGGAAAGAATAAGGCTCCCTCCACACCAGATTTCTGCAAAACGTGGGACGCGTTTGCGATGCCAATACTTCTAATGGCATCCCAATCGCGCCGCAACTTTGCTGCGATTGTTGTGCGGTAAATGATGCTGAATTTGCAACGCACAATGCTTTTAGCTCAAAAAATAACACAGACTTCTGTTGGCCGGCAGCGCCGCGTGTTTAGATTTGTCGCAATTGCCGCGCAATTTACCGGACGAGAATTACTGCAAAATCACAGTGTGATTAAGGTCTCATTAGATGTAGTGGTGGCCGCTCATTAGGGGCGCCGCCCCCCTAATCCATGTGCCCAGGCCCCTAATGTACATGCAGGGTGCCGGACACATGGATTCCAATGGTTTTTTTTTCTTTTTAAGCACGTGATTAGAGTCTGAGGCTCTAATTGGTTTAAAAAAAGGGTGGGCTCGGGGCACAGAGCACTGCGCCCTGAGCCCACCCTGTTGTGTGACATTAGCAAATTAATATTCACTAATGTCTTCCTATTACTACTCCAGGCCAATCAGGAAGCGGGTCCTGAGACTCTATTGGCCAGAAGTCTTAAGACCCCATTGGCCGGGAGTTCGAAGACCTGATTGGCCGGGAGGAGAAGTGATGGCCAGGACATGGAGGAGACGGAGGGGGGAAGCCGCCGCCACCGCAGCCATGACCTGCATGGGGTAAGTACAGGGCTGACGGGGGCCTGGCGGGCCAGAGCAAGCGAGCCAGCGACCGGGGGGGGGGGGGGGCGCACCAGCCACCACTGATTAGAAGTAATGGCATCGCAAACGTGTCCCGCCTTTTGCAGCGATCAGGTGTATATGGAGCATTTTGCAGCGATTTGAAATGGCGGGCGAAATCGCCACGATTCCGCCCGCCATTTCAAACTGCTGCGAAATGCTGTGATCAGGTGTGAATGGAGCCTAAAAGGGAAAATAAGCCTGAAAAAAGAAAACTAATGCAGCCATCTAAGGACTGGTAAGTTTTGCACGAATAAATGCATGCCAATATAAAGCTCATATCAGATGAAAGTGTCTTTGCAGATTTGTGTGCGTGTTTCAGGGACATTAAAGCGTAAGCTCCTCTGCGGGCGGGGACTGACATGAACGGTTTCAATGTCTCCTTTGGTGGAAACATTCTCAGCACTATATCATATAATAAAATACTGTACGCCGGATTCATTTCTGTCAGCAGAAAAACAACTTTCCCCCCTAATTCGCTGTACTCAACGGAACGCGGCGGGCTTTGCAGCGGCCGCAGGTTATCCGCTGTGGTTTCGCAGTGACCTAAAATGTACTCGCATCACCAAATACGGCCCCGTCGGACGAGCCACCGGTAAATGGTTGGTACAGCGATAGGCGCAGAGTTAAGTAGGGACATGAGACGGGGATTAATAGGGAGGAATTCATCACCACTTAGAGGAAACTTGGGTTTTGCCGGAGAGAGAAGAATTCCAGCCACAGAACGGTTTTAATTATAGAGAGAAGTGGTGCCAGAGACAGAGAGAAATCTCCTGGACTCAGTAGGATGTGGGTGATGATTGCTAAGTGGATTAGCATATATCGTTCTACGAGTCTGCCCGCCTCTTTAATAAGACGGAATTTGAGACGGATTTCTAGAAAAAGAAGTTGTGCGGCACAGAAAACTTCAAAGTCCAACCAATTTTTTTAACGGTTGAAGTAAAAATCAGAAGCAACCGTTCGGTGGATAGATAGAAAGTTGCAATACTGGTTAGCAATGTTGCCTTGCAGCCCTGGAGTTCCAAATATCTACAACACCGATTAGCTATAACATCATGAGCACCCACCATAACCCTTCGAGGAATGGACTCCACTAGACCCTCTGAAGGTATGGTGTGGTATCTGGCAACATGCTGCCACTAGCAGATCCTTTAGGTTCTGTGATTTATGAGGTGGGGCCTCCGTGGATCAGACTTGTTTTTCCAGCACATCCCAAAGATGCTCAACTGGATTGAGATCTGGAGAAGGTGGAGGCCAATGTCGTAAACCTCAAACTCGTTCTTGTGTTCCTCAAAGGTAGGGTGACCACATTTCCAAACTGCCATTCCCTCTCTCACCTTCCCCAAAAAAAGGTGAGGTGGCAGGGGGGTAATGTAGTCTCTGGGTTTATGGGGAATTTGGCGGCGGGTTATTTGTCGGGTGAATGTGCCACTTGCCACCAGATGCAGTGCCGCTTGCCACCCATAGCCTGCCACCAGATGCAGTGGCACTTGCCACCCATAGCCTGCCACCAGATGCAGTGCTGCTGTCACTCCCTCTGCATGAGCCACGGGCGTAGAAGGAAAGGAGTGGCGTCACCATCTGGAGAGTGAAGATCACTCCAGTCCCTACTGCTTGCCGCTGGGTTCTGGGGAAGGAGGAGGTGCCGAGGTGGGTGGGGACAGCAGTGCTGCACTAGGCGCAGGCCTCGCTCCCGGTCTCACTGTCTGAGAGTAAATTGTCACTGGTTACAAGATGCCAGTCAGCGCTGGCCCTAGCAACCAGTTCCGGAAATGTAGTTATTAGTTAGTAGGGGGTGGCTGTGTCCTCTATTTCATTCCGGGACATTGTATTGTCCCGGAATGAAGGTTCCCGGGACCCAGGACAGACATGTCAATTGCGGGCAATCCGGGACATGTGGGCACTATACTCAAAGGTATTAAGTGATATCTGGCACCAAGCCATCACTTGCATATGCTTCAAGTCCTGTAAACTGCATGGTGGGGCCTCCGTGGATAAGACTTGTTTTCCCAGCACATGCCACAGATGCTCAACTGGATTGAGATCTAGAGAAGGTGGAGGCCAAGCCAACACATCAAACTCGTTGTTGCGCTCCTCAAAGGTATTCTGTGATATCTGAGCTGTCACTTGCATATCCTTCAAGTCCTGTAAACTGCATGGTGGGGCCTCCGTAGATAAAGCCTCGTACGCACGACCGGTTTTCTCGGCAAGAAAACTGCTGGGAGAGCTTTTTGCCGAGAAAACCGTTTGTGTGTATGGTTTCTCGTCGGGAAAACTGCCGGGAATCTCGACGAGAAAAATAGAGAACCTGCTCTCTATTCTTCTCGTCCGGATTCTCGGAAGAGTTTTCCTGCCGAGAAATCCGGTCGTCTGTATGCTTACCTTGTCCAGGTAAACCCGCGAATGCTCGAAAAGACTTTGACGCATGTGCGGTAGCATACAAGGGTAGTGTAGGGTGTAGCAAGATGGTGGCGACGGCATTGAATGTGATGAGCGCCGGCTCGTCGTAGTCGATGACGTCACCGTGTTCTTGCCATTCAAAAGAACGGTGGTTCTTTTGAATGGCCGTCTGTACACAGGGCTTGGCAAGGGAAGCTTGCCAGGAATCCCGTCGGGAAAACCAACGTTTTCTTTTCCCTGACGGGATTCCCGCCCGTGTGTACGAGGCTTAAGACTTGTTTTCCCAGCACATGCAACAGATGCTCAACTGGATTGAGATCTGGAGAAGGTGGAGGCCAAGCCAACACATCAAACTCGTTGTTGCGCTCCTCAAAGGTATGCTGTGGTATCTGGCACCAAGCCGTCAATTGCATATCCTTCAAGTCCTGTAGACTGCATGGTGGGGCCTCCGTGGGTAAGACTTGTTTTCCCAACACATCCCACAGATGCTCAACTGAATTGAGATCTAGAGTAGGTGGAGGCCAAGTCAACACCTCAAACTCGGTTTTGTGTTCCTCAAAGGTATGCTGTGGTATCTGGCACCAAGCCATCACTAGCAGATCGTTTAAGTCATTTTGTGGTGGTCATTGCTGCCTCTGGAAAATGACAGGTCTCCAGCTGATGTTTGGATGGATGATGTAGTCAAATATGGCCAAAATTTGGTTTGATCCAAACAAAGCACCGAACCCATTGAAGTCTACGGGAGACGAATCTTGTTACTTTTTTCTATCCTTTTGCCAGGTCAGGTTTTTAAAAAAGACATGTTTACAAACAGCAGTCAGGGATCTGTTATTTAGTGAAAGTAGCACTTGTCTAATATGGTCATGACCATATTTAGTCAATGACATTATACAGGATTCCTTGTTTCGTTTACAAACACCGGCCAGCTGGGGATCTGTCATTTTGTGGCGGTAGCACTGACTAATCATGGTCATAATCATTGTTGGCCAATGACATTACCCAGGATTCCGGGTTGTTTCCTTTACAAACCCCAGCCAGCTGGGGATCTGTCATTTTGTGGTGGTAGCACTGACTAATCATGGTCATGAGCATAGTTGGTCAATGACATTACCCAGGATCCTTGGTTGGTTCCTTTACAAACAACAGACAGCTAGGGATCTATCATTTTGTGGTGGTCATTGCAACTGCTGCAAAATGACAGGTTCCCTGATGTTTGGATGGATGGTCTAGTCAAATATGGCTAAAGTTTGGTTCATTCCAAACAAAGCACCAAACCCACTAAAGCCTACAGGAGCTGAATCTTGCTACTTTTTTCTGTCCTTTTTCAAGGTCCTTTTTTTTCTTTTAAATGACATGTTTACAAACAGCAGTCAGGGAAATGTCATTTAGTGGCAGAAGCACTTACCAAATATAGTCATGACCATATTTGGTCAATGACTTTACCCTGGATCCCTGGTTGTTTCGTTTAAAAACACCAGCCAGCTGGGGATCTGTCATTTAGTGGTGGTAGCACTGACTCATCATTAGGGATGAGTCGAACACCCCCCGGTTTGGTTCGCACAAGAACATGAGAACAGACTAAAAATTTATGCGTACACCTTTAAAGTCTATGGGACACGAACATGAAAAATCAAAAGTGTTAATTTTAAAGGCTTATATGCAAGTTATTGCCATAAAAAGTGTTTGGGGACCCGGGTCCTGCCCCAGGGGACATGTATTAAAAAAAAAAGTTTTAAAACTGCCATTTTTTTCAGGAGCAGTGATTTTAATAATGCTTAAAGTGAAACAATGAAAATGAAATATTCCTTTTAATATTTTAATATCGTGCCTGGGGGGGGGGGGGTTCCCTTAGTCTGCCTGTAAAGTAGCACATCTTTCCCATGTTTATAACAGTACTGCAGCAAAATGACATTTCTAAAGGAAAAAATGTCATTTAAATTTGCTGTAATGTATTGTCGGCTCCCGGTAATATAGATAAAAAACACTGAAAAAAATTGCATGCAGTTTCCCTTCCCCCCCCCCCCCCCCAGTCCATACCAGGCCCTTCAGGTCTGGTATGGATTTTCAGGGGAACTCCGCGCCAAAATTAAAAATATAAATGGCGTGCCCCCCCAATCCATACCAGACCCTTATCCGAGCAAGCAGCCATGGCAGGCCAGGAAAGGGGGGGAGGTGCTCCTAAACCATACCAGGCCGCTTGCCCTCAACATGGGGAGGGTGCTTTGGGGTCCCCCCTAAAGCACTTTGTCCCCAGGTTGATAGGGACAAGGGCCTCATCCCCTTGCCCGGTGGTTGTGGGGGTCTGCGGATGGGGGGCTTATCAGAATCTGGAAGCACCCTTAACAAAGGGACCCCCAGATCCCCCCCCCCATGTGAATGGGTATCGGGTACATTGTACCCCTACCCATTCACCAAAAAAAGTGTAAAAAAAGTAAAAACGACAGGAGACAGTTTTTGACAATTCCTTTTTTTTTTAAAGTGTCCCGCGATGTCCATCCATCTTCAATCACGGCGCCCGACGGACCCGAGAAATAGAAAAAAAAAAAGCTCTGCCTCGATGGGAGGCGTCCTGCCGACTGCTGTCTCTTGGCTGTGACAGCTGTTATATAGGCAGGGCTGGTGCAAGGATTTTTAACACCCTAGGCCAAACCTCATTTTGCTACCCCCCACCCCTGACACCACCCCTTTTCCCTGCCCATGTAAACCCCACCTTTTTAATGAAGCGCCCATCAAATGTAGCCCACCAGTGCCCATCAATGCAGCCTCACCAGCGCCCATCAATGCAGCATCACAAGTGCCCATCAAATGCAGCCTCACCAGCGCCCATCAAATGCAGCCTCACCAGCACCCATCAAATGCAGGCTCACCAGCGCCCATCAAATGCAGCCTCACCAGTGCTCATCAAATGCAGCATCACCAGCGCCCATCAATGCAGCCTACTAGCGCCCATCATTGCATTCTCACCAGCACCCATCAAATGCAGCCAACAAGCGCCCATCAATTCAGTCTCACCAATGCATATCAAATGTAGCCTCACCAGCGCCCATCAATGCAGCCTCACCAGCGCCTATCAAATGCAGCCTCACCAGCGCCTATCAAATGCAGCCTCACCAGCGCCCATCAATGCAGCCTCACCAGCGCCTATCAAATGCAGCCTCACCAGCACCCATCAATGCAGCCCCACCAGCGCCTATCAAATGCAGCCTCACCAGCGCCCCTCAATGCAGCCTCACCAGTGCCTATCTAATGCAGCCTCACCAGCGCCCATCAATGCAGCCTCACCAGCGCCCATCAATGCAGCCTCACCAGCGCCCATCAAATGCAGCCTCACCAGCGCCCATCAAATGCAGCCTCACCAGCGCCCATCAATGCAGCCCCACCAGCGCCTATCAAATGCAGCCTCACCAGCGCCCCTCAATGCAGCCTCACCAGTGCCTATCTAATGCAGCCTCACCAGCGCCCATCAATGCAGCCTCACCAGCGCCCATCAATGCAGCCTCACCAGCGCCCATCAAATGCAGCCTCACCAGCGCCCATCAAATGCAGCCTCACCAGCGCCCATCAATGAATGTTTGCTTGCTTCCATTCATTCGGGACTCGGGACACAGACACTGTCCTCCGCCACTGCTGCGCCTCTGACAATATGTGCGAACAGAGCGGTGGCTGCCTGCTGATGCTGAGGCTTAGTTGCTTGCTGCAGAGAGAAGAGAGTAGGAACACCAGTGGCCGGGTGCACTAGGCAGCAGGGCGCCCTAGACGGCTGCCTAGTTTGCCTAGTGGTAGCACCGGCCCTGTATATAGGCAAGGGCGGGGCCACCCGGTGATGTAAACGAGTGACCCCGCCCCCTCTGACATCACATGACGACTTGAACATCGAGCTCATCCCTACTCATCATGGTCATGATCATTGTTGGCCAATGACATTTACCCATGATCCCTGATTGTTTCGTTTACAAACACCAGCCAGCTGGGGATCTGTCATTTAGTGGTGGTAGCACTGACTAATCACAGTCACGATTACTGTTAGTCAATGACATTTCCCAGGATCCCTCACTGGTTTGTTTATGAGCACCAGCCAGTCAGGGATCTGTCATTTGTAGTGGGCAGTGGTAGCACTGCGAAATGAAAGGTCCCCAGCTGGTGTTCAGACGGACAAACTAGTCAAATTCGGCCCGTTTTGGCCGTTCACCAAACTGCCAACAAGATGAGTTTGGGTCAAATTCCATCCCTACAGGCAATTTAGCCGGTTTAGAAATTTCTCCACGAGGGTTTTGTCTCAAATATCACAAAATGTCGGGTGACAACGTTTGTAGACAATGTTTAGTGTCTCGGGTGTCAGGTGACCTTCACGTTCCAATGAGAGCCACCCTTCCACCTTGGATCTGCCCTTCTTGATGATTGCCACAACCCCCCCAGACCGGCGTACAGAAGAGCCCCCCCCAGACCGGCGGACAGAAGACCACCCCACCCCCACCCCCCCGCCGCTCCTGGAAAGGTCAGGAGGTGGCAAAGTGATATTATTGTTTTCAGTACAGAGGGAACCGTCTTTGAAGTCTGAGCCGGGATATTTACAGCCATCAAAGAGCTGATGAACGTCTTTCCATTGTGATGTTATAATGAACGCCAACACACCGCGGTCTGAATGTGCGAGATTAAATAACAGATGAATAACGTCTGCTTACATCTTTACTCTGCTTATATTTTACATTCCCTGACCCCCCCCTCCCCCTATCACCATTCTAATGAAATCTTTAAAATAAAACCCTTCCATTTTCATTACAAACCTTTTTTATTTTTTCGACCCACCACTGGGTCTCTGTGCTTCTCTATGTAATTCAGGCAGATCATGGCTGGTGGGAGGTGCTGGTAAAGTGCTATGATGTTTTCAGGAAGCCATGTACAGCACCCTGCCAGCTCCCCCCACCAGCCACATGCCTCAGTACCAGTGGCGTCTGGTGTCCCCCTTTTTTTTTTCTTAAAACCCGCTTTTTTGTCCTGATTGGCCAAAAGGAGAAGCTGGAAGACAATATTGATTCGCTAATGTCACAAGTGGGTGGACTCAACCTTTTTGAAGCCAATTAGAACCTCAGGCTCTAATCTTGTGCTAAAAAAAATCGTAGAAATCCATGTGTCGCATAGAGATTAGGGGGCGGCGCATAGAGATTAGGGGGCCCGGCGCATGGAGATTAGGGGGCCCGGCGCATGGAGATTAGGGGGCCCGGGGCATGGAGATTAGGGGGGCGGCACATGGAGATTAGGGGGCCCGGCGCATGGAGATTAGGGGGCCCGGCGCATGGAGATTAGGGGGCCCGGCGCATGGAGATTAGGGGGCCCGGCGCATGGAGATTAGGGGGGCGGCACATGGAGATTAGGGGGCAGCACATGGAGATTAGGGGGCCCGGCACATGGAGATTAGGGGGCCCGGCACATGGAGATTAGGGGGCCCGGCACATGGAGATTAGGGGGCCCGGCACATGGAGATTAGGGGGCCCGGCACATGGAGATTAGGGGGGCGGCACATGGAGATTAGGGGGGCGGCACATGGAGATTAGGGGGCCGGCGCATGGAGATTAGGGGGCCGGCGCATGGAGAGCATGGAGATTAGGGGCCCGGCGCATGGAGATTAGGGGGCCGGCGCATGGAGATTAGGGGGCCGGCGCATGGAGATTAGGGGGCCGGCGCATGGAGATTAGGGGGCCGGCACATGGAGATTAGGGGGGCGGCACATGGAGATTAGGGGGGCGGCACATGGAGATTAGGGGGGCGGCACATGGAGATTAGGGGGGCGGCACATGGAGATTAGGGGGCCCGGCACATGGAGATTAGGGGGCCCGGCACATGGAGATTAGGGGGCCCGGCACATGGAGATTAGGGGGCCCGGCACATGGAGATTAGGGGGCCCGGCGCATAGAGATTAGGGGGCCGGCGCATAGAGATTAGGGGGCCGGCGCATAGATTAGGGGGCCGGCGCATAGAGATTAGGGGGCCGGCGCATTGAGAGCATGGAGATTAGGGGGCCGGCACATGGAGATTAGGGGGGCGGCACATGGAGATTAAGGGGCCCGGCACATGGAGATTAGGGGGGCGGCACATGGAGATTAGGAGGGTGGCACATGGAGATTAGGGGGCCGGCGCATGGAGATTAGGGGGCCGGCGCATGGAGAGCATGGAGATTAGGGGGGCGGCGCATGGAGATTAGGAGGGCGGCGCATGGAGATTAGGAGAACGGCACATGGAGATTAGGGGGCCGTTACATGGAGATTAGGGGGCCGCCGCATGGAGAGCATGGAGATTAGGGGGGCGGCGCATGGAGATTAGGAGGGCGGCACATGGAGATTAGGGGGCCGGCACATGGAGATTAGGGGGGCGGCACATGGAGATTAGGGGGGCGGCACATGGAGATTAGGGGGGCGGCACATGGAGATTAGGGGGCCGGCACATGGAGATTAGGGGGCCGGCGCATGGAGATTAGGGGGTGACACATGGAGATTAGGGGGCCGGCGCATGGAGATTAGGGGGGCGGCACATGGAGATTAGGGGGCCCTGCTCCCCTGATTGAAAGAACTGAAATACAATAAATGAAAGGGGCAGTGGGTCAGGGACAGTCAGTCTGGGGAGGAAAGAGCTAGATTGCACTGGACATCCTCCAGCCAGGAAATGAGGCGGGCTTTATATAAATTGCTGCAGCTTCTAATGCACATGGTGAGAAGCTTGCAGTGTGCTGTGAAATCAGAGGAAGCCATTTCAGTCCAGGAGAGGAGCAGGTACAACTGTGCAAGACTGGAGGGGAGGCAAGAGGGAGGATTTAAAACCAGCGCGTTTCGGGTTCAAAGGGTTCCCTTCGTCAGGGCTTGTGAATGATGACATCACTGTGGAAGAGTGTGGCGGGGGAGGGGAAAGTTGCTACAGACAATGCTGGATTCATTGGCTGTGTAAGTATCCACTTGCTGACCAGGCTTTATCTGGCACTTTTTGTGTTAAGTCAGTATTATTTGCAAGAAAATTACTTAGAACCCCTAAACATTATATATATATATTTCAGAAGAGACCCTAGAGAATAAAACGGCAATTTTTTATGTCATTGGCGCAACGGTTTTTCATATTCCATTTTTTGGTGAAAAAAAATACACTTTTTTGAATTTTTAATGCAAACCCCCCCCCCCCCCCAAAAAACACAATATATAACCCAAATTTTTTATAGAATATATAAGATGATGTTGCGCCAAGTAAATAGATACCTAACATGCTACGCTTTAAAATTGCGCACGTTTGTGGAATAGACATGTGAAATTAGTTTAGTCCTGAATTCGTTTTTTAACGAATTTTGACAAATTTGTTAATTTGGAAATATCCGAATCAACGAAAACCCGTTTAACAAAGTTTTCAGAATATTTGTAAATTTGAATATTCGAAAAATAAAAAACAATCCCAAAACCCGAAAATCTGAAATAATAACTAAATAATAACTTAACTATTACTAATTATTAAATTATAGGTATTGGAATTTCCTTTAAAATTTGGCTGTTAGTGAACGTAACGAATACAAATTTATCCGAAGTTACGAATTACCCGAAATAACGAATGCTGCATCTAAACGAATGGAACAGAATAAATTAATAATAATAAATAACAACAATAATAATAATAATAATAAAAACTTTTTATTATTATTTATTTATTAAATTCATATTCGATACGTTCTCTAAGGCCCCTTTCACACTGAGGCGTTGCAATAACGCGCTAAAAATGATTCGTGTTATTACCGCGTTTTCGCTAAAAATAGCGCTAACGCCTATGCGCTTTTTCCGCGTTAGTGTCAGCTAATAACCCTACCCCCTTACAATCACATTCTGTGCACTTCCTGGTTTTTCGTAGCTTCTGGGCGTTTTTACCGCGGTATTACCGCGGTTTTACAGTGGTACTCATTCATTTCAATGGGGATAGGCGTTTTTACAGCGCTATTTTATGCGCCCCAAAGATGCTCCAAAAAAGCTGTTTGCAGGATTTTTTCCAACGCACAGCCAGCAAAACGCCTCAGTGTGAAAGCCCTCAGGGCTTTCACATTGGGAATGCTGGGGCAGGATTATTTCAGGCGTTTTTACAGCGCCTTTTTTTAGCGCTAAAACGCCTGAAAAACGCCTCAGTGTGAAAGGGGGCCTTACAGCCAAATTTGAAAGGAAATTCCAATACCTATAATTTAATAGTTAGTAATAGTTAAGTTATTATTAGTTAGTTATTCTTTCGAATTTTATTTCTTTTTTTCGGATTTTCGAACTTATGAATTTACGAATTGCGATCATAACGAATGACTCGAAAAACGAAAAAAATAACAAAAATGAATGAAACGAAAATAAACACATTTTTCGGCAGTGCTCATGTCTATTCTGGAATGACGATAAACCTCCAACAATACTTAAAAATCTCCATAGGCGACACTTTAATTTTTTTTTATAGGTTACCTGTTCAGAGTTACAGAGGAGGTCTAGGGCTATAATTATTGCTCTCGCTCTAACAATCGCGGCGATACCTCACATGTGTGGTGCGAACACCGTTTACATATGTGGGCGCGACTTACGTGTGCGTTTGCGACTTACGTGTGCGCTCGCATCTGCGTGCGAGCACAGAGGGGGTGGGGTCACATTTTTCTTATTAGGGGCGACCCCTCCCGCTGCTTCTGAAAGCGATCCAATGGCCCACTCTGGATGAAGGAGAACAGGGGACACCTTTGGACAGCAGCATTGTCAGTCTGCGAGGGGGGGGGGAGTGTTAGAAGTACTAGCAGGTTTAAATACACTGACAAACTGAAAGCCAGACTCCAGCTAATACTTTATAATCAGTTACAGCAACACGGTTTTGTTCATAAAAAAAAAAAAAAAAGATCACTGTAAGCACCACTGCCAGTGTTAAATGGTTTGTCTCATCCCTGTATACTGATACATTCTGCAGGAGAGCTTGTTCTTCTGAATAACAACAGACTTACTGGTCGGATCACCAGATGAAAATAGAAGAAAGAAAGCTTAAAGCTCCATTCACACCTAGACGATTTGAATCACGGGCGGAATCGCCGCAATTCTGCCTGTGATTTAAAATCGCAGCATAACGCGAGACGCGTTTGCGATGCCATTACTTCCGACTTTGCCGCAATAAATCGTGCTGCAACGCGTGCCACTGTAGACTGTGCCCCTAAAGCTCCTGCTCCTTTTTTGAGCGACAAGTTTCGCACGTTGCGATTTTGCCACGATTGCAGCGCGAATTATTGCAGCAAACTTGCAGTGTGATTGGGGGTACCATTAAGAAGTAACGCGTAACGTTGGACGCGCTTGCAATGTCATTACTTCTGAATGGCACCCCATTTGTGCTTCGTTTTTCCCCGCGATAAATGGCGCTACAATTGCGGCAAGGTGCGCTGCTGTCACCAAAAAGAAGCTCCTGCTCCTTTTTGAGCGACAAGCTTCGCACATTGCGATTCTGCCGCGATTGCAGTGTAATTATCACGGCCAAATTGCAGCGCGATTGGGGTGCCATTAAGGCAGGACGCGTTTGTGATGCCATTAGTTCTTAATGGCACCCCAATCGTGCTGTGATTTTGCTGCGATAAATCACGATGCAATCGTGGCAAAATCGCACCGCACGAAGCTTGTCGCTGAAAAAGGAGCAGGAGCTTCTTCTGGAGAGACAGCGGCACGCGTTGCGATTTGCCGCAATTGCAGCACGATTGCCGCGATTGCTGTCACCCAAAAGAAGCTCCTTTTTGAGCAACAAGCATCACGTGTTGCCATTTTGCCGCGATTGCAGCACAATTTATTGCGGCAAATCGCAGCGTGATTGGGGTACCATTAAGAAGTAACGGCATTGCAAATGCGGTACGGGTTACTTCTTAATGGTACCCCAATCACACTGCGATTTGCCGCAATAAATTGTGCTGCAATCGCGGCAAAATGGCAACACGTGATGCTTGTTGCTCAAAAAGGAGCTTCTTTTGGATGACAGCAGGGCGCGCCCTGCAATTTGCAGCGATTGCAGCGCAATTCATTGCGGCAAAATCGAAGCACAATTGGGGTGTTATTCAGAAGTAATGACATCGCAAACGCGTCCCGCGTTAATGGCACCCCCTTCGTGCTGCAAGGCAGGAGCTTCTTTTGGGCGTCAGCGGCGCGGGTTGCGATATGCTGCGACTGCAACGCGCTTTATCGTGCGGTAAACGCACCGCGATTAGGGTGCCATTAAGAAGGAATGCCATCACAAGTGCGTCCCACTGCAAATTGGAATCGCGGGCAGAATCGCAGTGATTCCGCCTGTGATTCAAACCGCCAAGGTGTGAATGAAGCCTAAAAAAATAAATAAAATAATGCAGCCATCCCATCTATGAATTAGTAAGCTGCAATTTAATAAATGTTTGGTTTTTGGGTTTGTTATGGTTGGGAAAGTCACTGGCTCTTCGATACCATCGACTCTGTTTTTCGGTATAGTGATTCTTTAACCAGGTACAGGTACGTCCCCTTTGATTTGCTACGCAGCGGGCTTGCGCCCGCCCGCCGCGTTCTCCGTAATCGTGGCCGCGGGCCGCGCAAACTCGATGTTCGCCGGCGGCCCGCGATTATAACACGGAGCTGCGGAACGGGGAGTTGCCTGTTCTGCCTAGTGACATGACAGGGATCCAACTGCTCCCTGTCATCCAGAGCAGTGATCGCTGTCATGTCAGTGGTAGCCCCCCCCCCACAGTTAGAATCACTCCCTAGGACACACTTAACCCCTTCCCCGCCCCCTAGTTGTTAACCCCTTTCCTGCCAGTGTCATTTACACAGTGTCAAAAGTGTCCGATCTGTCCGCCGCAATGTCGCAGTCACGATAAAAATCGCAGATCGCCACCATTACTAGTAAAAAAAAAAAATTATTAATAAAAATGCCCAAAGAATATCCCCTATTTTGTAGACGCTATAACTTTTGCGCAAACAATCAATAAACGCTTATTGCGATATTTCTTTACCAAAAATATGTAGAAGAATATGCATCGGCCTAAACTGAGGAAAAAGAAAAAAATTTATATATTTTTTGGGGATATTTATTATAGCGAAAAGTAAAAAAATATTGTTTTATTTTTTCAAAATTGTTGCTCTTTTTTTGTTTATAGCGCAAAAAATAAAAACCGCAGAGGTGATCAAATACCACCAAAAGAAAGCTCTATTTGTGGGAAAAAAAGGACGTCAATTTTGTTTGGGTCCCTTAAAGTGACGCAGTGCCGTATCGCAAAAAGGGCTCTGGTCAGGAAGGTGGGTAAATTCTTCCGGGGCTGAAGTGGTTAAAAAAGCGAGACGCTTTAATGGGAGAAGAAAAAAAAAAAGCGTGTGAAGAGCGAAAAAAGATAAAATAAAAAGCTGGAACTTGTCTGAAGCACATCCATTCTCTCCCTGAGATCATTCCTCCAAAATGGTCCAAGACCGCAAAAAATCGTCTCGACTTTCAAATCCTGTACAGGCCAAAAAAGAGCAGACAAGGGAAGAGCGAAACGCGGCCTAACGGGATATGGAAAGTCGTCTTGCCGCGGGATCTCGATTCGTTGTTTATCAAGTAGCCTTTGCTTTGTCAAGTTAAGACTTCTTCCTCGCCGTGGCTTGGTGGGACCGGGGATGACTTCATCCTTGGCTCGCCAAGCGGTGCCGCGTGGAGGGCTGCCAAAGTTTTATCTGCGGCGGATCCCCCCCTCCCCCGTCTTCACCGTGAGCTGTCTCGCTCTAGGCTACACGAACTGGCAAGCGTCGGATATGTACACAGGGCACAGCGCCTGACAACATCGCACCACTTCTACACAACACTAGGCAACGCTCCACTAACTGTCAGTGTACGTGGTCAGGGGGAACTATCGTAATTTTATTTTTATGTGAAATAAATCCATTTAAATGTATCAATCACTTGAATAAATTCCCTACATGTCACAATATACAGCAACATTATCATTTTTCCCAAAAACTTTTTTTTTTAATCAAAAGCCACCCTTAACCTCTTGAGCCGCGGAAGGTTTACCCCCCCCCCCCCCCCTTTCATGACCAGGCCATTTTTTGCGATGCGGCACTGCGTTACTTTAACTGACAATTGCGCGGTCAGGTGACGTTGTAGCCAAATACAATTTATTCAATTTTTCCCCCACAAATAGAGCTTTCTTTTGGTGGTATTTGATCACCCCTGCTTTTTTTTTTTTTTTTTTGCGCTATAAACAAAACAAGACCAACAATTTTGAAAAATAAAAATAAAAAATTATATATATATATATTTTACTGTTTACTAAAAAACAAATCCAATAAGATTTATAAAATTAAAGTTCGTCATAGATTTAGGCCAATATGTATTCTGCTTCATTTTTTTGGTAAAAAGAAAAAAAAATCCCAATCAGCGTATATTGATTGGTTTACGCGAACGTTATAGCATCTACAAACTATGGTATAGATTTATGGAAATTTTTATTTGTTTATTTTTTAAACTAGTATTGGCGGTGATCAGCGACTTATAGCGGGACTGCGACATTGCAGCGGACAAAATCGCACACTAACTGACACTTTGTGGGAACCAGTGACACTAATACAGTGATCAATGCTAAAAAAAAAAATGCACTGTCACTGTGCTAATGACACTGGCTGGGAAAGGGTTAAACCTCCAGGGGCGATCAAAGGGCCTAACCAGTGTTTATGTGTGTACTGTGTGCTGCTTTTATAAATTCTATTTTTATTGAAATTTCAACAAGTAGTTCAACAAAGTACAACAGTTACAGCAATGATCAGTAGCGAAAAACCACCGCCTACAAATATAAAACCATAATAACCAGCAAGGAAAAAAAAAAAAGTGGGGGTGGTGGGACCAAAAAAAAAAAAAAATTATATATATATATACACACACACACACACACACACACACACCGTATATACTCGAGTATAAGCCGAGTTTTTCAGCCCTTTTTTTAGGGCTGAAAGTATACCCCTCGGCTTATACTTGAGTCAGTACCTCAAAATCGTGAAATTCCGCGGCCGGCGTCCATTGTTCAAATCTTGCGCCGTTCTCCCTGTCCCTTCGCGATAGGCGTTTCCAGAAAACACTGTGATGAGTGTTTGCGCCTATCACGGAGGTCCTCTTGTCCGACGTCCGTGATTGGCCGAGCACTGAACACAGTGTCTGCTGGGAAACGGAGTCGGCGAATGAGAGGACCTCTGTGATAGGCGCAAACACTCAACACAGTGTTTGCTGGAAACGCCTATCACGGAAGGGACAGGGAGAACGGCGCAAGATTTGAACAAAGGAATTACAAGATTTTGAGGTACACTGACTCGGGCACAGGGAGGCTGCAATGGACACAGTAAGGGGGCACAGTGAGGTGGCAATGGGCAGTGAGATGGCAATGGGCACAGTAAGGGGGCACAGTGAGACGACAATGGGCACAGTGAGGTGACAATGGGCAGTGAGGTGGCAGAGTGAGATGGCAATGGGCACAGTAAGGTTGCGCAATGGGCACATTTCCCCCCCCCCCCTCGGCTTATACTCGAGTCAATAAATTTTCCCATTTTTGTGGTAAAAGTAGGTACCTCGGCTTATACTCGAGTATATACGGTATATATATATATCACACATACACACACACATACATATACACACACACACACACACATATATATATATATATATATATATATATCACACATACACACACACACACACACAGTGCCTTGCAAAAGTATTCACCCCCTTGGCTTTTGACCTATTTTGTTACATTACAGCCTATAGTTCAATGGTTTTTTTTAAATCTGAATTATATGTGATGGATCAAAACACAATAGTCTAAGTTGGTGAAGTAAAATTAGAAAAATATATACATAAAACTATTTTTCAGAAACAAAAAACTGATAATTGGCATGTGCGTATGTATTCACCCCCTTTGTTATGAAGCCCATAAAAAGCTCTTGTGCAACCAATTACCTTCAGAAGTCACATAATTAGTGAAATGATGTCCACCTGTGTGCAATCTAAGTGTGACATGATCTGTCATTACATAGACACACCTTTTTGAAAGGCCCCAGAGGCTGAAACACCTAAGCAAGAGGCACCACTAACCAAACACTGCCATGAAGACCAAGGAACTCTCCAAACAAGTGAGGGACAATGCTGTTGAGAAGTACAAGTCAAGGTTAGGTTATAAAAAAATACAAATCTTTGATGATCCCGTCAAATCTATCATCACCAAATGGAAAGAACATGGCACAACAGCAAACCTCCCAAGAGACGGCCGCACACCAAAACTCACGGACCAGGCAAGGAGGGCATTAATCAGAGAGGCAGCACAGAGACCTAAGGTAACCCTGGAGGAGCTGCAGAGTTCCACAGCAGAGAGACTGGAGTATCTGTACATAGGACGACAATAAGCCGTACGCTCCATAGAGTTGGGCTTTATGGCAGAGTGGCCAGAAGAAAGACATTACTTTCAGCAAAAAGCTAAATGGCACGTTTTGAGTTTGGAAAAAGGCATGTGGGAGACTCCCAAAACGTATGGAGGAAGGTGCTCTGGTCTGATGAGACTAAAACTGAACTTTTTGGCCATCAAAGAAAACGCTATGTCTGGTGCAAACCCAACACATCACATCACCCAAAGAACACCATCCCCACCGTGAAACATGGTGGTGGCAGCATCATGCTGTGGGGATATTTTTCAGCAGTCAGGACTGGGAAACTGGTCAGAGTTGAGGGAAAGATGGATGGTGCTAAATACAGGAATATTCTTGAGCAAAACCTGTACCACTCTGTGTGTGATTTGAGGCTAGGACAGAGGTTCACCTTCCAGCAGGACAATGACCCCAAACACACTGCTAAAGCAACACTTGAGTGGTTTAAGGGGAAACATGTAAATGTGTTGGAATGGCCTAGTCAAAGCCCAGACCTCAATCCAATAGAAAATCCGTGGTCAGACTTCAAGATTGCTGTTCACAAGCGCAAACCATCCAACTTGAAGGAGCTGGAGAAGTTTTGCAAAGAGGAATGGGCAGAAATCCCAGTGGTAAGATGTGGCAAGCTCATAGAGACTTATCCAAAGAGACTTGGAGCTGTGATAGTCGCAAAAGGGGGCTCTACAAAGTATTGACTTTAGTGGGGTGAATAGTTATGCACTTTTTCTGTTATTTTGTCCTATTTGTTGTTTGCTTCACAATAAAAACAAAAACATCTTCAAAGTTGTTGGCATGTTCTGTAAATTGCAAATCCTCAAACAATCCATGTTAATACCAGGTTGTCAGGCAACAAAACACGGAAAATGCCAAGGGGGGGGGGGGGGTGAATACTTTTGCAAGGCACTGTGTGTGTGTATATATATATATATATATGTATATAAGTATGAAACAGCAGGACTCTAATTATTGCTCCATAAATACAATTGTGAGGTTCTTTTACTAGAAGTGATGGATTTTATTCCCTGCTTTCCTGGAACACAGAATCCTTCCCTTCCCCCTGTCAGAATGGAGATCTGCCTTGTACATAGGCAGATCCCCATTCTGTGTAGTTTACCGGCTGCAGGAGCGTGCCCGCGGGTCGGGTGGACTCGATGTCCGCCGGCGACCCGCGATCGCCTAGTACAGAGACAGAATGGGGATCCGATTTTGTAAACAAGGCGGATCCCCATTCTGATAGGAGACACGACAGAGATCAACTGTTCCCAGTGAACCCCCCTACAGTTAGAACACACCCAGGGAACAAAGTTAACCCCTTGATCGCCCCCCTAGTTTTAACCTCTTCCCTGCCAGTGTCATTTTTATATTGATCAGTGCATTTTTATAGCACTGATCAATGTAACAATGTCACTGGTCCCCAAAAAGTGTCATTTGGGGTCAGATCTGTCCGTCGCAATGTCGCAGTCACACTAAAAATCACAGATCGCCGTCATTACTAGTAAAAACAATAAAAAAATAAATAAAAGTCCCTAAATTTATCCTATAGTTTGTAGATGCGATAAGTTTTGCACAAACCAATCAATATACGCTTATTGCAATTTTTTTTACCAAAAATATGTAGAAGAATATATATCGGCCTAAACTGATGAATAAATTTGTTTTTTTATATTTTTGGGGGAATATGTATTATACAGTAACATTTTTTTTTATTTTTTTTCAAAAATTGTAGCTTTTGTTTGTTTATAGCGCAAAAAATTTAAAATCGCAGAGGTGATCAAATACCACCAAAAGAAAGCTCTATTTGTGGGGAAAAAAAGGACATCAATTTTGTTTGGATACAACATCGCATGTAGGCGCAATTGCCAGTTAAAGCGACGCAGTGCCGTATCGCAAAAAATGGCCTGGCCATTAAAGGGGCAGATCCTTCCAGGGTTGAAGTGGTTAATGTAAGCACCTCTTCCCTTTTCTACTTATAGATGTGTTTACTGATGACTATATTATGCATATAATGTATGTGATCGGTGCTAACAATACGCTATCATCCTAATCTTGTGATTTCTGCTCAATATATTGGGTCCTGAAGAAGTCACGCTCTGGCGAAACGTGCTGACCTCTGTATATACAGTGCATCCGGAAAGTATTCACAAAGCTTTACTTTTTCCACATTTTGATATGTCACAGCCTTATTCAAGAATGGACTAAATTCATTATTTCCTTCAAAATTCTACAAACAATACCACATAATGACAACGTGAAAAAAGTTTGTTTGTGCCTAACCAGTGTTTAGGTGTGTACTGTGTGCTGCTTTTAAATCTTTGCAAATTTATTAAAATAAAAAACAAAAATAAAACCATGTACATAAGTATCACAGCCTTTGCTCAATACTTAGTTGAAGCACTTTTGGCACCAATTACAGCCTCCAGTCTTTCTGAGTATGATGCTACAAGCTCAGCACACCTATTTCTGGGCAGTTTCTCCCATTCTTCTTTGCAGGACCTCTCAAGCTCCATCAGGTTGGATGGGGAGCGTCGGTGCACAGCCATTTTCAGATCTCTCCAGAGATGTTCAATCGGGTTCAAGTCTGGGCTCTGGCTGGGCCACTCAAGGACATTCACAAGGTTGTCCCATAGCCACTTCTTTGTTATCATGGCTGTGTGCTTAGGGTCGTTATCCTGTTGAAAGATGAACCTTCACCCCAGTCTGAGGTCCAGAGCCCACTGGAGCAGGTTTTCTGTGAAAGTTTTCACTGACCTCCAATGTAAGGAGCATTCTGCCCACTGACCTCCAATGTAAGGAGCATTCTGCCCACTGACCACCAATGTAAGGAACATTCTTCCCACTAATCACCAATGTAAGGAGCATTCTTCTCACTGAACACCAATGTAAGGAGCATTCTTCCCACTGACCACCAATGTAAGGAGCATTCTTCCCACTGACCACCAATGTAAGGAGCATTCTTCCCACTGACCACCAATGTAAGGAACATTCTTCCCACTGATCACCAATGTAAGGAGCATTCTTCCCACTGATCACCAATGTAAGGAACATTCTTCCCACTGACCACCAATGTAAGGAACATTCTTCCCACTGATCACCAATGTAAGGAACATTCTTCCCACTGATCACCAATGTAAGGAGCATTCTTCCCACTGATCACCAATGTAAGGAACATTCTTCCCACTGACCACCAATGTAAGGGGCATTCTTCCCACTGACCACCAATGTAAGGAGCATTCTTCCCACTGACCACCAATGTAAGGAGCATTCTTCCCACTGATCACCAATGTAAGGAACATTCTTCTCACTGACCACCAATGTAAGGAGCATTCTTCCCACTGATCACCAATGTAAGGAGCATTCTTCCCACTGATCACCAATGTAAGGGACATTCTTCCCACTGACCACCAATGTAAGGAACATTCTTCCCACTGATCACCAATGTAAGCGACATTCTTCCCACTGATCACCAATGTAAGGAACATTCTTCCCACTGATCACCAATGTAAGGGACATTCTTCCCACTGATCACCAATGTAAGGAGCATTCTTCCCACTGACTACCAATGTAAGGAGCATTCTTCCCACTGATCACCAATGTAAGGGACATTCTTCCCACTGATCACCAATGTAAGGAGCATTCTTCCCACTGACTACCAATGTAAGGAGCATTCTTCCCACTGACCACCAATGTAAGGAACATTCTTCCCACTGATCACCAATGTAAGGGACATTCTTCTCACTCCTCACCAATGTAAGGAACATTCTTCCCACTGATCACCAATGTAAGGGACATTCTTCCCACTGACCACCAATGTAAGGAACATTCTTCCCACTGATCACCAATGTAAGCGACATTCTTCCCACTGATCACCAATGTAAGGAACTTTCTTCCCACTGATCACCAATGTAAGGGGCATTCTTCCCACTGATCACCAATGTAAGGAGCATTCTTCCCACTGATCACCAATGTAAGGAACATTCTTCCCACTGATCACCAATGTAAGGGGCATTCTTCCCACTGATCACCAATGTAAGGAACATTCTTCCCACTGATCACCAATGTAAGGAGCATTCTTCCCACTGATCACCAATGTAAGGAACATTCTTCTCACTGACCACCAATGTAAGGAGCATTCTTCTCACTGATCACCAATGTAAGGAGCATTCTTCCCACTGATCTCCAATGTAAGGAACATTCTTCCCACTGATCACCAATGTAGGGAACATTCTTCTCACTGATCACCAATGTAAGGAACATTCTTCCCACTGATCACCAATGTAAGGAACATTCTTCCCACTGATCACCAATGTAAGGAACATTCTTCCCACTGACTACCAATGTAAGGAACATTCTTCTCACTGATCACCAATGTAAGGGACATTCTTCTCACTCCCCACCAATGTAAGGAACATTCTTCTCACTGACCACCAATGTAAGGAACATTCTTCCCACTGATCACCAATGTAAGGAACATTCTTCCCACTGATCACCAATGTAAGGGACATTCTTCCCACTGACCACCAATGTAAGGAACATTCTTCCCACTGATCACCAATGTAAGCGACATTCTTCTCACTGATCACCAATGTAAGGAACTTTCTTCCCACTGATCACCAATTTAAGGAGCATTTTTTCCCACTGATCACCAATTTAAGGAGCATTTTTTCCCACTGACCCCCAATATAAGGGGTATTTTTTCCCACTGATCCTTGATAGTCTTGAAAACTATTAGTAGAGTTCCTTGGGGGCAGAAATGTTGGGTTAGAGCGATCTGATAATTTTTTGAGCACCAGTATAAAACAGAACAACGGGGTAAATGAAGGACTGCAGGGGAAGAACACTGGTGAAGAAAACAATGATCTGGGTGAAGAGTGTGGGGTATATCTCCGGTATTTATCTCCCGGATCTCACCCTGGGGTGACGTTCCCATTTATTATGGAAGATTTCAGACAGCTCAGACACTTTGTTAATGACGCTCTGACACTTCAGTAGAGCAGGCGTGTAGTCTGATAGCCCCGGCGGATATTAGGTTACAGTCGGGCTGTTAGACTATTGTTATGAATTGTACAGACTTAACCGAAACGTTTGAAGTCCAAGAATGAAAAGGGGCTCTGGAGACTCATTTTAATATTTTGCTGCTGATCCACAGCATCTAAGAAGAATATCCAATTTAAATAATAATAGCGAGTTCATAACAAGTGATGATAATGGCGTAATCTGCGCCAAACACAACACTGTACGGTGACACAGAGAACTCCCAGCAGTCACTTGGGTGGACAGCATTCCTTAGCATTTCTTGGAAGAGAAAATATAATAGTTCTGGGTCCAATTTATTTTACGTATATAGTGTTTTTTTTTTTTTAATTTACAGATAAGCATTAGAGTACAGTCATGACAAAGGATTCCCAGAGCACTATGGGCTTTTGATGAGTTATTAACCACTTGCCACTAAATCACGTACCTGGTACGCATAGGTGTGCACAGCCTATTGCATTAGGGTGGGCACCGCAAAACTCAAACACATATGCGTGTATGTGGATGTATATATACACTGATGGTTGTCAGTAGAGCAGTGGACGGTGTCAGTAGGCCAGAGATTGGTGCCAGTGTTTTTGTTTTTTTTACAACTGTATTATTATTAATTTTTACAATGTTTTTAGGAGCCCAGTTAGGGAGCTCTGGTGGTAAAATATCAGGGGTATCTGCATCACATGGGGTGATTAGGGTGTGCCCAGGCACACCCTGTGCGCATGCCTATGCTGGTACGTCATTTGACTTCAAGTGGTACCAGGATGATATGCAGCTGCAGGCATCACCCCGGTATCGTTTTCAGGGACGGCAGTCGGCTCTCTTGTAATAACAATTGGAGCGTCTAAACAGCCACTCGGTTGTTATTACAAGCAGTGGGAGAGATTCCCCCCCGCCGCCATCCCACTGGGAGACCTGAGCTACTAGATGGCACGTCCGCCAGCTACTCGAAGACCTTTTTTTTTTAAATTTGACGTGGAGTTCCCCTTAACATCTATACCAGACCAAAAGGGCCTGGCATGGATTTTTGAGGGGGACTCCATGCCATTTTTTTTCTTAATTCTGTCATAGGGTTTCCCTTAACCACTTCAATACACTGTATTATATACTATGCACTGCACTATATACTCTGCACTGTATTATATACACTACACTGACTGCACTGTATTATATATTCTACACTGACTGCACTGTATTATATATTCTACGCTGACTGCACGCTCAATCCACTAACTAACCTGCCTAATCTACTGTATCTCCATTAATTCACACTATATACGGCGGGTGTTGATAACAGACTTATATAGTGTGGGGCGTGGACTTAGCCCCTGAGCCATGATTGGCCAAAGGCACCCTGCCTTTGGCTAATTATGGCACTCACTGTACATCGCGCTGTGATTGGCCAAAGCATACAGGTCAGGTGCATGCTTTGGCCAATCAGCAGCCTTCAATGCACTGCGATCTGGCAGTGCATTATGGGGAGCTCCGTGGCGAGCAAACCTCCCGCGAGCACCCCATTTCTTTGTTTGTTCTACGAACAAACACACAATGTTCGAGTCGAACATCGGGCCCATTCCTATTCCTAAACAGTCTAGAGCAGTGGTGGTCAACTTTCTGGATATGGGGAGGCCTCCAGGGTGGTCCTTAACATCACCAAAGGGCCGCCCCTTGAAATTCATTGAATATCCAGTGTCAGAGACACAACAGAATATAGTAAAAGACTATGGGCATGAGAGAGATGGCCAGAGACTGTGGACATGATACAAGAGAAGGTAGGAGACTGTGGATATAATACAAGAGATAGTCAGAGACTGCAGACAGACAACAAGAGATAGTCAGAGAATGTGGATATAATACAAGAGATGGTCAGAGACTGCAGACAGACAACAAGAGATAGTCAGAGAATGTGGATATAATACAAGAGATGGTCAGAGAATGAGGATATAATACAAGAGATGGTCAGAGACTGTGGATATAATACAAGAGATGGTCAGAGACTGTGGATAAAATACAAGAGATGGTCAGAGACTGCGGACAGTGTGCTAGAGCTTATCAGAGACTGCAGATATAATAAAAGTGATGATCAGAGACTGTGGATATAATACAAGAGATGGTCAGAGACTGTGCATATAATACAAGAGATGGTCAGAGACTGTGGTTATAATACAAGAGATGGTCAGAGACTGCAGACAGCGTGCAAGAGATGGACAGAGACTGAAGGAATAATACAAGAGATGGTCAGAGACTGTGGATATAATACAAGAGACAGTCAGAGTCTGTGGACAGAATACAAAAGATAGCCAGAGACTGCGTATATAATACAAGCGATAGTCAGAGATTGCAAACAGAATACAAGAGATGGACAGGGACTGTGAATATAATACAAGGGATGGTCAGAGACTGTGGATATAATACAAAAGATCGTCAGAGACTGCAGACATGATACAAGTGATGGACAGAGACAGTAGGAATAATAAAAGAGATGGTCAGAGACTGTGGATATATAATAAGAGACAGTCAGAGACTGTGGATAGAATGCAAGAGATGGACAGAGACTGTGGATATATAATAAGAGACAGTCAGAGACTGCAGATATAATACAAGAGATGGTCAGAGACTATGGATATTGTAGAGAAGATGGTCAGAAACTGCAGACATGCCACAGAAGTGTGTCAGAGACTGTGAAAATGCTATAGGGGTTGTAAGAGACTGGGGACATACTTCAGGAGACAGTCATGGACTGGAGACATATTACATAAGACTGCTAAAAATCACTGCCATAACAGCGCAATAAGGAAACACAGATTAGTGTCTGCAGGGGCCACGAGAGCCACAAAAGTACCAAAGAGCCGCATGCGGGCCACAGGTTGGGCACCAGGGGTCTAGAGAAATACATAGTTAGTGATATATACTACTGACATCACATGAACTTCCCATAGTTTAATTCAATTCCCTAACTCTTGCTATGATGAAGTTATATTCATAACACATGATGACACTAATGTATGAGACAATTATGCCCTGTACATACGAGCGGAATTTCCGTCGGAAAAACTTGGATGTTTTTTCCGATGGAATTACGCTCAAGCTTGGCTTGCATACACACGGTCACACAAAAGTTCTCTGAACTTTCGACCGTCAAGAACGTGGTGACGTACAAGACGTAAGACGAGCCGAGATCAATGAAGTTCAATAGGCAGTTCGGCTCTTCTGCTTGATTCTGAGCATGCGTGGTTTTCGGTGCGTCGGAATTGCATACAGACGAACAGATTTTCCGATAGAATTTTTTTTCGGCGGAAAAATAGAGAACCTGCTCTCTAAGTCCGTCAGAAATTCCGACAATGTGTACGCGGCATAACAATCAGCTACATTACACTTCAAAATCCAGCAGGTGAATGAAACTCAATAAATCTCCTAAGTGATACATTATATGCATCTGATTAACATAGTACCCACCCCAGTATTCACGCTTATGCTAGGTGAGGTTGCGGCACTAAGCAATGTTAGTGCGGCAATCTCCCCAGCTGAGTTACTGTGTTCTGACTGGGAGACTGCCCCCCAAATGAGAACATACTGATCAGCACTGGCAGCCATTATATAATTTTTTTAAAATTTGTCTTTTTTTTATTTATTTTTATTGCAAAAAATAAAAAACCCAGAGGTGCTAATATACCACAAAAAGAAAGCTCTATTTGTGTGAAAAAAAGTGATATAAATTTCATTTGGGTACAGCGTTGCATGGCCACACAATTACCAGTTAAAATAGCAAAAAAAAAATGGCCTAGTCATGAAGGGGGTAAAATCTTCCGGAGCTCAAGGGGTTAAAAGCGCATCAAAAACACATGTCAAAAAAAGACAAAACACACCAGAAAATTCATCACCTGCATAGATGTGAACCCAGCCTAAATGAAGCTAGTGAGCAGAACATGTTACATTGTTTCACTTTTTTTTCATAAAAGTTTGATTTTATTGAATAACGTCACTGGTGATAGAGATGATTTTCTCCAGGACACAGAAGTGTTTCTTTTGGCTGCAAACATGGAAGGTTGCCGAGTATAAATCAAATCTCTAAAGTTTTATCATCCTGCTGTAAACGACGTGGAAAAATTACAGCGCACGTGGGAAGATTAATCAAGAACGGATTCTTCACCAGAAATCTACCTTGGAAGAAAAAAAAAGAAGTAAAGTCCGCGCAGGTTTTATATGTGACGGAGCTGCCAAGAAATCCTCATAATTTAATTAAGGAGGGAAAGGTTGTAGGGAGAAGCGAGAGGTAAGCGGTTTTAATATTATGGCTAAACATCTGTTATAAACCGCCGCCATCGCCCCGTCCTCCCACCGCCCCGATCCACGCTAGTAATCTCGGGATTTTCTGTAATATACGTGGTAAGAGTTTTATGAAGGTCAGTCCAATGAAGGATGAAGTCTGTCTTGGAACAAAGCGTGTTTAGTTTCAGACACGCCAAAATGTAGCTTGTTGCGTTAGAAAATCTTTCTGCGTTTCCCGTATCGCATTCCTGATCACCTGGGCCATGACGGCTGCGATTAAAGGACTTTCAGGATATAGGCATTTAAAGCTGTATAGGGCTGAAATTGCTTACTCTAGGTTCACATCTATGCGGTTGCAGTTGATGCGGTTTTCAGGCGCGTTTTTATTTTTTTCTCTTTAACAAACTGTGTATAGCTGGTTTTTAAGGAGTGGGCTGGAAAGCCGGCCGCTGCGTCCCTAAAGAGGAGGTCCAGCCACTCCATGAAAAATGTAAAGTCGGCAGCTACACATACTGCAGCTGCTGATTTCTAATATATGGATATTTACAGTGCCTTGAAAAAATATTCATTTCCACATTTTGTCATGTTACAACCAAAAACATAAATGGATTTTATTGGGATTTCATGTGATAGACCAACACAAAGTGGCACATAATTGTGAAGTGGAAGGAAAATGATAAATAGTTTTCAATTTTTTTTTTTCTCTTTCTCTGCAATTACAGCTGCAAGTCTTTTTTGGGGGATGTCTCTACCAGCTTTGCACATCTAGAGAGGGACATTTTTGCCCATTCTTCTTTGTAAAATATTTCAAGTTCTGTCAGAATTGGATGGAGAGCGTCGGTGATCAGCAATTTTCAAATCTTGCCACCGATTTTTAATGGGATTTAGGTCTGGACTTTGACTGGGCCATTCTAACACATGAATATGCTTTGATCTAAACCATTCCATTGTAGCTCTGGCTGTATGTTTAGATAAACCTCCGCCCCAGTCTCAAGTCTTTTGTAGACTCCAACAGGTTTTCTTCTAAGATTGCCCTGTATTTGGCTCCATCCATCTTCCCATCAACTCTCACCAGCTTCCCTGTCCCTGCTGAAGAAAAGCATCCCCACCACATGATGCTGCCACCACCATGTTTCACGGTGGGGATGGTGTGTTCAGGGTGATGTGCAGTGTTAGTTTTCCGCCACACATAGCGTTTTGTTTTTAGGCCAAAAAGTTAAATTTTGGTCTCATCTGACCAGAGCACCTTCTTCCACATGTTTGCTGTGTCCCCCACATGGCTTCTCGCAGTCTGCATAGCTCCCAACTGTCCCTGATTTGGAACAAAGTCCCTCATTCCTCCTCATTTGTCCTTCATTTTGGTCTGATCTATATAGATGTATATAAAATTCACTTTTTAGCTATCAAAAAGTGTTTTCCAGCGCTAAACCTTTCATCTGATTTCTAAATTGCTGCATTTGTATATTCCAAAAGCCAATATAAAGGAATAGTAGTGGTAAAAAAAGCATTTGTGGGTTTAACCAATCTTGTTTTTTGTACAATTCTCCTTTAAGGGGGCGTGGCAAGGGGTGTGTCTTATGCCTGCATACTTTTGCTGATAGGTGTCCCTCATTCCCATCTCAAAAAGTTGGGAGGCATGCAAACTGCAAATGGGACTTCTTATGGCTTTCTTAAAACAGTGTCTTTCTTCTTGTCACTCTTCCATAAAGGGCAGATTTGTGGAGAAGCACGACTAATAGTTGTCCTGTGGACAGATTCTCCCACCTGAGCTGTGGATCTCTGCAGCTCCTCCAGAGTTACCATGGGCCTCTTGGCTGCTTCTCTGATGAATGATCTCCTTGCCCGGCCGGTCAGTTTAGGTGGACGGCCATGTCTTGGTAGGGTTGCAGTTGTGCCATACTCTTTCCATTTTCGGATGATGGATTGAACAGAGCTCCGTGAGATGTTCAAAGCTTGGGAGATTTTTTTTATAACCTAACCCTGCTTTATACTTCTCCACAACTTTATCCCTGACCTGTCTGGTGTTTTCATTGGCCTTCGTGATGCTGTTTGTTCACCAAGATTCTCTAACAAACCTCTGAGGGCTTCACAGAACAGCTGTATTTGTTATGAGATTAAGTTACACACAGGTGGACTCTGTTTACTAATTAGGTGACTTCTGAAGGAAATTGGCTCCAATAGATTTTAGTTAGGGGTATCAGAATAAAGGGGGCTGAATACAAATGCCCCCCCCCCAACACTTTTCACATATTTATTTGTAAAAAAATTTGAAAACCATTTATCATTTTCCTTCTACTTCACAATTATGTGCCACTTTGTGTTGGTTTTGGTTATAACATGACAAAATGTGGAAAATATCAAGAGATGTGAATACTTTTTCAAGGCACTGTACCTGTCCAGGGAGCCCGCGATGACGACACCCAAGCCGATCTTTGGATCGGCCGTCGGGTGCAGCCTCCGCCATTCCTAGTAAGGGAACCCAGCAGTGAAGCCTTTCAGCTTCACAACCGGTCCCCTACTGCGCATGCGCGAAGCACGCTTCGCTTTTTAATTGGCCCGGCAGCGAGGGAGGAGGAGGGGGGCCGAACTTTCGAGAGACGGCGTCAAAAACAGGTACCCGTTCGTTCCCCCCTTTCGCCTGAAAGGTGCCGAATGTGGCATCGGAGAGGGGGGGGGGATGGATAAGCTGAAGTTCCACTTTTGAGTGGAACTCTGCTTTAACAACTGATAAGTCATCAGCTGTCAGCGGGCTTCCCCACTGACAACTGAATGTAAAAACAAAGTATTACCGGCAATAAAAAAAAAATGGCGTAGGGTTCCCCCTCCCAATGGTATGGATCTTGAGGGGAACCACCAAAGTAAAAAAAAAACGGCGTGGGGTCCCCCTCAAAATCATTACCAGACCCTTATCTGAGCATGGAGCCTGGCAGATCATGAAAGGGAGGGGATGAGCGAGCGCCCCCCCTCCTCCTGAATCATACCAGGCCACATGTCCTTAACATGGGGGGGTGCTTTGGGGAAGGGGGCTCTGCCAGGATTGTTGGGGTCTGCGAGCAGGGGACTTATCTGGAAGCCCCCTTTAATAAGATCCTGCCCCCCATGTGAATGAGTATGGGGCACTACCTATTCACCTAAAAAGTGTATAATTTGAATAAAGACATTACACAAGTTTTTGACAATTCCTTTATTAAAAAATAAAAAAAAATGTCCCCCGATGTAGATCCATCATCAATCACACGCCGCACCCGCTAAAATAAAAATAAAAAAAAGCTCTGCTCGTGCCGAAGGCTCCCGCCATCTGCCTGCTTTGCTGTGTGACAGTTCTTAAATAGCTAAGAGGCTAGGCCACCTGGCGACATCACCTGGTGGCCCCACCCCCTGTGACGTAGGCAGCCCAGCATGCACCGGTGGTCGATGACCTCACAGGGGGGCGGCGCCACCAGGTGACATCGCTGGGTGGCCCCGCTCCTTAGCTATTTAAAGTAGAACTATAGGCAACACTTTTTCTGCATTTTGGATAGAGTAAGGGAAAGTTATAACCCCTGGAAGATTTACTTTTGCCTTCTTTGTCCCAAGGGGGAGATTTACCTTCACTTCCTGTCCCATAGACAAAACAGGAAGTGAGAGGAAATCCCTGCAAATTAAGTGAATCACTTGGGGACCCCCCAGGTCAGCAGAACTAGTGACCCCATTGGAAGATTTTCACCTCTTGCAAAACGTTAGGGGTGTACCACATCCATAAATATTTCACTTCAAAAATCTATATTTGTCGGACTTTACTGGTACTAGATAGGACAAACGCATAAATATATCAAAGTAATCGAAAATGTTATTCAAAAGATTAAAAACACGGTTAAAATAACATAGGAAATAGTCCCTTTGGGACAATGTAGGCCATACAATATATATTATATCCATTCACAAGTCTCTTTGCTGGCAAAACAGTTGCTAGAACAGTGGATCTCAACTCCTGTCCTCAGGACCCACTAACAGGCCAGATTTTAGGTATTACAAAATACTGCAATCACTGAGCAGCAAATGATATCACCTGTGATGTATTTCAGTTATCTTGCAAACCTGGCCGGTTAGTGGGTCATAATGACAGGAGTTGAGAACTACTGTGCTAGAATGTCCCAAGAGGTCGACGCGTTTCACAACATGGGAGCCTAGACCAGTGTTTCTCAACTCCAGTCCTCAAGGCGCACCAACAGGTCAGGTTTTCAGGATTTCCCTCAGATGAAACAGCTGTGGTAATTACTAAGGCAGTGAAACTGATCAAATTACCTGTGCAAACTAATGGAAATCCTGAAAACATGACCTGTTGGGGCGCCTTGAGGCCTGGAGTTGAGAAACACTGGCCTAGACACATAAGCAGTAGAAGTCATGTGACCAACCTCTGAAGCGTTCATAGGACACTGCGCACTCCACATCAAAGCCTGTATTTTATGAATGACTTGTAGGCCCTACACATACTGGAAACACAACTTGTGCAACAACCAAGCCACCCCCCCCCCCCCCACACACACACACACCTTACCTAGTGAGGGATCCTGTAGCTTTCCAGGTCAGAAAGTCTGGAAGGTCAAAAAATGGACCAGTTTTATCCCAACATTCCTGGCGCAAGTTCTGCAAATAATAAAAAAATAAAGAATATATAATATTTGGATGAAGTCACATCTTCACAGAGTTCTGTAGCTCAAGCTGTAATTTATCACACACAAATCAGAGTGGTGACTTCTCCCTTCTTCCTGCTTATACCTTCAGGTCTGTAGACACTTTCAATGAGAGACAGATTGCCTGAAAAGAAACAACTCTCTGGCCTCGTACACACGACCGGTTTTCTCGGCAAGAAAACTGCTGGGAGAGCTTCTTGCCGAGAAAAACGCGCGTGTGTATGGTTTCCCGACATGAAAACTGCCGGGAATCCCAGCGAGAAAAATAGAGAACCTGCTCTCTATTCTCTCGTCGGGATTCTCGGCAGAGTGTTTCCTGCCGAGAAAACCTGTCGTCTGTATGCTTACCTGTCCAAGGTATACCCGCGCATGCTCGAAAAGACTTTGACGCATGCGCGGTAGCATACAAGGTTAGTGTGGGGTGTAGCAAGATGGCGGCGACAACATTGAATGTGACAAGCGCCGGCTCGTCGTAGTCGATGACGTCACCGCGTTCTTGCCATTCTTGCCATTTTGAATGACCATCTGTACACAGGGCTTGGCAAGGGAAGCTTGCCGGGAATCCCGTCGGGAAAACCGACGGGTTTTTTTCCTGACGGGATTTCCGCCCGTGTGTACAGGGATTCTCTTTAGATTAAAGCCTCGCACACACAAGATACGATTGTTGGAAGGGGATTGTCTGTTGACAGACTGTTGTCCTAAAATCTTACCGTTAGTACGCTCCTTTTGACAATTGTTGTCCAACTTTCGGACAACAAATGTTGGATGACAGGCTAGTAAATTTACGGCGGACAACGGTTTGACGTCAGATTTTCGTATGGTCAGTACACAAATCCCTCACACAAAAGTCGAAAGTACAAACACGCATTCTCGGAAATCAATGCTCACCAAACACGAAATTAGCAGAAGGGGCCCAAAGGGTGGCGCTCAAGAGCTGAAATTCCTCGTAGTACGTCACTACGTTCGTGTTTGTTGCACGACAATTGTGTACCGTTAGGATGCAAGACAAGATCCTGGCACACGCCCTTTTGACAAAAATCAGACACTCGGTTGGCCAACAATCGTATTGTGTGTACGAGGTTTAAGGCAGGCCATACATGGTCGAATTCCGAACAAATTTTCTTTTCAAAATCAGAAATTTTGTGCGTTTTGTGATCCGGTGGTGCCACCATTGATTTTCGAAATTCGACCAACCAAGCCTTCAAATTTCACCTCATGTTCCTACAGAAAATAATTTTCGTGTCTGGGAATCTTCTTTACTTTCCGGGAATTTTCTTTTCTTGCACTCATGTGCAATTATTTTTTCTATTACATTTCTCGCACGATTCTCCCATCAATGCTTAGAAAATCGTGCGTTTTTCAAAAAATTTCCAACATGTCCGATTACTTAAATTTGATTGCCGCACGAAAATCGGCTTTTGCTGCATCCCACTAATGGTGCGAAATTCGAACGAAAACTCTTATGCCTTGTACATACGATCGGATTTTCCATCAGGATAAACTCCGACGGATTTTTCAGACGGAATTTCCGTTCAAGCTGTCTTGCATACACACTGTCACACCAAATTCCGACCGTCAAGAACGCAGTGACGTACAACACTACGACGAGCCGAGAAAAATTAAGTTCAATGCTTACGAGCATGCGTCGACTTGATTCTGAGCATGCATGTTTTTTTTCTCTGTCGGAGTTCCACACAGACGAAACATGTTCTCTTTCTAAATTCCGACGGAAAAAAGTCTGATGGGGCACACACACAGGGTCGGAATATCCGATGAAAAAATTCCGTCTGACTTTTTCCATCGGAAATTCCGATCGTGTGTACAAGGCATTAGATACGATTTTCGAAAGAAAATTCTTTCGAAATTCGACCCATGTATGGGCCTGGCTACACAGTATATACAGAGAGATATTGAGAGCGGAAAATAGAGAGGGAAAGAGAGAAAGAACTAATAAATAATATAAATACATTGTAAATCATATTGTAAAATAACACATAGCTATGAGTAAGCATCATGTCTTGATGTGAAACGCGTTAGCCTTGTTCCCTGCATGTCCACTTCTTCGTGTTTGATTGCTTTGGATGGTTTTTGAATATTTTTGGATTTTTACTTTTTCATAATAAACGTTTGAACAGAGTGCGGCAGTCCAGGAAATTTTCTTTCGCAATGTGAACTGCTGCTGGAAAACCTGCAAGTGGATTTGCAAGGTTCCCGCACCGCAGCAGTGTGAACCGACCCACACATCGCGATTTCTCCCCCCCCCCCCGTCCCCCCACCCTCCTACCGGGCCTTGGAAAAATATTCTTCCACAAAACCGGTCCTTGGTGCCAAAAAAAGGTTGGGGACCACTGCTATAACGGACTGAAAAGCACGGAGACTGAAAAGCGCGAATCGGCTAACACCAAACTTTTACTAACAGGCGGTAACAAGAAATCAGCAAAAAGCAGCCCAAAGGGTGGCGCCAACCGAATGGAACTTCCCCTTTATAGTGCCGTCCTACGTGTTGTACGTCACTGCGCTTAGCTCGAGCGTTCTTTTTCACGATAGTGTGTAGGCAAGGCAGGCTTGAGAAGAATCACGTTGAGAAAACTTCGTTTTTTTTTTCCATGACATTAAAACCGGTCGTGTGTACGCGGCATAATGCTCGCAATCCAAGGTTTTACTTTTCCTTAATAAAGTGCCCACTAAGTATGATCTGCATAATAAGATTTGCCTGTTTTAGAGGAATCCAGCAAATTAAAACCATCCTAGAAGAAGCAAATTACTTTGGACGTTTAAACACTGCAGATAAGGGGGGGGGGGAACAAGCAGTCGGTGTTCATCCTTTTTCGGCAGAGCCGTGGGAAGCAGCAATTAAGGAGCTAGACATTAATCTGCCGTGTATCTCGGTCATCAATTCTCTCATTCTTTACAGCGGAGGAGAGCCTGACAGCTTTCTATATTTTTTTTTTACAGTGATGGAAAGAGTGTCAGGTATTTAAATCTTTACATATGAGCTCCCATTAGCGGGATGGGAGATAGAAGGACACTATTGCAAGGCCCCACAATGCTCTGGCCTTTTTCTTTGTCTCTGATGGGTGGAGGAGGTGAGATGGAGAATGGACTTTGCCCAGCTTCTACAGATAACGAGAGTCAGGCCTCGTACACACGACCGAGTTTCTTGGCAAGAACCAGCAAGAAACTTGCTGGCAGAGATGTCTTGCCGAGAAACTCGTTCGTGTGTATGGTTTCTCGTCAAGAAAACCGACAAGTAATCTCGACGAGAAAATAGAGAACCTGCTCTCTATTTTCTCGTCGAGATTCTCGTCGGCATGTTTCTCGACGAGAAAAGAGAGTGTGTGTACACTTACCTGTCCTCCGGGAAGCCCGCGCATGTTCGAAATGAATTAGACGCATGCGCGGTAGCTTCCTAGGCATACGTAGGGTATACCAAGATGGCGGCGACGGCATCGAATGTGACGAGCGCATGCTCGTCGTAGTCGATGACGTCACCGCGTACGCTCCATTCAAAGAACCGCGGGTTCTTTGAATCAAGCGTGTGTACACTCGGCCGGGACAAGTTTCTTGTCCAAGAATCTCGTCGAAAAAAACGACATGTTTTTTTCGACGAGAATCTCGGCCGTGTGTACGAGGCTACACCCTCAAATATTCAGGACTGCTAACAGCTGCATTAGCTTGAAGAGTAGTCCTCCTCTATTACCCAAACAAAGCTAACAACTTAAGGAGGAGACGGCGAATATTTTGCCGCAAGCTGCCAGCAAGTTGCATGTTGTACCGTGTTAGCCATCAATAGCAGTAGAAGACATAAATAGAGGTGAGGCAACAGTACGTTCTAGTGAAAACTTTTAAGAACACTTAGTTCTCTTTGCTAGACAATTTTAAACAAAGTATGTATCAAAGACAAAGTACAGTAAACATCAAAGAGCAAAAGTTAATTAGGCCCGGTCTCCTTGCCTAAGCAACTGGTACTCTTTGATGTTCCCTATGCTTGTGTGTGTGTGTGTTTTGTATGAGTGTCGAGTGAATCTCAGCAATTCTGTTCAGCAGATCTGACCCTGAGATTCACTACACCAGGCAGATATTCAAAATCCACCAAGTACTGTATAAGGGTCCGGTGGAGCACTTACTAGTTCAGTGGAGAGCAAAATAAAAAAAGGGGAAATGTCTGGACAGCTGCACTCAAAAAATATTGCTTTTTATTATAAAAATAAAATCACAGCATGCATGTCACAGCAAAAGGGATACCAGTTGACGCGTTTCGCACCAAAGCTCAGTGCTTAAAGCGGAGCTCCGCCGGAATTTTTTTTATTAAAAGCCAGCAGCTACAGCTACAGCAGCTGCTGGCTTTTAATATTTGGACACTTACCTGTCCTGGAGTCCAGCGACTTCCGCAGCAGAGGACGAGCGATCGCTCGTCGCTCTGCTGCTCCCTCCGCCATCCTCGCTGAGGGAACCAGGAAGTGAAGCCCTGCGGCTTCATGCCCGGTTCCCTACGGCGCATGCGCGAGTCGCGCTGCGCCGTTCTGATTTGTCCTCCTGTGTTCTGGGAGCCGAGTGTCTCCCAGAACACTACGGGAAGTCTGGGGGAAGTGACGTCACTCCCGCAGATTCCCGGAGAGAGGACTCCCGGATGTGGGTGAAAATACCTGTCTTAGACAGGTATCTTCACCCCCCTGAAAGGTGTCAATTGTGACACCGGAGGGGGGGAGGGTTCCAAATAGCAAAAGTTGCTATTTAGGGTGGAGCTCCACTTTAACCACTCAAGCCCCGGACCAATATGCAGCTAAAGGACCAGGCCCCTTTTTGCGATTCGGCACTGCGTCGCTTTAACTGACAATTTGCGCGGTCGTGCGACGCTGTACACAAACAAAATTGATGTCCCTTATTCCCCTCAAATAGAGCTTTCTTTTGGTGGTATTTGATCACCTCGGCGTTTTTTTTTTTTTTGCGCTATAAACAAAAAAAGAGCGACTATTTTGAAAAAAAAAAACAACAATATTTTATACTTTTTGCTATAATAAATATCCCCCAGAAAAATGTAAAAAAAAATATTTCTTCATCAGTTTAGGGCAATATGTATTCTTCTACATATTTTTGGTAAATAAAAAACAAAAAAAAAAATCGCAATAAGCGTATATTGATTGGTTTGCGCAATAGTTATAGCGTCTACAAAATAGGGCATATATTTATGGTATTTTTATTATTATTATTATTATTTTTTACTAGTAATAGTGGCGATATGCGATTTTTAGTGGGACTGCGACATTGCGGCAAACAGATCGGACACTTTTGACACTTTTTTGGGACCACTGACAATTATACAGCGATCAGAGCTATAAAAATGCACTGATTACTGTATAAACACTGGCAGGGAAGGGGTTAACACTAGGGGGCAATTTAAGGTGTTAAATGTGTTCCCTTATGTGTGTTTCTAACTGTGGGGGGAGGGGACTGAATGGAGGAGGAGACAGATTGCTGTTTCTGATTAGTAGGAACAGCAGATCTGTCTCTCCTCTCCTGTCAGTACAGGGATCTGTGTGTTTACATACACACATCCCTGTTCTGGCTCTCATGCCCGTGATCGCAGGTGTCCGGTGGACATCGTGGCCGCCGGCCACACCCATCGGGTCCCCCCTCCGGTGGCATGCACCTGCTATCATCCTTTTTTTTTTTTTTACAGTAAAGTTGTTGTTTTTTTTATTGACACAATATCAAATTACAATGCAATGACAAAAAAAAAATCATTTATATAAAAAAAAGGGGGGTTTCCACCCGGGGCCCTGGGGACCTCGAAGCCCCTTACAAAAAAAGAATGAAAAAAAAGGGGGGGGTTGTCATCCGGGCCCCTTACAGGTGTACTGCCTGTACCCCCCTGATGGCGGCCCTGACCAACCCTCAACCTTTTACTCTCAACCTAAGATTTAAATCTAGGTGTCAATCTAAACTCTGACACTAATCCTCCACCTAACTTCTAATCCTAAGTCTGAAATTAAGCTGTAAACCTAAAACGCAGCCTAAACTCTAAAGCCTCGTACGCACGATCGGATTTTCCAACGATAATTGTGTGTTGACAGCCTATTGGTGGAAAATCCGACCGTTTGTACGCTCCATCGGACAATTGTTGTCGGATTTTCCACGGACAAATGTTGGATGGCAGGCTTTCAAATTTTCCGTGGACAACGGTCTGTTGTCGGATTTTCCGATCGCGTGTACACAAGTCCGTCGGACAAAAGTCCAAAGTACAAACACGCATGCTCGGAAGCAATGCTCATCAAACACAACATTAGCAGAAGGTGCCTAAAGGGTGGCGCTAAAAAGCTGAAAAATCATGCAGTACGTAACTACGTTCGTGTTTGTTTTGGCCGACAATTGTGTGCCGTTTGTATGCAAGACAAGTTCCTGGCCAACGCCCTTCGGACAAAAGTCCAACATTTGTCTGCAGGAAGATACGATTGTGTGTACGAGGCTTTACTCTAACTCTTTAACCTAAATTGTAATCTTACCCCTCAACTCTATACCAATCCTCAACCTAAAGACTAAACCAAACCTTTAAACTAAACTCTAACCTTAACCATCAACCTAAACTTTAAAAGCTAACCATCAACCTAAACTCTAACCCAAATCTTCAACCTAAATTATAACCTTAACCCTCAACTCTATACCAATCCTCAAACTAATCTCTAACCTTGACAATCAACCTAAACTATAAAGCTAACCCTAAACCCGTACCCAAAGCTTCAACCTAAATTGTAATCTTAACCCTCAACTCTATACCAATTCTCAACCTAAAAGCTAAACCAAACCCTCCAACTAAACTCTAACCTTAACCATCAGCCTAAACTTTAAAGCTAACCCAAATTTTCAACCCAAATTGTAACCTTAACCCTCAACTCTATACCAAACCTAAAGGCTAAACCAAACCCTCAAACTGAACTCTAACCTTAACCATCAACCTAAACTTTAAAGCTAACCCTCATGCCGCGTACACACGATCATTTTTCCCGTCGGGAAAAATTTCTTTTTTTTTTTTCGCCGAGAAAAACGATCGTCTGTGGGCTTTATGCCGTTTTTCTCGTTGAGAAAAACGGCAGGAAAAACGACGAGAAAAATTAGAACATGTTCTAAATTTTCTCATCGTTTTTTCCATCATTTTTTTCCGCGGCAGTTTTCCCATAGGGAGACACTGCCGCGGAGCCCACAGACGGTCGTTTTTCTCGACAAAGAAAAAAATGACGGGAAAAAACGGTCGTGTGTGTGGGGGAAAATGCCGTTCCCTCGTTTTTCATTTTTTTTCATGTCGTGATTCACGGCGGTGTTTTCACCAGCGTGAATCACGATCGTGTGTACGCGGCATCAGGCTAAACTCTAACCCAAATCTTCAACCTAAATTGTAACCATAACCCTCAACTCTATACCAATCCTCAACCTAAAGGCTAAACCAAACCATCAAACTGAACTCTAACCTTAACCATCAACCTAAACTTTAAAGCTAACCCAAATTTTCAACCTAAATTGTAACCTTAACCCTCAACTCTATACCAAACCTAAATGCTAAACCAAACCCTCAAACTAAACTCTAACCTTAACAATCAACCTAAACTTTAAAGCTAACCCTCAGCCTAAACTCTAACCCAAATCTTCAACCTAGATTGTAACCTTAACCCTCAACTCTCTATACCAATTCTCAACCTAAAAGCTAAACCAAACCCTCAAACTAAACTCTAACCTTAACCATCAACCTAGACTTTAAAGCTAACCCAAATTTTCAACCTAAATTGTAACCTTAATCCTCAACTCTATACCAAACCTAAAGGCTAAACCAAACCCTCAAACTAAACTCTAACCTTAATAATCAACCTAAACGTTAAAGCTAACCCTCAGCCTAAACTCTAACCCAAATCTTCAACCTAAATTGTAACCTTAACCCTCAACTCTATACCAATCCTCAACCTAATGGCTAAACCAAACCCTCAAACTAAACTCTAACCTTAACCATCAACCTAAACTTTAAAGCTAACCCTAAACCTAAACTCGTACCCAAATCTTCAACCTAACCCCTAGCACCTAACCAAACATGTAACCCATAAGCCCAAGAATAAACTTACAATGGCCATTATCTAACACCAATATCACTTCTGTGCCAAAATAAATCTATGCCGTAATATATCTACAACAATGTTGTCACCAATATACAAGCAAATGGCACTGAAACGTCCCAGAGGAATACATCTGAACTGTAGTAAGCTGTCAGAAATCATTCTGATTGCACCAACCACTTCACCGATGAAGTGTATTCTAATTGGCTGCAATGGGTCACTGCACTGGACACATTATTTCGATTTTCCCTGTTTTACTGAATGTGACTGTTTGTATAATTATTGCCAACGTTGACTGGTTCAATAGATTTGCTTTTCCACTGTCCAATTTGAAAGATGCCGCATTAAAATGTATTAGATCATCATCTGAATCATCCATTCTCCACTGTCCTCAGCGGGGGTTTCGCATCACTGGGGGCTCCTATTTTTAGCCAGCATTTTGAAGTGGGGAAAAAAAAAAAAACTTACAATTATAACTCAAACTAGCTCCAAAACCCAAGAAACATAAGTCAGATATTCCTAGCCACCAATAACACAGAGACATTATCTGGCAATGCATAATATATGTGTTCTTTTCACTACGCGTTTCAGGTAATAAATCTGCGGAATGTTCAGACAAAATGCCGGGGGAAGCTGATTTACTCCCGCTAAGTAATGGAGAGAGCAAATGGACTTAAACAATTGATATCCACCTTTCAAGAGAACATACAGTCTTAAAGCAATGTTAATTATACTCCATTAACATGAAACTGTCAAATGTGTCTTGATGTTATTATTACTGGTGACCTTAGTCTGTCTGCACCTTACTGCCACGCATTTCACTGTGTTTATACAGAACGGAAGGGCTCTCTGTGGAAAATAAAAGGAGTTTAATTCATGTCTGTCCTCATTAAAGTTTATGTCTGGACAAAAAGAAAATGATATATATATATATATATATATATATATATATATATATATATATATATATATACACACACATATATATATATATATATAAAAAAAAAAATTTTTACATCTCTCTCTCTCTCTCTATATATATATATATATATATATATATATATATATATACACATACATACATACATACATACACACACAGTATAAACGCAGTATATAAAAGGAGCAGTTTAATTCATGTCTTTCATAATTAAAGTGTATATCTGGATGTCTGGGCATAAAAAAAGGAATATATATAATGTGGGTTTCCTCCGGGCACTCAGGTTTCCTCCCACACTCTAAATACATGCTGGTAAGTTAATTGGCTCCTGTCTAAATTGGCCCTAGTATATGAATGTGAGTTCGGGACCTTCGGTCGTAAGCGCCTTGGGAGTAGGGACTGATGTGAATGTACAATGTATATGTAAAGCGCTGCGTAAATTGACGGCGCTATACAAGTACCTGAAATAAAAAAATATATATATAATATAAATAATATATAATATGGCAAAATATAATATATTATATAATAATATAAATAAATCACACATATATATATATATATATATATATATATATATATATACACACACACACATACATACACACACACACATACATATATATATACATATATATATATATATGATTTATTTATATTATTATATTTTGCCATATTATATATTATTTATTTATATTATCTTGTCTGCACAAAGTTTATAAACAATGTTACTTTGTATCTCTCTATCTCCTATCTGGACAATGCATATAAACAATGTTATTCTCTCTATCTCCCATCTGAACAATGTGTGTAAACAATAGGGGTTGATTTACTAAGATTGGATTGTGCAAAATCTGGTGCAGCTCTGCATAGAAACAACAAGCTGAAGTTAGAATCTAATTGGTTACCATGCAGAGCTGCAGCAGATTTTGCACTCTCCAGTTTTAGTAAATCAACCCCTCAGTTATTTTTTATCTCTCTCTCTCCAGTCTGAACAATGTGTATAAACGATGTTACTTTGCATCTTCTCATGTCTGATCAATGTTTATAAACAATGTTACCTTGCACCTCTATATCTCCTGCCTGAACAATGTTTATAAACAATGTTAACTTGCATCTCTCTATCTCTGCCTGAACAATGTTTATTAACAAGGCTATTTTTGTATCTCTCTATCTCCTGCCTAATCAATGTTTATAAACAATGTTACTTTGTAGCTCTATATCTCCTGCCTGATTAATGTTTTTAACCAATTGCTGACCGTCCCATTGTAGCTTTACTGCTACAGGACGGACGCTCTGCACAGAATCAGGCAGTGGCGTCACTAGGGTTGGTGTCACCCGGTGCGAAAAAAATTAGTGTCATCCCCCCTCCACCAACTATAGTCCCCCTTCGGTACAGACCACCCTCCCTCAGTACAGACCCCCCCCCCCACTAAGTACAGACTCTCTTTCCTCAGCATAAACCCCCCCATTAAGTAAAGACCCCCCTCCATCAGTATAGACCTCCCCTCAGTGCAGACCCCCCTTCCATCAGCATAGACACCCCCCCAGTGCAGACCCCCCCTCCATCAGCATAGACCCTCCCCATCAGCATAGACACCCCCCCATTGCAGACCCCCCCTCCATCAGCATAGACCCCCTCAGTGCAGACCCCCCTCCCTCGGTTTTCAGACCAGCACAGGCTAGACATATACACTTCTCCCAGTCCCACACTAGCTCTCAGGTGTAACTGGGTGGTGTACTGACACCATGGCAAACCCCCCCCCCTTCCTCTCACCTCAGGCTCGGGCCGGCGGGGGTCACCCCCTCAACACAAGCTGACACCCTCCCGGTGCTGCCACTCGTTACATCATCAGCTTGGGGCCAGGGCCAGGGCAGATGGCTAGGCAAACAGTAGTACATACATACACCCATCCCGGGCGGCAGCTGGAGAGGAGAGAACAGTGTGCAGCCGCGCCGCCCGGGCGGTGATAGTTAGTGACACACATGTGACAGGCTCAGCACGCAGCAGGGAAGTAGGAGGAGGACACACACAGACCAGGGCAGCGCGGCTGCGGCGCTGGAGATGTCTCGGCCGGGACAGCTGAAAAAAAAATGCCAGGGGCCTCCTCACCCTCAGAAGAGTCGGTATGGTGTCACCCCTCTAGCGGGTGTCACCCGGTGCGGACCGCACCCCGCTAGCAACGTCACTAGAATCACGTATATATTTGGGATTCTGCTCTTCCAGATAGGGTGGCACGTTGGGATCCCGTTAGCCGTTAGAAGCCATTCAGCGGGTACCAGTTAATAGATGACCGCCGGCACCCTCTGATCGGCAAGGAGACAGACTGGACAGAGCTCTGCATTATGTAAACAAGCAGGAAATAAAATCCAGCACATCCAGGATTGCAAATAGTGAACCACTTTCTCTAGCATTACCCAAAATAATAATTAACATAATACTAACATGGTATAAAAAAAAAAAAAAAATGTTTTAGCTCAACTTATACTTTATAAAAGGAACAAATAAAAAAATACAAAAAGAGGACAAAACGAGGGGAAATTAAGAGGAAGGAACTGCGTGTGCTGTTTTATTTTCCTCATTTGCGTATTTCTGTTTTTCGGGTCACACCCTTTCTGTTGCTTTCACAATACTCTGTCTGGCTCCAAAATCCTAGAAAATCCCATCCACGCCGTTTATGTCAGTCTAGTTCCCTGCAGTGTTTAGAAACACTCCGCCATTTTAATTTAAAGTGTATAGAACTCAAAACTGAAAATGTAATATAGTGCACTTTGCTAGTCCTTGTTGCGGTGGCTGCATTCGTTTTCTTTTTTCAGGATTTTTCTTTTTTTTTGGCTTTATTTCCACTTGACAATCCTGCAAATACCACACTTCCTGCCCCTGAGTGGCTACGCAATTCATCCACTGGGGATGAAAAGGAAGTTATTATTTGGTGCAGCTCACAGGAAGTGACAAGGATACCGCATTTCTAGCAATATCAGCAGGTACAGTATATTCTGAAAATACTCTGTAGCGGGGTATTCCCCTTTAATATCAAGAGACTACATTTCCCAAGACATCTTTCAGCACCCAGGGTGCATTGCCCCGGAGCAAAGACTGCTGGGGCGGACTTTATAAAGGGGAGGCGGAGTTTATTCTGTCTCTTTGGACACTTCCTGCCTATCAAGCAAGAACTCTGTGCGAGACTGCTGAAAGCCCAGGGCTGAAGCCTGGGCATTTTCTTCCAAAGAGCCCTCTGCCAGCCTAGCGGAACCTGAGAGACATCTTCTCATCCTTGCTGTACTACACCAGGAGGACCGAAGACTCGGATGTCGATGGATCCATGTGCCTAGACGAATCGGCGGAGGAAACGGATTGGGACTGGCCCGGGTGGTGAGAGAGCACTTGCTCATAGACAAATACTGTATTTTTACTACCCGTTTGGATTACAAAGTTGTTCATCAAGTGCACCACCGAAAGATTGCTAGCGAAGATTGTTTACAGAACTTCCATTACGTTCCGTCAGGCCTGACTGCGTAGGTAGACATTGCTGAGCATTAGTCTGCCCACGAGGGGAAGTAGCTGTAAAAAGGCAGCGTTAGATTCGCATAGTAATACATGTTTATTCTGTTCATTTAACCACTTCAACACAGGGCTTTTTTTACCACATTAATACCGGGCCTATTCTGGCACTTCTCTCCTACATGTACAAATCATCATTCTTTTGATAGAAAATTACTCAGAACCCCCAAACATTATATATCTTTTTTTAGCAGACACTCTAGGGAATAAAATGACGGTCATTGCAACTTTTTTTCTTGCACGGTATTTGCGCAATAATTTTTCAAACGCCTTTTTTTGGGAAAAAAAATGGTTTAGTGGTTTAGTTAATTAAAAAATAACAAAACAGTAAAGTTAGCCCAATTTTTTTGTAAAATATGAAAGATGATGTTACGCCGAGTAAATAGATACCTAACATGTCACGCTTTAAAATTGCGCACACTCATGGAATGGCGCCAAACTTCGGTACTTAAAAATCTCCATAGGCGACGCTTTACATTTTTTTACAGGTTACCAGGTTAGAGTTACAGAGGAGGTCTAGTGCTAGAATTGTTGCACGCGCTCTAACGCACGCGGCGATACCTCACATATGTGGTTTGAACGGCGTTTACATATGTGGGCAGGACTTACGTGTGCGTTCGCTTCTGATCGCGAGCTACCGGGGACAGGGGCGTTTTAATTTTTTTTTTTATTTTACTTATTTATTTATTTTTTAACACTTATTTTACTTTTCTTTTTTTTTTTTTTATCACTTTTATTCCTATTACAAGGAATGTAAACATCCCTTGTAATAGGAATGTGTGTGACAGGTCTTCTTTATGGAGAGATGCGGGGTCAATAAGACCCCCACATCTCTCCTCCAGGCTTAAAAGCGAGGAAACCGTAGTGGTTGATGGTTCCGCCAGAGGCATTTTAAATGCTGATCGGACCATATTAGTCAGAGACTGAACCCATAATCTTTCAGCCTGAGATGCTGAGAAAGGTTCTTCCACTGTTGATTCCTCCATAACTGAATCAACCTCATCCTGATCCCCTTCAGGTAGGTCGATCTCTGTGTGGGGCTGTTCCTCCACTAACAGGCACTCTGAAGGAGGAGACGGAGATCGGACACGCTTTTCCTGAGACAGGGAAGCAGCGATCAATGCTGTTAATCTCTCTTCCAATCCTCCCAGAGTTGAGGATAAAACCTCCTCTGTTATATATACAGGAGCAGGTGGACTGGGGACAGCCGCAGCACCAGGCATTCCTGCGGGGTTTCTATGGCTACTGACCTCTGAATTCTCAGGGGAGATTGGTGCAGTACAAGCATGCCCAATATCCTCAGAGCCCGATGGAGACCCCTTTGGCTTCCTGGAAGATCTATTTCCGGAGCGTCTGGACGACATATCCTTTAAGCACAAAGCTGAGGTATTCCCGTCGTCATACACCAATTTTGCTGGTAATAGTCTAACACAGGTGCTGCTATATACCAGCTGGTGTCCACTAAAGTGCCTTTCTATGGGGATGCCTGCATCAACCGCCTCTGTGTGCCACTGTTTGTTGCTAGCTCTGTTTGCATCCAGCTGACACTTGTACTGTGTCTTTTAACCATGCTGGGACGCCCGCACATGCGCAGAAGCGCCGCGGCGCGCATCGAGCGTCATCCACCCGCCCCGCCCCTTTTTTTCATAGGAGGCGCGTGCACGCGCCCGCGCGCGTGCCCGTGCGCCATTGGCGCCCTTTTCGAAATCAAACAGGGGACTAGGAGCCAGGGCCCTTTTTGCCGGAGGGCCTGTGCGGTGGATGAGCGCAGCAACAGGGCAGAGGAAGTGGATTCCCACAGAGAAACTTACCAGCTGCCTGGATCTTTTGACTTGAGAAAACCAAAGATCCACATGACAAGAAAAATGGACTACAGCGGCCTCTAGTGGTTTAACACAGGTACCGCGGTCCCTTTTTTTTTTTTTTTCTTGACTACTATTAAAATTTTACATTTTCAGTAGTTACAGGCAAACACAGATATTTAGCGGGAATACCGTTAGGTAACAGACAGAAAGACAAATTAGGTTTGGGGGTCCCCCAATAGAACCAAGTTCCTGGGGGCCCCCACTTACCTGATCCCCGCCGCAGGACTTTGTTTGGTCCACAGAAGTCCAAACTTCACCTATCACGGCAGGCATTGTAATTAAACCTTCAGGGACCGGGTTCCCAAGGATTCCACTCCCCTGGACCTGTATAGCACCCTGCACAGAAAACATCTTGGTCGTGGGTATGACCAGAGCTCTGGATCCCAGGGTCCAGCCCTCCTAAGAGAAGCATTACAGGCAAAACCTTGCTCTTCTGCTGCAAGGCCCGGGTACCGACCGTTTAGCTATGAAGCTTTTTTGGTGGGATCCGGAACAGCTTACTAAGGCCCAAAAGAACCTGTACGCAAGCCCAGTGAAAACACATGTTACTCTTTGGCCAACACCTTAGACACTGGCAAAAAACTGAGGTGCTCCCGGGTGGGAGGGGCTTATATAGGGGAGGGTACTTCCGGTTTGGAATTGGCCAGTGCCAACACCTGAAGGTAATCTATATAACCCATTAGTAATGACTAAGTCGCTCTGTGTCCCGTGATGTACGAAAAAGAAAAAATTTCACTGATCTCATACTTACAAGCCGCAATGGCGGCTTTGTTTACATCTGAGGACCCGGGCCTGACGTCATCACATCGCGCCCGGGCCTCCGACGATCATAGAGATGACTGGTGACCATCTGGTCACCAGTCATCTCTATGCTCGTCACGTGACCCACCACCGACGCCGGAAGATTCGCTCCGGGTCCCCGATCGCACGGGAGAGCCCGGAGAAGCACCGGATGGCGGCGGGAGGGGGGGATGTCCCCTCCCGTTGCCTATAAGAACGATCAAGCGGCAGAACCGCCACTATGATCATTCTTATGGTGCGCAGAATCGCCGGCACAAAAAATGGATATCTGAATGATGCCTCTAGCTGCACCCATCATTCAGATATCCCCCCTCAAAGCGGAGGACGTCATATGACGTCCACCCAGGATGGGAGATCCCATCTGTGGACGTCATATGACTATGGGCGGGTAGGAAGTGGTTAAATACTGTTTATTGCAGGGACCTGCAACTTGTTATCCTTTTGTTTAATACTTGCCCATTAGCCTCAGTAAAATATCTGGGTCAAGTACATTGGTGTCAGTTTCAATTACTTTAATAGAAGTTTTAAAGTATATCACTGTGTGTGTTTGCCATAGGACTGCGTCACCAAGGGTTGCGGTCACGCGGTCCTATCTCCCCTTACTAGCTGTGCCACGGGAGGATAGAGCTGATTGCCAGGGGTTGACAGCGGTGCACTACAGGGCCCAAATTAATACCAGCAGCCCTCTTAACTGGGGGTACCGCTATACTCTAATATTCTTAGCCTGAAAAAAACAAAACGTATACAGCCACTACATGCATAGGATTCATGAAGGTGAAAAAACACAAACCTTTACAACCCCTTTAACTTCTTGGAGCCCGGGCCATTGTCAAATGACAGCCACAAGGTGGCTCTTCAGGTCCGGGAGGCCGTATATTAATGGCCTCGGCTCCTCCGGCCACTGGGGGCGCACAAGCACCGCCGGCGGCGCGCGTGCCCACCGCGTCGCTGAGGTGCCGATAAGCATGCCTGGTGGCCGCGATCGGCCGTTAGACAGCCAAGGACGTGGATCTCTGTGTGTAAACACAGAGATCCACGTCCTATCAGGGAGAGGAGACTGATGCTGTGTCCCTTGTACATAGGGACACAGATCGGTCACCTCCCCCAGTCAGTCCCCTCCCCCCACAGTAAGAATCACTCCCAGGGAACACATTTAACCCCTTCCTCGCCCCCTAGTGTTAACCCCTTCCCTGTCAGTCACATTTATACAGTAATCAGTGCATTTTTATAGCTCTGTTCGCTGTATAAATGTGAACGGTCCCAAAAATGTGTCAAAAGTGTCCGATCTGCCCGCCATAATGTCGCAGTCCTGACAAAAATCGCAGATAACTGCCATTACTAGTAAAAAATAATAATAATTAAAAAAAATTCATAATTCTATCCCCTATTTTGTAGGCGCTATAACTTTTGCGCAAACCAATCACTATATGCTTTTGCGTTTTTTTTTTTTTTTTTACCAAAAATATGTAGAAGAATTTGTATTGGCCTAAACTGAGGAAAAAAATATTCACTCTTTTTTTGTTTATAGCACAAAAAATAAAAACCGCAGAGGTGATCAAATACCACCAAAAGAAAGCTCTATTTGTGGGAAAAAAAAGAACGTCAATTTTGTTTGGGAGCCACGTTGCACGACCGTGCAATTTTTATTCAAAGCGTGACAGTGCCGAAAGCTGAAATTTCGCCTGGGCAGGAAGGGGGTATATGTGACCAATAAGCAAGTGGTTAATGATCTCTTATGAGTATATAAAGGACACAACAAGCCTGGTACCAAGCAACCAGTGTAGTGTTTCCATCTCACTCAACCTCCATGTCTTGCTTGCCATCCCGAAGACTGAAGACATTGCCCAACCTGGAGCTAAGCCTTGCTGTTTAGATGTCCACTATGATGGCTTCTACTGACTGGTCACAGAGGGTCTGGCATACAACTGTTGAATGGTGGGGGGGGGGGGGGGAGGCTTAGCTTAGTTCAAAGTCAGACAGAAGTAGAGAACCTCTTTTGTACCATTGAGATCAAAGCACCTCTAAAACTTAAAAGCTTTTGCTGCTGGAGCCATTTTTGCATTTTTTGCACACGTTTAAAAAATAATTTTAGGCCTGAGGATTACATAAAACCCCCAAACATGTGTAGCGGACCCCCCAATAATTGGGGGTCGCTATGCTTAAATTTAGGGGGTAGCCTGAGCCCATAGTTGGACTCAGGCTGTTGAATTCTTCAAAAACTGGCTTCTGCTCTGAGGTAATGTTGCCTGGCAGTACAGTTCCCTGTGGATGGCACTGTCGCCCCAGGCTCAGGTTGAACCACAGGTAGCGTTGCAGCGCCATTGGGTGTCCTCTCTCGGCAGCTGTGCAGTGGGCGTGGTCTACCCACCGTGCATGCTGGGAGAGGATACATAAGGGGCAGACGCCATTATTCGGGGAGCAGTTCGCGCCTCCAGGCCAGGGGTGCGTGTGTGTGTACCAGCCCCAGGCACCTTTAGCCTGAGGCAGCATCGCTGTAAGTAGGCCCAGCACCTTTAGCTGAGGACTACACCCGAAGAGGAATCCCAGGGTGCCCAAGTAGGGGTGACCCGCTCTGAAGGACAGGCAACCAAGGGAGGATCCACCCAAGGGGATCGGTGAGAGAAGTCACTGTCTCGGGAGAGGCCTGGTTACCTATCAGAGGGAAGGATTCCACAGTCCGCCAGAAGCCTAGTAACGTGCCCCATTGGCACCTAAGGACTCAAGTGTTACTAGACTGGGAAGTTCGGGACTTAGAGATTATCTCCTGATTGTATCCCTAGGAAACCACAAGGAAATGTTCCGTGCTCCACACCGGCTGCTAGGACCGCTTTTAAGGGGGACTATCCGGGTGAGCAAAACCCACTCAGGCTTGAGTGGCGACGAGTGATAGTTAAGTGCCGCGTGCCTGAACCTGCCTCCCTGTTCATTTTTCTCTTTATCTCCAACTTTCCTGTCGAGTTCTCAAGCAAAGTAAAATTAACCTTTTTATTGGGTTTTAATACTGTCTGGACATTGGCCTTCCTTTAAAGAGAGAGAATAGACTTCTTCCTACACTCTAGGGTGAAGAACCAACGGAAGGAGGTAACTCGCTGCAGGACCCAAAACAGATAACACCGCTCACCCTCTTCAATAAGGAGGATACTGGGCATGTGGCATGGTGTGTCCCACCTGCTAGTGGAGGTAAGTAAGGAAGGGATCTGTGTGCTACACATGATATATTTTCTGAAAGCAGACACCCTAGAGCAGGAGTAGGAGTTTCATTCCCCAGTCAAAGAAAGGGGTGACCTCTTGCAAGTGAAGTGAAGGCGGGGGCCTATCCGTGGAGGGCAGGGGAGCAGCCTGTGGACATTCCGGGACCATGGAGGCTTGGTGCGTTTTTAGAGAAATAGTAACTTTTCTGGCCATAGGACATGGCTTTCTCATCGGAAAGTGGTAGATATACTACTCTGCTGTATTACAATATATTGATCATATAAATGATGCATTAATAAATATAATAATTTGTAAATCTTTCCTTTTTCACATAGAAACTAATCCCCTGAAGAGACCAATAAACGTTGAAACGCGTAGGAATTTTGTGTGAAGCTCCACAGAAATACTAATGCCGCGTACACACGACCGTTTTTAATGACGAGAAAAATTACATTTATTAAGATGGTCATTAAAATTGATCGTGTGTGGGCTTTCCAGCATTTTTCCCGACGAGAAAAACGCAGAGAATCACGACGAGAAAAATTGGAACATGCTCTAATTTTTCACGTCGTTTTTTACATCGTCGTTTTTCTCGGCATGAAAAACGGCCATGTGTGGCCTTTAACGACGTGAAAAAAAATGTGCATGCTCAGAATCAAGTATGAGACGGGAGCGCTCGTTCTGATAAACTAGCGTTCGTAATGGAGATAGCACATTCGTCACGCTGTAACGGACTGAAGAGCACGAGGCTGAAAAGCGCGAATCGTCTCTCAACAAACTTTACTAACATGAAGGGTGGCGCCATCCGAATGGAACTTCCCCTTTATAGTGCCGTCGTACGTGTTGGACGTCACCGCACTTTGCTCAAGCATTTTTTTCCACGATAGTGTGTAGGCAAGGCAGGCTTGAGAGGAAACACGAAAAATCACGTCGAGAAAAATGCATTTTTTTTCAATGAAAATTAAAAACGGTCGTGTGTGCGCGGCATAAGAGTTTACACAACATGAGCTATGTGTAGTTTTCCATTTTTAATGAGTATGTTGTCAATGTTAGGGCCAGAACTGCTTTTTACTACTTCAACCTTTTATGTAATTATGGTAAAATAATTCTGCTACTATCAAACCACTAAATAAATACAAATTTTTATGTAAAAACTTTGCTTTTCAAATACTAATTTTTCTGATAAAAAAACCCCTTGAGGGATCTTCCATCCAAAAAAGAGCAGGAGTAGGCAACCTTGAAGAGGTGCAGATCCACCTGAACAACATGGGAGAAGTCAAAGATCTCCGGGCACCGTGTCGCCTCCTCACACCTGATACGAACCTCTAATTGCCGCTCTACCGTGTCACAATCTCGGGCATTGCACGGCAACCATGGGTTTAAATCAGGTGAGGCTGACGCTGCAGCAGGAATTAAGGCCCCTGTTGCTCTTGGTGGGTTGCTACCACCTGCCAATCGCGACCCATTCAAGTAAAAGGGCTCACATTGCAAGCGCCCCCAAACTGCGTGTCATCATTTCCCAGGAGTCTGTGGGCTTTACTCTGCTGAAAAAAATTGCGTTATTTCCATACAGGAAATGACGCGATTAAGGGGATCACAGCGCTGTTATCTTCGTTGTCATAACAACGGGGCGGGGCGTTCCTCCCTCGCCACCCGTTGTCATGGCAACAATTCTAACTAACGGCGCTACGAGCGCCGCTAGACTGCGCATTGGCAAGATCAAGAGGTGCATGCTGGTTACCCAGCATGCACCTCTGTCAGGAAAAACAGGAAGAAAAGAGAACTGGGCTTCACCTGCCCACAGTGAACATGGAAACGGCCACAAGATCGCAGAGGAGATATACAGTAAGTTTTTCCACACGTTTATGAAACCATCTTGTAAAATAGATATGTTTGTAAGAATAGTCTGTGTAACGATGTTCAGATTGCCCAAAAAAATAAAAATAAAATGATGACCGCAGCACCGCTTTAAGAAACTCACCTCCTTTAACCAAAGTAGTTTGGGTGGTTGCATCTCTACGGACATCACGCCTCCAACATAGCGCAAAACAGCATGGTTGGTCTTGTTGATGCGGTCTACTTGACTTCCAGCCCGGTGATCCATCCACATGATCACATTTCTGTTGTGGTCACCTGTGAATTAGGCAGAATCTGAAGTCATTTCTTGTTTTGGGGTCTCTTTGACAGAAGAATGGTCTAATTCTCTTTTCACTACCAAGAATGACCTAAAGATTAATTCACAAACGTAGAAGTAGTGTAAAAAAAAAAAATAAAAAAAAAAAATTATTATTTCGGATTCGTTGAAATTTGTTACTATAACCATTTGGGAATTCGGATACATACAAAATGTTGTCCAAATTTTGATTCGTAACAAAACAAAATTGCACGATTTTCCCCTACTCTATCCACCAGTGATTGTAAAGGCACTTTTTTTTTTTTATGCTTACCTCCTCTGTGCAGTTGGTTTTGCACAGAGCGGCCCCGATCCTCCTCTTCTTGGGTCCCTCTTATGCTCTCCTGGCCCCTCCCTCTAGTGAGTGCCCCCTCAGCCAGCAGCTGGCTACAGGGGGCACCCGAGCCGAGCCAGAGCTCCGTGTATCCATTCAGACCTGGCCCGCCCCCTCTCTCCCCTGATTGGCTGACTGATTTTGATTGACAGCCGTGGGAGCCAATGGCGCCACTGCTGTGTCTCAGCCAATCAGGAGGAGTGTCTGGGACAGCTAAGACACTCATGGACATTGCTGCAGAGAGAAGGGGCTTAGCTAAGTAATTGGGGGGTGCTGGGGGGGGGGGGGGGGCTGCTACACACAGAAGTTTTTTTTATCTTAATGCATAAAATGCATTAAGATAACAAAACCTTCTGCCTTTACAACTCCTTTAACCGCTTGCCGACCAGCGCACACACAGATGTACATCGGCAGAAGGGCTTGTACAGGCAAATGGGCGTATTTGTACGTCCCTTTGAATTTGCCGCCTTTGAATTTACTCTGTGATCGTCATGCCCGCGGTTCCTGCGGACTCGATGTCCGCCGGTGTCCCGCAATCGTGTCACAGAGCTGCAGAACGGGGAGATGCCTATGTAAACAAGGCATTTCCCTGTTCTGCCTAGTGACAGGACACTGATCCACTGCTCCCCGTCATCGGGAGCAGTGATCACTGTCGTGTCACTTGTATCCCACCCCCCTCACAGTTAGAATCACTCCCTAGGACACACTTAACCCCTTATCGCCCCCTAGTGTTTAACCCCTTCACTGCCAGTGTCATTTACACAGTAATCAGTGCATTTTTATAGCACTGATCGCTGTATAAGTGACAATGGTCCCAAAACAGCGTTAAAAGTGTCCGATGTGTCCGCCATAATGTTGCAGTCACGATAAAAATCGCAGATCGCTGCCATTACTAATAAAAAAAATATGCTATAAATCTACCCCCTATTTTGTAAACGCTATAACTTTTGCGCACACCAATCAATAAACGCTGATTGCGATTATTTTTACCAAAAATATGTAGAAGAATACGTATCGGCCTAAACTGAGGAAAAAAATCTTTTTTTATATATTTTTGGGGGGATATTTATTACAGCAAAAAGTAAAAAAATATTTTTTTTTATTTTTTTTTAAATTGTCGCTCTATTTTTGTTCATAAAATAAAAACCGCAGAGGTTATCAAATACCACCAAAAGAAAGCTCTATTTGTGGGGGGGGGGGAAAAAGGGACATCAATTGTGTTTGGGTACAGCGTCGCACGACCGTGCAATTGTCAGTTAAAGCGACGCAGTGCCGAATCGCAAAAAAAAATGCTCTGGTCAGGAAGGGGGTAAATTCTTCCGGGGGCTGAAGTGGTTAAGTGATCTTCTCTCTATCTAATAAACTGTCTTTTTATTTTCTCCATCAGCTCCTTCCCCACAGTTATTACCTTTTGTATCATTTGACCCTTCCTCTTAGATTGTAAGCTCTATTGAGCGGGGGGGGGGGGGGGGGCTCTCTGGTCCCTCTTGCATTGAATTTCATTGTAAGTGTACCGTCTGCCTTTATATTGTAAAGTGCTGCACAAACTGTTGGCGCTATATAAATCCTGTATTATAATAATAAGAATAATAAGTATAATAATAATAAGAATAATAAAAATATTAAAAATTAATGTACTGATGTGTTAATAAATACAGAGCTGCAGTAATCTGTATATATATTTTTTTATCTGCCTGAAGCTCAGCTTTAGAGAAGTCTCGACGGTTCCAGTGACCCCAATCAGCCTGGGGCTGCCGTTAGCGCTCGAACCCATTTTTCATTTTGATCGATGATGGTTGTCAGTGTATGTAGATAAAGACATGACATAAAGTCATCCCTCATAGCATTTCATCGCCTTCACATGCGGGCCGCAGTCAAAACAGGTACGTTCTACAGACTGCACAGATACCCAGCGCCGCGGGGGAGGCGGAGAGTTGAGGATTATCGCAGCAAATAAGTCATAAATGTTTTCATTGTTACAAATTAAGAAAAAAAAAATAAAAAATTCGGCTTGGTGCCCCCCCCCCCCCCCCCCCCCCGGGCATCAGATAAAAATAAGAACGTTCCCAAACTTAGCAGAGTTTCCATTTTTCTGAGCCTTTCTTCTGAGCCACATGAAAAACAAATTAAATAGGGGAAGTCGGCCAGGCTCCGCCTCTATTACCTCTCCAAAATTCAGACCTGCTGGCCAGACAGAAAAAATGACAAGGAAAAGTGCAGTCAGACTGTAGTGTCAAAAAAGGGTCATTCAAGGCCTTCAGGGCTCGGCCTCACACCAGGAGGTGCACCTAAACGCGTGAGCTTTTATTGTGCATTTCCACGCGTTGAATTTTAGGACAGCCAGTTCATGTGAAACATGCAAAACCGTTACACAGAGCAGGCAAGTATAACATGCTTGTTATTTGCCCACTTCCTGCCCACTTCCTGCCCATGGTCATATGACGTCCGCAGATGGGATCTGAGCGGGCGTCATATGACGGCCTCGGTTTCCCGGCAGTATAGGGGGCGCGATCATGCCCGCGCCTGCCGCGTCACCGAGAAGCCGAAGCGCGTGCACGCGATCGCTCGTGACAGAGCAGGAATGTGGATCTGTGTGTGTAAACTGTAAGGGAAGAGGAGACTGATCGTGTGTTCCTTGTGTAGCGGGGTGTCACATTTAGGAGGAGCATCTGAGTGGTAACTAGGCTCAGATGCACTAATTGTTGGGGTTCATGGACCATTTTAACTCGTGGAGGATATCAATGGTGTTCAGTTCCCTATGGCCTACAGGTGGCGCTGTCGCCATAGGCCAGGGTTGAACCACCATTGGAGGGCTGTGCCTTTTGTGTCCCTTCACGGCAGTAGTACAGCGGGGCGGGGAACCTGATGTGCCTGCCGGGAGAGGGTGTAAAGGGGGCAGACATCTTCCGTTCGGGGTCTGCTGGTCCACGCCCAGGCACCTTCGGCCTGGGGGTGAGGGAAGGTCGTCCCAGGGTGCCCTTGGCCTGGAGATGGAGCTGCTGGTCCATGCCCCGGCACCTTCGGCCTGGGGGTGAGTGAGGGTCGTCTCCGGGTGCCCTTGGCCTGGAGATGGAGCTGCTGGTCCACGCCCTGGCACCTTCGGCCTGGGGGTGAGTGAGGGTCGTCTCCGGGTGCCCTTGGCCTGGAGATGGAGCTGCTGGTCCACGCCCTGGCACCTTCGGCCTGGGGGTGAGTGAGGGTCGTCTCCGGGTGCCCTAGGCCCGGGTGCCCTAGGCCCAGAGACGGAGGAGCTGTTCCATCTCAGACAACTTCAGTCTGGGGTGAGGTACTCTAGAGAAGGCCCGGGGCTCAGCAACCTTCGGCTGGGGTCCGCTAAGGATCGAGAGCTCCCAGGGATCCGCCTTGCGAGGGGACCCGTATCCAGGATCGACGAGGCCAGGGGGGTGACCCTTTGTAAAGACCCAGCGCAGAGTTGTGGTGACAGAGGGGCCTCTGGTAACTCTCCGGAGGGAGGATTTTCTCCTTGACAGGGGCCAAATCCAGGAAGGAAGTTCATGCTTTACAAGTCAGTGGCAGTGACTTCAACTTTTCACCCGGTCAGTGGCAGTGACCAACCTCATGGTCTGTGGCAGAGACCGTGCGCCAGGCCTGTTCGTGCAAATCAGAGCAGGAGTAAAATCTAAATTCAGTTTGTACCTGGACCTCCTCCCACCTTATCTGACCTGTGCTTGTCTCAACCTGTCTGCTCTCAAAGGGACTGTTTATTGTTCTCATAAATAAACAACAGTTGGACTTTTCAGTTGGTGTGGACAGTTGCTTTACTGGGGAGAATAAAGGACTTGTTTCTGGCTACCCCAGAGACGAGATCAGCTATGGGAGGATTTATTCACTGGCTGCAGGCAGGCCCGAGAAACTAACACCGCTCAACCTCCCCATCCAGGAGGGTACGGGCTTGTGGTGCCGTGTGCCTCAGTCTTTCCTGCGGAGGAGCCAAACAACAGAAGAAAAGCAGGTAAAGGCTGGGGTGGGTGCGCTACACGAGTATATAGGAACACCGATCAGTCCCCTTCTCTAGTCAGTCCCACCCCCCCCCACAGTTAGAATCACTTACTAGGTAACACATTTAACCCCTTGATCACCCCCTAGTGTTAACTCCTTCCCTGCTTCCCTACGAGCTAGAAACCAAGATCTGTCATCTCCTATAGCCAGTCCCCTCCCCCCACAGTTAGAAATCACTAGGGAACACAGTTAACCCCTTGGTCGCCCCCTAGTGTTAACTACTTCCCTGCCAGTGACATTTACATAGTAATCAGTGCATATTTATAGCACTGATCGCTGTATAAATGTCACTGGTCCCAAAATGGTGTCAAAAGTGTCCGATCTGTCCGCCGCAATGTCGCAGTCCCGCTAAAAATCGCAAATCACCGCCATTACTAGTGAAAAAAATAATAATAATAAAAATGCCATAAATCAATAACCTATTTTGTAGGCGCTATAACTTTTGCGCAAACCAATCAATATACGCTTATTTTTTTTTTTTTTACCAAAAATATGTAGAAGAATATATATCGGCCTAAACTGAGGAAAAAATTGTGTTTAAAAAAAAAAAAAGGAAAAAAAATTGGGATATTTATTATAGCAAAAAGTAAAAAATAGTGGTTTTTTTTTTCAAAATTGTCGCCCTTTTTTTGTTTATGGCGCAAAAAATAAAAACTGCAGAGGTGATCAAATACCACCAACAAAAAGCTCTGTTTGTGGGGAAAAAAAATGATAAAAATTTCATATGGGTACAGTGTTGCATGACCGCGCAATCGTCATTCAAAATGTTACAGCGCTGAAAGCTGAAAATTGGCCTGGGCTGGAAGCAGGTGAAAATGCCTGGTATTGAAGGGGTTAAAAAAAATAACAAAAAATAACCAAACCTTTACTATCACTTTAAGTTTTTTACTGGATGCCAATTGTCGGTGTGGCATTTCAATATCAGGTTCATTTACTTTCTCCACAGTGGACCGTACCTTCAACATTTACTGCCAACGACTGAAAACTTTTATCCAGAACCACAAGAGAGCATGTCCCATCGAACCCAAGCCCGCGAATCTGACCGGATCCTGCCGACTGCGCAACTTTCTACAAAACAGGAAAAAATATATATTATTTTAGCGAATGCAAATATAACTGATCGGTAAATAGAACAATCTTAAGGGGGTTGTAAACCCTCAAGGTTTTTCACCTTAATACATTCTATGCATTAAGGTGAAAAAACTCCTATGACGCAGCTGCGCCCCCAGAGCCCCCCTTTTACTTACCTGAACCTGGTCTTTCCTGCGACAAAGACGGGCACACCAGCTCCAGCCGGTGTCTCGGGTCCTGATTGGATAGATTGATAGCAGTGCAGCCATTGGCTCCCGCTGCCGTCAATCAAATCCAACGACGTCGGAGCCAGGGGTCGGGGGTCGTGTCCCGCTGTCTGTGTCAATAGACGCAGCAGCAGTTCTCGGGAGCGCGCCCGCAGGGGTGCCCCGAAGGGGGAGCGGCCCTCCAATGGGGCACTGGAGAAGAGGAGAAGCCAGAAGCGCCGCTGAGGGACCCCAGAAGAGGAGGATCGGGGGGCCACTCTGTGCAAAACCAATTGCACAGAGGAGGTAAGTATGACATGTTTGTTATTTTATTTTTATTTTTTTTAAATGAAGCTGTAGATATCCTTTAAGATGCAAAATCTGTTTTCTACATTATTTTTATTAAATTAAAGATTTTTTTTTTTTTATATTTAAAATTTGCAAATAATTTTAGTAAATTTGCTGATCTGGTGCCCTGGTGTCCAACCTGCGGGCAGATGGATGCTAGACATGTGCAGAACGAAAAAAATTGTTTTGATTCCTTATTTACATAAATTTGTTTAGTTAAATTTGTTTTATTCGTTTAATTTGCTTTCAGGATTCGGTTTTCGAATCGATTCGAAACGTTTTTGAATAAATTTAGAATAGTTTTTGAATTCGAAAAGTATTTGAAAACGATTTAAATTCAAATTTCGTCCAAATTCGAATTTCGTTATTTTGGATTCGTTTAAATTCGGTACTATTCTAAGTCGGATACATCCGAATTTCCAAATAACGAAAATTTGTCCGAAGTTTAATTCGGAATGAAACAAACTGCACATGTCTAATGAATGCATGCGGCCCTATGGTATATAAGGTGTGCCCCTCGGACCTCTGCAGTCTGTAGCGGGAACATTGATTAGGATAATAGTATTGATCTCTACCAGCCTCATGTAGCATGTACTCAGCTTCGTATTGTTTTCTGCAGCATCTCCCCAACCAACAATGTATCCTGTCCTCACTCTCTGAACCTCATTTCCTCTATTAGGTCTGAAGTCTCTGACTCTCCTCTCCAGTATTACATATATTGAACACTGTGGCCCTTTGGTGATGTCAGGGGTCACATTTGAGGCTCTCTTGAGCTCATAAGTTGATAGCCACTGCCAGGGCCGTTTGAAGGAATTTGGGACATGGAGGCCCCCCCCACCCGCACTCACGCAAAGCCTACAGGAACCACAGCATAGCGATACAGATACAGTTTAAGCTCACCCACGCTTTATATAAATAAAAAGGGTTTACAGTGCAAATACTGCTGTTGCATACATTCCAACATACTTAAAACACATACACACTCACAATAACATTAAGATGCGGTTTAGGACTGTTTATGGACCGTGGGATGGACAGGGGGACCGTGGGATGGACAGGGGGACCGTGGGATGGACAGGGGGACCGTGGGATGGACAGGGGGACAGTGGGATGGACAGGGGGACAGTGGGATGGACAGGGGGACAGTGGGATGGACAGGGGGACTCCGCACTGTAATATCCACAACATCTCCCCCACTGTAATGTCCACATCTCCCCCCTGTAATGTCCATATCTCCCCCCTGTAATGTCCATATCTCCCCCCTGTAATGTCCACAGCTCCCCCCTGCACTGTCCACATCTCCCCCCTGCACTGTCCACATCTCCCCCCTGCAGGGTTGCCAACTTTCAGTAAATTTACGAACGGTTTGTAAAATCCCTACTTTTTACATCTGTCCTTGAATGTCTATTATAGACATGTAGGCTGCATGTCCGTAACTGACATTCATGCACAGATGCAACAAGTATGGATTTTACAAACTGTTTGTAAATTTACTGAAAGTTGGCAACCCTGCCCCCCTGTGATGTCCACATCTCCCCACATCTCACCTCAGCCGCTGCCGCCGGGTGTACCAAGATGGCCTCCGCTCCGGAGCTAGGCCGAAGCCGCGGCCTTTCCTATGGCCGCAATCTGTGGATCGGCTCAGGGCGGAAATCCAGGACAGTGACAGGCAGCAGGCAGGCATCCTAGGCTGGGGCCCTAGGCCAGCTCGGGGCCCCAAGCAATTGCTTCTTTTGCCTGTCCTGTTCCGACGGCCCTGTTTTTGTTTCTGAGTTTTTTCTTCTCTCTTCCTCTACTTTCGTCTCCCCTTTTCTTCACCTTTTTTGCCTACCTCCTCTGACTCTCCTCCCATGCCCCTTCCTTTATTCTTATCCCCATATCATGTATACACATGCACCACTCATCACTACCCTGTCCTGCCCATCCTGAGTTCCCCTCCTCCATGTTGCTTCCTTTCAGTGACCTCCTGCTTGTTCCAGGGGCAGCTGCCTTGGGCACTGTGAAGTGTTGGGGGGGGGGGCTTTTTGGGGTGTTTGATGCACTGCAAGGAAATTGGGGGAGAAGGAATTTGTATTGGAAGGGGGAATTTGAGGGGCAACAGGGGGTAAGTATTGTTCTAGGAGCAAAAATGTGGGTAGGGGGTGGTGTTAAGAGTGGTGATTTTGGGGGATTTCTCTTGGGGGGGAAAGATTTGTGCTAAGAGGGGGATTGAGGGGGGAAATTGTGCTGGGAGGGGGGAAGACGTGTACTCGGAGGGGAAATTTTATGGGTAGAGGATTTATGCTAAGAGGGGTGATTTTTTTTTGGGGGGGTTTCAGCAGGAGGGAGATTTGTACTGGGAGGAGGGGGGATTTTTCTTTAGGGGGTAAGCATGCAGATCAGTGCTCAGTTTTTCCGTGGGGAGATTTTAGCTGACACATAACGCTCATACATCTTGGGGGATGGGCATGTTGGCCCTGAGGCTCTAGATAACTTTGTCCCAGCACCCAGACATTCTGTTGCCTAACTGTAACCCCCTAAAACAAAAAACGACTGAAATAATTTTTTTTTTATTAGAATTCAGTGAAAGTTCGCCATTTTGACCCAATGCCAATGGGAAAGGCAAAACCAGGGAAGGCAAATTATAAGCAGTTTAAACTTCAGCTTCAATATGCTTAAAGTAGAAGTGAGCATTAAGGCCCCTTTCACACTGGGGCGTTTTTCATGCGGTTTAGCGCTAATATTAGTGCTATTATACTGCATGAAAAATTTGTGCGCTTTAGCCTTCAATGTGAAAGCCCGAAGGCTTTCACACTGAAGCGGTGCGCTAGCAGGACTGCTCCAAAAGTCCTGCTAGCCGCTTCTTTACAGCGGTAAAGGAGCGGTGTGTTCACCGCTCCTTTACCGCGGCTGCCCATTAAAATCAATGGGACAGCGCGGTAATACCGCCCGCAAACCGAGGCAATTAACCCTTTTTCGGCCGCTAGCGGGGGTTAAATTCACCCCCCTAGCGGCTGCATACCGCGGTAAGAACGACGGTATAGCAGCGCTGAAAATCGCACTGCTATACCGCCACCGCACCTGCCCGCCCCAGTGTGAAAGGGGCCTTACTGAGTGCTTTAATTTCTCCAAAAATTTTGTAAATAATAAATAAATGGATTTTGGTAGCATTTTACCATTTTTGCCCAGTGTCAATTGGGGAAGCCACATTAAAGTAGTTATTGGTGGTTTTTAATGGTGTAGCAGCTCCGGAGTGTCACGGAAGGTCCGCACAACTATCCTGGACCTGTTCCTATGCCAAAAAATGTTAACCCTCATTGGTCTCATTATTTTTTAAATTTTATAAAAAATTAAAAAAATTGAGTTTCCAATGTTAGACATGTGCGCCGTCATTAAATTTGTTTTGTTTCGTTCCGTTTCGTATTAGACGAAAATTCGAAATATGAATTTTCGTTAGATTCGTTAACATTTCGTAACAATTACGAACATTCGTTATGAGGGGCTCCCACCATCCCTGTGCTGTGCTCATTATGAGGGGCTCCCACCATCCCTGTGCTGTGCTCATTATGAGGGGCTCCCACCATCCCTGTGCTGTGCTCATTATGAGGGGCTCCCATCATCCCTGTGCTGTGCTCATTATGAGGGGCTCCCACCATCCCTGTGCTGTGCTCATTATGAGGGGCTCCCACCATCCCTGTGCTCATTATGAGGGGCTCCCATCATCCCTGTGCTGTGCTCATTATGAGGGGCTCCCATCATCCCTGTGCTGTGCTCATTATAAGGGGCTCCCACCATCCCTGTGCTGTGCTCATTATGAGGGGCTCCCTCCATCCCTGTGCTGTGCTCATTATGAGGGGCTCCCACCATCCCTGTGCTGTGCTCATTATGAGGGGCTCCCACCATCCCTGTGCTGTGCTCATTATGAGGGGCTCCCACCATCCCTGTGCTGTGCTCATTATGAGGGGCTCCCATCATCCCTGTGCTGTGCTCATTATGAGGGGCTCCTACCATCCCTGTGCTGTGCTCATTATGAGGGGCTCCCATCATCCCTGTGCTGTGCTCATTATAAGGGGCTCCCACCATCCCTGTGCTGTGCTCATTATGAGGGGCTCCCACCATCCCTGTGCTGTGCTGACTTCCTGGGTTTTTAACTTCATCATAACGAATAATCGAAATTATTATGACAATAAAAAAACGATATTAATGAACATTCTTATTTTGTCCAATTCTGAATCTCCCATCGACTACCAGTACCAGTCTGAGCCGTCTCTCCCACTCCCGAAACGAAATTCCTCAACGAAATTTCGTATAAAATCCGTAAGAATAGAAATTCGTATTTCGAATGCTTCCGAATGTACGAATTTTCGGAAATTCTGACGAATTTTCGATTCGTACGAAACGAATCGCACATGTCTAGTTTCCATTGGCCTCATTATTTTAAAGGGACTCTATTGCTATAGAACACAGATGCTGTGACATCTTCTGCTGAAGTCTGAAGGGAAAGGGAGACTTCCGGGAGTGTCGATATCGCGGGTCCCCTGCAGCTCCCAGTGGTTCTTCATACTGACCTCAATGTTACTTTTGCACCCTATAATGGGTGGAGGTCAGTAGGAGGAACCAATGGGAGTTGCAGGGGACCCAGGAGATCGACAATCCCGGAAGTGTCAGTTCTCAATGCAGATTTCAGCAGAGGATTTCTCAGCATTGGATCGGCTTTTGGTGGTGCAGGCAGCAAAAAATGGTAAGTAGTTCCCATACTTTTTTATAGGTAAGTCATATGGCTTTTTAAGTTTTTCCACAGCAACAGGGTCACTTTAACCCATTGGCTGCCACCGACGTAAGGCATGCATCTGCAGCAGTGGTGGTGGTGGTGGTGGGGGGCGGGGTTATACATACAACTATAGCAGTAGGGAATATGTATATATCTGACAAGTCAACTGTTGGCCATAAGGTAGGGTGACCAGACATCCCCGGTTTCAGGGGACAGCCCCCGGATTGAGGACACCGTCCCCGGATCAAGTCTGTCCCCGGATTGAATGTGAACAGGGGCCCGGGCAATTTCAAAGACAGTCAGTGCAGAATAAAAAAATAGAAAAGTCAGAATTACACCCCCCCCTCCCCCGCTCCGCTCCGTCGCTCCTACTAGCTTAGGGGGGGGGGGGGGTGTATTTTTCTCCATTATCTGTGCCCCTTCTGATGATCATGTGCTGGTCGGAGTGGAGGGAATATTTCTTCGGTTTCGGGTGCCCATTCAGCTCCGCTCGCATGTTCTTCTGCCTTGGCTCAAGTCCCGGCCAGCCGCCTGCCTGCTCATCTCCATGCCTTCCCTGGCGGAGTGATCTTCCTCCTCTCCCCACCCAGTAGTAGCCGGGGCCCAGAGAGTAAAACTAAAGTGATTGTAAAGGATAGTTTTTTTTTTTTAACTAACAAACATATCATACTTACCTCCACTATGCAGCTCGTTTTGCACAGAGTGGCCCCGAACACCAACTTCTGGGGTCCCTTGGCGGCTCTCGCGGCTCCTCTCCACATCAGATAACCCCCTAGGAGAAACTCTCCTGGGGGGGGGGGGGTTACCTTGCGGGTGCACTCCCGAGTCATTCATTCAGCGTCCATAGCTGCCGAATGTATGACTCGGCCCCGCCCCCTTGGCGCCCGCATTATAGGTTTTGATTGACAGCAGCGGGAGCCAATGGCTGTGCCGAGGTAAATTCGAGGCTCAGGTAAGTAAAATGGGGGGCTAGGGGGGCAGTTTACAACCCTTTTAACAGGCTGTGAGGCGGGCGGCGGCGGGCAGAGAGTCGCTGATTGCCGCCATTACTAGTAAAAAAAATAATAATATGTCCCCAGATTTTATTTTAAAAATCTGGTCACCTTACCATAAGGTGGAAGTGACCAGGCCGTTGTACAGCGATCTGAGCTCCATTAGCTTCAATAGGGGGCAGGTGAGACATTAGAGCCCTAAAAGACCCCTGAGGTCTCATTAACCACTTAAGGACCGAGCCTCTTTCTGAGATTTGGTGTTTACAAGTTAAAAACAGTTTTTTTTTGCTAGAAAATTACTTATAACCCCCCAAACATTATATATTTTATTTTTCCTAACACCCTAGAGAATAAAATGGTGGTTGTTGCAATACTTTTTGTCACACCGTATTTGCGCAGCGGTCTTACAAGCGCACTTTTTTTTGGGAAAAAATACACTTTTTGGAATTAAAAAATAAGACAACAGTAAAGTTAGCCCAACTTTTTTCTATATTGTGAAAGATAATGTTACGCCGAGTAAATTGATACTCAACATGTCACGCTTCAAAGTTGCGCCCGCTTGTGGAATGGCGACAAACTTTTACCATTAAAAATCTCCATAGGCGACGTTTAAAAAAATTCTACAGGTTGCATGTTTTAAGTTAGAGAGGAGGTCTAGGGCGAGAATGATTTCTCTCACGCCAACGATCGCGGCGATACCTCACATGTGTGGTTTGAACATCGTTTTTATATGCGGGCGCTGCTCACGGACGCGTTCGCTTCTGCACGCGAGTTCGTTGGGACGGGGCGGTTTAAAAAAAATAAAAATTCTTATTTATTTTCCTTTTACGTTTTTATTTTGACACTGTTTTTTTTTTGTTTTTTTTTTTTTAAATGGCTCACTTTTATTCCTATTACAAGGAATGTAAACATCCTTTGTAATAGAAAAAAACATGACAGGTTCTCTTAAATATGAGATCTGGGGGTCAAAAAGACCTCACAGCTCATATTTACACTAAAATGCAATAATAAAAAAAAATAATAAAAAAAGAGCATTTAAGAGCATTGGGCGGAAGTGACGTTTTGCCAACGTCAGGCCAGGAGAAGGATCCGATCGCCTCCGCCGCTGCCGACGGCTTAAGTAAGCGGCCCTCTCTCGCCGCCGATAAAAGTGATCTTGCAGCGAATCCACCGCAGAGACCACTTTTATCCTGAAGAGGACCGCTCGCTCTTGAAGAGAATAGTGGGGTTATGGTAGCTAGCTGCTATCATACCAACGGTATTCCTCTTCAAAGTAGCGACATAAAACGATGGCGGGCGGTCCCAAAGTGGTTAAAGAGAACCTGTCACAATAGTGTCACATAGGAGACATCACCCACCCTCTTTCCCCGAAAAAATATTTTGGCCCCCCCCCCCACACACACACGTATACAGGGATACGAATATAAAAGCGCTTCTTGAGTGCCTACATACAAAAATGCTGATTGTACTGCACGTTACATATTGCTGCGCACACAGGAGTGAGAGCAATAATTCTAGGGCCGTTAATCACAGATTGCATTTAAAGCGGGATTCCACCCACGATTTATTAATTTTTTTAAAGTCAGCAGCTGTACACTGTAGCTGCTGACTTTTAATAACCCCTCGATCCTGGCAGGTCCCGGCGCCACCATCCTCAGTAAGGGAAACAGGCAGTGCAGCCGCGCGTTTCCTACTGCGCATGCACGAGTCTCGCGGCGCTTTGTGAATGGGGTGGCTGCTTTCTGGGACACACACAGTTCCCAGAAGGCAGCGCGCCCCATTCACCAGAAGACGACGCAAGGAGGAAGAGGAAGAAGACCAGCCGCGGACTAGGAAGAGGCAGATTAGGAACATCCGCATAGCAACCGCCATTTCTGGTAAGTAAAATTTTTTTTTTTTTTCAATAGTTTTTTTTCTATTTTTTTTTCAGGATTTTGGCGTAATTTTTTTTTTTTTTTTTTTTTAGGGTGGAACTCCACTTTAACTATTGTGCTAACATTTTGTGACATTAAAAAAAACTGGAACTACCACTATTTTATTCTCCAGGGTCTTTGCTTTCAGAAAATATAGAACGTTTGGGGGAGTTTTAAGTCATCTTCAGGCCCAAACTGATTTTCAAATGTGTGCAAAAAAATGCAAAACCGGATCTGGCCGTGAAAGGGTTAAAAAGAATGGAAATTAATAGAAAGTATAAAAAAAAAAAAGAAAAAAAAATAGCAATCAAATACACACAAAAAAAGGAAACACATACCTGTGTGTTGTCGTTAAAGGAGGTGAAAAACCTTCTGTGGACGGTGCAGCTCTAGGGTGACCACGCGTCCCGAATTGCCCAGGACAGTCCCGCATTTTGCAGGTCTGTCCCGGGCACATTCATTCCAGGACAATACAGTGTCCCGGAATGAAACTGACACAGCTACCCCCCGGGCCAATCTGATTCCCCCAAAAAAGGCCGCCACATCACCGCTTTACTCACTGACAGTACTTGTCCTGCCCGGGAATTCCTGGAGGAGCACAATCCCCGCCCCCTGCTTGTGATTGGGGAAATCATAAATCCCGCCTCTTGTGTCCAATCACTGTGCTGTGATTTGTTACAGCACAAGCTGATTTTTGGGAAGGGAGGGTGTCCCTGAATGGTAGTTTGGAAATGTGGTCACCCTATGCAGCTCCCCCCAGAGCCCCCTTTTACTTACCTGAATCCGATCGTTCCAGCGACGGGGACGAGGACAGCAGCTCCAGCGGCTGTTTTGGGTCCTCATTGGATAGATTAATAGCAGCAGGAGCCATTGGCCGAGTCCTGCCGTCTGTGTCAATGGACTCAGCAACAGGACTCTGGAGCGTGCCCGCAGGAGTGCCCCCAGAGAATGTGGCTCTCTGTGCGGGCATTTAATGCAGAGGAGGAGCCAGCAGAGCCCCCGGGGGACCCCAGAAAAGGAGGATCGGGGCTGCTCTGTGCAAAACCCTTATAACATGTTTGTTATTTTTTATTTTTTTTAAACAAACCTTTACAATCACTTTAAGGCTCCATGCACACAGGACGCTCAAAAAAGTTGTTCTGAACGTCGGATTGCTGGCAGGAAACGAATGCTTTAAAAACGTGATTTTATCGGCGTTTTGCATTGCCGTCAATGCACGTTTAGCGGCGCTAGCTTTTAGCCGCGTTTTTCTGCCTCTATTCAAAATCAATGGTTCCCTATGGGAGCCCATTGATTTGAATAGAAGCCGCACCAGAAGTTGGATCATCATGTGTGCTGAGGATGAAGGGGAACCCCACCAAAATGAAAAAAAAAATTGGCGTGGGGTAACCCCCTCGGATGATACCAGACCCTTCGGTGTGGTATGGATTTTAAGTGGAACCCCCTTCGCTGAAAAAACGGCGTGGGGGTCCTCCCAAAATCTATACCAGACCCTTATCCGAGTATGCAGTCCAGCAGCCCAGGAAAGGGGGGGGGGGTGCTTTGGCCGGTGGTTATGGGGATCTGCAGGCGGGGTTTTTTCTGAATCTAGAAGCCCCCTTTGTCCCATCCCATGTGAATGAGTAAGGGTTACATAGCACCTCTACTCATTCACCAAAAAAAAAGGTGTAGTGTAAAAATGACAGGAGTCTGTCACCCACCGTCACCGCTGACCCAAAAAAAGAAAAAAGGTCCACTGTGGTCGAAGGGTCCCGGCATCTAACAGTTCTTAAATAACTAAAGGGCGGGGCCACCCGGTGACATTACCGCGTGACCTGGTCCCCTTGTGACGTCGTCGGCCAGGGGCATGCTAGGTTCAATTAAAAAGTTGAATGTAATACAATTACCGTATATACTCGAGTATAAGCCGACCCGAGTATAAGCCGAGATACCTACTTTTACCACAAAAAACTGGGAAAACGTATTGACTCGAGTATAAGCCGAGGGGAGGAAATGTGCCCATTGCCCAACCTTACTGTGCCCATTGCCACCTCACTGCCCATTGTCACCTCACTGTGCCCATTGTCACCTCACTGTGCCCCCTTACTGTGCCCATTGTCACCTCACTGTGCCCCCTTACTGTGTCCATTGCCATCTCACTGCCCATTGTCACCTCACTGTGCCCCCTTACTGTGTCCATTGCAGCCTCCCTGTGCCCGAGTCAGTGTACCTCAAAATCTTGTAATTCCGCGGCCGGCGTCCATTGTTCAAATCTCGCGCCATTCTCCCTGTCCCTTCCGTGATAGGCGTTTCCAGCAAACACTGTGTTGAGTGTTTGCGCCTATCACGGAGGTCCTCTCATTCCCCGACTCCGTTTCCCAGCAGGCACTGTGTTCAGTGCTCCGCCAATCACGGACGTCGGACAAGAGGACCTCCATGATAGGCGCAAACACTCAACACAGTGTTTGCTGGAAACGCCTATCGTGGAAGGGACAGGGAGAACGGCGCGAGATTTGAACAATGGACGCCGGCCGCGGAATTTCGCGATTTTCAGGTACTGACTCGAGTATAAGCCGAGGGGTATACTTTCAGCCCTAAAAAAAGGGCTGAAAAACTTGGCTTATACTCGAGTATATACGGTATATATATATATATATTTAAAAAACGGTCCATTTCGGTTTCCATTTCGGTTTTCGGCCAAGTGCATCCTGAATTTTTGGTTTTCAGTTTCCATCCACAATTTTCATTTCGGCGCACCACTACTGTTGGCGACAGCTCAGTCAATGTGCTAGGAGCGCGCAGTGTGCTCACTCCCAGCATACAAATTTAGCCCATCAGGGATGCAAATGTACTGTGGCTAGGCATTAAAGCACACTTTTTTTGCCGCCACATATATGCGTTCTGCGGCCGGCAAAAAGTTAAGTCCTAGCCTTGTACATAACACATCCAAAATCAGTAAACACGGCCAAACAGTTATTCATAACGTGTACTTACTGCTGAGTGTTGTGTTTGATATAGAGTGCTTGTTAAAGTTATAGCCCCTGAATAGATTATGAACCTCTATGATCAGCCATGGGCCTGTATATGTTGTTTTATCCAGCAGAGCTCATTAATGATTGAACACTATGATCGATATCGTGAACACAAAGAGACTAAGTCCCCCCCGGCCCGCCCCGCTACGGACTCCATTAATTATTTATCAGCTGAAGTTTCAGAAAGGAGACCTTATTATCTGTTATTGTTGCCCATTAAACCAATCCGACCTGTGACATCAATCAGTGAAAATTGCTATTCCCAGCCAGAAAACACTTAAATTGTGCTTAAAGTGAACCTGTCACCAAACTGGACTATTCCAACTGAGCATATGATGGAAAAATACATAAGTAGAGGTTATGTTTAGTGAAAACCGCATGTCAAAAGGACCAGTAGATCCAGAGATATGGGCAGCTGAAGTTATAGGCAAGAGTCGGCATTTTAGGTATAAGTTGAGAATGGCCCCACCCCTTCTGCTTCTCTATTGGTCCTCCAATGCGACAGGCAACTTGGGAGGGGCGGGGCTAAAGTCAACTTTTCCATACAACTTCATATGGCTTTATCTTTGGATCTACAGATCATTTTAACATGCTGTTTTCGCTGAAAGTAGCCTCTCCTTGTGTATTTTCTTGTCACATGCTTGAATTTGTGTTAGCTTTACACCCTTTTACTGACAACAAAGTAAGGCATACGTCAATGGCAGTGGCGGCTTTTACGCTGTGCGCACTTGTCAAGCCTACTGTTGGCTTTCCAAGTGACTATTTCCATAGCCATCAGAACATATTACTCACCCTGCACGAGGACCCCACACTGCCATGTATCCCTTGGTCCTCTGTCCTGTTTGTGGGTATGGCGGGTGTCACTGGGTGGAGCAAACCTTTGCTAACTGAATACCCATCCAATAAATTAACTGTATGAGACATGTACTGCACTTCCTGGTTCAGAAAAAAAGCCAAGGAACACTCCAAGCTCACTTACCGACCAGCCCATGGACAACCAAAAGATCCTGTTAACATTATGCGTTAAAAATAGTGGTTTAGTCTGCACACATTTGCAAAGACATGCGGCACCCCGGTATCTGTAGTCCTATAACTGACTTATGAGTGACTCCACAATGGAAACACATTTTTTTTTCTAACATATGATTCCTTCCAATGCTACTTGCTGCAATGGTCAGTTATAGGTGGGGGCAGTGGCTTCCTTTCTTGTACTTCCTGGTTCAGAGCTGTCCTTCCCTGTTTGCTGTGGTTGCGGATGAAGCTGATCAAGTAGGATCTGTGCTTGGTCAGCTTCATTTGGGTCCACAGGTGACCCCTGCTGTCCCCATGCACGATGACCCCCCTGCCATGCATCCCGGGCTCCTCTTTCTTGCTTGCGATCCTAGGACTGGCATGGTGGCTATCACTGAGTGGAGCAAAAGATGCTGAGTCAAGTTAGGTAGGAAAAAAAAAAAAAAAGTAAAAAAGATAAATAAATTAACAAATAATACAAAATAAATAAAAATAAATGTAAACCCCTGTGTCCTACTTTGCGGCAAGAGCAATAATTCTAGGGCCATAATTCACAGTGAACGTTAAACTAATGACCTGTATGGGCTTTTAAAGCATCACCTATGGACAATTTTGGGTACCAAAATTTGTCGTTATTTCATGGGCACACTTTGAAGGCTCTGGTATCTACACTGAGCAAAATTATAAAATGCAACACTTTTGTGTTTGGCCCTATTTATCATGAGCTGAACTCAAAGATCTACAACTTTTTCTATGTACACAAAAGGCCTATTTCTCTAAAATATTGTTCACAGTGTGTGTTGGACCCCTTTCACACTGGGTCGTTTTGCAGGCGCTATTGCGCTAAAAATAGCGCCTGCAAACCGACCTGAAACAGCCGCTGTTGTCTCTCCAGTGTGAAAGCCGGAGGGCTTTCACACTGGAGCGGTGCGCTGGCAGGACGGTAAAAAAAGTCCTGCTAGCCGCATCTTTGGATCGGTGAAGGAGCGCCGCAAATCCGACGGTAAAGCGCCGCTAAAAATAGCGGCCCTTTACCGCCGACGCACCTCCCGCCCCAGTGTGAAAGGGGCCTTAGTGAGCACTCCGTTGCCGAGATAATCCATCCACCTCACAGGTGTGGCGTATCAAGATGCCAATTAGACAGCATGATTATTGCACAGGTGTGCCTTAGGCTGGCCACAATAAAAGGCCACTCTAAAATGTGCAGTTTTATCACACAGCACAAAGCCTCAGATGTTGCAAGTTTTGAGGGAGCGTGCAATTGGCATGACTGACTGCAGGAATGTCCACCAGAGCTGTTGACCTTGAATTGAATGTTTATTTCTCTACCATAAGCCGTCTCCAAAGGCATTTCAGAAAATTTGGAAGTACATCCAACCGGCCTCACAACTGCAGACCACGTGTAACCACACCAGCCCAGGACCTCCACATCCAGCATCTTCACCTCCAAGATACGCGCATCTTGGTGTCAGTGGGAGGAATAGTGCCCCATCATTGGTATCAGTGGGAGCAGTGGCAGCTGGTGCTCAAAATTTTGGGGGGGGGGGGGGGGGGCGCGCAAACAAAAAAAAACATCGATTGCAGCCACTGTGCCCGTCAAACGCAGCCACTGTGCCAATCAAATGCAGCCACTGTGCCAATCAAACGCAGCCACTGTGCCATCAATTGCCGCCACTGTGCCATCAATTGCCGCCACTGTGCCATCAATTGCCGCCACTGTGCCATCAATTGCCGCCACTGTGCCATCAATTGCCGCCACTGTGCCATCAATTGCCGCCACTGTGCTATCAATTGCCGCCACTGTGCTATCAAATGCAGCCACTGTGCCATCAAACGCAGCCACTGTGCCATCAATTGCCGCCACTGTGCCATCAATTGCCGCCACTGTGCCATCAATTGCCGCCACTGTGCCATCAATTGCCGCCACTGTGCCATCAATTGCCGCCACTGTACCCATCAAACGCAGCCACTGTGCCAATCAAACGCAGCCACTGTGCTATCAATTGCCGCCACTGTGCCATCAATTGCCGCCACTGTGCCATCAAATGCAGCCACTGTACCCATAAATTGCCGCCACTGTGCCATCAAACGCATTTTTTTGGGGGGGGGGGGGGCGCGCAAACAAACTGAAGAAAAAAAAACATCAATTGCAGCCACTGTGCCCGTCAAACGCAGCCACTGTGCCAATCAAATGCAGCCACTGTGCCAATCAAACGCAGCCACTGTGCCATCAATTGCCGCCACTGTGCCATCAATTGCCGCCACTGTGCCATCAATTGCCGCCACTGTGCCATCAATTGCCGCCACTGTGCCATCAAATGCCGCCACTGTGCCATCAAATGCCGCCACTGTGCCATCAAACGCAGCCACTGTGCCATCAATTGCCGCCACTGTGCCATCAATTGCCGCCACTGTGCCATCAATTGCCGCCACTGTGCCATCAATTGCCGCCACTGTGCCATCAATTGCTGCCACTGTGCCATCAAATGCAGCCACTGTACCCATAAATTGCCGCCACTGTGCCATCAAACGCAGCCACTGTGCCATCAAACGCAGCCACTGTGCCATCAAACGCAGCCACTGTTCCCATCAAACGCAGCCACTGTACCCATAAATTGCCGCCACTGTGCCATCAAACGTAGCGACTGTTCCCATCAATTGCTGCCACTGTGCCCATCAATTGCTGCTACTGTGCCCATCATTTGCCGCTACTGTGCCCATCAACTGCTGCCAGTGTGCCCATCAATTGCTGACACTGTGCCCATCAATTGCTGCCACTGTGCCCATCAATTGCCGCTACTGTGCCCATCCATTGCTGCCAGTGTGCCCATAAATTGGCACTACTGTGCCCCATCAAATGCTGCCAGTGTGCATCCCCCGACCGCCTGGCACTTACCCTGTCTCTGTGGGGCAGCGGGTCACGGCGGTGTCCTCCACGCTCCTCAATGTCTTCTCCTGTCTTCTTTTCCTGTCCTCTGCTATGATTGGATGCCTGATAGGCATCCAATCACAGCGCCTGGCGTTTCAGCCAATCAGGTGACAGGTAACAGGCCCGAGCACCTGATTGTCTGAGAGGCGGTTCAGTGTTAGGAAAGCGAATATTCATTCGCTTTCCTAACACAACGCTGAGTGAACAGCAAGCGCCCAGCATGGCGCCCGCTGTTCACCTTTTTGGATGCCTATTAGAGCTTATGGCTCTAACCAGGTGCTTCCAAAAAATACCCCGCCGCTGTAGTTAAGGTGCCCGGTGCCCGAAAAAGGGGTCGGGCACCTGAATAGGGGGTGGCAGCGGCGACCATAGATAGATCCATGCAATGCATATGGTGATAGATTAGGGTGACCAGACATCCCCGGTTTCAGGGGACAGTCCCCAGATTGAGGACACTGTCCCCGGTTTTGTCCCCGGATTGGATTTGAACAGGGGCCCGGGCAATTTCAAAGACAGTCAGTGCAGAATAAAAAAAAAAAAATCTGAATTACACACCCCCGCTCCGCCGCTCCTACTAGCTTAGGGGGGTGTATTTTTTTTCCATTATCTGTGCCCCTTTCTGATGATCAGGTGCTGGTTGGAGCGGAGGGAATATTTCTTCAGTTTCGGGTGCCCATTCAGCTCCGCTCGCATGTTTTTCTGCCTTGGCTCAAGTCCCAGCCAGCCGCCTGCCTGCTTATCTCCTTGCCTTCCCTGGCGGAGTGATCTTCCTCCGCTCCCCACCCAGTAGTAGCCGGGGCCCGGAGAGTTGAGACTTGACAGGCTGTGAGGCGGGCAGTGAGGGGCAGAGAGTCGCTGATTGCCGCCATTACTAGTAAAAAAAAAAAATATGTCCCCGGATTTCATTTTAAAAATCTGGTCACCTTATGATAGAGAGGTGGCAGGAGAGAGGGGGCGGCGCCCGTGCGCTAGGGTGACCACGTGTCCCAGATTGCCCGGGACAGTCCCGCATTTTGCAGGTCTGTCCCGGGCACCTTCATTCCAGGATAATACAGTGTCCCGGAATGAAACTGACACAGCTACCCCCCCTGGGCCAATCTGATGCCCCCAAAAAAGGCCGCCACATCATTGCTTTACTCACTGACAGTACTTGCCCTGGCCGGAAATGCCTGGAGGAGCACAATCCCTGCCCCCTGCCTGTGATTGGAGAAATTATAAATCCCGCCTCTTGCGTCCAATCACTGTGCTTGGATTCGTTACAGCACAAGCTGATTTTTGGGAAGGGGGAGTGTCCCTGAATGGTAGTTCGAAAATGTGGTCACCCTACCGCCACTGAGTGGGAGGAATAGTGTCTCATCATTGGTATCAGTGGGAGGAATGGTGCCCCATTATTGGTGTCAGTGGGAGGAATTGTGTCCCATCATTGGTGTCAGTGGGAGGAATTGTGTCCCATCATTGGTGTCAGTGGGAGGAATAGTGTCCCATTGTAGGTGTCAGTGGCAGGAACTATGCCCCACCATTGCTGACAGTGTGGGGAATAATGTCGCAAGGGCCGGTTTAAGGCCCCTTTCACACTGGGGCAGTTTGCAGACGCTATTGTGCTAAAAATAGCGCCTGCAAACCGAGCCTAAACAGCGGCTGCTGTTTCTCCAGTGTGAAAGCCCGAGGGCTTTCACACTGGAGCAGTGCGCTAGCAGGACCGCTCCGAAAGTCCTGCTAGCAGCATCTTTGGAGCGGTGAGAGGAGCGGTGTGCTTACCGCTCCTACACCGCTCCTTCCCATTGAAAGCAATGGGAAACCGTGGCTATACCGCCGGCAATGCGCCTCTGCAGAGGCGCATTGCTAGCGGTATTAACCCTTTTCCGGCCGCTAGTGGGGGTTAAAACCGCACCGCTAGTGGCCAAATACCGCCGCAATTCTGACGGTATATCGCCGCTAAAAATAGCGGCGCTATACCGCCAGCGCACCTCCCGCCCCAGTGTGAAAGGGGCCTAAAAGCAAGCAAAGGGCAGCATCCGGCCCCCGGGCCGCAGTTTGTAGACTAATGCTCTATACATAGGCGTGCGCAGCCTATTGCATTAGGGTGTGCACCTCAAACCAAAGCTCAAAAACACGTGCATCTGTGTGTGTGTGTATATAGATATATATATCTATATACTGTACATAGAGAGTCTCTCTCTCTCTCTCTCTCTCTCTCTCTCTCTCTCTCTCTCTCCACACATTTTAAAATGTATTAAAACATTTTTAATTAAAAAAACATTTATGAATGTAAACAAACATTTTTTTTTAACTTATTATTTAAATAATCTTTTAACATAAACAAAGCTTTTAAATAAATCTCTAAATCAAATAAGCAATTTTAAAAACTGAACGGTAAGTAGGATTTTTTTTTTTTAATAAGTGTCATGTTTTAATATCCTGAATTGTATTTACTGCTTTAAATAAATTTGTTAGATTCCCCCAGCAACAATAGATTCCCTCAGCAACAATAGATCCCCCAAGAACAAGACATCCCCCCCAGCAACAATAGATCCCTCATGGCAACTATAGCTTCAACAGCAAAAATAGATCCCTCTCAGCAACAATAGACACCCCCAGCAACAATAGATCCATCCCATTAACAATAGATCTCCCCCGCAACAATAGATCACCCCCAGTAATAATAGACCTCCCAGCATCCAGTATCAATATACTCTCCAGCAGCCAACAACATAAGCCCCCTCCCTTAACAGTAGTATTCTCCCATCAACAATTGACCCCCCAGAAACAACAGATCCCACCAGCAGTAATAGACTTCCCCAGCATCAATAGATCACCCAGTGACAATAGAGACCCCATCAGCCAACATCAATAGACACTCCAGCAAATCCCACCACCACTTGGCATATACATTCAGTGCTGAGGTGCCGGAACTGTGTTCTCCCGCATTCCTGCTGAAAAAAAGCCCAGCGGCAATGTGATTCACTGTGTCCAGGCCACACATTGATCGCAGGGATCCCAGTTGCACGCTTTGTGAGCCACACAGGAGTCTCCAATGCAGTGGCGGTGCATCCATAAGGGGCGCACTGGCGCCGCCCCCTCTCTCCTGCTACCTCTCTATCACCATAGATAGATTCATGCAATGCATGAATCTATCTATGATCGCTGCTGCCACTCCCTATTCAGGTGCCTGGCCCCTTTTCAGGTGCTGGGAGCCTGAATTACAGTGGCGTTTTTGGAAGAACCTGATTAGAGGCGTAGGCTCTAATAGGCGTCCAAAAAGGTGAACAGAGGGCGCCATGCTGGGCGCTTGCAGTTCACTCAGCGTTATGTCAGGAAAGGGAATGATTATTCCCTTTCCTAACACTGAACCGCCTCTCAGCCAATCTGGTGCTCATGTCTATTACCTGTCACCTGATTGGCTGAAACGACAGGCGCTCTGATTGGATGCCTATCAGGCGTACAATCATAGCAGAGGAAGGGAAGAGAGGACGGGAGAAGACATTGAGGAGCGTGCAGGACACCGCCGCCGTGACCCGCTGCCCAACCAAGACAGGTAAATGCCGGGCGGGTGGGGAATGCACACTGGCAGCATTTGATAGGCACAGTAGCGGCAATTGATGGGCACAGTGTCAGCAATTGATGGGCACACTGGCAGCAATTGATGGGCACACTGGCAGCAATTGATGGGCACACTGGCAGCAATTGATGGGCACACTGGCAGCAACTGATGGGCACAGTAGCGGCAATTGATGGATACACTGGCGGCAATTGATGGGCACACTGGCAGCAATTGATGGGCACACTGGCAGCAATTGATGGGTACAGTAGCTGTGTTTGATGGCACAGTGGCGGCAATTTATGGGCACAGTGGCTGCGTTTGATGGCACAGTCGCGGCAATTTATGGGCACAGTAGCTGCGTTTGATGGACACAGTGGCTGCAATTGATGGGGGGGGGGGGTTTCAGCTTGTTTGCGCCCCCCCCAAAAATTTTGAGCACCAGCTGCCACTGCTCCAATATGGGCTGACGTACAGGTACGTTAACCCACATTTGGCACTGCTTTCCGTACGCCATATATTGGGGCTGTGGGCATATGGGAAGTGGTTAATATACACTTGGGATATATTTTTTTTATACCAAAGACATATAGTATATATATATATATATATATAACATACTTTTTTGCTGACAGGCCAATTGTATATGTGCGATTATATATATATATATATATATATATATATATATATATATTTTTACACAATATATATCTATAATATATAGATATATATATATATATTGTGTAAATATATATATATATATTGTGTAAATATATATATATATATATATATATATATATATATAACATATACAATTGTCTTGTCAGCGAAAAAGCATGTAATATATATATATATTTATATATATATATATTACAAGCCAGGGTAAGGTAAGGTTTATCAATTGGTTGGCTGTTTTGGCAAAAAAAAAAATGGTAATTTGTGCACAGACCACAGTGCTGTCTCTCTCACACTCGCTCTCACCTTGATTAAACAGGCTGTCTGCCTAAAGCCGCTGCCGCTATCCAGGCTACTCCGCTGCTTCTGATGGCGTCAGGAGAGAAAGGCCGGAGGGGGGACGGAGTGCAGAATTAGATCACTCCGCCGGCGGGACCTGCAGCCGGAACTATAGAAGCTGCATCGGCTTATGCGGCTCCTGGCGGTGTTACTCCGCGGCTAGTTCCCTCCCTGCTCCTTCCTCCCACTCGTAGCAAACAGCTGTATTTGCCAGCCGGCGGCAGGACATTACCCGGGCAGTGACTGAGTGACTGGTACACACAAGTACGTACATTGCAGGCACAGTCATTGCAGAAGAAGGGCACAGCAGGGATGATTAGAGTGTGCCTGGGCACACCCGGCACACCCCGTGGGCACGCCTATGGCTCTATATTAAAAGGTATTGCAGTCGGGGTCCCTTGTAAGTGTCCTTTTGGACACATCGGAGTAAGGAAGGGAAACTATATAGCATAGTTTGCAGTAACACCCAGAATCCCAGTGAGAAGCCTGCTGAATAGAACAGTAATAGATGATATTAAATCTAAAGTGAAGGTAAAACAAATGGACCGATTTCAGATGTTTTCTACTAGGGATGAGCTTCGTGTTCGAGTCGAACATACGTTCGACTCGAACATCGGCTGTTCGATCGTTCGACGAAGATCGAACGATTTGGGCCGTTCGCGCCAAATTCGAGTGACGCGAACGGCCCACAATGCACTACGCCATCACAGTGTCATCCAGGCGCTGTGATTGGCCAAGCATGCACTGTGACCCCGCATGCTTGGCCAATCACATCGCCGGCAGCGAGGAGAGCAATGATTGGCCACAGGCAGGATGCCTGTGGCCAATTATTGCTGAGGGTGTTTAGTACACGCCCCACACTATAAAAGGCCGCCAGCACGGCGGCCTAGTGTAGTGTGTTCCGGAGCAGGGAAAGACAAGCATAGGCAGGGACAGTGACATTTATTTCTTTCTTGCTTAACCTGGATTCCTTTAGTTTAGGGAAAGAGAAGGATAGGTAGGGAGAGTGTCAGTGTGTTTTACTGTGCGAGTCCTTGTTTCTAGGGACAAAGAAGGAAAGTGAGGGGATTTCTCCTTGTGCTATAGTGTGCTTTAAAAAAACATTTTTTCTAGGGACAGAAAACTGTAGGTAGGGAGAGTGTCAGTTTCTTTCACTGTGCCAGTCCTTGTTTCTAGGGACAAAGAAGGAAAGTGAGGGGAATTCTCCTTGTGCTATAGTGTGCTTTAAAAAAACATTTTTTCTAGGGACAGAAAACTGTAGGTAGGGAGAGTGTCAGTTTCTTTCACTGTGCCAGTCCTTGTTTCTAGGGACAAAGAAGGAAAGTGAGGGGAATTCTCCTTGTGCTATAGTGTGCTTTAAAAAAACATTTTTTCTAGGGACAGAAAACTGTAGGTAGGGAGAGTGTCAGTTTCTTTCACTGTGCCAGTCCTTGTTTCTAGGGACAAAGAAGGAAAGTGAGGGGAATTCTCCTTGTGCTATAGTGTGCTTTAAAAAAACATTTTTTTCTAGGGACAGAAAACTCTAGGTAGGGAGAGTGTCAGTTTCTTTCACTGTGCCAGTCCTTGTTTCTAGGGACAAAGAAGGAAAGTGAGGGGAATTCTCCTTGTGCTATAGTGTGCTTTAAAAAAACATTTTTTTCTAGGGACAGAAAACTGTAGGTAGGGAGAGTGTCAGTTTCTTTCACTGTGCCAGTCCTTGTTTCTAGGGACAAAGAAGGAAAGTGAGGGGAATTCTCCTTGTGCTATAGTGTGCTTTAAAAAACCATTTTTTCTAGGGACAGAAAACTGTAGGTAGGGAGAGTGTCAGTTTCTTTCACTGTGCCAGTCCTTGTTTCTAGGGACAAAGAAGGAAAGTGAGGGGAATTCTCCTTGTGCTATAGTGTGCTTTAAAAAAACATTTTTTCTAGGGACAGAAAACTCTAGGTAGGGAGTGTCAGTTTCTTTCACTGTGCCAGTCCTTGTTTCTAGGGACAAAGAAGGAAAGTGAGGGGAATTCTCCTTGTGCTATAGTGTGCCAAAGCATTCCTCATCAACCATCTTTGAAATCCTTGTTTTTTGGACAGTCAGGGAAATTGTCGTTGTGCTATTCTGTGCAAAAGCAATAATCCTCAACCATATTTAGAAATCCTTAAGTAAAGGGACAGAGAAGGACACCTGAAGGTAGCCCTTATTGCTTTTTTCCCCATCTCCCTGCAGGCCATCTATTAGAATGTCTGGAAGGCAAACAAGGAGAGGCAGACAGTCAGGAGGCAATAAAAGAGGGCAAGCAGGCTCTGTGTCTGGGGGCAACAGTGCTGGTCGTGGACGCGGTGCATTGTCATCAGCACATGGCCATGGGACACGCTTGTCCTTCTTTTCGGCAGCTGGACATGTTGAGCCACATCATGCCGAAGACTTGGTAGAGTGGATGACCAAGCCCTCCTCCTCCTCCTCATCCTCTCTCACCCAGGCTCAGGGTACTGGCAAAGCAGCTGCCAAAGCGTCCTCTTCCCTGGTATCAATGTCAGACTCATCATCAGTCACTCCTTCCCTAGACCCACCATGTCCTCCTCCTGAGGAGTCCCCCGAACTGTTTGAGCACAGTGTTGGGTACATGCTCCAGGAGGATGCCCAGCGTTTCGAAGGGTCTGATGATGAAACCCAGCTACAGGAAGGCAGTAGCGTGAGAGCAGACAGAGGGGATGCTCAAGAAGGACACCAATCTGGCAGTCATGTTCCAGCAGCTGCAGCATACTGCCAGATTGGCTCCAGTGATGAGGAGGGAGGGGATGATGAGGTCACTGACTCCACGTGGGTGCCTAATAGGAGAGAGGAGGAGGAGGAGGATGAGGAGGAGGCACATCTCCAACGAGGCAGGATGCCCTTTGGTGGCCAGCGTAAGGGCAGTACACCGACGGAATCACACCGCAGAGCTCCGCCTGTGCAGGGCGCTGCCTCTGCCCGTCATTCAAAAAGTTCCTTGGTGTGGGCCTTTTTTGAGGCTAGTGCATCAGATCGCACAGCTGCTGTTTGCAACATATGTCTCAAGCGTATATCGCGTGGCCAAAACATCAGCCGCTTGGGTACCACATGCCTGACCAGACATATGTTGACCTGCCATGCAGCTCGTTGGCAAGCCTACCTCAAAGACCCACACCAAAGAACAAAGCGGACCTCTCCTTGCACCGCATCAGCTGGGATCTCCAACCCCACTATGACTTCAGTCCTCTCTGAAACATGCACTGAGAGGAATGAAGGTGTAGAATTAGGTGTGTCACAGCCAAGTACTTGCGGCCACTCTGCTAGCAGTACACCGACGTCCGATTCTAGCAGGCAAATTTCCCTGCCCCAGCTGCTGGACCGTCGAAAGAAGTTCACTCCCAGCCATCCACATGCCCAGCGGTTGAATGCTAGCTTGGCTAAATTGCTAGCGCTTCAACTGCTGCCTTTTCAGTTGGTAGACTCGGCCCCCTTCCGTGAGTTTGTGCAATGTGCGGTTCCTCAGTGGCAGGTTCCCAAACGCCACTTTTTCTCACGGAAGGCTATTCCGGCTCTCTACCGGCATGTGGAAGGCAATGTCTTGGCCTCGCTGGACAGGGCGGTCAGCGGTAAGGTGCATATTACCGCTGACTCATGGTCCAGCAGGCATGGACAGGGACGTTACCTTTCTTTCACGGCCCATTGGGTCACTCTTTTGGCAGCTGGGAAGGATGCAGGACAAGGTGCAGTAGTGTTGGAGGTTGTTCCACCGCCACGCCTCCAAAATGCTACTACTGGTTGTGACACACCTCTCTCCTCCACCCCCTCCTCTTCTTCTTCCTCCATGGCCTCTTCCTGTGGTTTGTCCTATGAACCAGCGGTGCTCCGTAGCCGTTCACGGGGCTACGCAAGTACGCAGGCAAAAAGATGCCATGCCGTGCTTGCGCTGGTGTGTTTGGGGGACAGAAGCCACACTGGGGCAGAGGTCCTGTCTGCTCTGCAGGGCCAGGCCGAGAGGTGGTTGACGCCACGCCAGCTTAAGCCAGGAATGGTGGTTTTGCGACAATGGCACCAACCTCCTCTCCGCCCTCCGACAGGGACAACTGACCCATGTGCCCTGTGTGGCTCACGTCCTTAACCTGGTGGTGCAGCGGTTCTTGGGCAGGTACCCGGGCTTACAGGATGTCCTGAGGCAGGCCAGGAAAGTCTGTGTGCATTTCCGCAGATCTTATAATGCCAGTGCTCGCCTGGCTGAGCTGCAAAAGGAGTTGAACCTGCCCAAGAACCGCCTTATATGTGACATGCCCACCAGGTGGAACTCAACGTTGGCCATGCTGCAGCGGCTGCACACGCAGCAGAGGGCCATCAATGAGTACCTGTGCAACTACGGCACCAGGACAGGGTCAGGGGAGCTTGGTTTTTTTTCTCCACGCCAGTGGGGCATGATCAGGGATGCATGCACTGTCCTGGCACCATTTGAGGAGGCCACGAGGATGGTGAGCAGTGACAGTGCATGCATCAGTGACACTGTACCTCTTGTCCACCTGTTGGAGCACACGCTGCGTGGAATAATGGACAGGGCACTTGAGGCAGAACAGAGGCAGGAAGAGGAGGACTTCCTTGCCTCTCAAGGCCCCCTTTACCCAGACAGTGTTCCTTCTGTCCCACCCATCGCACAGGAAGAGGAAGAGGAGGATTGTGTCAGCATGGAGGTGGAGGCTGGCACTCAGCATCATCAGCAGCAGTCTTTTAGGGATGATTTACAGTCCCAAGAAACCAGTGGACTTGTACGTGGCTGGGAGGAGGTGGCTGCGGATCATGTCGTCCTTAGTGACCCAGAGGACTCCGGAGCGAATGCCTCAGCAAACCTACGCTGCATGGCCTCCCTGATCCTGCAAAGTCTGCGGAAGGATCCTCGTATTCTTCGGATCAAGGAGAGGGACCATTACTGGCTGGCCACTCTCCTTGATCCACGGTACAAGGGTAAGGTTGCGGACCTTATGTTACCTTCGCAGAGGGAGCAGAGGATGAGACAACTCCGGGAGGCCTTGCAGAAAGGTCTGTGCAACGCGTTCCCAGAGACTGGCAGGTTACAAACTCCTGGTCCTGGACAACGAGTTGCTGAGGCTTCGGCCAGTCAAAGAAGGAGCGGTGGGGAAGGTGGCCGTCTGACCGATGCGTTCAGACAATTCTTTAGTCCGCAGCCCCAAAGTATGATCGGTTCCAGCAACCATCGCCAGCGTCTGATAAACATGGTGCAGGAATATCTAGGGGCAAGGTCAGACTTGGACACCTTCCCCACCGAAAATCCTCTGGCTTACTGGGTCTTGAGGATGGATCACTGGCCAGAGCTTGCACAGTATGCAATTGAGCTACTGGCCTGTCCTGCATCCAGCGTTCTTTCGGAACGCACATTCAGTGCTGCTGGAGGATTTGTCACGGATCACAGGGTGCGCCTGTCCACCGACTCGGTTGATCGACTGACTTTCATCAAGATGAACCAGTCTTGGATCACCACCAGCTACCACACACCTGATGCTGATATAACAGACTAATTGATTTTAACATGTCACATCCCTTCAAGACTGATGCTGATGCTGAGTGCCTGTGCTGTTATGTTGACTGGCTATCCTCCTCCTCCGAGTCCTCAATGATACGATTGATGATGATAGCTTGGAAGATCATTTTTGTTTATGGGTGCCGCCACCAGTGGCTAAGGCCCAATTTTTCAGCCCCTGTTTTACAGGGGCGTGTAATTACAATTTTTTTAGCAATAATTTGCCATAGGGCTCATTGCTGTGCTCCAAGTACAGTATCTGTGAGGGGTTGGAGTGTTGTGGCACCAGTGCCTAAGGCCCAATTTTTCAGCCCCTGTTTAACAGGGGCGTGTCATTACAATTTTTGAAGCAATACTTTGCAACAGGGCTCATTGCTGTGCTCAAAGTAACGTATCTGTGAGGGGTTGTAGTGTTGTGCCACCAGTGCCTAAGGCCCAATTTTTCAGCCCCTGTTCAACAGGGGCATGCAATTACAATTCTTGATCTAATAATTCACAGCAGGGCCCATTGCTGCACCCACCAAGAGTAACTCTGAGGGCTTACAGTGTTGTGGCAACGCCACCACCACCACCACCACCACGAAAGGCCCAATTTTTCAGCCCCTGTTCAAAAGGGGCATGTAATTACAATTCTTGATCTAATAATTCACAGCAGGGCCCATTCCTGCACCCACCAAGAGTAACTCTGAGGGCTTACAGTGTTGTGGCAACACCACCACCACCACCACCACCACGAAAGGCCCAATTTTTCAGCCCCTGTTCAACAGGGGCATGCAATTACAATTCTTGATCTAATAATTCACAGCAGGGCCCATTGCTGCACCCACCAAGAGTAACTGTCAGGGCTTACAGTGTTGTGGCACCAGCACCACCATCAAAGGCCCAATTTTTACTACCACTGTTCAACAATTATATGTAATTACAATTCCTGATATAATAGTTGACAGCAGGGCGTTCCAGCACCAACCAAGAGTAACTGTGAGTGCTTACAGTGTTGTGCCAACACCAACAACTAAGGGGCCTATTTCTGCAGAGTATATACGGCAGGTCCCTACTTTCAAACATCCAACTTACAAACGACTCCTACTTGCAAACGCAAGAAGACAACAGGAAGTGAGAGGAAATCTACCACTAGGAAGGAAAATTCTCTCCTGTAAGAATAAATATGGGAGAAAGGTGTCTCCTCTGTACTGATGCTTTATCACCAATCCTTGTTTCAAGAAAAACACCACATTTCAAAAACAGTTGTCATTGGGACGGAAAGTGAGGTGAAATGTTCTGAACAGGGGCACAGACAGCAAAACAAATGTTACAGGGGTGATAACCCTTACCTATGTTTTCCAAAAAGTTTAAAAATAGATTTTTGGGCTGGAGCTACACTTCAACAATGTACCTGTTCAAAATTACAAACAGATTCTACATAAGAACAAACCTACAGTCCCTGTCTTGTATGCACCGCCTGTATACGGCTGTTCAGAGTATATAGGGCCTTTTTTATTTTATGTGCGGGGTTCCCCTTAATATCCATACAAGACCCAAAGGGGCTGGTAATGGGCTGGGGTAGGGGGGGGGGGTCATGGGGTAGCTATGCCATTTTTCTTAAAGATTTTCATCCATATTACCGGGACCAGACATTACATTAAAGCCGCAAGCAGTTTTAAATGGCTTTTTTTTCCTTTAGAAGTGTCATTTTGTGCAGGGACAGTTCTAAACACGGGAAACACGTGGCACTTCACAGGCATACTTTAGACACCCCCCAGGTACGATATTTAACTTTTTTTTTTTCACTTTATGCATCATTAAAATGACTGCTCCCGAAAAACGACCGTTTTTAAAACTTCTTTTTGCATTGATACATGTCCCCTGGTGCAGAACCCGGGTTCCCAAACCCTTTTTAGGACAATAACATGCATAATAGTTGTTATAATTAGCACTTTAGAATTCGAACGTTCGCATCCATTGTATTTAATAGGGTTCTAATGTTCGTACGAACTTTCGGTCCGTTCGCAGGTTCTGGTGCGAACCGAACCCGGGGGTGTTCGGCTCATCACTATTTTCTACATAACATCAGCACTGGGACGGACTTTAGTTCCCGTGTAACGTATGGGAAATAGCGACATGAACGGGACAATTTAGACCGTCTGCTAGAAAACAATTAGGCTAATGAGCTCAATTACCTCGTTAAGCTGTTTTTCGAAACATGTTTCAGCCATTGACAAGACCCCCGCATTGTTCCCCGCCTCACATCTGAACTTTGGCAAGTTCAAAGAACCGCTGTCCCTGAGACCCCAAAGTTTCTCAGGGGAAGATGGAAATTAATGAGGTCAGGAGGAGAGGGGAGGTCAGGCTTCAATGCCAAAAAAAAAAGATCGGCGTGGTCAGAGCGGCTGGTTGGGGGGTCAGAATTCGTAAAGGGGGTTTGGATTCTTTCAGGAAGCAGGACAAGGAACAAATGTATCAACATGGATTCTGTTAGAGGTAGAGGTAGTGCGCTTTGCACACAGGACTTTGTACCTTCCACTAATGCCTAACCTCAGAACAATTTTATTATTTTACATTTTAGATAGACTTGGAAAAAGTAAGTATGACTGTACACTTTTATGTCCGTCCTTAACCACTTCAATACTGGGCACTTTTACCCCCTTCCTGCCCAGGCCAATTTTCAGCTTTCATCGCTGACGCTTTTTAAATGACAATTGCGCGGTCATGCTACATTGTACCCAAACAAAATTTTTATGATTTTGTTCCCACAAATGGAGATTTCTTTTGGTGGTATTTGATCACCACTGGGGTTTTATTTTTTGCTAAAAAAAAAAAAGTTTTTCTTCGTTACTGTTATAAAATTTTGTAAATAAGTACGTTTTCGCCTTCACGGATGGGCACTGATGAGGTGGCACTAATGAGGTGGCACTGATGGGCATTGATGATGGGCACTAATATGCAGCACTGATGGGCACTAATATGCAGCACTGATGGGCACTGATAGGTGGCACTGATAGGCAAAACTGATGGGCACTGATAGGTGACACTGATGGGCACTAATAGAGGACACTGATGGGCACTAATAGAGGACACTGATGGGCGACACTGATGGGTACTTATGGGTGACACTGATGGGCACTTATGGGTGGCACTGATGGGCACTGATAGGTGGCACTGATGGGCATCACCTATAAAGGAGGCACTGGCAGGCATTACTGATGGGCACTGATTGGCATAATTTGTGGGCACAGATTGGCATCCCTTACTGGCAGCCAGTAAAAAAACGGGTCACTTTTCTCCTGCCAGTAAATGCCAGTAAGAGGAAAAGGTTGCCAGTAAAAAATATGGCTGTGACGCTTGGCTCGGAACTGGGCATGCGCAGCTCGTGTCCGGAGCCAGCCAGGACCATCCAAGTGCCTGCTACAGTGTGTTTGGGTGGTACCGGCGGGGGGGGGCGGGTCTGGCGGAGACGGTGCCTGTGCGTGTCGTGTGACGTCATGGGGCAAGGTAGCCGAGCGGCCCAGTGTGCGGGTCTGTGGGACAGGAGCAAGTCCCTGAGCCACTTACTTACTATATTGAAAATAAAATAAGAAATATGCTTTTTACCTTAATATCTACCTTAAATCACATCGCTAATTGCATTTTGTACTTATTTGTAGCCTAAATACTGAAATTTGCACTTACAACTGTAATTTGGTAACTTTTGGAAATACCAGTAAAAACTTGGCTGTTCCAGTAAATGTTGGGTGTCGTGTCAGGTAATTTTAACCTGGTAGGTTGGCAACACTGCATGGGTGGTATACCTGGTGGTCATCAGTGGTGGGCATCCCTGGTGGTCCTGGGTGGGCATCCTCGGGGGGGAACTGCGCTGATAATCAATCAGCACAGACCCCCCCCCCCCCCCCGTCAGGAGAGCAGCCGATCGGCTATCATCTACTCGTGTCCATCAGACGCGATAGAGGAAAAGCCGATACACCGTGATCAGCTCTGATTGGACACAGCTGATCAGGTGGTAAAGAGCCTCCGTTCCCGCTGGGCGAGAAGTGGTTAATCACCACTGGGTGTTTTACTTTTTTGCTAAATAAATGAAAAAAAAAAAAAACACGTTTTCATTTCTTTCTGTTATAACATTTTGCAAATAAATAATTTTTCTTCATGAATTTTGGTCAAACTGTATCCTGCTACATTTCTTTGGTGAAAATAACCCAAATCAGTTTATATTATTTAGTCTGTAGTGCAGAGTAGTGATGAGCCGAACACCCCCGGGTTCGGTTCGCACCAGAACCCGCGAACGGACCGAAAGTTCGTACGAACATTAGAACCCTATTAAATACAATGGATGCGAACGTTCGAATTCTAAAGTGCTAATTATAACAACTATTATGCATGTTATTGTCCTAAAAAGGGTTTGGGAACCCGGGTTCTGCACCAGGGGACATGTATCAATGCAAAAAGAAGTTTTAAAAACGGTCGTTTTTCGGGAGCAGTCATTTTAATGATGCATAAAGTGAAAAAAAAAAAGTCAAATATTCCTTTAAATATCGTACCTGGGGGGTGTCTAAAGTATGCCTGTGAAGTGCCACGTGTTTCCCGTGTTTAGAACTGTCCCAGCACAAAATGACACTTCTAAAGGAAAAAAAAAGCCATTTAAAACTGCTTGCGGCTTTAATGTAATGTCTGGTCCCGGTAATATGGATGAAAATCTTTAAGAAAAATGGCATAGCTACCCCATGACCCCCCCCCCTACCCCAGCCCATTACCAGCCCCTTTGGGTCTTGTATGGATATTAAGGGGAACCCCGCACACAAAATAAAAAAGGCCCTATATACTCTGAACAGCCGTATACAGGCGGTGCATACAAGACAGGGACTGTAGGTTTGTTCTTATGTAGAATCTGTTTGTAATTTTGAACAGGTACATTGTTTAAGTGTAGCTCCAGCCCAAAAATCTATTTTTAAACTTTTTGGAAAACATAGGTAAGGGTTATCACCCCTGTAACATTTGTTTTGCTGTCTGTGCCCCTGTTCAGAACATTTCACCTCACTTTCCGTCCCAATGACAACTGTTTTTGAAATGTGGTGTTTTTCTTGAAACAAGGATTGGTGATAAAGCATCAGTACAGAGGAGACACCTTTCTCCCATATTAATTCTTACAGGAGAGAATTTTCCTTCCTAGGGGTAGATTTCCTCTCACTTCCTGTTGTCTTCTTGCGTTTGCAAGTAGGAGTCGTTTGTAAGTTGGATGTTTGAAAGTAGGGACCTGCCGTATATACTCTGCAGAAATAGGCCCCTTAGTTGTTGGTGTTGGCACAACACTGTAAGCACTCACAGTTACTCTTGGTTGGTGCTGGAACGCCCTGCTGTCAACTATTATATCAGGAATTGTAATTACATATAATTGTTGAACAGTGGTAGTAAAAATTGGGCCTTTGATGGTGTTGCTGGTGCCACAACACTGTAAGCCCTGACAGTTACTCTTGGTGGGTGCAGCAATGGGCCCTGCTGTGAATTATTAGATCAAGAATTGTAATTGCATGCCCCTGTTGAACAGGGGCTGAAAAATTGGGCCTTTCGTGGTTGTGGTGGTGGTGTTGCCACAACACTGTAAGCCCTCAGAGTTACTCTTGGTGGGTGCAGGAATGGGCCCTGCTGTGAATTATTAGATCAAGAATTGTAATTACATGCCCCTTTTGAACAGGGGCTGAAAAATTGGGCCTTAGGCACTGGTGGCACAACACTCCAACCCCTCACAGATACTGTACTTGGAGCACAGCAATGAGCCCTGTTGCAAAGTATTGCTTCAAAAATTGTAATTACACGCCCATGTAAAACAGGGGCTGAAAAATTGGGCCTTAGCCACTGGTGGCGGCACCCATAAACAAAAATGATCTTCCAAGCTATCATCATCAATCGTATCATTGAGGACTCGGAGGAGGAGGATAGCCAGTCAACATAACAGCACAGGCACTCAGCATCAGCATCAGTCTTGAAGGGATGTGACATGTTAAAATCAATTAGTCTGTTATATCAGCATCAGGTGTGTGGTAGCTGGTGGTGATCCAAGACTGGTTCATCTTGATGAAAGTCAGTCGATCAACCGAGTCGGTGGACAGGCGCACCCTGTGATCCGTGACAAATCCTCCAGCAGCACTGAATGTGCGTTCCGAAAGAACGCTGGATGCAGGACAGGCCAGTAGCTCAATTGCATACTGTGCAAGCTCTGGCCAGTGATCCATCCTCAAGACCCAGTAAGCCAGAGGATTTTCGGTGGGGAAGGTGTCCAAGTCTGACCTTGCCCCTAGATATTCCTGCACCATGTTTATCAGACGCTGGCGATGGTTGCTGGAACCGATCATACTTTGGGGCTGCGGACTAAAGAATTGTCTGAACGCATTGGTCAGACGGCCACCTTCCCCACCGCTCCTTCTTTGACTGGCCGAAGCCTCAGCAACTCGTTGTCCAGGACCAGGAGTTTGTAACCTCCCAGTCTCTGGGAACGCGTTGCACAGACCTTTCTGCAAGGCCTCCCGGAGTTGTCTCATCCTCTGCGACGGTAACATAAGGTCTGCAACCTTACCCTTGTACCGTGGATCAAGGAGAGTGGCCAGCCAGTAATGGTCCCTCTCCTTGATCTGAAGAATACAAGGATCCTTCCGTAGACTTTGCAGGATCAGGGAGGCCATGCAGCGTAGCTCCTCCTCCTCCGTCGTCCTCCGTCCTCCTCCGTCCTCCTCCGTCCTCCGTCCTCCTCCGTCCTCCTCCGTCCTCCTCCTCCTCCTCCTCCTCCTCCTCCGTCCTCCTCCTCCTCCTCCTCCTCCGTCCTCCTCCTCCGTCCTCCGTCCTCCTCCTCGTCCTCCGTCCTCCGTCCTCCGTCCTCCTCCTCCGTCCTCCTCCTCCGTCCTCCTCCCTCCTCCTCCTCCGTCCTCCTCCTCCTCCTCCTCCTCCATCCTCCTCCTCCGTCCTCGTCCTCCTCCTCCTCCGTCCTCCTCCTCCTCCGTCCTCCTCCTCCTCGTCCTCCTCCTCCTCCTCCTCCATCCTCCTCCTCCGTCCTCGTCCTCCTCCTCCTCCGTCCTCCTCCTCCTCCTCCGTCCTCCTCCTCCGTCCTCCTCCTCCTCCGTCCTCCTCCTCCTCCGTCCTCCTCCTCCTCCGTCCTCCGTCCTCCTCCTCCTCCTCCGTCCTCCTCCTCCTCCTCCGTCCTCCTCCTCCTCCTCCGTCCTCCTCCTCCATCCTCCTCCTCCTCCTCCGTCCTCCTCCTCCTCCGTCCTCCTCCGTCCTTCTCCCTCCTCCTCCTCCGTCCTCCTCCTCCTCCTCCTCCTCCTCCGTCCTCCTCCTCCTCCTCCTCCGTCCTCCTCCTCCTCCTCCTCCTCCGTCCTCCTCCTCCTCCGAAGTCCTCCTCCTCCTCCTCCTCCTCCGTCCTCCTCCTCCTCCGAAGTCCTCCTCCTCGTCCTCCTCCTCCGTCCTCCTCCTCCTCCGTCCTCCTCCTCCTCCGTCCTCCTCCTCCTCCGTCCTCCTCCGTCCTCCTCCTCCTCCTCCGTCCTCCTCCTCCGTCCTCCTCCTCCTCCGTCCTCCTCCTCCTCCTCCGAAGTCCTCCTCCTCCTCGTCCTCCTCCGAAGTCCTCCTCCGAAGTCCTCCTCCTCCTCCGAAGTCCTCCTCCTCCTCCTCCTCCGAAGTCCTCCTCCTCCGAAGTCCTCCTCCGAAGTCCTCCTCCTCCTCCTCCGAAGTCCTCCTCCTCCTCCGAAGTCCTCCTCCTCCTCCTCCTCCTCCGAAGTCCTCCTCCTCCTCCGAAGTCCTCCTCCTCCTCCGAAGTCCTCCTCCTCCTCCTCCGAAGTCCTCCTCCGAAGTCCTCCTCCTCCGAAGTCCTCCTCCTCCTCCTCCGAAGTCCTCCTCCTCCTCCTCCGAAGTCCTCCTCCTCCTCCTCCTCCGAAGTCCTCCTCCTCCTCCTCCTCCTCCGAAGTCCTCCTCCTCCTCCTCCTCCTCCGAAGTCCTCCTCCTCCTCCTCCTCCTCCGAAGTCCTCCTCCTCCTCCTCCTCCTCCGAAGTCCTCCTCCTCCTCCTCCTCCTCCTCCGAAGTCCTCCTCCTCCTCCTCCTCGGAAGTCCTCCTCTTCCTGCCTCTGTTGTGCCTCAAGTGCCCTGTCCATTATTCCACGCAGCGTGTGCTCCAACAGGTGGACAAGAGGTACAGTGTCACTGATGCATGCACTGTCACTGCTCACCATCCTCGTGGCCTCCTCAAATGGTGCCAGGACAGTGCATGCATCCCTGATCATGCCCCACTGGCGTGGAGAAAAAAAAACAAGCTCCCCTGACCCTGTCCTGGTGCCGTAGTCGCACAGGTACTCATTGATGGCCCTCTGCTGCGTGTGCAGCCGCTGCAGCATGGCCAACGTTGAGTTCCACCTGGTGGGCATGTCACATATAAGGCGGTTCTTGGGCAGGTTCAACTCCTTTTGCAGCTCAGCCAGGCGAGCACTGGCATTATAAGATCTGCGGAAATGCACACAGACTTTCCTGGCCTGCCTCAGGACATCCTGTAAGCCCTGCCCAAGAACCGCTGCACCACCAGGTTAAGGACGTGAGCCACACAGGGCACATGGGTCAGTTGTCCCTGTCGGAGGGCGGAGAGGAGGTTGGTGCCATTGTCGCAAACCACCATTCCTGGCTTAAGCTGGCGTGGCGTCAACCACCTCTCGGCCTGGCCCTGCAGAGCAGACAGGACCTCTGCCCCAGTGTGGCTTCTGTCCCCCAAACACACCAGCGCAAGCACGGCATGGCATCTTTTTGCCTGCGTACTTGCGTAGCCCCGTGAACGGCTACGGAGCACCGCTGGTTCAGAGGACAAAGCACAGGAAGAGGCCATGGCGGAAGAAGAAGAGGAGGGGGTGGAGGAGAGAGGTGTGTCACAACCAGTAGTAGTATTTTGGAGGCGTGGCGGTGGAACAACCTCCAACACTACTGCACCTTGTCCTGCATCCTTCCCAGCTGCCAAAAGAGTGACCCAATGGGCCGTGAAAGAAAGGTAACGTCCCTGTCCATGCGTGCTGGACCACGAGTCAGCGGTAATATGCACCTTACCGCTGACCGCCCTGTCCAGCGAGGCCAAGACATTGCCTTCCACATGCCGGTAGAGAGCCGGAATAGCCTTCCGTGAGAAAAAGTGGCGTTTGGGAACCTGCCACTGAGGAACCGCACATTGCACAAACTCACGGAAGGGGGCCGAGTCTACCAACTGAAAAGGCAGCAGTTGAAGCGCTAGCAATTTAGCCAAGCTAGCATTCAACCGCTGGGCATGTGGATGGCTGGGAGTGAACTTCTTTCGACGGTCCAGCAGCTGGGGCAGGGAAATTTGCCTGCTAGAATCGGACGTCGGTGTACTGCTAGCAGAGTGGCCGCAAGTACTTGGCTGTGACACACCTAATTCTACACCTTCATTCCTCTCAGTGCATGTTTCAGAGAGGACTGAAGTTATAGTGGGGTTGGAGATCCCAGCTGATGCGGTGCAAGGAGAGGTCCGCTTTGTTCTTTGGTGTGGGTCTTTGAGGTAGGCTTGCCAACGAGCTGCATGGCAGGTCAACATATGTCTGGTCAGGCATGTGGTACCCAAGCGGCTGATGTTTTGGCCACGCGATATACGCTTGAGACATATGTTGCAAACAGCAGCTGTGCGATCTGATGCACTAGCCTCAAAAAAGGCCCACACCAAAGAACTTTTTGAATGACGGGCAGAGGCAGCGCCCTGCACAGGCGGAGCTCTGCGGTGTGATTCCGTTGGTGTACTGCCCTTACGCTGGCCACCAAAGGGCATCCTGCCTCGTTGGAGATGTGCCTCCTCCTCATCCTCCTCCTCCTCCTCTCTCCTATTAGGCACCCACGTGGAGTCAGTGACCTCATCATCCCCTCCCTCCTCATCACTGGAGCCAATCTGGCAGTATGCTGCAGCTGCTGGAACATGACTGCCAGATTGGTGTCCTTCTTGAGCATCCCCTCTGTCTGCTCTCACGCTACTGCCTTCCTGTAGCTGGGTTTCATCATCAGACCCTTCGAAACACTGGGCATCCTCCTGGAGCATGTACCCAACACTGTGCTCAAACAGTTCGGGGGACTCCTCAGGAGGAGGACATGGTGGGTCTAGGGAAGGAGTGACTGATGATGAGTCTGACATTGATACCAGGGAAGAGGACGCTTTGGCAGCTGCTTTGCCAGTACCCTGAGCCTGGGTGAGAGAGGATGAGGAGGAGGAGGAGGAGGAGGGCTTGGTCATCCACTCTACCAAGTCTTCGGCATGATGTGGCTCAACATGTCCAGCTGCCGAAAAGAAGGACAAGCGTGTCCCATGGCCATGTGCTGATGACAATGCACCGCGTCCACGACCAGCACTGTTGCCCCCAGACACAGAGCCTGCTTGCCCTCTTTTATTGCCTCCTGACTGTCTGCCTCTCCTTGTTTGCCTTCCAGACATTCTAATAGATGGCCTGCAGGGAGATGGGAAAAAAGCAATAAGGGCTACCTTCAGGTGTCCTTCTCTGTCCCTTTACTTAAGGATTTCTAAATATGGTTGAGGATGATTGCTTTCGCACAGAATAGCACAACGACAATTTCCCTGACTGTCCAAAAAACAAGGATTTCAAAAGGTGGTTGATGAGGAATGCTTTAGCACAGTATAGCACAAGGAGAATTTCCCTCACTGTCCTTCCCTGTCCCTAGAAACAAGGATTATCACAGTGAAAGAAACTGACACTCTTCCTACCTATAGTTTTCTGTCCCTAGAAAAAATGTTTTTTTAAAGATGGTTGATGATCAATGCTTTAGCACAGTATAGCACAAAGAGAATTTCCCTCACTGTCCTTCCCTGTCCCTAGAAACAAGGATTATCACAGTGAAAGAAACTGACACTCTCCCTACCTATCCTTCTCTTTCCCTAAACTAAAGGAATCCAGGTTACGCAAGAAAAAAAAAATGTCACTGTCCCTGCCTATGCTTCTCTTTCCCTGCTCCGGAACACACTACACTAGGCCGCCGTGCTGGCGGCCTTTTATAGTGTGGGGCGTGTACTAAACACCCTCAGCAATAATTGGCCACAGGCATCCTGCCTGTGGCCAATCATTGCTCTCCTCGCTGCCGGCGCTGTGATTGGCCAAGCATGCGGGGTCACAGTGCATGCTTGGCCAATCACAGCGCCTGGATGACACTGCGATGGCGTAGTGCATTGTGGGCCGTTCGCGTCACTCGAATTAGGCGCGAACGGCCCAAATCGTTCGATCTTCGTCGAACGATCGAACAGCCGATGTTCGAGTCGAACGTATGTTCGACTCCAACACCGAGCTCATCCCTAGTGCAGAGCATCCGGAAAGTATTCACAGCGCTTCACTTTTTCCACATTTTGTTATGTTACAGCCTTATTCCAAAATGGATTAAATTCATTCTTTTCCTCAAAATTCTACAAACAATCCCCCAAAATGACAACGTGAAAGAAGTTTGTTTGAAATCTTTACAAATTTATTAAAAATAAAAAACTAAATAAATCCCATGTACATAAGTATTCTCAGCCTTTGCCATGACACTCAGAATTGAGCTCAGGTGCATCCTGTTTCCACTGATCATCCTTGAGATGTTTCTACAACTTGATTGGAGTCCACCTGTGGTAAATTCAGTTGATTGGACATTATTTGGAAAGGCACACACCTGTCTATATAAAGGTCCCACAGTTACCAGTGCATGTCAGAGCACAAACCAAGTCATGAAGTCAAAGGAATTGTCTGTAGACCTCGGAGACAGGATTGTATGGAGGCACAGAACTGGTGAAGGGTACAGAAATATTTCTGCAGCATTGAAGGTCCCAATGAGCACAGTGGCCTCCATCATCTGTAAAGGGAAGAAGTTTGGAATCACCAGGACTCTTCCTAGAGCGGGCCGTCCGGCCAAACTGAGCGATCGGGGGAGGAGGGCCTTAGTCAGGGAGGTGACCAAGAACCCGATGGTCACTCTGACAGCTTCAGCATTTCTCTGTGGAGAGAGGAGAACCTTCCAGAACAACCATCTCTGCAGCCCTCCACCAATCAGGCCTGTATGGGGGAGTGGCCAGACGGAAGCCACTCCTCAGTAAAAGGCACATGACAGCCCGCCTGGAGTTTGCCAAAAGGCACTTGAAGGACTCTCAGACCATGAGAAACAAAATTCTCTTTGGCCTGAATGGCAAGCATCATGACTGGAGGAAACCAGGCACTGCTTATCACCTGGCCATTACCATACCTACCGCGAAGCATGGTGGTGGCAGCATTATGCTGTGGGGATGTTTTTCAGTGGCGGAGACTAGTCAGGATCGAGGGAAAGATGAATGCAGCAATGTACAGAGACATCCTTGATGAAAACCTGCTCCAGAGCACTCAGGACCTCAGACTGGGGTGAAGGTTCATCTTCCAACAAGACAAAGACCCTAAGCACACAGCCAAGATAACAAAGGAGTGGCTACGGGACAACTCTGTAAATGTCCTTGAGTTGCCCAGTCAGAGCCCAGACTTGAACCCGATTGAAGATCTCTGGAGAGACCCAAAAATGGCTGTGCACCGACACTCCCCATACAACCTGATGGAGCTTGAGAGGTCCTGCAAAGAAGAATGGAGGAAACTGCCCAGAAATAGGTGTGCCGAGCTTGTGGCATCATACTTAGAAAGACTGGAGGCTGTAATTGGTGCCAAAAGGAGCTTCAACAAAGTATTGAACAAAGGCTGTGATACTTCTGTATATGGGATTTTTTCGTTTTTAATACATTTGCAAAGATTTCAAACAAACTTCTTTCATGTTGTCATTATGGGGGATTGTTTGTAGAATTTTGAGGAAAATAATGAATTTAATCCATTTTGGAATAAGGCTGCAACATAACAAAATGTAGAAAAAGTTCTGTGCTGTGAATACTTTATAGATGCTCTCTCTGTATACTGTATATTTTTATGACAAACAACTCCTTCTCTGGCGATATTGTCTTGCAAAAAATGTTTTATGTTATGCAATTTATAAACAAAACTAAAAAAAAAAAAAAAAAAAACCTTTTTTTTCTGTTTGATCAGGCTTCATTTAAAAAAAAAAATAAAAAAAAATATATATATATATATATATATATATATTATATATATATATATATATATATATATATATATATATATATATATATTTTACTTCAGATAAAAAGAATACATTTTATTCTATAATCTGTCATGTTAAAAATGACACTAATATTCCGATTCTGGAACAAAGTGTTTCAAAGTTATTTACAAACAAAATCATTTTTTTTTTTTCAATTTTGCACTTTGCAACACTAAAGAATCTAAAAAAAATTTGAATAAAAATAAAAAAAGTTTAAATGTTAATAGTTAGAAAAAAATCAACAGGAAAATAAAAGGGGAAGACAGGTAATTAAGACTGATTGTGGTAAAACAAGGGTTAATAAGGGGTTATATGGGAACATATTTTATTAAAATAAAATAAAAAAAGCATTTTTTTATACTTGTTAGGTTGCTTTGGGAACAATGTTTATAAACAATGTTAGTTTGTATCTCTCCATCTCCTGTCTTAACAAGGTTTATAGACAATGTTACTTTGTATCTCTCTTAGGGATGCACCGAAATTTCGCCCCCTGAAACATTTCGGCCGAAAACTGCCTTTTCGGAAATTTGCCGAAAGAGAATTCACGCTGATAATGGTGCCGAAAATGGGGCGGGGCCTACTGAGCGCCTTATGCCGCCCATCACAGGGGTGTCTTTCTGGAGTGCCCATCCTTACTCTCTCCTCCTCCCCGCCCATGCTGCAGGCGGCCCGCGGGGTCTCTGTGTCAGTGGGGGGACAAGGTCATCAAGCGCCCAGGGCAAAGATGCCAAACTGCGCCCCCCTTTCCCTTAGTGTTAGGGTCAGGGTGCCCCCCCTCATCCCTGCAATAAACCATTGCGCCAGGGGCAGCCGACCCTCCGGCCCACCCCTTGTCCTGGCCCTGCTCTGTGTGCCCCCTCCCCAAACGGTGGCTGCATATGGAACCGGACTCCCCGATCCTCAGCGGATGTGCAAATCGGCTGTGCAGGAGCTCGGTCACGCTGTGTTTTCTTTTCTCTGAAAGTGAAAGCAAGGAGAGGCGTCTAGCAGTGTGTGCTGTGCTCTCTACCTCCCCCTACAGTGCATTACCCGGCATGGAGAGTGAAGGTACAGTGCTGCAGCTGACGATTTTTAAAAAGGCGGTCTATATATGTTTGTATGCATTTGTGCAGGGCCGGCCCTACCATGGGACCCGTTGGTACCTCGGTCCCAGGCGGCACTTTCAGGGGGGTGGCAGATTGCCGCCCGCCCGCCAGCCCGTTTCGCTGCTTATGCCACTGCTCCGAGGTGACAGGAGCGTGCGAGCAGAACAGGGGGTTAGTCAGGGGGCGGGTCAGCGGCAGAATGAACACAGTCGGCGTGCTGGCCAATCAGCAGGCCGGCGGGCGGGAGAGCAGAGAGAGGACATCATCTCTCACCGCCCACCCTGCATCACTGCAGTTCCGCCCTCACTGTGCAGCTGCTGGCAGCAGAGAGATTACATCATCTCTCTGCTGCCTGCCTTCACTCTGGGACACAGCAAGTGACAATCCGCTATGTGTGGCAGGAGAAGTGGCAAGTGACAATCCGCTACATGTGGCAGGTGACGTCGTGGCAAGTGACAATCTGCAATGTGTGGCAGGTGACGTGGCAAGTGACAATCCGCTACGTGTGGCAGGTGGTGTCGGGGCTAGTGACAATCCGCTACGTGTGGCAGGAGTAGTGGCAAGTGACAATCCGCAATGTGTGACGTCGTGGCAAGTGACAATCCGCAACATGTGGCAAGTGACAATCCGCATCTGAAGGCAGGTGACGTGGCAAGTGACACGCTCAGGGTCCCACTGATTCTGCATTATGGTGAATTGAACTATTTTAAATTATATAACAATGTAATAGAAATAATGCACTTCAATAATTTTTTTTGCAATACGGCATTGCGTCGATTTAACTGACAATTGCGCGGTCGTGCGACGCTGTACCCAAACAAAATTTACGTCCTTTATTTCCCACAAATAGAGCTTTTTGTTGGTGATATTTTTTCATCAGTTTAGGCCAATATATATTCTTCTACATATGTTTGGTAAAAAAAAAAAAAAAATGCAATAAGCGTATATTGATTAGTTTGCACAAAAGTTATAGTGTCTACAAAATAGGGGATAGATTTATGCCATTTTTATTATTATTATTTATTTTTTACTAGTAATGGTGGTGATCTGTGATTTTCAGCGAGACTGTGACATTGCGAAGGACAGATCGGACACTTTTGACACATTTTTGGGACCAGTGACATTTATACAGCGATCTGTGCTATGAAAATGCACTGATTACTGTGTAAATGTCACTGGCAGGGAAGGGGTTAAATGTGTTCCCTGGGAGATGTTTCTAACTGGGGGATGGGACTGACTGAAGGAGGAGAGAGATCTCTGTTCCTAATTACTAGGAACAGCAGATCTGTCTCTCCTCCCCTGTCAGAATGGGGATCTGTCTGTTTACTTTGATAGATCCCCGTTCTGGCTCTCTGTGGAGCGATCGTGGGTGGCCGGCTGACATCGCAGCCACGCACAGGTCCTTTTATACTCCTATACACATGTATAGAGCCATGACAGGTCCTCTTAAGTTATCATGATATAAAATTATGAATGTGGGGGCCTTTGGTGGGCGTGATTTATTTTTTTGGGGGGGAGGGGGCAGCATTTTATTCTTGGTACCAGGCAGCACAATGTCTTGGGCTGGCACTGCATGTGTGTGTGTGTTTATATGTGTGTATGTTTATATGTGTGTATGTTTATATGTGTGTATGTTTATATGTGTGTGTGTGTGTGTGTGTGTGTGTGTGTGTTTATATGCACTGGTGAGGCACAGGCAGGCTGCATGACGGGCACTGGTAAGCTGCTGGGCACTGGTAGGCTGCATATGATGGGCACTGGTGAGGCTGCTGGGCACTGGCAGGCTGCATATGATGGGCACTGGTGAGGCTGCATTGATCTCCTGTACCATGTCTGCAGTCTCTGACCATCTCCTGTACCATGTCCGCAGTCTGACCATTTCCTGTACCATGTCCCCAGTCTCTGACCATCTCCTGTAATGTGTCTTTAGTCTCTGACCATCTCCTGTAATGTGTCTTTAGTCTCTGAGCCTCTCCTGTACCATGTCCCCAGTCTCTGACCATCTCCTGTACCATGTCCCCAGTCTCTGACCATCTCCTGTAATGTGTCTGCAGTCTCTGACCATCTCCTGTAATGTGTCTGCAGTCTCTGAAAATCTCCTGTAATGTGTCTGCAGTCTCTGACAATCTCCTGTACCATGTCCCCAGTCTCTGACAATCTCCTGTACCATGTCCCCAGTCTCTGACCATCTCCTGTAATGTGTCTGCAGTCTCTGACCATCTCCTGTACCATGTCCCCAGTCTCTGACCATCTCCTGTAATGTGTCTGCAGTCTCTGACAATCTCCTGTAATGTGTCCCCAGTCTCTGACCATCTCCTGTACCATGTCCCCAGTCTCTGACCATCTCCTGTACCATGTCCCCAGTCTCTGACCATCTCCTGTATCATGTCCCCAGTCTCTGACCATCTCCTGTATCATGTCCCCAGTCTCTGACCATCTCCTGTACCATGTCCCCAGTCTCTGACCATCTCCTGTACCATGTCCCCAGTCTCTGACCATCTCCTGTAATGTGTCTGCAGTCTCTGACAATCTCCTGTAATGTGTCCCCAGTCTCTGACCATCTCCTGTACCATGTCCCCAGTCTCTGACCATCTCCTGCACCATGTCTGCAGTCTCTGACAATCTCCTGTACCATGTCCCCAGTCTCTGACCATCTCCTGTACCATGTCCCCAGTCTCTGACCATCTCCTGTACCATGTCCCCAGTCTCTGACCATCTCCTGTACCATGTCCCCAGTCTCTGACCATCTCCTATAACATGTCCCCAGTCTCTGACCATCTCCTCTACCATGTCCCCAGTCTCTGACAATCTCCTGTACCATGTCCCCAGTCTCTGACCATCTCCTGTATCATGTCCCCAGTCTCTGACCATCTCCTGTACCATGTCCCCAGTCTCTGACCATCTCCTGTACCATGTCCCCAGTCTCTGACCATCTCCTGTACCATGTCCCCAGTCTCTGACCATCTCCTGTAATGTGTCTGCAGTCTCTGACAATCTCCTGTAATGTGTCCCCAGTCTCTGACCATCTCCTGTACCATGTCCCCAGTCTCTGACCATCTCCTGCACCATGTCCCCAGTCTCTGACCATCTCCTGTACCATGTCCCCAGTCTCTGACCATCTCCTGTACCATGTCCCCAGTCTCTGACCATCTCCTGTACCATGTCCCCAGTCTCTGACCATCTCCTGTACCATGTCCCCAGTCTCTGACCATTTCCTATAACATGTCCCCAGTCTCTGACCATCTCCTCTACCATGTCCCCAGTCTCTGACAATCTCCTGTACCATGTCCCCAGTCTCTGACCATCTCCTGTATCATGTCCCCAGTCTCTGACCATCTCCTGTACCATGTCCCCAGTCTCTGACCATCTCCTGTACCATGTCCCCAGTCTCTGACCATCTCCTGTACCATGTCCCCAGTCTCTGACCATCTCCTGTACCATGTCTCCAGTCTCTGACCATCTCCTGTACCATGTCCCCAGTCTCTGACCATCTCCTGTACCATGTCCCCAGTCTCTGACCATCTCCTGCACCATGTCTGCAGTCTCTGACAATCTCCTGTAATGTGTCTGCAGTCTCTGACAATCTCCTGTAATGTGTCTGCAGTCTCTGACCATCTCCTGTACCATGTCCCCAGTCTCTGACCATCTCCTGTAATGTGTCCCCAGTCTCTGACAATCTCCTGTAATGTGTCTGCAGTCTCTGACAATCTCCTGTAATGTGTCTGCAGTCTCTGACAATCTCCTGTAATGTGTCTGCAGTCTCTGACAATCTCCTGTACCATGTCCCCAGTCTCTGACCATCTCCTGTACCATGTCCCCAGTCTCTGACCATCTCCTGTACCATGTCCCCAGTCTCTGACCATCTCCTGTACCATGTCCCCAGTCTCTGACCATCTCCTGTAATGTGTCTGCAGTCTCTGACAATCTCCTGTAATGTGTCTGCAGTCTCTGACAATCTCCTGTAATGTGTCTGCAGTCTCTGACAATCTCCTGTACCATGTCCCCAGTCTCTGACCATCTCCTGCACCATGTCTGCAGTCTCTGACAATCTCCTGTAATGTGTCTGCAGTCTCTGACAATCTCCTGTAATGTGTCTGCAGTCTCTGACCATCTCCTGTACCATGTCCCCAGTCTCTGACCATCTCCTGTAATGTGTCCCCAGTCTCTGACAATCTCCTGTAATGTGTCTGCAGTCTCTGACAATCTCCTGTAATGTGTCTGCAGTCTCTGACAATCTCCTGTAATGTGTCTGCAGTCTCTGACAATCTCCTGTACCATGTCCCCAGTCTCTGACCATCTCCTGTACCATGTCCCCAGTCTCTGACCATCTCCTGTACCATGTCCCCAGTCTCTGACCATCTCCTGTACCATGTCCCCAGTCTCTGACCATCTCCTGTAATGTGTCTGCAGTCTCTGACAATCTCCTGTAATGTGTCTGCAGTCTCTGACAATCTCCTGTAATGTGTCTGCAGTCTCTGACAATCTCCTGTACCATGTCCCCAGTCTCTGACAATCTCCTGTACCATGTACCCAGTCTCTGACCATCTCCTGTACCATGTCCCCAGTCTCTGACCATCTCCTGTACCATGTCCCCAGTCTCTGACCATCTCCTGTAATGTGTCTGCAGTCTCTGACAATCTCCTGTAATGTGTCTGCAGTCTCTGACAATCTCCTGTAATGTGTCTGCAGTCTTTGACCATCTCCTGTACCATGTCCCCAGTCTCTGACAATCTCCTGTACCATGTCCCCAGTCTCTGACAATCTCCTGTACCATGTCCCCAGTCTCTGACAATCTCCTGTACCATGTCCCCAGTCTCTGACAATCTCCTGTACCATGTCCCCAGTCTCTGACCATCTCCTGTACCATGTCCCCAGTCTCTGACCATCTCCTGTACCATGTCCCCAGTCTCTGACCATCTCCTGTACCATGTCCCCAGTCTCTGACCATCTCCTGTACCATGTCCCCAGTCTCTGACCATCTCCTGTACCATGTCCCCAGTCTCTGACCATCTCCTGTACCATGTCTGCAGTCTCTGACAATCTCCTGTACCATGTCCCCAGTCTCTGACCATCTCCTGTAATGTGTCCCCAGTCTCTGACCATCTCCTGTAATGTGTCCCCAGTCTCTGACAATCTCCTGTAATGTGTCTGCAGTCTCTGACCATCTCCTGTACCATGTCCCCAGTCTCTGACCATCTCCTGTAATGTGTCCCCAGTCTCTGACAATCTTCTGTACCCTGTCCCCAGTCTCTGACAATCACCTGTATTAAAATATTTTTTAAAAACAGTCACTTTCGGTATCGGTGCTGTTTCGGTATCATTTTCGGCACCAAAAAACACATTCGGTGCAGCCCTATTCTCTCTATCTCCTGTCTTAACAAGGTTTATAAACAATGTTACTTTGTATCTTTCTATCCGCTTGCCGACCGCTCTATAGCAGATTTACTGCTACAGGGCGGCCGCGCTGTGCAGAATCACGTATATATACGTGATTCTGCAATTCCGGGTAGTGGGTGCGCACCACTATCACCACAAATCACAGCAGAAGCTGATCAGCGGGTGCCGGCCAATAGATGTCCCCCGGGACCCACTGATTGTCGGGAAAACACACAGAACGGAGCCCTGCCTATGTAAACAAGGCAGAGCTCTGTCCTGCCAGAGGGGAAAATGGTGGATTTTCTTTCCCAGCAAAGCAGGGAAAGAAAATACATCACTTCTCTTAGTAAAAGCACTACTTAAAAAGGAAAAGAAAAAAAACCCTAACCCCAACTAAGTCGGGGAATGAACAAGTCGGGGAAAGCGTCTAGGGTTAAGGTTAGGGGTTAGGGTTGGGGTTTTCCCCTTTAAGAACAAGGCTAGGACTCAGGATTTGGAACAGGGACCTCCCCCAGAGGTCAAAGGTCAGAAGGCAGGTTCCCAGAGGTCAAAGGTCACAGGGCGTGGCTGTTCCACCCCCACCAAAGTGTACCGCCTACCCCAACTAAGTCGGGGAATGAACAAGTCGGGGGAAAAAAAGGTTTTTTTTTTTTCCTTTTTGAAATTGTTAGGGCCCTTTCACGCGATCCGTGTCCGTGTGCGGGCTCCGCTTTGCTCAGCGGGGATCGCTCCGTCGATCCCCGCTGAGCAGGCAGATGACAGGTCTGTCTCCGCACACTGTGCAGGGACCGACCTGTCAGAGCGCCGCTCTCCTCTATGGGGGATCGGATGACGACAGACCGTAGAGTCCGTTTTCATCCGATCCGATGACGGATGGAAAAGTAGGGTTTTCCTCCGTCACACTTTGGCAGATCGGAGCGGGTCGGATGTCAGCGGACATGTCACCGCTGACGTCCGTGGCTCCATATGGGTACATGGAGCATCCGTTCAGGTCTGCCTGAAAAGCTGACAGGCAGACCTGAACGGTCCGTCCGTGTGAAAGAGCCCTTAGTATTTGTTTGTTTATAGCACAAAAAAAAAAAAAAAAAAAAAACTCAGGAGGTGATCAAATACCACCAAAAGAAAGTTCTATTTGTGGGGGAAAAAATGACATAATTTTTATTTGGGTATAGTGTCGCACGACCGTGCAACTGTCAGGTAAATTTACGCAGTGCTGTATCGCAAAAAATGGCCTGGTCATGAAGGGAGGTAAATTTTCCCGAGGTCAAGTGGCTATCTCCTGTCTGAGCAATGTTTATAAACAATATTACTTGGTATCTCTCTCCAGTCTGAACAATATTTATACAGAATGTTACTTTGTATCTCGCTATCTCCTGTCTGAACAATGTTTATAAACAATATTACTTTGTATCTCTCTCCAGTCTGAACAATATTGATACAGAATGTTACTTTGCATCTCGCTATCTCCTGTCTGAACAATGTTTATAAACAATGTTACTTTGCATCTCTCGATCTCCTGTCTGAACATTGTTTATAAATAATATTACTTCATATCTCTCTATCTCCTGTTTGAACAATCTGGATGGACTGCTCAAAACTCTCCCACTGTGAGCTGCAGGGTCCGGGAGGGGGAACATGGCAGACACAAATGAAGGAGGATTTGGCTCCATCAGGGGAAGTAAAGAAAGTGAAGGAAATTTATGAGGCTTTTATATCCCAAAGTATCTGGATTTGGTACTTTTTCAAAGTATCATACAGGAGCCATTAGTTGTAATTTAAATACATTCAAGTCCAAAAGAAATTGTTGCATTCATAATTTTTTTGGAAAGTGGGCGGGGCCATGCAAATCATTCCTCTATGTCTCTGTGGACAACTGGGCTTCCCAAATTGCACATTTATAGCATTGATAACCTCTAATATTACAGAGCCATCTGCGCTGCAGCTGTTCCAGGCTTGCTGGCCGTGGTCAGTGCAAGGAATGATAACCATGCCAGTTACACCACAGAGAAGGGAATAAATGCCACTCTACATCCAGGAGATACTTTCCAACATGTTGTAAAAGCCGCTGTGTGCAATACAAATATTTTTTAGCTCAGAGTCAATTTTTGTTCTAAAGTTAACCCATCATTGCCCGGTCATTTTTTTTTTCCGCTCTCTGTTTTTTGAAAATAAATATAAAATAAGACGGATAACAAGAGGCTATTTTTTGGAACAAGAACAGGCCAAGGGTAGTTGGAAGGAGGTTTCCGAAGGACCTTTTCACACAGGGCAGAATCCGTTTTGACAGACTCCGCTTGCTCAGTGGGGGGAATCGCTACGCTGATCCCCCGTTGAGCACGCGGATGACAGGTCTGTCTGAGCAGAGCGGAGATGGACAGAATCCTGCTCTCCTCTATGGGGAGATCGGATGAAAATGGACCACCTGTCCGTTTTCAATCGGTCCCATCCGCTAGATGGATGGAAAATAGGGTCATTTTCGTGAACAGGATTGGATAGCAGTGGATATCAGCAGACATGTCACCGCCGACATCCGCCGCTCCATAAGGGTGAATGGATGGTCCGATCGGGTCCGCCTGAAAAACGGACAGGGCGGACCTAAATCGGACAGCCCCTGTGAAAAGGCCCTAACCCTCAGGCGACTTTCACATTGATTCCAACATATTTTGATTAAATGGCAAACTTTTGCCAAAATATCCCCAATTTACCTAACATTTAGGTAAATAAAAACTCTCAATTACATTTTTTCCTGCTTAGTAGTTGTAACAGACCCAACCGGGGACAGGGGACTTTGGAGGGGACAGGGGTGGGGTTGCGATTGTGACCCCTGCAACCCCTTATGCTATGCCCATGGCAACAACAGATGTATTGCAATACATTGCAATATAAAAAGATGTACATTTTCTAGGCTATATGTATATGGGCATGGATTGGTGGTACGCCAGGCCTGAGTAACTTCCAATACAAAGTGAAGCTGAATTATCTCTTATATAACACATATCTTTCCACCAGTGACATCGGTCCCATCAAGGCTACAGGACGGCACTCTCCTCCTCCTTACTTGCTGAGCTTGGTTACAATTCCATGTTGCCAGCACACAGCACAGACACTTCCCCATCCTGGGCTGCTCTCACCCCGTGCTCCTCTCCATTCAGAAAATGGCTCACAGCTTCTTCCCAGTCAATGAGAACGGAGGAGTGTGGACCGTGGAAGGCAAAGTGTAAGCCCAGTACTGGAGCGTGGCTGTGGGACCCTAGGGCAGATTGGAGCTGGATGTGGAGGATATGATAATATAAGAGGGAGGCTGCAGGGGCCCCCTGGAGCTAGGGGTGGGGTTGCGATTGTGACCCCTGCAACCCCTTATGCTATGCCCATGGCAACAACCGATGTATTGCAATACATTGCAATATAAAAAGATGTACATTTTCTAGGCTATATGTATATGAGCATGGACTGGTGGTACGCCAGGCCTGAGTAACTTCCAATACAAAGTGAAGCTGAATTATCTCTTATATAACACATATCTTTCCACTGGAAAGATATATGTGTTATATAAGAGATAATTCAGCGTCACTTTGTATTGAAAATTACTCAGGCCCCGGCATACCATGCCCATATAAATATAGCCTAGAGAATGTACATCTTTTTATATTGCATGGGTAACCCTGAAAAAAGTTCTGCAGACGCCCATGGGGCTGAGTGATTGCTGTGGCCTACAAATGATCGTCAGAGAAAGATCCTACAAATCTGCATACATGAAAGCATTTCAAAAATACAGTATAACGATCGTGGAAATTGTGAAAGATACATGAAAAAAGGTAAAAATTTAATTATTGACTCAGAAAATGTCCACATTAAAAATTCAATGGAGTTTCCCTTTAATGGAACTTAATTATTGTCTCATAATTAGTTTTGCTGTTTAAAGGTCATTACAGCCAAAATGGATATTTGAGCAAAACATCTTCCCCTAAAGATCAGAGCGTCATCTCCCAAGGATGACTATAAATACCTTGGTGACAGCACAGCACGCCTTCCAGATGTCGGCGGATGATTGCTCATAGTGGTCAGGTCGAGGCTCCCAAATTTCCAGAGGCTCTTCTGCCTGGTCAACCACTGTCCCAGCCTGGTTCACCAAAGCCGCACGCACGCTTGCCGTTCCCACATCGACACCAACATAGAACAAAGCCTCTTCCCCTTTCTCCTTCTGCATTCTGACTCTGGCTGGAAATAAAAGAGGAACCATTTCTAAATAAAAAAGGATTTGATATTTATTTTTATGGGGTTTTGAATCCCAATGTACTCCAGCTACTCCTAGTAGAGTATAGAGCAGTGGTTCTTAACCATCAGGCCGTGGCCACAGCCTCCCCTCTACCAGGCCAGCTGCAGATCCCTCAACTTCACATAGTACCTCCTAGTTCACATCATACCCCAACCTTTGATAGCGTCCCACAGTGCCCCCCAGGCCCCTTGAGAGTCCTCAGCCTCCAAAGTGCCCCCCAACCTCCCACAGTGCTGCCCAGAGTCCCACAGTGCCCCCCAATCTTCAATAGTGGAGCACGGTGCCTCCTGGCCCCCTAAGAGCCCTCAGCCTCCACAGTGTTCCCCAACCACCCACAGTACTACCCAGTCTTCCACAGTGCCCCCATTCTCCCATAGTGGACCACAGTGCCTTCAGGCCCCCTGAGAGTTCTCAGTTTCCACAGTGCCTCCTACTCTCTTACAGTGATTCCCAGCCCCCCCATAGTGCACTCCAACCTCCCATAGGTGCCCTCAGGCCCCTTGAGAGTCCTCAGCTTCCACAGTGCCCCCCAACCTCATACAGTGTCGCCCTGCCTCCCAATGTGCCCCCCAACCTGCCATATTGGCCCACAGTGCCCTCAGTCCCCCTGACAGTGCTCAGCTTCCAAAGTACTCCCCAACCTCCCATAGTGGCCCTTATAAAACAAAAAAAGCTGCTCCAGGTGAGTGAGTCTCTGGTTAATCCCCACACACACAAGTCAGGTGCTAGCCCAGCTCGCATGCTGTGTAACGTGAGGAAATGATTCGGGACAGCTGCACTTCCAAAAATCCTTTTATTGAAGCTTCATGTGACAAGTGGTTGACAGATGGAGCAGGGGACAAAAAGGTAGATGCGTTTCGCGCAAATATCAGCGCTTAGTCATTTCCAGACTAATGACTAAGCGCTGATATTTGCGCGAAACGCGTCTACCTTTTTGTCCCCTGCTCCATCTGTCAACCACTTGTCACATGAAGCTTCAATAAAAGGATTTTTAGGAAGTGCAGCCGTCCAGAATCATTTCTTCACATCCCATAGTGGCCCACAGTGCCCCTGAGAGCCTGCAGCCTTCACAATGCCACCCAACCTGCTGCAGGGCCTCAAGCAGTCTATAGTGCCTCCAGCCCCCACACGTGTCCCTATAGTATGAGAAGAAGAAATAAGAAGAAAGAATAAAGTGGAAGGAAGAAAAACGAAGAAGCAAGAAGGAGGAACGATGAAGGAAGAAGAAAGACGAAAGAGGACGGAAGAAGATGAAAAAAAAACGAAAAAAAATAGAGGACAAGCTTTTATTGATAAAAGGTGAAGCTTTTCTGAAAAATTATACTGTTGCTGTATAATATAACATATCAGGAATTGTCATGCATACTTGTTAAGATATTGAAAGATCCACAGTTTAAATGAGCTAAAATACATTCCAGGTGCATCACAGCAAAAAGTATTCCAAGTCTAATGCCTTGTACACACGATAGGAATTTCTGATGAAAAAAGTCTGATGGAATTTTTTCATCAGAAATTCCTATTGTGTGTGGGCCGATCAGACTTTTTTAGAAATAGAAGATGTTTTAAATTTTTCTGATGGAAAAAAAACCTATGGGAAATTCTGATCGTCTGTGTGGATCTCCGTCGGAGAAAAAACCTACGCAGGCTCAGAATCAAGTCGACGCATGCTCGGAAGCATTGAACTTCATTTTTCTCGGCTCCATCGTAGTGTTTTATGTCACGGCGCTTTGGACGGTCGGAATTTAGTCTAAAGCCCTGTACACACGATCGGATTTCCTATGGTTTTTAAACCGATGGATTTTTCCATCGGAAATCCGATGAAGCTGACTCAGTCTTGCCTACACACCATCAGTCAAAAAACCGTCCGCTCCAAACGCGGTGACGTAAAACACTCCGATGAGCCGAGAAAAATTAAGTTCTATGCTTCTGAGCATGCGTCGACTTGATTCTGAGCATGCTTGGGTTTTTTATCCGATGGATTTCCACACAGACGATAGTAATTTGCTATCGGTTTTTTAACCATCGGATAAAATTTAAAACATGTTCTATTTTTAAACACCGATGGAAAAAAGACCGATGGGGCCCATACACGATCGGTTTGTCCGATGAAAAAAGTCCATCGGACTGTTTTCATCGGTAAAACCTATCGTGTGTACACGGCTTGACAGTGTGTATGCAAGACTGATGGAAGACAGCTTGAACGGAATTCTGACAGAAAACTCCATCAGATTTTAGCCCATAGGAAATGCCTATCGTGTGTACAGGGCATTACAGTTCATTTTCTTTGGAAAGCAACCACAGCCAAGGAAAAGTCTGTCTCCTGCTGGCATGCTGCAGAGAAGGACCCTTGCTCTCTGTGTGGAAGCAGTGGTCTCTTTGCAGAAGTCCGACACACCCCCTGATGAGTCAAAGCCAGAGCTCTCCAATCAGCATGAGGTTTTCTGATTGGAGAGCTATAGGTCTGACTTGGCAGGGGGCGTGCTAAACCTCTGCAGATAGACCACTGCTTCCCTGCAGCATGCTGGCAGGGGAGAGGATTTTTTTTTTTACTCAGGCTGTGGCTGCTTTCTAAAGAACATTGACTGTAAAGCCTCGTACACACGGCCGAGAATCTCGTCAGGAAAAAAACCCGTTGTTTTTCCTGATGAGATTCTTGACAAGAATCTTGTCCCGGCCGAGTGTACACACGCTCGATTCAAAAGAACTGCTGTTCTTTTGAATGGAGCGAACGCAGTGACGTCATTGACTATGACGAGCGTGCGCTCGTCACATTCGATGCCGCCGCCATCTTTCTACACCCTACCTATGCCTAGGAAGCTACCACGCATGCGTCAAAGTCATTTCGAGCATGCGCGGGTTTCCACGGCGACAGGTAAGCGTACACACTCTCGGGTTTCTCATCGGGAAACAGACCGACGAGAATCTCGACGAGAAAATAGAGAGCAGGTTCTCTATTTTTCTCGTCGAGATTCTGGCCAGTTTTCTTGACGAGAAACCTGAAAGCCTCATACACACGGCCGGTTTTCTCGGCAAGAAAGCTCTGCCAGCAGTTTTCTCTTAGTTTCTTGATGAGAAAACCGGCCGTGTGTACGAGGCTTAAGACTTTGCACACCTCTTGTTTTGATGCTCCTGGAATGTATTTAGCAGATTTAAACTGAAAGTTCATTTGGGTTTTAAGAGGTTTTAGGATGGAGAAAGCTGAGGCTTCCCATCACCAGCACAGTGCTGTTGGCCCATGGAATGGAGTCTGCAGAACTTCAAGGCGTGGAAGGTGTTGCTATCATTTCCATATAGCACAACAGATAATGTTTTGGCATGTAGTACAGTTCGTATATACAGTGTCTGTTTCAGCTATATATTTGCTTTTTGGCTGGATTATATATCTATACAGATTAGTCCAAAGCTTGAAGGGCGGGGGTTTGGGATTCAATGCATTTATCACGCATAGCATGCACTTGGGATCTGGCCCACGTACAATGTCTGCTTCCATTTTTTCCCCCCTCATCTCCAGATATCAAGCAATAAGAGCAATTTATAAAAAAATCAATTTGGAAATGTACTCTTCTCTTCTCTCGTCTGCCTTTGATTGAAAGCCGGGAGGGGCAGGGGCCAGCCTTAGACTCCACAACAAGCCCCGCTGACCTCCATTCTCCGAGACTCTCCATATAATGAATCTTAATTCAGATTGGCCTGTCAGCCTTCGCCAAAAGCTGCAACTATTAAAAAGCTCCATCGGAATACACTACCAGGGAGAATAAATCATCGCCCGCCTTCTCGTTCCTGTGCATGTTAAGTGCATTCTGGGCCACAAAGGTTGTTTAAAGGACAGCGGCGCAGGAACACAATCTCGTCTGCATGCAAAACAGCGTCTGACACCGCCGGGAGACGGTCAATACGTACGCTTTATCTGTCCAAATCGTTATTTTTTTTTATCGCTCCCATCTGCCCTTGCAATTGTTTATAGACTACGAGCCTCCTAGACTCCTAGGGCTTTTTATTCGGCCTCAGGTGCCTACGAAAATATGCCTTGCGAAGGTGTACACCAATGAGAATTTAGAAGAAAAGCTGTAGGAGACAGGATAGCCATACAGGTATGGTGAGAAGGGACTACAGTAGAGCAGGGGTCTCCAAACGTTCTAAACAATGGGCCAATTTGCTGTCCTTCAGACCTTAGAAGACTGGACTGGGGCCAGTGGGGGTAGAAAATGTCCTGACGTCCGGTGGGAGTAAACAATCCCCCATCTTTGGTGTCACTGGAAGGAATGGAAGGAATTCTGCCCCATCGTTGATGCCAATGGGAGGAATTCTGCCCTTTCATTGGCGTCAGTGGGAGGAATAGTGGCCCATCGTTGCTGTTCATTTGAAGGAATTGTGCCCTATCGTTGGAGTCAATGGAAGGAATTGTGCCCTATCGTTGGAGTCAATGGAAGGAATTTTGCCCTATCGTTGATGCCAATGGGAGGAATTGTGCCCTTTCATTGGTGTCAGTGGGAGGAATAGTGGCCCATCATTGCTGTTCATTTGAAGGAATTGTGCTCCATCGTTGGAGTCAATGGAAGGAATTGTGCCCTATCGTTGGAGTCAATGGAAGGAATTGTGCCCTATCGTTGGAGTCAATGGAAGGAATTGTGTCCCATTGTCAGTGCCAGTGGGAGAAATTGTGCCCTTTTGATGGTGTCAGTGAGAGGAATAGTACCCCACTGCTGGTGTCAGCGACAGGAATTATGCCCCATTGTTGCTGTCAGTGGATAAAATAGTGCCCCAAGAGCTGGATGAAGGCAAGCGAAGGACCGCATCCAGCCCCCGGGCTGCAGTTTGGAGACCGTTGCCCTAGAGGAACCCATGTAATCATTTTCAGGTCTTGGGGAACCCCATGTAAAACCAATTCAGGGGTCAGTAGGAGGAATGCCCCCCTTACAAACAGCTAAAAGATCATTGGTGCCATCCCACTGAAGTTACAAAGTGAAATTGGCCCTTTAGGCATCATCAAATAGGAAGTCAATCAGCCACAGTTTAACCACTTGACAACTGGGCACTTAAACCCCCTTCCTAACCAGGCGAATTTTCAGCTTTCGGTGCTCTCACATTTTGAATGACAATTACTCAGTCATACAACACTGTACCCATATGAAATTTTTGTCCTTTTTTTCACACAAATAGAGCTTTCTTTTGGTGGTATTTAATCACTGTTGGGTTTTTTATTTTTTGCGCTATAAGAGAAAAAAGACTGAAAATGTTGTAAAAAAATGAATTTTTCTTTGTTTCCGTTATAAAATTTTGCAAATTAGTATTTTTTCTTCATACATTTTGGCCAAAATTTATACTACTACATATCTTTGGTAAAAATAAGTACAAATTGGTGGATATTTTTTGGTCTTTGTGAAAGTTATAGAGTCCACAAGCTATGGTGCCAATATCTGAAAATTGATTACACCTGAAGTACTGACGGCCTATCTCAATTCTTGAGACCCTAACATGCCAGAAAAGTACAAATACCCCCCAAATGACCCCTTTTTGGAAAGAAGACATTCCAAGGTATTTAGAAAGAGTCATTGTGAGTTTTTTGAAGTTGTCATTTTTTCCCACAATTCTTTGCAAAAATCAAGATTTTTTTTTCTTTTTTTTTTTTTCCACAAAATTGTCATATTAGCAGGTTATTTCTCACACACAGCATATGCATACCACAAATTACACCCCAAAACACATTCTGCTATTCCTCCCGAGTATGGCGATACCACATGTGTGAGACTTTTACACAGCGTGGCCACATACAGAGGCCCAACATGCAGGGAGCACCTTCAGGCGTTCTGGAGCACCGAGGCCAATTCTGACATTTCTCTCCTACATGTAAAAATCATCATTTATTTGCTATAAAATTACATAGAACCCCAAAACATTATATATGTTTTTTTACCAAAGACCTTAAAGAATATAATGGTGGTCATTGCAACTTTTTATCTTGCACGGTATTTGCGCAGAAATTTTTCTAACGCGTTTTTTACGGAAAAAAACTGTTTTGTGCCTAAAAGAAAAAAAAAACAGTAAAGTTAGCCCAGTGTTTTTGCATAATGTGAAAGATGAAGTTACGCCGAGTAAATAGATACCTAACATGTCACCCTTCAAAATTGCACACGCTCGTGGAATGGCGCCAAACTTCGCTACTTAAAAATCCCCATAGGCAATGCTTTAAATATTTTTACTGGTTATATGTTTTGAGTTACAGAGGAGGTCTAGGGCCAAAATTATTGCTCTCGCTCTAACGTTCGCAACGATACCTCACATGTGTGGCTTGAACACCGTTTTCATATGTGGGCGGGGCTTACGTATGCGTTCACTTCTGCATGCGAGCTCGCGGGGGCAGGGGCGCTTTAAAAAAAAAATATATATTTTATTGTTCATTTTACTTTATTTATTTTAGTTTGACATGTTTTTCCGCCCCAATTTTTTTTTTTTTAGCACTTTTATTCCTATTACAAGGAATGTAAACATCCCTTGTAATAGGAATATGGCATGACAGGTCCTCTTTACAGTGAGATATGGGGGGGGGGGGGTGTCAATAAGACCCCACATCTCACCTCTAGGCTGGGAAGCCTAAAAAAAAAACAAAAAAAAAAACAATCTTGGCTTTGATCGTAGCGGTGAGTCGGTAGAAGCACCGGAGGGCAGCGGGAGGGGGGGGGCATCCCCTCTCACCTTCCGTAAGAGCGATCAAGCGGTGGAACAGCCGCTATGATTGTTCTTATGGTGTAGGGAATCGCCAGCTGAAAAAGCGAATATCTGAATGATGCCTGTAGCTGCTCCCATCATTCAGATATCTCCGCACAAAGTCAAGGACGTCATATGACGGCCGGCGGGCGGGCGGGAAGTGGTTATTGCAGAGTATTGCCGGGTATTGAGGAGTATTGCCGGGTATTGAGGAGTATTGACGAGTATTGCCGGGTATTGACGAGTATTGCGGGGTATTGCGGAGTATTGCGGGGTATTGCGGAGTATTGCGGGGTATTGTGGAGTATTGCAGGGTATTGTGGAGTATTGCAGGGTATTGTGGAGTATTGCAGGGTATTGTGGAGTATTGCAGGGTATTGTGGAGTATTGCAGGGTATTGTGGAGTATTGCAGGGTATTGTGGAGTATTGCAGGGTATTGTGGAGTATTGCCGGGTATTGTGGAGTATTGCCGGGTATTGTGGAGTATTGCCGGGTATTGTGGAGTATTGCCGGGTATTGTGGAGTATTGCCGGGTATTGTGGAGTATTGCCGGGTATTGTGGAGTATTGCCGGGTATTGCCGGGTATTGTGGAGTATTGCTGGGTATTGTGGAGTATTGCCGGGTATTGTGGAGTATTGCTGGGTATTGTGGAGTATTGCTGGGTATTGTGGAGTATTGCGGAGTATGGCAGGGTATGGGCAGGGTATTGCACAGTATGGGCAGGGTATTGCACAGGGTATTGCAGAGTATGGGCAGGGTATTGCACAGGGTGTATTGCAGAGTATTGCACAGGGTGTATTGCAGAGTATTGCACAGGGTGTATTGCAGAGTATTGCACAGGGTATTGCAGAGTATTGGCAGGGTGTATTGCAGAGTATTGCACAGGGTATTGCAGAGTATTGGCAGGGTGTATTGCAGAGTATTGCACAGGGTATTGCAGAGTATTGGCAGGGTGTATTGCAGAGTATTGCACAGGGTATTGCAGAGTATTGCACAGGGTATTGCAGAGTATTGCACAGGGTATTGCAGAGTATTGCACAGGGTGTATTGCAGAGTATTGCACAGGGTGTATTGCAGAGTATTGCACAGGGTGTATTGCAGAGTATTGCACAGGGTGTATTGCAGAGTATTGGCAGAGTATTGCACAGGGATGGCTGAGCAGGGATGGATGGATTGCTGGATCTGTGACTGCAATTGTCACAGATCCAGCCCACAGCTGACATGGGGGAGGGAGCGGACATGATCCGCTCCCTCCCCTCTCCTCTCACACTGTACCGATCGGTACAGAGAGGGGAGGGAGGAACCGGCGTCATCAAATGACGCCGGTCTGTTTACAAGTGATCGCTCCGTCATTTGACGGAGCGATCACGTGGTAAACGGCCGCGATTAGCGGCCATCTACCGTGATCCGTGATGCGCCGGGTCTTCCGGACCCGGCGGTCACGGACATATCCTGGAGCGCGCCCCTGGGGGCGCGCGGGAGCAAGATTCTGTGAGGACGTCCCTGGGACGTCCACTCAGGATAACTCGACCGCGCTGTGGACGTCTTTTGTACATGGCGCGGTCGGGAAGTGGTTAAGGAACCCCTAACAACCTCTGGAGGAACCCAGGTTGGGAATGGTTTGACTACAGGAAGCAAAAAGACCACAATTCCAAACTACATACAGCTGTTTCAGGCGTTTTGGCCATCATCAGTGCAGTGTGTGGAAACCACGACTTCTAGGGAGTAAGGTTTGGGACCAAACAACAAGACAATATAACCGTACATGTTATGGTGAGAAGGAACCAAAGTCCTCCAAATGAATCAGCACATAGCACAGTAAAGTCTTCCTAGAACAGAAGATATTCATGTCTCATTCTATCATATATCCCAAAAATAAGACAATTATTCCTCATTTCAGAAGATTCATTCCAAAATGGTAGACAGCTCTTTCGGGCTTTTTGGTCATCATCGATGCAATGTATGGACACTATGGCTTCTATGGGGTACGACTTGGGACCCAATGAGACAAAATAACCATATAGGCATGGTGAGAAGGGCTGTCCGTTACAGCGTGACGAATGTGATATCTCCATTACGAATGCTAGTTTTACCAGAACGAGTGCTCCCATCTCATGAGCATGCGCGTATTTTTCACGTCGTTAAAGCGTACACGCGGCCGTTTTTCGCGACGAGAAAAACGATGATGTGAAAAACTACAAGAAAAAAATAGAGCATGTTCCAAATTTTTAATGGCCATTTTTCACGTCGCGAAAAATGCTCTGGAGCCCACACACGATCGTTTTTAATGACCAAATTAAAAAATGTGTGTACGTGGCAAAAGTGTGACTTTGCATTGCAACTTCAATGCGACTTTAAAGTTTTGTGGCTTTGGCAAGTCATTACAATACAGAGTGTAACACATATTTTCGAACTTACGAAACCCTCTGAAGCTGCAGCCAAAGTCACAAAGACAAGACAAAGAAACGACTTACTTGCGACTTTGTGATTTTAACATTGTGGCCTATGGCACCCCTGTTGCATGGAATGCAGCAGAAAAGTAGTGCAGTGTTATGCCACTTTTTGTGCCGCATGCCGCACTAAGTTGCAGGAGAAGTCACAGCAGTGTGAATCAGGGTTAGAGTTGGGTTTCCCTGTAGTAAACAGACTCACACCAGGAGAAGGAGTTCATCAGACCTCAACATCCTACCCATGGCTCTGCGTCTAGATCCAGGTTTTTTTCCCGACAATACAAAGGATCCCTTGATAAAGGTTAAGAGGCAGAATGCAGAGCAAATATTGACCGCCGTTTTAAGAAACAGTTTGGTCAACATTAAATATGTACCTGTCCACAGAGGCAGCCAGCTAGCCGACAGCAAACACGCAGAGCCGCAAGGATGAGGTGTCTCCATACTACATCCAGAGTCCGGAGGACAACATACCACTCCCAACACCAAATCCTCATCCCACCCCATCCTCCATAGGAATCCTCATCCCACTCCATCCTCCATAGGAATCCTCATCCCACTCCATCCTCCATAGGAATCCTCATCCCACTCCATCCTCCATAGGAATCCTCATCCCACTCCATCCTCCATAGGAATCCTCATCCCACTCCATCCTCCATAGGAATCCTCATCCCACTCCATCCTCCATAGGAATCCTCATCCCACTCCATCCTCCATAGGAATCCTCATCCCACCCCATCCTCCATAGGAATCCTCATCCCACTCCATAGGAATCCTCATCCCACTCCATCCTCCATAGGAATCCTCATCCCACTCCATCCTCCATAGGAATCCTCATCCCACTCCATCCTCCATAGAAATCCTCATCTCACCCCATCCTCCATAGAAATCCTCATCTCACCCCATCCTCCATAGAAATCCTCATCTCACCCCATCCTCCATAGAAATCCTCACCCCACTCCAGCCTCCATAGGAATCCTCACCCCACTCCAGCCTCCATAGGAATCCTCACCCCACTCCATCCTCCATAGGAATCCTCATCGCACTCCATAGGAATCCTCATCGCACTCCATAGGAATCCTCATCGCACTCCATCCTCGATAGGAATCCTCATCCCACTCCATAGGAATCCTCATCCCACTCCATAGGAATCCTCATCCCACTCCATAGGAATCCTCATCGCACTCCATAGGAATCCTCATCGCACTCCATAGGAATCCTCATCGCACTCCATCCTCGATAGGAATCCTCATCCCACTCCATAGGAATCCTCATCCCACTCCATAGGAATCCTCATCCCACTCCATAGGAATCCTCATCCCACTCCATAGGAATCCTCATCCCACTCCATAGGAATCCTCATCCCACTCCATAGGAATCCTCATCCCACTCCATAGGAATCCTCATCCCACTCCATTGGAATCCTCATCCCACTCCATTGGAATCCTCATCCCACTCCATTGGAATCCTCATCCCACTCCATTGGAATCCTCATCCCACTCCATTGGAATCCTCACCCCACTCCATTGGAATCCTCACCCCACTCCATTGGAATCCTCACCCCACTCCATTGGAATCCTCACCCCACTCCATTGGAATCCTCACCCCACTCCATTGGAATCCTCACCCCACTCCATAGGAATCCTCACCCCACTCCATCCTCCATAGGAATCCTCACCCCACTCCATCCTCCATAGGAATCCTCACCCCACTCCATCCTCCATAGGAATCCTCACCCCACTCCAGCCTCCATAGGAATCCTCACCCCACTCCAGCCTCCATAGGAATCCTCACCCCACTCCAGCCTCCATAGGAATCCTCACCCCACTCCAGCCTCCATAGGAATCCTCACCCCACTCCAGCCTCCATAGGAATCCTCACCCCACTCCAGCCTCCATAGGAATCCTCACCCCACTCCAGCCTCCATAGGAATCCTCACCCCACTCCAGCCTCCATAGGAATCCTCACCCCACTCCAGCCTCCATAGGAATCCTCACCCCACTCCAGCCTCCATAGGAATCCTCACCCCACTCCAGCCTCCATAGGAATCCTCACCCCACTCCAGCCTCCATAGGAATCCTCACCCCACTCCAGCCTCCATAGGAATCCTCACCCCACTCCAGCCTCCATAGGAATCCTCACCCCACTCCAGCCTCCATAGGAATCCTCACCCCACTCCAGCCTCCATAGGAATCCTCACCCCACTCCAGCCTCCATAGGAATCCTCACCCCACTCCAGCCTCCATAGGAATCCTCACCCCACTCCAGCCTCCATAGGAATCCTCACCCCACTCCAGCCTCCATAGGAATCCTCACCCCACTCCAGTCTCCATAGGAATCCTCACCCCACTCCAGCCTCCATAGGAATCCTCACCCCACTCCAGCCTCCATAGGAATCCTCACCCCACTCCAGCCTCCATAGGAATCCTCACCCCACTCCAGCCTCCATAGGAATCCTCACCCCACTCCAGTCTCCATAGGAATCCTCACCCCACTCCAGTCTCCATAGGAATCCTCATCCTACTCCAGTCTCCATAGGAATCCTCATCCTACTCCATCCTCCAAAGGGAATCCTCTTCCCCATTCCATCCTCCAAAGGGAATCCTCATCCCCATTCCATCCTCCATAGGAATCCTCATCCCACTCCGTCCTCCATCCTACATGCAGGGGTCGGATTTTTCAATGATGGGCAGTGCTAGGGGCTGAATTTTTATCAATGGCCAAACAAATCTGCAAAATAAATCTTTATCTGCTTTTCTTTCTGGACGCTTGCGGGGCGTGTTTAGTCAATCGAAGAGCGGCTTTTTCTATATTAGATAAAGATTTCTTTGGCAGATTTCTTTGGCCATCGATAAAAATTCCGCCCCCACCACTGCCCATCATTGAAAAATCCGCCCCTTCATGTCACCCCAGACGACATCTAATGAGCCTAAACCGGTCGGGACGATTCCACCGCTGCCATATTTTATCTAAGCGCTTGAACTTATTCTGCGAAATGGAAGTTTACCAGTTTTTTAATTAATTTATACACCAATTTTATACAAAATTACGCAATGTGGCCTCTTCTCTTATTCCCTAACAACCATTACATTGGTGTGAGCTTTAATGCCACCCATTGCTGTATTAACTACTTCTGCGGATTGGGCCGATTTTGTTCCTACGGAGTGTGTTTCCACGGTTATCTGAATCCCACACAGTTCAACTGCTGTAGAGTTCCCACTCTGTCTCATTGGTTCAACAACACAAGCCTTATTTGACTCACGGAAACGTATGTTCTCCTGAGTCTAATACAGTGGTCCCCAATCTTTTTGGCACCGGGGACCGGCGTTGTTGAAGAAAATTGTGCCAAGGCCCGGGGGTGTATGCGGCTTTTCACAGGCAATGGCTGGTGTTGGCGCTTCAATCATCCCGGCACCATGGTTGTTATGATGTCAGGATGATTGAAGCGCATTATTTCTATTATTACATTGTAATATACAATGAAATCGTTCAACTCACCATAATGCAGAATGTGCCAGAGTGTCACTTGCCATGTCGCCTGCCACCAAATGTGGATTGTCACTTGCCACGTCACCTGCCATCAGATGCAGCTTGTCATTTGCCACAACGCTTGTCACCAGATGCATTTTGTCCCTTGCCACGTCGCCTGCCACCAGATGCTTTTTTGTCCCTTGCTGCGTCATCTGCCACCAGATGCGGATTGTCACTTGCCACGTCGCCTGCCACCAGATGGGGAGGGTCACTTGCCACGTCGCCTGCCTTCATATGCAGCTTGTCACTTGCCACGTCCCTTGCAACGTTGCCTGCCATCAGATGAGGAGGGTCACTCGCCACGTTGCCTGCCACCAGATGCATTTTGTCCCTTGCCACGTCACCTGCCATCAGATGCAGCTTGTCATTTGCCACCAGATGTGGATTGTCACCTGCCACCACATGAAGATTGTCACTTCAGTGGTGGCAGCACAGGTGTGCGCATTAGTTTAGAGGCAAGCCTGGAGTAGTGGGAAAAGAGGGAGAACAGCGTTAATGGGAGGGCGGGGGCGGGTTGGTGAGAGATGATCTTATCTCTCTTCTCCCTTGCCTCATCTCCAGCAGTGTATCAGTAATCTGCCGGGCTGTGTGGGTGGAGAAGCAGTGATGCGGTCGGGCAGTGAGAGATGGTCATACCCGCCTCACCTCCAGCATTATAGTACCCCAGCTGTGAGCGGGGAAGAGTAGAGATGATCTCATCTCTCTGCTCGCTCGCCTCAGTATAGCGGCCCCGCTGTGAGCACGGAACAGCGCTGATGCGGATGGGCTGTGAGAGATGATGTACGTCAGACAGTGTAGCCTTCGCGGCCCGGCAGGAAACAGGCCACGGCCCGGCAGTGGGCCGGGGCCCGGAGGTTGACGACCCCTGGTCTAATACATCCGGTAAGCCTGCACTTTCATCGGTGGTGGGTTATCACAAATACTTCCACAATTCCTGGTCACTGTAGAGAAGTCCGCACAAGCATTCAAAATTTGTTGGTGTTCTGGTTTCTTTTTTTCCATGTTGTCGCATGGTGGACTATTTCACGTTCAGTTTTCATTTAACCTATATGGACTTTAAAGTTATTTCATGTGCTGTGTATAGATTTGTGTTTGCACTGTAATTTTCACATTGTTTACTTTCCATAGTGAACCCTTCACTTTGGTGTTCACATTTTTCTCATTTACCTCAAGTAGAACTATCGGCAAAACTTTTTTTTGTTTTCCCATTTTGGGTAGAGTTAGGCCCCTTTCACACTGAGGCGTTTTTCAGGCGTTTTAGCGATAAAAATAGCGCTGTAAAAATGCCTGAAATAATCCTGCCCCAGCATTCTCAATGTGAAAACCCTGAGGGCTTTCACACTGAGGCGTTGTGCTGGCTGTGCGTTGGAAAAAATCCTGCAAACAGCTTTTTTGGAGCATCTTTGAGGCGCATAAAATAGTGCTGTAAAAACGCCTATCCCCACTGAAATGAATGAGTACCGCTGTAAAAATGCGGTAAAAACGCGGTAAAAACGCCCAGAAGCTGTGGGAAGGTCACATGACCGCAGTAGAGTGGAGGATTGTTGGATACCAAATAATCCTTTTTACCGCAAAAACGCGGTACAAACGCATAGGCGTTAGCGTCATTTTTAGCGCTAACGCGGTAATAACGCTAATCATTTTGCGTTATTGCAACGCCTCAGTGTGAAAGGGGCCTTAGGGAGGATTATAACTCCTGTAAGGTTAATTTTTTTTGCCATCTGTGGCCCGCTGGGGAGATTTCCCTTCACTTCCTGTCCCATAGCCAAAACAGGAAGTGAGGGGAAATCCCTGCAAATTAAAAGGAATTCTTTGGGGGCCCCACAGGTCACCAGAACTAGTGTCTCCAATGGAAGATTTCCCTTCTATTACTTTTCTGAGGACAACCCAAAATTTGTGATTTTCTTTTACTTTCACGTTTAATGATAAACAGGACAAATAGAGAGGGTGAGTCTCCCTAAAGGGAACAAAGACAGCAATAAAAACCCAACAGGGGGTCTATCACCCCTCCAGTCTGGCCAGAACTGAAAAAAAAAAAAAGTTTTGCCTTTAGTTATATTTTAATAGGAACACAAATGCCCCTAACTATTGCGTAACATTGCATGGCAACTTATTGCCATGCGTTGTGGTGTGACAATTAAAAATAAAAGGATCATGCATTTCTCAGGTGCAATGTAGCACAAGTTTACACTCGTGTGACTTGCTGCAATGTGCGACACAGAAAGTCGCATGACTAGCTAAAACACATTCATTTCAATGGGTGCCGTCTTAATCGCTGAGACTCAAGTTGCAGCAATAAAAAAAAAAATGTTCCTGCACTACTTTAATATGTCTTCCTTGTGACAAGAGTGTCATAGACTGCAATGTTAAAATCACAAAAGTCACACGGAAGTCGTTTCTTTGTCTTATCTTTGCGACTGTGGCTGCGACTTCAGAGGGTTTTGTAAGTTCAGTAATACGCGTTACACTCTGTAATGTTGTGATTCGCCAAAGTTGCATGAAAGTTGCAATGAAGAGTCGCATGACTTTGTGGTCACAGCAGTGGCAACTGAGCCTTAGGGCTCATTTAAATGAGGAGCGGTGACCTGCGATTTCCTGCACTGGATAACTTCAAATGATGAGCAGTGACCTGCGATTTTCCACACTGGATAACTTCAAACGATGAGCAGTGACCTGCGATTTTCCACACTGGATAACTTCAAATGATGAGCGGCGACCTGCGATTTTCCACACTGGATAACTTCAAACGATGAGCAGTGACCTGCGATTTTCCACACTGGATAACTTCAAACGATGAGCAGTGACCTGCGATTTTCCACACTGGATAACTTCAAACGATGAGCAGTGACCTGCGATTTTCCACACTGGATAACTTCAAACGATGAGCGGTGACCTGCGATTTTCCACACTGGATAACTTCAAATGATGAGTGGTGACCTGCGATTTTCCGTACTGGATAAATTCAAATGATGAGCGATGACCTGCGATTTTCCGCACTGGATAATAGAAAAGATTTGTGCCCCGTTCACATCAGAATCCTGGTTTCACTGGATGGCGCCGTAGGTCACCGCACAGCAGCGCAACACTCTGCGGTCCTGTGCATTGACATGTATGAAGTGTCCCTTTAAATAAAGTTGAGAAAAAAAAAAAAACAAGCAGTGCAATGAAACGCACATCCCCTCCCGGAGCCACTACTGAACTAGTGCACTGTAGTTTACCGTGCAGGCTAGTGTGAACCTGGCTTCAGATGCGGTAGGCGGCCCATTCAAATGAATTAACTGCCCTACTACACTGCACGTTAATGCACATGAAAACGCAGCGACGCATGGGCGCAGGTGCATTGCACAGTTGTGAACCCCGCCTAATAGATTCCCCCCCCAATATTTGTGTTCTGCATAAAGCTAAGCCAAAATATTTTGCTTCCAGATTTGTACTTTTGGCCAATCACATTGATCCTTCATTTGCTCAGGTTTATTCTATGGACACTTACTTCCTTCCAGCTCTGAAATGTTACAATGTATTTCCTCTGCTTCCTGCCGAATCTGCACTTTCAGGCTGGCTGGAGTCTCTGTGAAATTCCTTCTGATTGGTGAGTTGTAAGCCCAGCTCTGATTGGCTCAGGATTGCCTGTACTTAGACCCGGCCAGGCAGGCTGAAGTCAGAGTCTACTATGGGATGTCTGATCTTTGGCATGTTAGGCAAAACAAGTTTTTTTTTTTCTTTCTTTAGAGGCCGGTGTTTGCTGCATGGAGAATCGTCCGTGGATTCTGTATTTAAAGTGAAACCGTCGGACATTTTTAACCACTTATCTACCAGAGCTGTTTATTCATTTTTTTTTGCACGCATGTAAAATGCGCACTTTAGGCCTAAAGATTTGTTAAAACCCCCAAACATGATATATGTTCTGAAAGCAGAGACCCTGGAGAATAAAATGGCGGTAGTTGCAGTTTATTTTAAATGTTAATTGCGCACAGGGCTGGTGCAAGGATTTTTGACACGCTAGGCGAAAGCTTATTTTGCCACCCCCCTGGCCCCACCCCTGACCACACACCCTTTGCCCTGCCCGTGTATACCCCACATTTTTAATGAAGCATAAAGGGTAAAAAACTGCGCTTAAAGAAAAAAGAGGATGGACCAGTCCAAAAAGCAGCAAAAATAAGTGGGATTAACACAAGTAAAAGTAGAGACTAAAACTTTGCGCTAAAAAAGTCCAATTTGTAGAAATCAATTCAAAATCTCAACGAAAGTCCATATATTCCTTCCACAGAAACTTGAATCTCAAACAATGCCAGCTGACAGGTGCAATGAATGCTTACCAGATCAAAAGCCTTTTAACACAGATGGCTTATACCCAGCCAGGGCCTTTATCCCAGTGGGAGATAACGAAATCCTCTATGGATGATGATGACTCTCACGACACAGATATGATCGATTACTAGATCCCACGGGCTTCATATAGTGGCATAAATTTCATGGCATAGTAGTGGATTAGACAGAAAAAACAAACAACAATAGCGTAATACTGTTATGGATCACACCAGGTGCCTATATCTTAAAGCAATAGGCACCAATTGCTTAGACAACACCCGTGACTGAAAAACAACCAGTGCACCACCACCACCACAGGGAAAACCTGCTTACCAGATGCCTTTGGTTGTTGAGCATGTGGCCAAACCCAGCCAGGGCCTTTGGGGAGAACCGTCCACTAATGATTGAAAAGACTGCTCTAATCTTCAGACACCCCGCACACATCCGTAGTGTCGTATTGGATGTTTAACAGAATCACCCAAAGGAAGAAAAATGGGGGACCATAGTGTGAATCCGTTTAAATGTTTAATAAAATAATTAGAACCACACTTACAGTTACGTAGAAATAAGAAGCATTAAAAAAACAAATCCGGCCGGCTCTTGGATCAACCCCGTCCAGACACGATACGCGGTGACGTCAGCACGCTCCTAGTCCTCAGACGCGTTTCGTCATATCTGACATTCTCAATGAGGGACCTTTTGCTTCTTATTTCTACGTAACTGTAAGTGTGGTTCAAATTATTTTATTAAACATTTAAACGGATTCACACTATGGTCCCCCATTTTTCTTCCTTTGGGTGATTCTGTTAAACATCCAATACGACACTACGGATGTGTGCGGGGTGTCTGAAGATTAGAGCAGTCTTTTCAATCATTAGTGGACGGTTCTCCCCAAAGGCCCTGGCTGGGTTTGGCCACATGCTCAACAACCAAAGGCATCTGGTAAGCAGGTTTTCCCTGTGGTGGTGGTGGTGCACTGGTTGTTTTTCAGTCACGGGTGTTGTCTAAGCAATTGGTGCCTATTGCTTTAAGATATAGGCACCTGGTGTGATCCATAACAGTATTACGCTATTGTTGTTTGTTTTTTCTGTCTAATCCACTACTATGCCATGAAATTTATGCCACTATATGAAGCCCGTGGGATCTAGTAATCGATCATATCTGTGTCGTGAGAGTCATCATCATCCATAGAGGATTTCGTTATCTCCCACTGGGATAAAGGCCCTGGCTGGGTATAAGCCATCTGTGTTAAAAGGCTTTTGATCTGGTAAGCATTCATTGCACCTGTCAGCTGGCATTGTTTGAGATTCAAGTTTCTGTGGAAGGAATATATGGACTTTCGTTGAGATTTTGAATTGATTTCTACAAATTGGACTTTTTTAGCACAAAGTTTTACTCTCTATTTTTAATGAAGCGCCCATCAATGCAGCCTACCAGTGCTCATGAATGCAGCCTACCAGCGCCCATCAATGCAGCCTACCATCACCCATCAATGCAGCCTACCAGCTCCCATCAATGCAGCCTACCAGTGCCCATCAATGCAGCCTACCAGTGCCCATCAATGCAGCCTACCAGCGCCCATCAATGCAGCCTACCAGTGCCCATCAATGCAGCCTACCAGCTCCCACCAATGCAGCCTACCAGTGGCCATCAATGCAGCCTACCAGCTCCCATCAATGCAGCCTACCAGCGCCCATCAATGCAGCCTACCAGTGCCCATCAATGCAGCCTACCAGCTCCCATCAATGCAGCCTACCAGTGCCCATCAATGCAGCCTACCAGCTCCCATCAATGCAGCCTACCAGCTCCCATCAATGCAGCTTACCAGCTCCCATCAATGCAGCCTACCAGTGCCCATCAACGCAGCCTACCAGCACCCATCAATGCAGCCTACCAGCTCCCATCAATGCAGCCTACCAGTGCCCATCAATGCAGCCTACCAGCAGCCTACCAGCACCCATCAATGCAGCCTACCAGTGCCCATCAATAAATGTTTGCTTGCTTCCATTCATTCGGGAGTCAGGACACAGACATAGTTCTCTGCCGCCGCTGCACCTCTGACACTATGTACGAACAGAGCGGTGGCTGCCTGCTGATGCTGAGACTTAGTTGCTTGCTGCAGAGAGAAGAGAGTAGGAACACCAGTGGCTGGGTGTCCTAGGCAGCAGTGCGCCCTAGGCGGCTGCCTTGTTTGCCTAGTTGTAGCACCGGCCCTGATTGCGCATATGTTCATCAAACTGGTCTATAGCAGAATGATGGTCGGGCAGGGGAACAGTTATCCTGACTGGGAGTCATATGATGTCCAGCAGGAAAAGCTACCGCATCTCTGATCTCGGTAAAGAACCTATGAGCCAACCACAGCTGGTCACATCGTATCCAGGAAGTGGCGTTTATCAGCTTTTCCTCTATTTTGAGATGGGAACGAGGGACACCTACTAACAAATGTATGTAGGCATAGAACACGCCCCCTGCCAAAGCCCCTTAACCACTTCAGCCCGGACCATTTGGCAGCCCAAAGACCAGTGCACTTTTTGCGATTCGGCACTGTGTCATTTTAACTGACAATTGCGCGGTCGTGCGACGTGGCTCCCAAACAAAATTGACGTCCTTTTATTCTCACAAATAGAGATTTCTTATGGTGGTATTTAATCACCTCTGCGGTTTTTATTTTTTACGCTATAAACAAAAAAAGAGCGACAATTTTGAAAAAAAAAGCAATATTCTTTACTTTTTGCTATAATAAATATCCCCAAAAAATATATATATAAAAAGAAAAAAAAATTTCCTCAGTTTAGGCCGATACGTATTCTTCTACATATTTTTGGTAAAAAAAAAATCGCAAAAAGGGTTTAGTGATTGGTTTGCGCAAAAGTTATAGCGTCTACAAAATAGGGGAAAGTTTTATGGCATTTTTATTAATATTTTTTTTTTTTTTACTAGTAATGGCGGCCATCAGCAATTTTTATCATGACTGCGACATTATGGTGGACACATCGGACACTTTTGATGCTATTTTGGGACCATTGTCATTTATACAGCGATCAGTGCTATAAAAATGCACTGATTACTGTGTAAATGACACTGGCAGTGAATGGGGTTAACCAGTAGGGGGCGCTGAAGGGGTTAAGTGTGTCCTAGGGATGTGTTCTAACTGTGGGGGGATGGGCTACGTGTGACACAACACTGATCATTACTCCCGATCACAGGGAGCTGTGATCAGTGTCCTGTCACTAGGCAGAACGGGGAAATGCCTTGTTTACATCAGCATTTCCCCGTTCTTCCTCTCCGTGAGACGATCACGGGACTCCCGGCGGACATCAAGTCTGCGAGACTCCCGGCGGACATCGAGTCCGCGGGACCCGCGGTCACACTCACGGAGCCCGCGGCGGCCGGGCGTGCGCGCTCCACAATGCCGCGTCTTAAAGGGGATGCCCATATGCCCAGCCGAGCCATTGTGCCGACGTATATAGTCGTGCGCTGGTCGGCAAGTGGTTAAAGGAGAATTAACCAAAAAACATATTAAATTAATGAAAGTTAATTAAATCCACAACTGCTTTTTTTTTACCACTACTATTCCTTTATATTGGCTTTTAAAATGTACAGTAGCAGAAATTTAGAAATCGGATGAAAGGTTTAGCACTGGGATGCCAATCAGTGCCCATCAGTAATGTCTGTCAGTGCCTCCTCATCAGTGCTGCCCGTCAGTGCCCATCATTGCCCATCAGTGCCACCTATCAGTGCCCATCAGTGCTGCATATTAGTGCCACCTCATCAGTGCCACTCATCAGTGCTGCCCGTCAGTGCCCATCAGTGCCGCCTATCAGTGACCATCAGTGCTGCATAACAGTGCCGCCTATCAGTGCTCATCAGTGCTCCATATGCCTCCTCATCAGTACCACCTCATCGGTGACCATCAGTGCAGCCTCATCAGTGCCCGTCAGTGAAGGAGAAAACGTACTTATTTACAAAATTTTATAACAGAAAGGAAGAAAAACTTTTATTTGCATTCACTGAGAATGCAGCAGGGCAGCAGCTCGGCACAGGACCTGGAAGTTAGTGGAGATCACTGGAGTAGCGGTGTAGTAGTGATGTCTACTAAAGTGGATTCCAGCTTCTAGAGAGATCCCACAGATATGGTATATACTGTACATATACAGGGAGTCCCCAAATTATGAACATCTGAGCTGCAAACGACTCCTACTTACGAACGGAGGCGGCGTGACGTCACTGACGGCAGCTTGCGGTCCACTCTGGTCCTGGAAATGGTCCTGGAAATCAGTGAGTAGCCATCTTGCAGAACGGGACACATCCCACACTGCAGTACTTCATGTACAGGACAGGACCCCACATACAGGACTGCATGCCCAGAAGCACCCGGAACACCCCACATTGCACAGCCAGAAGCGCCTGGCTGGAGTTACACTTAAAAAAGGTACTTTTTCCGACTTAGGAACAAATTCGACTTAAGAACAAACCTACAGTCCCTAGCTTGTTCATAACTCGGGGACTGTCCGTACGTTGCTCCAAGCTGGAACAATGTAACTATGTAAAAATATCCATACCTGGGATTCAGCTTTACCTGTTTCCTGTGAAGTCTGAAAGTTCAGAGAAGCAGCACTGAGAGCAGGAGCCAGGAGCATTGAAAGTTGTAAACTGCAAACGAGTATTTTAACAAATAGTTTACTAGGAAATGTTTATTTTATTGTGCTCAATGTGTAGGCAGGTGCAGTTTGTTTCTTCCACTGCAGGTGGTGCTCTACTGCAGCAGCTCTGTAGCTGAAGAGGAAGTCAGGAGGTTCCTCTATGGTTTCCTGGGTCACTGGAGAAGCGATCCGGTTGGATGCTGTTGCCCCATGTGACTCTGGCAACCATCTTGGGTCAGGCAGAGCCTATTTAAGTCCTTGGCTCCCGGGATCGGCACACTTCATGCGAGTGGGTAGTGTCGGGAAAGGTACCCCATCAGTTAGGGACAGTACTAGCAGTAGGGAAAGGTTCCTGACAAGGAGGGAAAGCATAGGGAAGCATCTCTTCTGGACATCTTCTTGATTGGGCAGGAGATGGCCAGGCTGCATTCTATAGACGCTGGCACTCTGGCTGTAACCCGCTCTGTTCACGTTGCTGTAACCCTGAGTGCACCTGGTTGGGCAGTCTTTCCACCGTGATTGTTGTGAACTGTTGCTGCATTTCTTCAATCAATACAAGTTTCTTATTGCACCTGAATTATGTGTGAATTATTGCCGCTGCACCACGCTGCACCACGCTGCACCCCACCTACAAATGTGTTAAGCTTAAAATTTTTTTTTTTTTTTTTTTACCAAAAATATGTAGAAGAATGCATATTGGCCTAAACTGATGAATAAATTCGTTTTTTTACTTTTTTTTTTTTTTTGGGGGGGGGGGGGGATATTTATTATAGCAAAAAGTAAAAAATATAGTTTTTTTTTTTTTTTCAAAATTGTCACTCTTCTATTTGTTTTTTGATTTTTAGAAGGGCCAATTACAGAAAGATATACGACTTCCTTTGTGGTATCTCCCTTGGACCGCTTACCTTTGCTCACCCACCAGCAAGTGGAGCCCGGTACAGATTGTGGAACATATCAATCAAACGCTCATCCAGCCCCATACTGCCTCAGAGTTCATCTCTATGTGGTTGTTCTGAATATCACAGGTATCAATATAAGTCTCATATTTGATAAATAATTGTTGTAGATCTTAAAGCAGAGCTCCGCCGGAATTTTTTTTTATTAAAAGCCAGCAGCTACAGCTACAGCAGCTGCTGGCTTTTAATATTTGGACACTTACCTGTCCTGGAGTCCAGCGACGTCCGCAGCAGAGGACGAGCGATCGCTCGTCGCTCTGCTGCTCCCTCCGCCATCCTCGCTGAGGGAACCAGGAAGTGAAGCCCTGCGGCTTCATGCCCGGTTCCCTACGGCGCATGCGCGAGTCGCGCTGCGCCGTTCTGATTGGTGCTCCTGTGTTCTGGGAGCCGAGTGTCTCCCAGAACACCAAGGGAAGTCTGGGGGAAGTGACGTCACTCCCGCAGATTCCCGGAGAGAGGACTCCCGGATGTGGGTGAAAATACCTGTCTTAGACAGGTATCTTCACCCCCCTCCCCCCTGAAAGGTGTCAATTGTGACACCGGAGGGGGGGAGGGTTCCGATCAGCACAAGTCAAAATTTAGGGTGGAGCTCCACTTTAAAAGTATATTTATTTCTTGGTAATAACCTAAATTCTGTTTATCTTTATATAATAGAAGCCGGGCACCCCTTCCATAGACTCCCATGTTAAACATCAGTCTAGTCATGGGCACAGTGAGGCACAGTGAGGCATGCAGATGGACACCCTAGGCTTATACTCGAGTCAATACGTTTTCCCAGTTTTTTGTGGTAAAATTAGGTGCCTCGGCTTATACTCGAGTATATACAGTACTTTATTGCTAAAATCACCCCCGCCCCTTGCAGAGTAGCACTAGCATCGTGAGCATGCGGCATGTGTCATAGTCATTGCGCAGGCGCCGTGTAGAGCTGACTCTCAATTTCGGCTATTTTCGGTGGCTCCCTTGAAGTTCGTACTGCGCAAGCGCCACGCCTGCACAGTACAGGAGGGTCCTTATCCGCCAGGGGGATCTTCATCGGCAGAACACCGTATCGCAAAAAAATGGCCTGGCCAGGTAGTGGTTAAATCCTTCCGTGGCTGAAGTGGTTAACCACTTAAGGACCAGCCACTGTATATATACGTCGGCAGAATGGCACGGACAGGCATAATCACATACCTGTACGTCCCCTTTAAATGCCTGTCCGTGTGGTCGTGTGCGCGCCGCCGGCACGCTCGCGACCCTGCCACCATCCCCATGAGTCGGACCGCGGGATCCCCGCGATTGTCTCACGGAGGTATAAAGCGGGGAGATGCTTGTGTAAACAAGTATCTCCCTGCTCTGCCTAGTGACAATGACACTGATCTCGGCTCTGAGCGAAGATCAGTGTCATGTGACACACAGCCCATCCCCCCTACAGTAAGAAACACTATGCAGGGAACCCCTACAGCTCCACCTAGTGGATAACCCCTCACTGCCAGTGTCATTTTCACAGTAATCAGTGCATTTTTATAGCACTGATCGCTGTGAAAATTACAATGGTCCCAAAAATGTGTCAAAAGTGTCCGATGTGTCCACCATAATGTCGCAATCATAGAAAAAATCGCTGATCGGCGTCATTACTAGTAAAAAAAAAAAATTTTTATAAAAATGCCATAAAACTTTCCCCTATTTTGTAAACGCTATAACGTTTGCGCAAACCAATCAATAAACGCTTATTGTGTTTTTTTTTTTACCAAAAATATGTAGAAGAATACGTATCAGCCTAAACTGAGGAAAACATTTTTTTTTATATATTTTTTGGGGATATTTATTATAGCAAAAAGTTAAAAATATTGCATTTTTTTCAAAATTGTCGCTCTATTTTTGTTTATAGCGCAAAAAATAAAAACCGCAGAGGTGATCAAATACCACCAAAAAAAAGCTCTATTTGTTGGGAAAAAAGGACGTCAATTTTGTTTGGGAGCCACGTCGCACGACCGCGCAATTGTCAGTTAAATTAACGCAGTGCCGAATCGCAAAAAGTGGCCTGGTCTTTAACCAGCCAAAATGGTCCGGGGCTTAAGTGGTTAAAGGAAATAAAAATTGTATAGTTTAGTTTCCCATTAAAAAAAAATATTTTTTTGTTCTTTGTATAGTTACACTTCAGTATTTGTGTGGGTGGACGGTGTTGCGGCGTGTCGGGTGATCTGTGTCCGGGAACAAGTGGCGGTGGGAGATCTTCTGGTTAATAAGAAGACAGACCGGCTTTAAATATTTGTGCAGACCACATTTAAACATTTTCTCGAACTCCGGGTTAATTTGTAGCCTGTGCGCTGTGTCTGGCGCATCCAATGAAAAGACTTCTCCTTTATGTTAGACATAAACTCTGGAAGACATTAGAATCTGGCCAGACACAGAATAGACAATCAGGAAACACAATGTTACAAATCTGAAGCACGCCTGGTAAACCAAGACTGAACCTTGTACTGGGCTCAGCAATACCTTCATATAAACACCATAAAAGTCATTTTCTTCATCAGACAATCAATATTGTTTCCTGTTAAAAAATAAATAAAAATACTGACGCATATCTACATGTATGTGGAGGTAGGGTGGGGCCCAACATTTTGTGGTGGGGGGGGGCTTGGATTTTTAGGTGCTTTGTGTATAACTTTAATTTTCCAATTTTTTTTTTTTTTATTAAACTTTATTTTTCAGCACATAGGGGAAAATTCTCCTTTTGTGGTGCATTTTATATATTAACCCCTTGCTTACTGGGCACATAAACCCCCTTCCTGCCCAGGCGAAATTTCAGCTTTCGGCACTGCGTCGCTTTAAATGACAATTGCGCGGTCGTGCGACGTGGCTCGCAAACAAAATTGACGTCCTTCTTTCCCCACAAATAGAGATTTATTTTGGTGGTATTTGATCACCTCTGCATTTTTTTTTTTTTTTTTTGCGCTATAAACCAAAAAAGAGCGACAATTTAAAAAAAAAAAAAAAAAACACAATATTTTTGGATTTTTGCTATAATAAATTTCCCTTTTTTTTTTTAAAAAAACGATTTTTTCCTCAGTTTAGGCCGATACGTATTCTTCTACATATTTTTGGTTAAAAAAAAAAATCCCAATAAGCGTATAGTGATTGGTTTGCGCAAAAGTTATAGCGTCTACAAAATAGGGGATAGAATTCTGACATTTATTTTTTTTCTTTTTTTTACTAGTAACGGCGGCGATCTGCGATTTTTGTCAGGACTGCGATATTGCGGCGGACACATCGGACACTTTTGACACATTTTTGGGACCATTCACATTTATACAGCGAACAGTGCTATAAAACTGCACTGATTACTGTATAAATGTGACTGGCAGGGAAGGGGTTAACACTAGGGGGCGAGGAAGGGGTTAATATGTTCCCTAATGTGTGATTGCTACTGTGGGGGGAGGGGACTGACTGGGGGAGGAGACCGATCTGTGTTCCTATTCCTATGTACAAGGGACACACATCGGTCTCCTCTCCCTGACAGGACATGGATCTCTGTGTTTACACACACAGATCCATGTCCTTGTCTGTGTACCGGCCGATCGCGGGTACCTGGCGGACATTGCGGCCGCCAGGCACGCGCATCGGCATCTCAGTGATGCACCGGGCACGCGCGCACGCCCCCCAGTGGCCGGAGGAGCGGTCGCCGTATAATGACGGCCTCCCGGCATTTAAGAACCACTTTGCGGCCGTCATTAGTCGTATGACGGGCGCGAAGTGGTTATACAATGCTCAGCATAAATGACTACACCCCGTTTGAAAAGTACGTTTTATCTCAATGAACACAAGAACAATTTCCACAATTGTGCCAAAACTGAGTTTTATAGAACATTTGTTTAGCTCATTACATGAAAGGAAGTTTAATAATATAACTTAGATTACAAAATCTTCAGCTTTACTCAAATTAGTTGATGCAAAAATGAATACACCCCACAGCAAAAACTACTCCGTCTAGTCTTTTGTATGACCTCCATGATTTGTATGGACAGCACCAGTGTGGCGGCTGGTGTTTGTTTTCTTTTGGGGGGGCGGCAAACAGCCTCTCCCCCCCCCTGGTCGGCAGGGGCAACCCCCCGGAGGGCAGAGGACAATCGGGACATCAAAGCCCCGCACTTACCCCAGGGATAGGGTGACCAGACATCCCCGGTTTCCAGGGAACAGTCCCCGGATTGAGGACACTGTCCCCGGACCAAGTCTGTCCCCGGTTTTGTCCCCGGATTGGATTTGAACAGGGGCTGGGGCAATTTCAAAGACAGTCAGTGCAGCCGCTCCTACTAGCTTAGGGGGGGGGGTGTATTTTTTTTCATTACCTGTGCCCCCTTCTGATGATCATGTGCTGGTCGGAGCGATGGGAATATTTCTTCAGTTTCGGGTGCTGCCCATTTAGCTCCACTCGCATGTTCTTCTGCCTTGGCTCAAGTCCCGGCCAGCCACCTGCCTGCTTATCTCCTTGCCTTCCCTGGCGGAGTGATTTTCCTCCGCTCCCCACCCAGTAGTAGCCGGGGCTTGGAGAGTGAGACTTGACAGGCTGTGAGGCGGGGGGCAAATAGTCGCTGATTGCCGCCATTACTAGTAAAAAAAAAATATGTCCCCGGATTTAATTTTAAAAATCTGGTCACCTTAATCTAGGAAGCAGGTGGCGAGCAGCTTTCTTCCTCCTCCTGGGGTGTGGATCACGGTGGCTTCCACCGTGCATCCCCCTCTTCCTTCTCCTAGGCGTCCAATAGGATGGACTGACAAGTCCACATCCGGGCAGACAGCGGGCACATCCGGGCAAACAGTGGGCACATCCAACGGGTAAGCAGGCACATCCGGGCAGGAGACAGTCACATCAAGCTGGGCAGCAGACAGGGGCACACCATATTGCATTTTCAGAGAATTACAGCGGCTGCAGATTGTACACTATATTATTTTTTCTTTATTTACAATTCCCCACGAAAGTGGAGTTACCCTTTAAGGGAGGTGCTTGATCAGCAGGTTTGTCTGTTTTGCTCATGTCCTGGAGAGAGGTCTGTCTGTCTTTTCACACCCTGCAATATTCCTGTGTGTTTTTACTTAGCTTATCTGTCGCCTTCTCCCCCTGCTATTGTCTAACATTGCTCCTCTTATCTGTCTAGAACCTGAAGTCTGTAATCCTGCCTCTGACCCAGGCCATCAGTCTGCTGATCTGTCATTTTTCCCTGATCATTCATCTGACGGCTCTTTTTTTTTTTTGCTCCCGTCCTTCCTCTTGTCCCAGGCAATACAGAGAGTCCATTGCATGGTTACATAGTAGGTGAGGTTGAAAAAAAAGACACAAGTCCATCAAGTCCAACCTATGTGTGTGATTCTATGTCAGTATTACCTTGTATATCCCTGTAGGTTGTGGTCGTTCAGGTGCTTATCTAAACTATCGATGCCCCCCGCTGAGACCACCGCCTGTGGAAGGGAATTCCACATCCTCGCCGCTCTTATGCCTTGTACATACGGCCGGACTTTTGACCGTGCAAAAGTCCGCCGTGAGTCCATCGGAAGTCCGACGGAAAGAAAGAGAACAGATTCTCTATCTAAGGTCCGTCGGACTTCCAACAAAAAAAGTCAGATGGAAGCTACACACAGCCGGACTTTTTGAGAAAAAAAGCCTGTTGGACTTTATTTCTCGGAAAGTCCGGCCGTGTGTACAAGGCATCACAGTAAAGAACCCTCTATGTAGTTTAAGGTTAAACCTCTTTTCTTCTAATTTTAGTGAATGTCCACGTGTTTTGTTAAACTCCCTTCCACGAAAAAGTTTTATCCCCATTGTGGGGTCACCAGTACGGTATTTGTAAATTGAAATCATATCCCCTCTCCAGCGTCTCTTCTCCAGAGAGAATAAGTTCAGAGCTCGCAACCTTTCTTCATAACGAACATCCTCCAGACCCTTTATTAGCTTTGTTGCCCTTCTTTGTACTCGCTCCATTTCCAGTACATCCTTCCTGAGGACTGGTGCCCAGAACTGGACGGCATACTCCAGATGCGGCCGGACCAGAGTCTTGAAGAGAGGGGAAATTATTGTTTTATCTCTGGAGTTAATCCCCTTTTTAATGCCAATATTCTGTTTGCTTTGTTAGCAGCAGCTTGGCATTGCATGATATTGCTGAGACGATCATCTACTAGGACCCCCAGGTCCTTTTCCATCCTAGATTCCCCCAGTGGTTCTCATTGAACTCCATGAGAATAGCTAAGCAGTTCCTAAGGCCCGGTTCACATCTTTGCGGTTCTCTGTGCTGCATTTGCGTGGGCACGGCAGCCTATTGATTTAAATGGGCTGCTGTGCCTGCGTTTCCTGCAAGAAAAAGGTCTCTGAGCCTTAAAATGCAGCAACATGGAAATCGCATGGTGCTTTTACACCATGTGATTTCCATGTGCAGGAAACGGCACCACATTTTTCAGCCATTAGGCTTAATTCAGATGTACAGTGGGAAAAATATTTATTTGATCTCCTGCAGATTTTGTACGTTTGCCCACTTACAAAGAAATGAAGGGTCTATAATTTTTATCATAGGTGTATTTTATATGATAGAGACAGGATATCAACCAAAAATCCCCAAAAAAAACACATGATACAAATGTTATAAATTGAGTGGCAGTTCAATGAGTAAAATAAGTATTTGATCCCCAAGCAAAACGTGACTTATTACTTGGTGGAGAATCTCTTGTTGGCAAGCACAGAGGTCAGATGTTTCTTGTAGTTGGTGATCAGGTTTACACACATCTCAGGAGGGATTTTGGTCCACTCTTCTTTACAGATCTTCAGTAAAAAAAAGGTTTCTTGGAAACTCAAAGTTTCAACTCCCTCCAAAAATGTTCTATAGGATTAAGGTCTGGAGACTGGCTAGGCCACTCCATGACCTTCATGTGCTTCTTCTTGAGCCACTACTTTGTTGCCTTGGGTCATTGTCATGCTGGAAGACCCATCCATGACCCATGACCCATCTTCTGTGTTCTGGCTGAGGGAAGAAGGTTCTCATCCAGGATTTTATAATACATGGCCCCGTCCATTGGCCCCTCAATGCGGCAAAGTCGGCCTGTACCTTTAGCAGAGAAACAGCCCCAAAGCATCATGTTTCCCCCTCCGTGCTTCACTGTAGGGATGGTGTTCTTAGGGTCAAGCCTCGTACACACGGCCGATAATCTCGTCGTAAAAAACACGTTGTTTTTTTCGACGAGATCCTTGGACAAGAAACTTGTCCCGGCCGAGTGTTACACGCTCATTTCAAAGAACCCGCGGTTCTTTGAAGGGAGCGAACGCGGTGACGTAATTGAATACGACGAGCATGCGCTCGTCACATTCGATGCCGTCGCCGCCATCTTTGTACACCCTATCCTATGCCTAGGAAGCTACCGCGCATGCGTCAAAGTCATTTCGAGCATGCACGGGCTTCCCGGAGGACAGGTAAGTGTACACACACACAATTTTCTCGTCGAGAAACAGGCTGACGAGAATCTCGACGAGAAAATAGAGAGCAGGTTCTCTATTTTCTCGTCGAGATTCTAGTCGGTTTTCTTGACGAGAAACCATACACACGAACGAATTTCTCGGCAAGAAATCTCTGCCAGCAAGTTTCTTGCTGGTTCTTGCCGAGAAACTCGGTCGTGTGTACGAGGCTTGATAGTTAGCATTTTTTTTCCTCCAAAGATGGCGAGTTAATGCCAAAGAGCTCAATTTTAGTCTCATCTGACCACAACACCTTCTCCCACTCAGACTTTGAATCATTTAGATGTTCATTGGCAAACTTCAGATGGGCCTGTACATGTGTCTTCTGGAGGAGGGGGAGCTTGCGGGCGCTGCAGGATATTAATCCATGGCGGTGTATTGTGTTACCAATGGTTTGTTTGATGACTGTGGTCCCAACTGCCTTGAGATCATTCAAGCTCCTCCCGTGTAGTTCTGGGTTGATCCCTCACTTTTCTCATGACCATCCTTACCCCATGAGGCCAAATCTTGTGGTTCTGCCAGCGTGCACGAGCACAGCAGCCCAATCATTTGAATGGGCTGCTGTGCCTGTGTTTCATGCAGGAAAAAGGCTCCTGCACCATTTTTAAAATGCAGCTGAAGGGAGATTGCATGGTATTTTTGCACCATGCCATTTCCTCAACCGAAAACATGTTGCCGTTTCAGATGCGTTGGGGGTGCCATTAAGAATGAATGGCAGCCCCACGCGTCTGTAGAAGAGCAGCGAGGTTTGGTTGCAGATGTGGGGAACAGGTACGATTAAAGCTTGGTTCACACTTGTGCGGGTGGTTCCCACTGCGGGTGCACACCTCTTCTCGCAGCTGCAACCACCTGCACATAAAAATGCACGAGATGCGTGTGGGTGACCTTAACCCCAACGGCACCCCCTCACACACTGGGAATTGCAGCAGCGTGGGTTGAAATTTCAAAAATGGATCAGGGACCTTTTCCCTGCGTTTTCAGGAGGCACAGCTGCCCATTCAAATGAACGCAAACCGCAGCTCGCAGAGCTGCATAATTGTGAACCAGGTCTTACCCCCTGTCCCGCACCTGCAACCACCCGCACATGTAAGAGTTAATGGCACCTTACATGTTTTCTGTGCAGGAGGGCTGGGGCAAGGGGTGGGCAGGAGGGGCGGCTGCCCTGGGCACTGTGGTATCATGTGAGGTGCGGGGGCACCACAGGGAGATAGGGGGGGGTATTTGTGTTAGAGAATGTTTCTAGATGGGGAAAATTTGGGGAGGTGTTCCAGGAGTGATGATGGGGGGGGGGATGTATGTTGAGAGGAGGGATTGGGGAGAATTTGTGCTATTAGGGGAGATTTGTGGGGTTTGTGCTAAAAACGGTAATATGATGAGGGGAGGGGGGGTTTGTGCTAGGAGGGGAAATATTTTTGGGAGGGGATTTGGGCTAGTAGGGATGTTTGGGGGACATTTTAGCTAAGAAGGGAAATTGGGGGAGGGGAGTTTGTGCTCAGAGGGGAAATTTGAGGGGTAAAGGATTTGTGCTAGGAAGGGGGATTTTTTTTTTATTGTGCTGGGAGCATATGCGGAATAAGTGGATTTGAGCTGTGGGGGGGGGGGGGGGGGGAGATTTGGGCTGGGAGGGGGGATGGTGGATTTGTACTGGGAGGAGAGGGAAATAATGCTTAGGGTGTAAGCATGCAGATTAGTGCTAATTGTTTTGGGAGGGGGGGGGGTTTGCTGACACATAATGCTCATAATGGGGGGGAGGGGTGCACTTTGGCATGTTTTCCCTGGGCTCTAGATGAAATTTTGTGTGTGGCTGGGGGAATGCGTGTGATTTACACACACTCACGCGTATGTGAGCCTAGCCTTATAGCTACTAATTAAGGCCACATCTGGTTTGGATGTCATTGGTGACGCTGGAAGCCAAGAGCAAGGAAGTTTTGCAGCAATGTGACTAATTGAAAATCTGATGTTATGGGGGGTTGCCAACATTGCTCACTAGTGTGAATATTTGATTCTCTTGATTGTAGTTGGCAAAAAGCAGATGGAAGGAAACGTCAATCACCCCTCTTTCCCCTCCCCACCCCCAGCTGGAAGCCCATATAAAGCACTAAATTTTTTTATTTGGATAGAACCTCATATATTCTACATCCTTATTCAATCACTTCCATCATGAGAGTAGGATTGTCACCCTCTATCAGTGTCAGCCCGCCCATACGGGGCTGGGGTGCCACCCCCCTAATCCACAAGCCCGGCCCCTAATCTCCATGCAGGGCGCCAAGCGCATAAATTTCAATGTTTTTTTTTTTTTTTAAGCACGTCATTAGAGCCTGAGGCTTTAATTGGCTTAAAAAAAGGGTGGGCTTGGGGCACAGAGCACTGCGCCCTGAGCCCACCCAGTTGTGTGACAATAGTGAACTAATATTAGCTATTGTCTTCCTGATTCTCCTCCCGACCAAATAGGAAGCAAGTCCTGATTGGCCAGGGAATCTTAGGACTTCCTGTTCGGCCGGGAGGAGAAAAAACGGCCCCGAAGCAAGGAGTAGCTGAAGCGAGGAGAAGCAGCCCTACCCCAGATCCTTGTCATCTGCTCCCCAGGGGAAAGAGGCCTCTGATCGTCTGTCTCCCATAGTGGGGGGAGGGGGGAATCGCTGCCTTCCTGTCCGCCTCCCGCACGCGTGGGCGGATCGGTGCCTTCTGGTCCATCTCCTGCGAGGGGGGGGGGGCGTGGGAAGGATCGCCGCCTTCGCGTCTGTCTCTCCAGGGGGGGGGGGTTGATCAGTGCCATCCTTTTCATCTCCCAAGGGGGGGGGGGGGGGTTGGGGTGGCGTTGGTTTTCCGCCCCCCCCAAATATTGAGCACCAGCTGCCACTGCTCTCTATGGCTTTATAAGTGGGACCTCCATTGGATCTTGCCAGGTGGCCAGAGGTAGCAGATTCTTGATCATCGCCCTGCAAAATGTCTATAGCGACATTACAAGACAAACCCGTTTATTGTCGCTCCTAATAAACATCACAACAAAGAAACATTTAAATTGCTCAACCAGACAATTTAATAGCTCTTTGCAGACGATTAGCTACAATAACACGGGAGGTTATGCTGTGTTGTAGTCAGAGGCGTGATTGTGAGTAGTGAGATTTATTTTATAATCTTGTTTTTCTCTGTCTTAATCCTACAGAATGGTATTTACTACGGTATAATTCTGAAGCTGTAAGCTATGTATGAAACCTTCCATCATCACCGCTCAGGATCAGGAACCCAACCTCCTATACAATGGCTTGGTGAAATCCCCTCTCTGCCCCGAGAATAGGAGGGAACGGGGAGCATTTGGGTGTGAACTCTATGGGGGTTATTTACGAAAAGCCAAATCCGCTTTGCACTACAAGTGCAAAGTGCACGTGAAATTGCACTGAAAGTGCACTTGGAAGTGCAGTCGCTGTAAATCTGAGGGGAAGATCTGAAATGAGGGGAAGCTCTGCTGATTTTATTATCCAATCATGTGCAAGCTAAAATGCTGTTTTTAATTTTCCTTGCATGCCCCCCTCGGATCTACAGCGACTGCACTTCCAAGTGCACTTTCAGTGCAATTTCAAGTGCACTGTAGTTTGCACTTGTAGTGCAAAGTGGATTTGCCTTTAGTAAATAACCCCCATAGAGTATATGGCCAAAAGTTTGTGGATGCATCATAAGCTTGTTAGACAAATAGGGTTGCCACCTCATCCCTTTAAAACTGAACATATATTAATTACACAGGTTCTGAGGCTGATTAAGGTGGTAATTAAACTCGCTTGGCGCCTTGTCTGCATTAAATTAGCCTGAGAACCTGTGTAATTCATTAGTGTTCGGGTTTAAAGGGATGAGGTGGCAACCCTACAGCCCAAATCAAACAATGGCCATTAATATAGGGTGACCAGACATCCCCGGTTTCCGGGGACAGTCCCCGGATTGAGGACACTGTCCCCGGACCAAGTCTGTCCCCGGTTTTGTCCCCGGATTGGATTTGAACAGGGGCTGGGGCAATTTCAAAGACAGTCAGTGCAGAATAAAAAAAAATAATTCGGAATTACACCCCCCCGCTTTGCCGCTCCTTCTAGCTTAGGGGGGTGTATTTTTTCCATTATCTGTGCCCCTTTCTGATGATCATGTGCTGGTCAGAGTGGAGGGAATATTTCTTCAGTTTCGGGTGCCCATTCAGCTTCGCTCGCATGTTCTTCTGCCTTGGCTCAAGTCCCGGCCAGCCGCCTGCCTGCTTATCTACTTGTCTTCCCTGGCGGAGTGATCTTCCTCCGCTCCCCACCCAGTAGTAGCCGGGGGCCCAGAGAGTAAGACTTGACAGGCTGTGAGGCAGGCGGCGGCGGCGACGGGCAGAGAGTCGCTGATTGCCGCCATTATTAGTAAAAAAAAAAGTATGTTCCCGGATTTCATTTTAAAAATCTGGTCACCTTACATTAATATAGAGTTGACACCCCCTCCTTTGTAGCTATAACTGGCTCCACTCTTCTGAGAAGGCTTTACATGGTATTTTGGAGTGTGTCTGTGGGAATTTAGGCCCCCGAAGCCAAAAAAGCATTTGTGAGGCCATGTGCTGATGTTGGACAAGGTGACCTACCTCGCAGTTCACCCCAAAGTTGTGTTCAGTAGGGTTGAAGCCAGTGCTCTGTGAAGGCCACTCGAGTTCCTCTACACCAAACTTAGTAAACCAGGGCTTTATGAAGCTAAGCTTTGTACAGGGGGGCACAGTCATGCTGAAACAGAAAAGTGTCTTCCCCAAATTGTTACCACAAACTTGGAAGACCAAAATTGTCTAAAATGTCTTTGTATGATGTATCAGGAACAGAACCCTTCACTGTAAACACCTGAACTCAATCCTTGGGGGGTAGAGGGATGTCCAGAAAAAAGAAAGGAAAAAGGAGGGCGCACCGACCTAGTGTATTACCACTTAGACGTTTTATTTAAAATATAAAAAAGCAGTAATCCTACTCACAAACGGAGCTTAAATAAAAGCTTATCGGACAAATCAGCTGGAAATTCTTTGGCACCTGCCGACTGGACTCGATGACAGAGAGGGTCGGACAATACTTCAGACAACTGGATAGCTGACGCGTTTCTGGGGCGCACCCCTTTCCTCAGAGCCTAGATGGTCCATGATAGCTCTCCCCCACAGAACCCTCCGTTATAACGGAGGGTTCTGTGGGGGAGAGCTATCATGGACCATCTAGGCTCTGAGGAAAGGGGTGCGCCCCAGAAACACGTCAGCTATCCAGTTGTCTGAAGTATTGTCCGACCCTCTCTGTCATCGAGTCCAGTCGGCAGGTGCCAAAGAATTTCCAGCTGATTTGTCCGATAAGCTTTTATTTAAGCTCCGTTTGTGAGTAGGATTACTGCTTTTTTATATTTTAAATAAAACGTCTAAGTGGTAATACACTAGGTCGGTGCGCCCTCCTTTTTTCTTTCTTTTTTCTAGCCACATGAACACCCATTGTTCTGAGGAGGGCTGCAAGACTTTAGACTTTGCCTTTAGACGGAACCACACTACCCGTGTTTTGACGATACACCGAGAGCGCAGGAGATTTTTGTCTTTCGGTAGAGGGATGTCAACATATGTTTAGCCATATAGGTAGGTGTGATGGTCACCTGTATACAAAGTTTTATTTTTATAGTGTACTTTCCCTTTCCGTTACCACCCGATGTTGAATGAAACCACTGGTAAGCCACAGGTTAACCCTGTGTAAACTCCAAATTGTGCCCATAAGAAGTTATGCAGTGTACAGCAGTGGTCTCCAAACTGCGACCCACGGGCAGGATGCTACCCTTTGCTTGCCTTCATCCAGCTCTTGGGAGACTATTCCTCCCACTGAAACCATGATAGGGCACCATTCCTTACACTGACACCCAATGGTGGAGCATAATTACTCCCACAGACACAAACTGTGGGGCATTCCCATTGACAGCATCAATGGGGCACTTTTCTTTCCACTGACAAAACTGATGGGCATTATTCCTTCCACTGACATCAACGATGGAGCATTATGCTTCCCACTAATATCAAGGTAGGGGTACTATTCCTCCTGCCACTAACCACAGGTGCCTAAGGTATTGTTTACTGCCACTAACACTGGGGCATTTTCTAACCCCACTGGTCACAATCTGGCCCCCTAAAGTCTTAAGAACAGTAAACCAGACCTTTTTTTTTAGAAAGTTTGGAGACCCCTGGTGTACAGTAAAGACTGGTCACAGGTTGGTGATGCCTCCACATCGGGTGACTATTTGCATTTACCTAGTGGGTTTACAGTACCTAACCACTTGAGTGAGATAGATAGATAGGTAGATAGCTAGATAGCTAGATAGATAGATAGATAGATAGATAGATAGATAGATAGATAGATAGATAGATAGATAGATAGATAGATAGATAGATAGATAGCCAGATAGTCTTGGAACTGTTTATTGCTAGATTTATCACTAGAGTCCTGGAATATGACAATTAAAGGGGTTGTAAAGGTTCGTTTTTTATTTTATAAATAGGTTCCTTTAAGCTAGTGCATTGTTGGTTCACTTACCTTTTCCTTCGATTTCCATTCTAAATGTTTTTTTTCTTTGTCTGAATTTCTCACTTCCTGTTCCTCCTCACAGTGGCGTCACTAGGGTTGGTGTCACCCGGTGCGAAAAAAAATGGTGTCACCCCCCAACAACTATAGTCCCCCCTCAGTACAGACCCCCCTCCACTAACTACAGACCCCACTCCCACAGTATAGATCCCCTCCCTCAGTACAAACCCGCTCCACTAAGTACAGACTCTCCGCCATCAATATAGACCCGCCTCCCTCAGTATGAACCCCCACCTCAGTGCAGACCGCTCCATCAGTACAGACACCCCCACCTCAGTGCAGACCCCCTCAGTTACAGACACCCCCCCTCAGTTACAGACACCCCTCGTACAGACACCCCCCTCAGTACAGACACCCCCCTCAGTACAGACACCCCCCTCAGTACAGACACCCCCCTCAGTAACAGACACCCCCTCGTACAGACTCCCCCTCGTACAGACTCCCCCTCGTACAGACTCCCCCTCGTACAGACTCCCCCTCGTACAGACCACCCCTCAGTTACAGACCACCCCTCAGTTACAGACACCCCCCTCAGTACAGACACCCCCCTCAGTACAGACACCCCCTCGTACAGACCACCCCTCAGTTACAGACACCCCCCTCAGTTACAGACACACCCTCAGTTAAAGACCCCCCCTCAGTTAAAGACCCCCCCTCAGTTACAGACACCCCCCTCAGTTACAGACACCCCCCTCAGTACATACACCCCCCTCAGTACAGACACCCCCTCAGTACAGACACCCCCACCTCAGTACAGACCGCTCCATCAGTACAGACACCCCCACCTCAGTGCAGACCTCCTCAGTTACAGACTCCCTGCTCAGTTACAGACACCCCCCACAGTACCAGACACCCCTCGTACAGACACCCCCTCAGTTACAGACACCCCCCTCAGTACAGACACCCCCCTCAGTACAGACACCCCCTTGGTACCAGACCCCCCTCAGTACAGACACCCCCTCAGTTACAGCCCCCCTGGTGCAAACTCCCCCTAGTGCAGACCCCAGCAGTACAGACATCCCCTCCCCCCATCAGTAAAGATGCCCCCCTTACCTTACAGACCTCAGAACAGAGCGGCAGATACACACAGCGGTGTGTCTCTCGAGCGCGGGCTCCTCCTCCTCCTCTGTGGATGTAAACAGAGAGGAGGCAGAGGGGGCGGCGGCTTCCTTCCGCTCCGCTGAGGGACACAGCCGCAGCGTGAGCCTAAGGCACAGGGCAGCGGGCAATGTCAGTGTGGTGCCGCTGCGCTACCCATGGGTGTCACCCCTCTGGTGGGTGTCACCCGGGTGCGGCCCGCCCCCCCCGCACCTGGCTAGCAACGCTTGTGCGTGTCGTCACATCATCACAGTGCAGTGTGATGATGTGACAGGCTGAGTCGCTCGCTGGCTCTGTAGGGTAGGGAGGAGGATTGGAATTTAGGAATAGGAAGAATAAGGAGCCGGAGGACACACACCAGGCGCGGCCGCGGCGCTGGAGGTGTTGTTCCAGGCTTCCAGCCCAGCGGGGTGAAATTAATCAATGAATGGGTCAGCTGTAAAAAAAAAAAAAAAAAAAAAAAAAATTAAAAAAAAAAAAAAAAAAAAAAAAAAAAGGGAGGGTGTCACCCCTCTAGCGGGTGTCACCTGGGGGCGGACCGCACCCCCCGCACCCCCCTAGCAACGCCTCTGCCTCCTCAGTAAGCTTGCCCCCATCATCTAAACTGTTCTAGCTGGGAGTTAGTCAGCGTGCTCGCCCCCTCCCTTGGGACTACATCCCTGTGGTCTCCCCGTAGGGATGTAGTCCCAAAGGAGGGGGCGAGCATGAAACGTACGTCGAGGCGGTACCTGGTCACGTTATACACGCCGCTTCCGGCCTGGATGGTTGCCAGCCTCAAGCAGGTGGAACGCACGCCATCCACGGAGGTGGACAGGATCACGGCGGTCCCCCTACACCAATTACCTGACAAGCTAAAAGCCCCAAGTGCCGGGTAGGCACTTTTAAATGTGAGTAGCCATTTGGCTAAACTTTTTTATGCTCTGTTATTTTAATAAACGGTATCACGCGATGGATATCCTTCATTGTTTTTTTTATATTCGGCCGTTTCCTATGAGGAGGAAGGAGTACATTATCTCCAGCCATCATCTATGTGAGCAGGCACAATCCTGCATAAGCGCAATTTGACCTTCTTTTTGGGTAAAGAGGTCAATGTTTTCCGGTAAGCAGAATACATATCCAGTCACTTTGGGTCAGGGCTGGACTGGGACCAAAATTTGGCCCTGGACTTCATCCAGACCGGCCCACTTTAATTCAATAAAATGCTGCCCCCCACCCCCCCAAAAAATCACGCCCACTAAAAGGTCCCTACATCCATTATTGTATATCATGAGAGGGTGAGCGAGAGGGGAATGAGAGAGAGAGAGAGAGAGGGGAAGGGTTGAGGGAAAGGGGATGAGAGGGGGTGGGTGAGAGAGGGGGGTGAGTATAAGAGAGAGGGAGTGAGTGTAAAAGAGAGGGGGTGAGTGTAGGACCCCTTACACACTCAGGTGTTTTTCAGGCGCTTTTGGGCTAAAAATAGCGCCTGTAAAGCCCCTGAAAAAAGCCTCCGCTGCAGTCCCAGTGTGAAAGTCCTCCAAGCAGCATCTTTGGGGCGGTGGAGGAGCGGTGTACACACCGCTCCTGCCCATTGAAATGAATGGCTGAGAGACAGAGGAGGGGTCTGAGAGACAGAGGAGGGGTCTGAGAGACAGAGGAGGGGTCTGAGAGACAGAGGAAGGAGCTGAGAGACAGAGGAGGGAGCTGAGAGACAGAGGAGGGAGCTGAGAGACAGAGGAGGGAGCTGAGAGACAATGGGAGGGAGCTGAGAGACAATGGGAGGGAGCTGAGAGACAATGGGAGGGAGCTGAGAGACAGAGGGGGAAGCTGAGAGACAGAGGGGGAAGCTGAGAGACAGAGGGGGAAGCTGAGAGACAGTGGAGGGGTCTGAGAGACAATGGAGGGGTCTGAGAGACAATGGAGGGGTCTGAGAGACAGTGGAGGGGTCTGAGAGACAGTGGAGGGGTCTGAGAGACAGTGGAGGGGACTGAGAGAAAGACAGAAGGGGGTCTGAGAGACAGAGGGGGAGAGCTGAGAGACAGAGGGGGAGAGCTGAGAGACAGAGGAGGAGAGCTGAGAGACAGATGAGGTGAGCTGAGAGACAGAGGAGGAGAGCTGAGAGACAGAGGAGGAGAGCTGAGAGACAGAGGAGGAGAGCTGAGAGACAGAGGGGGTCTGAGAGATAGAGGGGAGCTGAGAGACAGAGGAGGGGCTAAAAGAGGGGGGACTGAGAGACACGGGAACTGAGAGACAGAGGGGGGTCTAAGAGACAGGGGGGTCTGAGAGACAGAGGGGGAGCTGAGAGACAGAGGAAGAGCTGAGAGACAGTGGGGGGATCTGAGAGACAGTGGGGGATCTGAGAGACAGTGGAGGAGAGCTGAGAGACAGAGGAGGAGAGCTGAGAGATAGAGAAGGAGAGCTGGGAGATAGAGGAGGAGAGCTGAGAGACAGAGGAGGGGTCTGAGAGACAGAGGAGGGGTCTGAGAGATAGTGGGGGGGCTGAGAGACAGAGGAGGGGGCTGAAAGAGGGGGGACTGAGAGACAGAGGGGGCGGACTGAGAGACAGAGGGGGCAGAGAGACAGAGGGGAGGGCTGAGACAGACCACATAGCACTGTCCCTTTCTGCAGCCCCTCCTCTGCTCACCTCCCCGCTGTCTCAGTGTTCTGGCATGTTTGTGTAGGATGCCAGGTACCTGATGGCCATCAGCGGCAGCGCCGAGTCTCCCTCTTGATCCGGGGGGGGGGGGGTGCTCACGCTGCTCTGCTCCTTACAGCGGCGCATGTTCTCTTCCTCCGGGCTCCCAGTCAGCCTGCCCTCCGGCCCAGGCCGCATGGTTCCTGGAGCAGAGAGAAGGTGGAGGAATCAAGGTTCTGGGAGCGCCGGGGTGGCCGCGCTCGCTACTGTCCACTTCTTTGGTGCTCAGGGAGGGGGGTGGAGCTCTTCTCCCTCTGAATTTTACATCCAACTGCCCTCCCCGATGGCCACCTTCCCCGAATCCCCGCCGCTGTTTGCTGCCACGCTCCCGCTGCCCCTGAACTGCATAAAAAAACGGGCCACAATTTATTTTTAATTTTTTTCTTGTGAGGGCTGCTGTTTGCTGCCACGCTCCCGCTGCCGCAAAACTGCATAAAAAAACGGCCCACAAAATTTTTTTTTTTTTTTTTGCGAGGGCTGCTGTTTGCTGCCACGCTCCCGCTGCCGCCCAACTGCATAAAAAAACGGCCCCCAAAAAGAAGAAAAAATAATTTTTTTTTTTTTAAACGGCCCACTGAGCCATCGGCCCACCGGGAAACTCCCGGTAGTCCCTATGGGCCAGTCCATCCCTGCTTTGGGTGTTTCTACATAGAATTGGTGAAGGATCACGTTACCAATCACTTCAAGAATTATCGTAGCCGCATTGAATGGTGTCGTTTGGTGTATGGACTTTAATGTTGAGCTACCATAGTTCTATTATCAAGATATATCACGGCAGCAACTAGCTGCTTTTTTGATTGACTCTGAATATCACGTTTGGATTCACTAATTGGGACAAGTTTTTTATTTATTATTTGCACTTTAAATAATTGACATTGTGTGTATTCTAATATGTACACATTTGCAGTGGCGTCACTAGGGTTGGTGTCACCCGGTGCGAAAAAAAATGGTGTCACCCCCCAACAACTATAGTCCCCCCTCAGTACAGACCCCCCTCCACTAACTACAGACCCCACTCCCACAGTATAGATCCCCTCCCTCAGTACAAACCCGCTCCACTAAGTACAGACTCTCCACCATCAATATAGACCCGCCTCCCTCAGTATGAACCCCCACCTCAGTGCAGACCGCTCCATCAGTACAGACACCCCCACCTCAGTGCAGACCCCCTCAGTTTCAGACACCCCCCCTCAGTTACAGACACCCCTCGTACAGACACCCCCCTCAGTACAGACACCCCCCTCAGTACAGACACCCCCTCAGTACAGACACCCCCCTCAGTACAGACACCCCCCTCAGTAACAGACACCCCTCGTACAGACTCCCCCTCGTACAGACTCCCCCTCGTACAGACTCCCCCTCGTACAGACCACCCCTCAGTTACAGACCACCCCTCAGTTACAGACACCCCCCTCAGTACAGACACCCCCCTCAGTACAGACACCCCCTCGTACAGACCACCCCTCAGTTACAGACACCCCCTCAGTTACAGACACACCCTCAGTTAAAGACCCCCCCTCAGTTAAAGACCCCCCCTCAGTTACAGACACCCCCCTCAGTTACAGACACCCCCCTCAGTACATACACCCCCCTCAGTACAGACACCCCCTCAGTACAGACACCCCCACCTCAGTACAGACCGCTCCATCAGTACAGACACCCCCACCTCAGTGCAGACCTCCTCAGTTACAGACTCCCTGCTCAGTTACAGACACCCCCCACAGTACCAGACACCCCTCGTACAGACACCCCCTCAGTTACAGACACCCCCCTCAGTACAGACACCCCCCTCAGTACAGACACCCCCTTGGTACCAGACCCCCCTCAGTACAGACACCCCCTCAGTTACAGCCCCCCTGGTGCAAACTCCCCCTAGTGCAGACCCCAGCAGTACAGACATCCCCTCCCCCCATCAGTAAAGATGCCCCCCTTACCTTACAGACCTCAGAACAGAGCGGCAGATACACACAGCGGTGTGTCTCTCGAGCGCGGGCTCCTCCTCCTCCTCTGTGGATGTAAACAGAGAGGAGGCAGAGGGGGCGGCGGCTTCCTTCCGCTCCGCTGAGGGACACAGCCGCAGCGTGAGCCTAAGGCACAGGGCAGCGGGCAATGTCAGTGTGGTGCCGCTGCGCTACCCATGGGTGTCACCCCTCTGGTGGGTGTCACCCGGGTGCGGCCCGCCCCCCCCGCACCTGGCTAGCAACGCTTGTGCGTGTCGTCACATCATCACAGTGCAGTGTGATGATGTGACAGGCTGAGTCGCTCGCTGGCTCTGTAGGGTAGGGAGGAGGATTGGAATTTAGGAATAGGAAGAATAAGGAGCCGGAGGACACACACCAGGCGCGGCCGCGGCGCTGGAGGTGTTGTTCCAGGCTTCCAGCCCAGCGGGGTGAAATTAATCAATGAATGGGTCAGCTGTAAAAAAAAAAAAAATAAAATAAAAAAAAAAAAAAAAAAGGGAGGGTGTCACCCCTCTAGCGGGTGTCACCTGGGGGCGGACCGCACCCCCCGCACCCCCCTAGCAACGCCTCTGCACATTTGTGCTATATGAGTTTTAGCCACCTAGCACCCCCTATCTTTTCTATTTCTACTAGCCTAAAGGAACCTACCGTATATACTCGAGTATAAGCCGAGTTTTTCAGCACATTTTTTTGCGCTGAAAATGCCCCCCTCGGCTTATACTCGAGTCACCTTTTTGCACCTGATCTCCTGGACTTTGGGGACCCGGTACCGGCCGGCCGTAGATCCCCTGGACCCAAAACTTGACACACATGTAGCCCCACTCTTCCTCTACAAGTGTGAAAAGTTTGTTGTCCGGGAGACCTACGGCCGGGGAGCACCGATTTTTCAAAGCTGGGCACCCCTTCTATAGACTCCCATGTTAAACGGTCATTTCTCCGGTGAGTTTGGGGACCCGGTACCGGCCGGGTCGGCTTATACTCGAGTATATACGGTATTTAGAAAATAAAAAAACAAACCTTTACAACCGAAAGGGCTATGTATCGCAGATATCAGCTGGAAGGGAAATGATTTGGTATAATAGTGTTGGTATTATTATATAACATGTCCCATCATTGCACCCTGACTTAGCCCTATGGCTGCCATCCCAATTCATATCTCATCGGAGGATGTGCCGTCATGCTCACCTGGATTCGCTTTGTAGGATTTGCCCCATACAGTCAGGACACTCGTAGCTGGAAGACATATCTGGGTGGAGAAAACTCCAGATTTGTCACTTGTTGAGATGCAGATCTATCAGCAGCCTCACACCCAGCCATAGCCGTCTGCTGGAGCAAATCCCAGCCAAGATAGGGAAAACAACCCTGCCTGACTTCACCCGCAGCAATTATCTTCCCAGCTGAAGAACTATGATATCAGGTGCTAAAAATAAATGTCAGGAGAAGGTTCAGCAGGGAGGTTGTGTCACCTGTATCAATGAAAAATATTCAAGTTTGTCTAAAATGTACCTTCGGTAGGTAAGCAGCTCCACTGGAGTTCCTGGCATTCTCCCAGTAGAGATACGTCTGCTCTGTTAAAAATGTGGCAGATAAAAAGATATTAAGAGGGACCTGAACCGTGGTGCTCAAGCCAGGCAAGCAGAGGTCAAATGACAATCACTAGTATTGCCTGTTGGGGGTACTTAAAGAGGGGCTCCAGTCTCCCCCCAAATACTGTAGCTGCTGACTTTTAATATAAGGTAACTTGCCTGTCCAGCAGTGGCGGTGCGTCCATAGTGGGCGCAGGAGCGCCGCCCCCTCCACCGTCACTCAAGTCAACAATACATACATTCATGCATTGCATGAACCTATGTATTGTCGCCAGCGCCACTGCCGCCCGCTATTCAGATGGCCGGCCCCCTGGCGAGCGCCGGCCATCTGAATAACAACAGTTGGTTGGTTTTTGGAAGCTCTGATAGGCTTCCCGATTACAGCCTGTGGGCTATAATCGGCTTCTAAATAGTTAACCAAGTGACGCACGGGCTGTGCGTTCCCTGGTTATTACTGACACGCATCTCAGCCAATCAGGTTCACCGGGTCTGGCTGAAGCGACATCGAGGGCGGGAGAAGACATCGAGGATGGAAGAAGACATGAGGTAACGTGGAGGAGGACGGTGCTGACCCGAGGAAGGTAGGTGCCAGGCTGGAGAAAAACTGGCTGTATTTGGGGACAAACTGGCTGTATTTGGGGGGAAACTGGCTGTATCTAGGGACAAACTGGCTGCATTTGGGGACAAACTGGCTGCATTTGGGGACAAACTGGCTGCATTTGGGGGGAAACTGGCTGCATTTGGGGGGAAACTGGCTGTATTTGAGGGGGCAAACTGGTGGCGTTTGGGAACAGTGGCTGCGTTTAATGGGCACAGTGGCGGCAATTGATGGGTTTTTTTTCAGTTTGTTTGCGCCCCCCCAAAAATTTTGAGCACCAGTCGCCACTGCTGTCCAGGTATCCAGCGATCTCCTCACCCGAGCCGATCCTTAATTGGCTTAGGGTCCAGGCGCTAGCATCTTACGTAATGAAAACCAGCAAAAAAAAAGCTCTTGGATGCCATATGGCTTCTTGTCTTTCCTTTGCCAACTATACCAGAAGCCACTGCAAAATAGGCTTTCCCATAAGGAGAATAAAGGGAACACAAGACCTGACTTCTGGGAAAACACCTTCTTCTAGAAGGTTGGACATTAGGCAGAAGTTTCACCTTTGGGTGGGATGCTGGCACGGAAAGATGAACAAACTTCAATTGTGGTTTGGCCGAACTCTTTTGAAAAACTTGCAGGTGTCCGAAAATTCTGAATTTTTAAAATAGATGTCCAAATAATTTCAATGGGAACCAGAACCAAACTCCAAAAACAGAAAATTACAGAGCAGCAAACAATGCAAAACTGTGCAGAATGGTTTGGGATACTCCTGGAAGCCCAGCCTGAGGAGATGATGGGCCAATAAGGGAAAAAAAAAAAAGAGGACAAAGCCTGGAGAACTCAGAAAAGCCAGAAGAAGCTCCTACCAGTCCTGGAATCCTTTAAAAAATACTAATATAGAATAGGGTGGGCAATAGTGGCACTGCCAGTGAAACGTAGGGTGCTCAGGCAAGAACAGAAAATGAATGGCCAAAAAATAACATCGAACTGTGGATTTGGCTCAGGACCTCTGAACTTATGAAATTTGGTCCGAATTTAATGCCATTGGAATATCAGAATCAACTCTGATGCCGCGTACACACGATCGATTTTCTCAACAGTGAAAACACCGTAGAGAAAATCGATGGGAAAAACGAGGGAACGGCTTGGTTCCCTACACACGGCCATTTTTCCCGTCATTTTTTCTCTTGGTCGAGAAAACCGACCGTGTGTAGGCTCCCCGGCAGTGTTTCCCTATGGGAAAACTGCCGCGGAAAAAAATGCCGTGAATCCAGACGAGAAAAATTAGAGCATGTTCTAATTTTTCTCGTCGTGATTAATGCCGTTTTTCTCGTCAGGAAAAATGACCAAAGGCCCACACACGGTCGTTTTTCTCGTCAAAGAGAAAAAAATTAAATTTTTCCCGACGAGAAAAATGGTCGTGTGTACGCGGCATGACTGCTACAGGTCTAAATGATTGCCACAGAGGGTGGGGGGGCAATGCTTCTCTTATTACAACACTGGCAGTGGCCTTGTATTTATAGTAGGCAGACCCTTCCGCTTGGCACTCAACAGCTGCACTGGTCAGTATTTACAGACAGGGCCGCCATCAGGAATTTTGGGGCCCCTTACACAGCTTCAGACATGGGGGCCCCCCTGGAGCAAATTGAGAAGCGGGGGGGGGGTGCCAAGAATTGAGAAGCAGGGGGTTTGGGTGCTGACGAACACAAAAAAAACAAAAAAAAGGGGGGTTGCCATCCAGGGCCCTGGGGACCTCCTGGGCCCCTTACAAAAAAAAAATAATTATAAAAAAATAAATAATAATAATCATTTTTATAAAAAAAAAAACAAAAAAAGAGGGAGGTTTCCATCCGGGGCCATGGGGACCTCCGGGCCTCTGGGGACCTTACAAAAAAAAATAAAAAAAAAATAAAATAAATAAATAAAAAATTTGTAAAAAAATATATAATAATTTATTTTTATAAAAAATAAATAAAAAAAGGGAGGTTTCCATCCGGGGCCCTGGGGACCTCCGGGCCTCTGGGGACCTCTGGGCCCCTTACAAAAAAAAAAAAAAAAAAAAAAAAAATTTAATAAAAAAATTTATAATAAAAAAATTATAAAAAAAAAATACAAAAAAGGGGGGTTGACATTCGGGGCCTTGGGGAACTCCGGGCCCCTGGGGACCTCTGGGCCCCTTACAAAAAAAAAAAAAAGGGGGGGCCATCCGGGCCCCTGGGGACCTCCGGGCCCCTTACAGGTGTACTGCCTGTACCCCCCTGATGGCGGCCCTGTTTACAGAGCACAAGCGGGTAGGAATTCACAATAAAATTTGCTATTTGCTTTGCAATGCATTTTTGTTTTTCTCTTACCAACAATGGAGTTTTAAAGCAAACTGCTAAATACGTACATAATGGCTGATTTTACTGACTGCAGGATTTGTATTTCTGTCCATCTGCCACAGAGCAGAGCCCTGTCTGGAAGGGCAGAAGACCTGTTTGGTCTCTGTTGCCATTAGGTAACACTAATGCCGCGTACACACGATCGGAAATTCCGACAAGAAAAGTCCGATGTGAGCTTTTGATCGGAAATTCCGACCGTGTGTGTGGGCTCCATCTAACTTTTTTCTGTCTAAATTTCCGCCCACAAAAATTTGAGAGCTGGTTCTCAAATTTTCAGACGGAAAAAGTTCCTATCGGGAAATTCCGATTGTCTGTAGCAATTCTGACCCGCTAAATTCCAACGCATGCGCAGAAACAATTTGACGCATGCTCGGAAGCATTGAACTTAATTTTCTCGGCTCGTCATAGTGTTGTACATCACAGCGTTCTTGACACTCGAAAGTTCAGAGAACTTTTGTGTGACCGTGTGTATGCAAGACAAGCTTGAGTGGAATTCCGTCGGAAAAACCATCCAAGGTTTTTCCAACGGAAATTCGGATCGTGTGTACGCGGCATAAAAGGTTTTACAGGCTCACCCAGCCTGTGAATGGACAGGGAAAGGAATGCTATCCTATCAGCATGATCCTTGCACTGCAGCACAACTGATTGGCTCCTTGTGCTGCCCCCCCTTCCACTAGTCTGTGCTCTGCTGTTCAGTGGACAGCAAGAGGATGATAGCAGGTTAAATTCAGCTACTTACACTGTATTGAAAATACACATTTAATGACATATGTAGCATTAGGGTGACCACATTTCCAAACTACCATTCCGGGACACCCTCCCTTCCCAAAAATCAGCTTGTGCTGTAACGAATCACAGCACAGTGATTGGACACAAGAGGCGGGATTTATGATTTCTCCAATCACAAGCAGGGGGCGGGGATTGTGCTCCTCCAGGCATTCCTGGCCAGGACAAGTACTGTCAGTGAGTAAAGCAGTGATGTGGCGGCCTTTTTTGGGGGCATCAGATTGGCCCGGGGGGTGGCTGTGTCAGTTTCATTCCGGGACACTGTATTGTCCTGGAATGAATGTCCCCGGGACAGACCTGCAAAATGCAGGACTGTCCCGGGCAATCCGGGACATGTGGTCACCATATGTAGCACCCTCTTGCTTAGTGTGCTAGGTGTACATAGTTTGTAAGCTGTAGTGTAGGTATATTTTAGCTTGGCTGAGTTGAATCTGGGTCAGGGATGAGTGACTCAGGGAAGCTGGATGACTTATCAAGCAGCACCTCTGGTACCTCCCCCTACTTGCTGGAGCCTTGGAGAAGCTTCCAGAAGAATGGGTGGGAGGTTAGGAGGGGCTGCTTGGAGTATTGAGGAGGGCGTGAAAACGCGTGAAAAACACCTGTCGTGCTTGCCATTTATTGTCAACGACAGCCTAAATGCGGCAAAAAAAGAAGCGCGTTTGTCACGAAAAGATGCACAGCAAATGCGGCAAAAAAAAAAAAAATGCACAAAGCTCAATGTCCAAAATGGTACATGAGCTACTTTGCTGCATGTGTCACCCATAGGGCAGCCCATTAAGATCAATGGGCTGCCCTATGCGTATAAGACAAAAAAGAGCGCACAAACGCGGCACGATTTTGCAAGATGTGAAAGCAGCCTTACAGTATGCTGTCCTGGAGTTTAGCTTTAAAGGTACAATGATAGAGCGACAGCACTTTTCATAGTACAAAAAATATTGCCTCCATTAGTGTAGGTTTTTTGAAGGTAAAATTTTAGTACTGACCATATGGATCCTAGGGGGTCTTTCTATAGGGCGCGGTTGCCGATGATGTCGGGGGGGGGGGTAGTCCATGCCTGATGCTGGCTAACTGCGATTTTACTCCATTAACCCTTTCATTCAGGAGGCTTAACATGGAGTGTTTAGAGGAATGACAATTTGGAATACGGAAACCTTCTTTTTTCGGATTAGTGGCACACATTTGATGAGATCACATGAGGTCAAAATGTTTTGGAAAATCAGAACTCTTTGCCCTCGAGCACATGCAAAACATGGTGTAATGGATATGATAATGAGAATCTGCCATGACAGTGTGGATATAAATATCGCACGGTGACTAAGTCTTGGATGAGAACGCTGTTACGTAAAAGCACCAGATCTGTAGGGTGGGGAGGAACTGTGAAGATGCTGCCAGCAGAAGACTAGATTAAGGTGACGGGAGCTGTAAGCCTTCCAGCTCTAAGGGACTACAAGTCTCAGCAGGTCCCAAATGTCCACGATTTCCAGAGACTGTCCCCAGGCTTTGAAAGTTTGCCTCTAAAGACTCTTGTTTCTGGAAACAGCGGTGTAGAAGCAGGGCCCCTGTTTGAGGTTGGGGCTCCTCTTTATTGCCACCCCTACCAGCACATAGAGAGGTATTGGACAATTCCGTCCTTCAGAGCAGAGCTACATAGGGGAGCTGTTAAAAAGTGGTACCCGTATATACTCTAGTATAAGCTGACCCGAATATAAGCCGAGGCACCTAATTTTACCATAAAAAAATGGGAAAACTTATTGACTCGAGTATAAGACTAGGGTGTCCATCTGCATGCCTCACTTTGCCTCACTGTGTCCATGTGCATGCCTCACTGTGTCCATGCCTCACTGTGCCCATGCCTCACTGTACCCATGCCTCACTGTACCCATGCCTCACTGTGCCCATGCCTCACCGTGTCCATGACTAGACTTACGTTTAACATGGGAGTATATGGAAGGGGTGCCCGGCTTTGAAAAATCGGTGCTCCCAGGCCGTAGGTCCCCCAGACAGAAAACTTTGCACACTTGTAGAGGAGAACTGGGGCTACATGTGTGCCAAGTTCAGGGGACCTACGGCCGGCCGGTACCAGGTCCCCAAATTTACCAGAGAAATTACCGTTTAACATGGGAGTCTATGGAAGAGGAGCCTGGTTTTGAAAAATCGGTGCTCCCTGGCCGTAGGTCCCCCGGACAACAAACTTTGTACACTTGTAGAGGAAGAGTGGGGCTATATGTGTGCCAAGTTTGTTTGTTTTTTATTTTCTAAATACCATATATACTCGAGTATAAGCCGACCCGGCCGGTACCGGGTCCCCAAACTCACCGGAGAAATGACCGTTTAACATGGGAGTCTATAGAAGGGGTGCCCAGCTTTGAAAAATCGGTGCTCCCCGGCCGTAGGTCTCCCGGACAACAAACTTTTCACACTTGTAGAGGAAGAGTGGGGCTACATGTGTGTCAAGTTTTGGGTCCAGGGGATCTACGGCCGGCCGGTACCGGGTCCCCAAATTCCGGGAGATCAGGCACAAAAGGGTGACTCGAGTATAAGCCGAGGGGGGCATTTTCAGCACAAGAAAATGTGCTGAAAAAACTTGGCTTATACTCGAGTATATACGGTAAGTTGGCAGATGGACTTTGTAGGCATAACACGATTGAATACCATATATATAAAAAGTCAAAATTTTATTAAAGAGGATATACAATACTACAGATTATAAAATTACATTAACTATTCATAAAAACATAAACCTTAGAACAAGGATAACACACCACCTGGAAAGACCATAGAAAATATAGTACACTGGAAACAAGGACACAAGGTCACTTCCTATAGTAAAGTATACTAATATAAAGGTTATTATCAGAGGCGGTGTGACGCATTTAACTCGACATGTTGCGCGTGGAAGACGCTTCTTCAGGAGTTCAATGCATATTATTCAGGAAATAAGAGATGAAAGACAAACGGAGAACGTAGTCAGCAATACAACCAAGGGTACATGGATTTATCCTCAAATTGGCTTCAAAGCTAAAGGGACAAACTCAAAACAAAGTTCAGAAGATGGAGTAATCAAAGAACCCCAAGAAAAAGGGAGCTTGAACATTAAACCACCAATCAGGTGCTTACAATTAGGCCCCTTTCACACTGAGGAGTTTTTCAGGCGTTAGCGCCTAAATACCGCCTGAAAAACTCATGCCCTGCACATGGGCGAGAATCCCGTCAAAAAAAAAACGTTGGTTTTCTCGACGGGATTCCTGGCAAGCTTGTCTTGCCAAGCCTTGTGTACACACGCACATTCAAAAGAACCGCCGTTCTTTTGAATGGCAAGAACGCGGTGACGTCATCGACTACGACGAGCATGCGCTCGTCACATTCGATGCTGTCGCCGCCATCTTGCTACACCCTACACTACCCTTGTATGCTACAGCGCATGCGTCAAAGTCTTTTCGAACATGCGCAGGTTTACCTGGAGACAGGTAAGCATACACACGCACGGTTTTCTCGTCGGGAAACAGGCCGACGAGAATCCCGACGAGAAAATAGAGAGCAGGTTCTCTATTTTTCTCGCCGAGATTCCCGGCAGTTTTCCCGACGAGAAACCATACACACGACCGGTTTTCTCTGCAAAAAGCTCTCCCAGCAGTTTTCTTGCCGAGAAAACTTGCCGTGTGTACGAGGCTTCAGTGTGAAAGCCCGAGGGCTTTCACACTGAGGCGGTGCGCTAGCAGGACCGCTCCAAAAGTCCTGCAAGCCGCATCTTTGGAGCGGTGAAGGAGTGGTGTGAATACCGCTCCTGCCCATTGAAATCAATGGGACAGCCGGCGGTATTTACCCTTTTTCGGCTGCTAGCAGGCGTTAAAACCGCACGCTAGCGGCCGAATACCGCCGCAATTCCGACGGTATAGCGCTGCTAAAAATAGCGGCGCTATACCGCCAGAGCACCTCCCACCCCAGTGTGAGCGGGGCCTTAGGGTGAGAGTTCCCACTGGTTAGGAATTGCAAAAATCCATAGAGTAGTGTGCCACAAGAGGTATCTTTGTATTAAATCATTACTGGTGCTTCTCCGTTTGGGGTGACAGCCTTCTGATAATAACCTTTATATTAGTATACTTTACTATAGGAAGTGACCTTGTGTCCTTGTTTCCAGTATACTATATTTTCTATGGTCTTTCCAAGTGGTGTGTTATCCTTGTTCTAAGGTTTATGTTTTTATAAATAGTTAATGTAATTTTACAATCTGTATTGTATATCCTCTTTAATAAAATGTATACTTTTTATATATTCAACTATGTTATGCCTACAAAGTCCATCTGCCAACTTACCACTTTTTAACAACTCATTATTTCGGGACGCGGCATTGTGTACTTTTTTACCATATCCACAGTACCACTCTGTGATGATATGACCCCCAATTATCTACATAGGGGAGCTGCTTTGGGCTGTTTGCCCCATGTCCACTTCACTTAGTCATGTGACACAAGTTATTGCTTTACATACACATGGGTAAAAAAATGCAGACATCCTTCCAAATTATGGAGTTCCGGTGTTTCCAGTGAAAGGTGGTATTAAAACAAAGACCATGCAAAGAAATTTTAGACAATTGTGCGCTTAAAACTAGACTTGTGCACAACGGAAAAATTTGTTCCGTTTCGGTTCGTTTCTTTCCGGTCCTGTTGATTCGTAATCATTCGTAATTTTGCTAGACGGGATTTTTCGTGTTCGGACTAATTCGTATTTTCGCAAGCGACATTTTTCGTTGAATTTTTTGTTGCTTTATAATTCGTACTTTCGGTAGAGTACGTTGTTTTTCGTTGATTCTGGACACAACTCCTACTTTCGTAACTTTTTTTGGGTTCGTTGATTCGTAATTTTCCGTGTCTCTCTCACAACGACGCTGCCTATTATGCCTAATGTGCTTCAAATGGATTTGTACTTTTCTAAATACATAGCGGTTATTTGTAACGATTCGAAATCTCGTATTTTACTTTCGTTTTTTACATGCGGCTATAGGCTCCGCCCCTGTACACCATTTTGAGAGGGTTCAGCACGGTGAGGGAGAAGCAGAGAGCAGAGCAGAGTGAGTGTTATTGTGCTTCGAATGGATTCGAAATCTTGTATTTTACTTTCGTTTTTTCATGCGACTATAGCCTCCGCCCCCTGTACACCATTTTGAGAGGGAGTTCAGCACGGTGAGGGAGAAGCAGAGAGCAGAGTGAGTGTTATTGTGCTTCGAATGGATTCGTACATTCGTAACTTTTTTCATAACGAATTATGCCGAAGACATTCGGGCATTCGCTATTTTGCGGTATAATTTATTTCGGATTCGGTTTTATTCGTAATTGCTTTGTTCGGAAATTCGAATGCTTCCGAATGTCCGAAAGTTGCTAAATTCGGACGAATTTCGATTTGCTACGAAACGAATTGCACAAGCCTACTTAAAACGTTGTACCCATATATACTCGAGTATAAGCTGACCCGAATATAAGCTGAAGCACCTAATTTTACCACAAGAAACCGGAAAAACGTATTGACTCGAGTATAAGCCTAGGGTGTCCATCTGCATGCCTCACTTTGCCTCACTGTGTCCATGTGCATGCCTCACTGTGTCCATGCCTCACTGTGCCCATGCCTCACTTTGTCCATGCCTCACTGTGTCCATGCCTCACTATGTCCATGCCTCACTATGTCCATGCCTCACTGTGCCCATGCCTCACTGTGCCCATGCCTCACTGTGTCCATGACTAGACTGACGTTTAACATAACAGTCTAAGAAAGGGGTGCCCGGGTTTGAAAAATCGTGGCTCCCCAACCGTAGGTCCTCCAGACAAAACACTTTGCACACTTATAGAGGAGAAATGGGGCTACATGTGTGCCAAGTTCCGGGTCCAGGGGACCTATGACAGGCCGGTACCAGGTCCCCAAAATCCCCGGAGAAATTATCTTTAACATGGGAGTCTATGGAAGGGGTGCCCGGCTTTGAAAAATCGGTGCTCAACGTCCGTAGGTTCCTCGGACAACAAACTACATGCGTGCCAAGTTTGGGGTCCAGGAGACCTATGGCCAGCTGGTACTGGCTCCCCAAATCCGGGAGATCAGGCGCAAAAAGGTGACTCGAGTATAAGCCGAGGGGGGCATTTTCAGCACAAAAAAATGTGCTGAAAAACTCGGCTTATACTCGAGTATATACGGTAATTACAGTTTGGTGAAGGACCCTTTCTTTGCCACCATGACTGTGCCCCTGTGTACAAAACTAGCTCCATAAAGGTATGATTTGATGAGTTTGGTGTGGAAGAACTTGAGAGGCCTAATCGTAACCCTACTGAATACTTTTGGGATTAATTGGAACACCAATTGAGCCAGTACGATGAGTTTGGTGTGGTGGAACTTGAGTGTCCTGACCTTACCCTACTGAATATCCTTGGGATAAATTGGAACATCAATTGTAAACCAGCTCCATAAATACATGGTTTGAGGAGTTTGGTGTGGAGGAAGTTGTCCTGCACAGAGGCCTGATCTCAACCCTACTGAACACCTTTGGGTTGAATTAGAATGCCAATTGTGAGCAAGGTATATGGATATTCCTCCAAATTAGTTTACATGTTTACAGTGACGGGTACTGTTAATACTTCAGCATACTAAAATATATTTTAGACCAGCGCCATAAAGGCATTGTTTGGTGAGTTTGGGGTGGAGGAACTTGAGTATCCTGACCGTAACCCTACTGAACACCTGAACATCTGAAGATATTTTAGACCAGTGGTCAACTTTCTAGATCTACAGTAAAGGGGCTTCAACTGCCACCTCTGATATCTCTATGAGCCCGTTATTCAATTTATGTAGTGCTATATTGGATTTTTTTAAGAGACTGCTGACATGCCACTACAGGTGTAGCAGGCCGCAAAATAAGCACTAGGGTTTTAGACATTTGTGCACTTCCAAAATGTTGGTAACAGTTTGGGGAAGGTCCTCTTCTGTCCCTGTGTACAAAGCAGCTCCATAAAGATGTGGGGGAGATTTACTAAAACTGGAGCACTCGATCCCCCATGGTTTTATGGATATGAAGTGGAGGAACTTGAGTGGCCTCCACAAAGCCCTGACCTCAACCCTACTGAACACCTTTGGGATGAATTGAAACACCAATTTGGAGCCGGGTCTTCCCATCCAGCATCAGTACCTGACCTCACAAATGTTATTTTGACTGAATGGGCACAAATTTCCACAGAGATACTCCAAAAACCAGTGGAGTGCTTTCCCAGATGAATGGAGGCTGTTAGAGCTGCAAGAAAAGAGGGGCGGTTTTGGAATAGGATTTCCAACAAACTCATATACTGTAGGTTTAATGGTCAGGTGTTCACAAACTTAGCTATACAGTGTATATATATATGCTGTGTATATATATATGTATATATATATATATATACACACATGCATACAGTGTATATACACTATATACAGTGCCTTGAAAAAGTATTTATACCCCTTGAGATTTTCCACATTTTGTCATGTTACAACTAAAAACGTAAATGTATTTTATTGGGATTTTATGTGATAGACCAACACAAAGTGGCTCATAATTGTGAAGTGGAAGGAAAATGATAAATGGTTTTAAACATTTTTTGCAGATAAATATGTGAAAAGTGTGGTGTGCATTTGTATTCCCAGAGTCCCAAGTCAATACTTTGTAGAACCTCCTTTCGCTGCAATTACAGCTGCAAGTCTTTTTGGGGATGTCTCTACCAGCTTTGCACATCTAGAGAGGGACATTTTTTCACGTTCTTCATTGCAAAATAGCTCAAGCTCTGTCAGATTGGATGGAGAGCTTTGCGGTGAAAAGCAATTTTCAAGTTTTGGCACAGATTCTCTCTTGGATTTAGGTCTGGACTGTGACTGGGCCATTCTAATACATGAATATGCTTTGATCTAAACCACTCCATTGTAGCTCTGGCTGTATGTTTAGGGTCATTGTCCTGCTGGAAGGTGAACCTCCACCCCAGTCTCAAGTCTTTTGCATACTCTAATGCTGCGTACACATGGTCAGAATTTCCGATGGAAAAAGTCCGATGGGAGCTTTTTGTCGGATATGCCGACCGTGTGTATGCCCCTTCTGACTTTTTCTGTCGGAATTTCCGACGGACTTAGATAGAGAGCAGGTTCTCAATTTTTCAGATGGAAAATCTGTTTGTCTGTATGCAATTCCGACGCACTAAAAACCACGCATGCTCAGAATCAAGTACGAGACGGGAGCGCTCGGTCTGGTAAAACTAGCGTTCGCAATGGAGATAGCACATTCGTCACGCTGCAAATTCTGGGATCTTTTAATGCAGCACATTCTTTTGTTCTTTATAATGCTAGAATAATGAAATTGTTTTGCTGCTGAGTTCAGACAAACGTATTTCTTTATTTTTTTTCGTGATCTCATGAATAATCAAGTTTTTTTTAAAAGCCAGATCTCCATAATAATGTATATAATTATTTTTTAAAGTCATCTTTTTTTTTTATTGTGTTTTAATCAAGATATCCTTTTTTTTGGAAAATATTTTCTAGTGATCTCCATATTTTTATTTTTTTTGTCAAGTTACCACAACAACATCATTATCTTGTATTTTTTTTTTTACCTCAATGAGGTTGGTTGGTGTCCCTTGTTAATTTGACGTTGTAACTTTGAAATGTACCTGCCTACTCACAAACAAACTGTCCTTTTGAATGAAAAACACATAGGCAAGTATTTTCTGAAAAAAAATATCCATTTATTCAGGGTAACAAAATAAAGAGGAAGGCACGCTGGAGAAACTGATGAAATTAGCGAAGCCTTTGGACCCCTGGCAGACATCAACTCTGTGGAAAAGAAAATTGGTAGCTTGAGGAGTCCATACAATAGGGAGCACAATCTGGTCCAGGACTCCCAGAGATCAGGAACAGCAACAGATGACATATATGTCCCCAGTCTGTGGTACTACAACAGCCTGCGTCTTCTGTCAGACCAGACTGAAGCCAGGAAATCACTTTCTTGTCTTCCTTGCAGCCTTCCCTGCACCCTTCCCTGCAGCCTTCCCTGCAGCCTTCACTGCAGCCTTCCTTGGAGGTTGACTTGTGGCAGGAGGAGGAGGATGGACGAGCTCACAAAGGTGGCTGTTCTCAGTCAGATGGCCCCTCAACCCCTTCTGAAGGGCCTGAGCAAAAATTCCCTCTCAGAGGAGGCGTTGGCCCTCCTCTAATTTCTGCAATCTAGTAGCTAGATAGCAGCCATAGGCCTCTTCAGCGTCAGGGGGGGAGTTCTGAGGGACTCACTTGCCTCCCTAATGAGGCCCAGTGCTGCCTCCTCCATGATCCTCCCCTTCCTGGGCCTTTTTGTTGTAAGGCGGAGGGGAGGCACCTGGGATTGGGTGAGGCCACTGGGCCCGGCCCCTTCCTGGCTGACACTGGGCCCGGCCACCTCCTGGCTGACACTTACCCCTGCCTCCTCCTGCCTGCCACTTTCCAGACCCTCATCCTGGCTGATGTCATCCTGTGTATGAAAAAGGGACATAGTTTTAGTTTTTCGTTCATCAATCACACACAATTTTCAGCTTATGACTGTTGCAAATTGAATGTTAATAAATAGAAAAGACTCTCATTCTGACCCCAGCATTTTTCCTTCTTGTCCCAATCATTTTTGGCCACTACTGTCTAGTGATATGTCAAACACTTTTTCCAAAATCATTAATTTGTTATCAATAATAACATCTAGTTAACAATAATTTTAGGACAATAAATATGGTAAAAAATACTATACCTGGCTCCAGCTGGGCGCATCCACTTCTTCCAGGATGGACAGCCCAGGTTGGTCCACAGCCTCTGCTGGGGTTAAAGGAAGGGTGGAGAGAAGGCTGCAGGGAAGTGTAGAAAGTGATTCCCTGGCTTCAAGCTGGTTGTCCAGAAACCGCATTCTGTTGAAGTACCACAGTCTGGGTCATACACAGCCCCTGCTGCTGTTCCTGATCTGAGGGATTTCTGGATCTTATTATGCTCCTTCCTATACATGCTCCTCAAGGTACCAATTTTAGTTTCCACAAACTCGATGGTTGCTAAGGGGAGCCAAGTCTTCACTAATACCAGAAGTTTCTCCAGCGTTGCCCTCCTAGCTGGTCTATTATAATATAAGGGGTTTTTAACCTCCCATAAGTTGTCAAGCTCCCTGTACCAGTCTATGAACCTGCCCATTAATTCAGGCTCCTTAAACGGATTCATATTTGCTGCAAGACAAAACACAAGACAAAAACACTAATGTCAGCCTGAACTCTTATAATCTTATCCCAATATAGGCCTCAATCTTGAAGCAGTATAGGCCACTGATGCCCCAAGTTTAAATTTTACCTTCGTTAGGATGATCGGCGCTTCGGTTCCTCCTTCCTCCGCTCACAGATCGCAGGTACAACACATGCGTGTTAGCTTTATATACACTGCGCATGCGTGAAACTCTGCCTGCGTCGCCCGCCCCTGATGTTCTTTAAAGTATATTCCCCACCCTTCTCTTTTGGCGCGCAGTGGGAGAGTCATGGTGGAGACACAGCAGGTGCGTATTTCCAGTAACGAGGAGGAAAGCCAGAAAAGTCACGATCCAGGAGGAGATATAAGGCCACAAATATGTCCTTTGTTGAGATGGCGGAGATGGTGGACATCTTGAAGAGGACCGACTATGATGGGAAGCATGGACCGTACTCGAACCCTAATGTGAGAAAGGCCAAGATCAGGTCTAAAGTTGTTAGAAGTCTGCACAGGAATTTTGGGGTACGACGATCCAAGGAGCAATTGAGGAAACGCTGGTCAGACCTGAAATTGAGGAAGCACGATCAGTACAGAAGGATCAAGAAAATGCTACAAAAAAGTAAGTATTTCTCCTGTGTTCCTATTATTATTATTACTTGCATGTTCCTCCATGTGCTTTTCTTTACTGTTGGACAGTTTAAAATGGCAACTTTCAGGTTAGTGGGCACAGTAATCGGTCGTAGTAAACATCGTTCAGCCACTAAATACAATGTTTTTGTCAGATACAGGTTAACTACATTTGTTCATGCCTATTTGTATAAAAATACGTTTAATACATTGTTGTCTAGATGTGTTTGTAATTAGAATGAAATGCAAACTTGATACAGTGTAAAGAAGAGGCCACTCAACAGCTGTTTACACATCTGGACTCAGGAGCACTAGTGTGGGACACCAGAACAACCTTTTTAGGGTGTCCCACACAGGTGCTCCAATGGATACTTGGGGTGTCTCCATGTGTGAAACTTGGCCAAAAAAGGTAAGTATTCCAGGCAGCTTTGGTAAGGGAAAAAATCATGTCTTCATCTTGTAACTCTGCTCAAACGCACAATTGTACCCCACTTCCAAGCAATGTTTCATATTCCTATTTCTGGCCTCAAATATCTGTGTGCTAAGTATACCTTTTGTTTCATTATCATAGGGGAGAAAAGACTCGGGACATCTGAGGACACCAGGAACCCCACACCTCATACAAAAGGGGAACTGATGACACCACAACCTCAGGATGTGGAGGAAGGAGAGGTGGAAGAAGTGGTCGAAATTGTCACCACAACAGGTCAGTGTCTGACTCTACAGCTTCAGGTAATATATGTAGGCCGGCATATTTATAATACATGCTTTTTATTATTTTTTTAGGTGATGTGCTGGTTGTGGAAGAACAATCTCCTAATTTCACAAGTGCTAGTGCACAAATCCTAATCCAGGACATCATGGTGTGGAATCGTAAGGAATAAACTCAATGATCTTGAACAACAAATGAAGAACATGATTGATGTGTTGGGGAGAATCTAAATATCTACAAAATGCCACCATTTTCAATTTTTTGGGACTAAAAATCTTTAAAAAAAATCTGTGTCCATTTTAAAAGCCAAATTTGAAGATGCACACAGTGTGTCAACATGTGCTATCTCCCATCAGGGGATATCAATGTACGTGTTTTGTGGGTGCAACCCCTTCCTCACAACTCAAGTAGGTGAGAGGAAGGGGTTGCACCCCCAAAACACGTCCATTGATTCCCCATGATGGGATATAGCACATCTTGACATTAGGCATGGGATCAGGAGGGAAATCCCCATTTTGACTCCCAAATTGTGTGCATCTTCAAAATTTGGCTTTTTCAGGGGTGACATCACCCCATCTGATGAAGGAAAGATCAACACAGTTTTGACACACTATAATATCTGATAGTGCCTTTAGTTTTTCAAGGTTGAACTTTGTAAGTTCCAGAGTTGTGTATGTTATGTTTTGAAACATGCCTGTTTATACAAAACAAAAATTTAAATGGTAAAACTTGAGAAAAAAAATATGTTTTAATTTACCCAAAAATTTAATAACGCACATGTGAATGTGCACAGAGTAAAATAAATTCTACTTAACAATGTGTGGCTTCTTCTTTCAATGCTCAATACCATTTTTTTAAGTGATTTGGTGTTTGCAGTGACAATGGGGGTTATTTACTAAAGGAAAATCCACTTGGCACTACAAGTGCACTAGGAGAACCTAGGAGACAGCTAAAAGAAACACAAGCAATAAATAAAATTCAAGATTTTGTCAGATAATTTTTTTTTTTTATGTAAAAAATATTCATACATTGTCTGGCATAGCAATGGCCCCCTACCCATAAAATAATCGACATATTTCTGGCGTACTTCATGGGCGCTTTGGGGGGGCAAGCCAGGACAGCCAGTATCCAGGCCCGTCAGGGGATTCTCAGAAAGTCCGCCTCAGACCCAACTGAGGCAAGATAATTTTGGGCATTTTGCCTTAAAAAATTGTTCAGTGTTCTGTCTCAACTACAAAGCGATAAAGTTCATCTCCAGGTTTAAGTAGGCCTTACTCAAGCTGGTTTGATATTCATCCCTTGCATCGATACAGGCAGTTTAACTCAATGAATAAACTCACAGTTAGGACGACAGACGATGAATCCTTTCGAATGTTCCGTTTAATGATGGATATTCATAGGTAGAAAAACGTTGCAGTTGTAAGCCACATGTAAGATGTTTAGCATGGAAGATATACAGGAGTAATGACCAGAATCAGGAAGTGGAGGAGATATATAAAGAACTACGGTGAGAGAGAGAGTTCAGCTAGAAAGAAGGGGACAGATCTTAAAGACACAGAGCAAGAATAATCACATAGTGTAACACAACACTCCCCGTCTGAAATCTTTAGATTTCATAACCTCAAACTAAAATATATATTTTCAAAAAGTCCAATACTGACGAATGTCCTGGAACCTGTAATGAAAAACATGCAACAAGCAAATAATAAATGTAAGTTCAACAGGATGAAGAACATAAAGTCACAGTATGATGTCTTCAAAGAATTCCAAAGTTCTGAGTAGAACCTGTAGATGACAGCAATGTACTCCCCGCCGTGCCAACAGCATGGCTAGTCCTTGCACAAGTCACTCACCTGGCAAAAGGAGTACTAACTCTGTAATTGGTCGACTAAAGGTTCGTGTCGATCTTCCCTTGGTTACCTTGACTTCTACCTTCCGGACTTTGTTATCGTCGCTGGGCATAACTTTAGTAATAAGACCCATAGGCCACTCATTCCGACAAACTTCCTTGTCTTTTAGAAGGATGAGGTCTCCAACCTTAAGATTCGGCTTAGATGCTTGCCATTTGTTACGACCTTGAAGGTGATGAAGATACTTTTTCTTCCAGCGATGCCAGAACACATTGGCTAGATGCTGCACCTGCTTCCATTGATGCCTGTAATGGTGTGACCGCAGCTTCTGTTTTGTACTTACAGAAGTGTGGAGTGAGGTGTTCACAGTTCTTATTTTCTTATCATCTTCAGGGTTTACTAGCCCATAGGTGGTGTCAATAGGGAGTAAGTAAGAGTCCTCACGCAGAAACCTTGGAGGTGACAGCCATAAGCTGTCCTGAAGAGCGTCAGGTGACACGGCTCTGGTCCCACAGTCAGCTGGGTTGAGTTCAGTGGGAACGTGATGCCATTGACTTGGTAGAGAGAATCTCTTGATACGTTCAACCCTGTTGCTGACGTACACATAAAATTGTTTTGTTTGGTTGTTTATGTAACCAAGTACTACCTTACTGTCTGTATAGAAGGTGAAAGAATCAATTCTAGTGTCCATTGCACTTCGTATGACCTCGGCAATTTCTACTGCTAGCACGGCTGCACAAAGTTCAAGTCTTGGTATGGTATGTGCAGGCTTGGGTGTGAGTTTTGCCTTGCCTAGGACAAAACTACAGTGTGATTCTCCATTCAGTTCAGAGGTCTTCAAATAGGCTACTGCAGCAATAGCTTCAACTGATGCATCAGAGAAAATATATATCTCTCTCCAGTTAGCAGTTGAAGTGGATCCTGGAACATAGCAACGGGGAATCTGAAGTTTTTCTAGTGACTTCAAAGAATATCTCCACCTTTCCCACTTGTGTTGATTCTCACTAGGCAAGGGAGTATCCCAGTCTATGTTCTCAGTAGACAGCTGTCTTAGTAAAATCTTACCTTGAATGGTAACTGGAGCAAGGAAACCCAGTGGGTCATAGATGCTATTCACCACGGACAGGACTCCTCTCTTAGTGAAGGGTTTGTCACAAGTTGACACTTGGAAGGTGAATTTGTCTTGCTTGATGTTCCACAACAAACCCAGACTTCGCTGTACAGGAGGCACATCTGTACCTAAGTCAAGGTTTTTTAGACTAGTGGCATAGTCCTCAGAGTGAAAGGCATTCATAAGTTCCTGGCTGTTGGATATAATCTTGTGCAGTCTAAGGTTTGCTACAGACAGCATCTCCTTTGTTCTGGTGAGAAGATCGATTGCTTCTTTAGCAGTTGGAAAGGACTTAAGTGCGTCGTCAACGTAGAAGTTTCTTTTAACAAATTGACGAGCATCAGATCCATATTCAACTTCTCCAGTCTGAGCAGTTCTCCTTAGCCCATAAGTTGCCACTGCTGGGGAAGGACTGTTACCGAAGACATGTACCTTCATGCGATAATCTATAACTTCCTTGTTGAGGTCATTGTCCTTGTGCCATAGAAACCTGAGGTAGTTTCTGTTGTCTTCTCTGACGATGAAGCAGTGAAACATCTGTTGAATGTCAGCCATTACTGCTACAGGCTCTTGTCAGAAACGAATCAAGACTCCTGTTAGACTGTTGTTCAAGTTGGGTCCCGTAAGGAGCATGTTGTTAAGAGAAACACCTTCGTGCTGAGCACTGGAATCAAAGACAACTCTGATTTGGTCTGGTTTGCGTGGGTGATACACGCCAAAGGATGGAAGGTACCAGCATTCTTCTCCCTCCTTTAGTGGGGGAGCAGGCTCTGCATGATCTCTGTCAAATACATTTTGCATAAAGTCCACAAAGTGCTTTTGCATCTCTGGTTTCCTGCTTAAGTTTCGCTTTAAGGAGGAGAATCTACTGATGGCCTGCTGTAAGTTGTTGGGCAATCTCTCTCTTGGGAGACGAAAGGGTAGGGGTGCTACCCAGTTATTGGAGTCATCTTGAAAGAACTCATTGTCCATTACCTTGATGAATTCTTTGTCTTCCATTGAAGGAGCCAGTATGTCATCTTCACTGGTTGCATTAAACACTGTAGAGCCGAAGTCGCCATCATGGCAGGAGAAAGGGCTTGTGTCACCTGAGATACCATGTTGCCATTCGTGGCTGGCTATCTTCTCTTTCACCCAGTAGTGATGTGGGCATGGCTCAAAGTAAGTGTTTCGGCCATTTGGCAGAACATTTGTCTTGAATGACGAAATGTTGGTAGGTCTTTTCATTTTGCCTATGCAGACATTGCCTATGATGACCCATCCTAGATCCGTGCGCTGGGCAAATGGGGCATCTGGGGGTCCACTGACTTGTCTGTGTACCTTGTGAACTCTTAGAATGTCTCTTCCTAACAGAAGAAGGATCTGAGCATCTTTGTCAAGCGGCGGTATCTCATTTGCTATTACCTTGAGGTGAGGGTGATGGAAAGCAGCAGCTGGAGTAGGGATTTCTTCCCTGTTAGCAGGTATCTGATTGCACTCAACAAGTGTAGGTAAGGGTAATTGCAAGTTACCTTTGAGAGAAGATACCATGAGTCCATGAGCCCTTCTTCCAGAAACCTCTATAGTTCCACTACAGGTACCCAAGGTGTAAGGATGAGCTTCGCCTTTTATTTCAAATAGATTGAACAATTCCGATTTTGCAAGTGATCGATTGCTCTGATCGTCTAAGATAGCATATGCCTTTAGAGACTTTTCTGGTTGATCCTTGTGGTATATGTTCACCAAGCATATCTTAGCACAGGACTTACCACAGCAGTCTTCTCCACAAACTTCTGTGCAGGATGAAGAAATGATGGTAGAATTAGGCACTTGGTCTGTATTCTCCCCGCCGTGCGTTAACCTGGGAGGAGCGTTGGCAGGTTGTGCAGAGCTGGGCTCAAGAGGATGGAGGGCTTGCACATATTCTTCAGAGCCACACTCTATGCACTTGATGGACACATTACAGTCCCTTGCAAAATGTTCTGTAGAAGCACAGCACCTGAAACATACCCTAAATGTCTTTAAAAGCTCCTTGCGCTCTTCTAGAGGCTTTTTCCTAAAGCCGATACATTTATTGAGGGGGTGTGGCTTCTTGTGTATGGGACACTCTCTGTTAGGGTTTTCAATCTTCCTACTCTGTTTGTTCGTGGCCAGAACTGTGGTAGGAGTGGGAAGGATGTCAGTCTTTTTCACGGACACTGGGCCTCTATGGTTTCTATAGTTGCCCTGAAGACTGGTACTCTTAGGAAAGGGTGAGAAGAGGCTGTACTCACCGTAGGAAAAACTTGGATCGTTCTTGGTCTCTGCAATTTCCCTGATGAATTCACAGAAGAAAGAGAATGGAGGGAAGGAAACCTTGTTCTCTCTTTTGTATGATGACCCTAGTGCAGTCCATTTCTCTTGCAAACCATACGGGAGCTTGGAGACAATTGGGTTTACCCCTCTTGGAGTGTCAAGGTAACTGAGTCCAGGTAGTTTTGGGTCTGTCTTGGCTAGCTGAAGCTCAAGGAGAAGGTCACTCAGTCTCTGGAACTCCTTGTTGTCCTTACCGGATATCTTTGGGAAAGTTTCCAGACGCATGAACAAAGCATTTTCTATAGCTTCTGGACTGCCATAACTTTGCTCTAGTCGCTCCCATGCAGCTGTGAGGCCTGCAGTAGGATTGTCCATGAAAACCGATCTTAATGGCTTAACACGTGCAGCAGATAGAGGACCAAGCCATTTGATCAGCAGATTCAATTCTTGATCAGCTGTAATGCCAATATTGCTGATTGTAGTTCTGAAGGCACATTTCCAACTTCTGTAGTTCTCAGGTTGGTCATCAAAACTTGTAAGACCAGTCTTTGTGAGCTCCCTGCGAAGCATGTACCTCACAAACTCTTCTGTTTCAGTTGTCTCCGCCTTTATGTGAGATGCTGTTGGCTGTATGGTGCTGATTGCGTTATCTTTGACATTGTTGTTAAAGGACACAGGGAAATATGGTGCAGCAGATGCATCCAGGTGAGTTGCTTGCTTGAAGTCAGTTGTTCCAATGGTACGTTGATTCAAGGCTGTACCGATGACTGGAGATTGATGACTTGCTTGAAGCTTGCGCTGATGCTCTGTGACGTATGAAGGCAGGCAAGGTAGGCAGGTAGGAAATGCAGTGGAGTGATTTTGAGTGCAGGAAGTTGCTGGAACCTCTTTAACTTGAAGCTGTGAAGGAGTCTCTATGTAGTCGGGAGCATTGGAGACAATGGAGTGTGCACTGCAGTGGCTTAGGACATAGTCTTTAGTGCGTTTGAGGGGGTCTTCCATATCTGCTATGTTTAGGTTAATGCTGTCTTTCTCACTTGCAACTTCGTCTGCACTGATAGCTTGCTGTAGGACCCTTAGCTTTGCCATAGCTGCGTCATGTTTACACTGTTCATTTAAGGTTTCCATTGTTGCTCTTTGACGGGCTGACTGAGCTTCCGACTCTGCTCTTTGAAGTGCTGACTGCGCTTCCAACTCTGCCCTTTGAGCTTCCAACTCTGCTCTTTTTTCTGCATATGCCACCTGCACTTTGCTGGCTTCCACTTCAGCGCGGGCATTAATAAGTCGCTCACTGAGTGTTGAGTATCTTGAACTATGGGATCTTGACGAGTTTTTAGAACGTCTGGTGGAAACAGATCTGTGAGATGCAGTGTCCTGTAACAGCTTTATTTTTGCTTCTGCCTTTAATCTGGTTTGCTGGATAAAACTGTCTCTTTCAATATTGAGAGCATTGACGTGCTTTAATTGCATCATCGCACTTTCTGTATTCATGTTTTGTAAGACATTAGTGAATTTGCTGCTGGTAAGCTGATAAAGCTCATATGAGGCAGAAAGTTGTTTAATGGCGCCCTCTAGTGTCAGTAGTTCACGTTCAACAGACACTGTATTGGCTTCAGCAAGGATTTTCTCCCAGACTAATTCCAAGCTATTTGACAATTCAGTCCTTAAAGCTTCATAATTCTCCATTACTTTCCAAGTGGGTTTAACTGAGCGTTTGGGTAACTCAGTTTCTTCAGGAACTTGTGGGGAGGTAGATGTGAGTTCACATGCAGAAGCTTGGTCACTCATGATAGCAGACTGACTGTGAAAGCAGGCAGGATCTGTGTGCTGAAATATGACACTGTGCAGATTGTCTCAGGCTGCCATGTGCTGCTCTGTCCCTTCTGTCTTGCTATGAGGGCAGTAAATCTTGTCTGTTTCAGTACTGACATGCAGAAATCTTGTAATTAGGCTGTGAAACGCTGTTTTTCTACTGTTCTGTCTCAACTACAAAGCGATAAAGTTCATCTCCAGGTTTAAGTAGGCCTTACTCAAGCTGGTTTGATATTCATCCCTTGCATCAATACAGGCAGCTTAACTCAATGAATAAACTCACAGTTAGTACGACAGACGATGAATCCTTTTGAATGTTCCGTTTAATGATGGATATTCATAGGTAGAAAAACGTTGCAGTTGTAAGTCACATGTAAGATGTTTAGCATGGAAGATATACAGGAGTAATGACCAGAATCAGGAAGTGGAGGAGATATATAAAGAACTATGGTGAGAGAGAGAGAGTTCAGCTAGAAAGAAGGGGACAGATCTTAAAGACACAGAGCAAGAATAATCACATAGTGTAACACAACATGCAGTATGCAGCAGGATAAAATTATGTCATTCAGTTTGTAGTCCGCCATATGTATTGCTGTCAGAAATAGGCGGAACCGGCTGGCCATTATCCCAAAGGCATTCTCAATGACTCTTCTGGCTCTGGCCAGCCGGTAGTTAAAAACCCTCCTCTCCGGCGTGAGGGTCCTCTGGGGGAATGGCCTCATAAGATGATCACCCAGACCGAATGCTTCATCTGCGATGAACACAAATGGGAGTCCTTCCACGTTGTCTTCATCAGGTGGCAATGCCAGGCCACCCCTCTGGAGACGTTGGGAAAACTCTATCTGGGCGAAGACCCCACCATCCAACATCCGGCCCTTCTTCCCCACGTCCACATAGAGAAACTCATATTGTGCCGAAACCACCGCAATCAACACTATACTATTAAACCCCTTATAGTTATAATAGTATGACCCCGAATGGGGTGGTGGCAAGATGCGGACGTGCTTCCCATCTATTGCCCCTCCGCAGTTGGGAAAGTCCCACGGCGTGGCAAACTGGAAGGCCACAGTCTGCCATTCCTGTGGCGTTGAAGGAAACTGTGGAGTAGCTAAAAAAATAATATTAGTACTCTTGCACATAACATTGCAAGCAGATTATACAAAAACATTCTTGGCCAACATCAGTATAACATTTATTTTAAGGACTATTTAACCACTTGTCCACCGCCCACTGTCAATTGAAGGCGGGCGGAGGACACTCTCGTTCTGGGAGGACGTCATATGACGTCCTCCCTTTAAAACGAGCTAGAAGGCGCGCGCGCTCGCCGCCAGCGGCACGTGTGCGCCCGCCGCGTTCACAAGGCCCCGGTGCACGTGCCCGGCGGCCGCGATTGCCGCCGGGCACCCGCGATTGCCCGGGAAACGAGCAGGAAAGTGGGTCTCTGTGTTTAAACACAGAGATCCACGTCCTGTGAGGGAGAGGGGCCCGATGGTGTGTCCCTTGTACATAGGGACAACCATCGGTCACCTCCCCCAGTCAGTCCACTCCCCCCACAGTAAGAACACATTGAGGGAACATATTTAACCCCTTCCCGCCCCCTAGTGGTTAACCCCTTCCCTGCCAATCACATTTATACAGTAATCAGTGCATTTTTATAGCAGGGATCGCTGTATAAACGTGAATGGTCCCAAAAATGTGTCAAAAGTGTCCGATGTGTCCGCCGCAATATCGCAGTCACAATAAAAAATCGCAGATCGCCGCCATTACTAATAAAAAAATAAAAAAAATAAAAATGCTATAAATCTATCCCCTATTTTGTACACGCTATAACTTTTGCGCAAACCAATCAATACGCGCTTATTGCGATTTTTTTTTTTACCAAAAATATGTAGAAGAATACGTATCGGCCTAAACTGAGGAAAATTTTATTTAAAAAAAAAAAAATGGGTATTTATTATAGCAAAAAGTAAAAAATAGTGTTTTTTTCCAAACTGGACGCTCTTCTTTTGTTTATAGCGCAAAAAATAAAAACCGCAGAGGTGATCAAATACCACCAAAAGAAAGCTCTATTTGTGGGAAAAAAAGGACACAAATTTTGTTTGGGAGTCACGTCGCACGACCGTGCAATTGTCATTCAAAGTGTGACAGCGCTGAAAGCTGAAAAATGGCTTGGGCAGGAAGGGGGTTTTCGTGCACAGTAGAGAGGTGGTTAAAGACAAAAATATAAGGCCCACTTATCAGATTCCTCACCCCCTCTGATAGCCCATTGTAAACATTTTAGGGGGTTGGCTTCTAGATGAGTTTGGGCCCCACAAAAATGCCTCTGCCACTCTGTCTGAATTTAATGAGAACAAAAACATTTGTACACATTTTAGGGGGTGTTTAGGGTAAAGCACTACAATGGAGCTGACAAAATACATTGGTAAGTGACTAGGCTAGGTGTGTATGGGCCCAGGATAGCATGCTAGAGAGGTTAGTGAAGGTTAGTGAAGGCAAATATGCATGTAGGCCAAAAAAGGAGAATTAAAAGCTTACAGAATGCATGAGGACAAAGGGGACATTCACAGCATATTACAATCATGGTAATTAGGGAATTATGAAAGAAATACAATACATTAGCATACATTAAATACATAGAATGTGATGTTTAAAGGAGAAAATTTACCTTAATATAGTCCTTCTGCAGGACTTGTATGATGGCAGAACAGGTCTCTGGGATAATGATCCCCAGAGCCTGGGGGGAGATGCCTGTTTTGAGAACTTGAGGTCCTGCAGACTTCTCCCAGTCGCCAGGTAGCGCAACGTGGCGACTAGCCTCTGCTCAGGAGTGATTGCTTGCAGCATGCAGGTGTCCTGCTTTGTGATATAAGGGGACAGCAAAGTCAACAGACGGTGAAAAACGGGGTCCGTCATCCTAAGATAATTCCTGAAATCATCAGGATTATTCTCCTGGATCTCCCGCAGCAAAGGCATATGACGGAATTGGTCAGGCTGGAGCAACCAATTCTTTGTCTATGAACTCCTCCCCACCCTGTTTAGGGACTGAGCTTGGGTCAAAGCAAGAAGCCCAACACCAAGCCCCCGCACAGCATGAACTCTACGACGAGTACATAGCCGCAACATAGCTAGAAAAGGGTCGGCTGGTCAGAACGAACAGAACGCACTGAAGAACAGAAAGGCCTATGAAGAGCGACCTGAAAATCAGAAACGAGCAGACAACAGATACAAACTCACTACACGCACTGAAAGACAGATACGAGCCCACAAGCACCAACTGAACAGCAGAAAACGATCTGAGAAGCACGAACACTGAAAAGCACGAATCGTCTCTCACCAAACTTTTACTAACACGAGATTAGCAAATACAGCCCAAAGGGTGGCGCCATTGGAATGGAACTTCCCCTTTATAGTGCCGTCGTACGTGTTGTACGTCACCGCGTTTTTGACGGTCGGAATTTGGTGTGACCGTGTGTATGCAAGACAAGCTTGAGCAGAATTCCGTCGGAAAAGCCATCCAAGTTTTTTCCGACGGAAAAAAACGGTCGTGTGTACGCGGAATAACAGGTTTTGTTCTAAGATTGCCCTGTATTTGGCTCCATCCATCTTCCCATCAACTCTGACCAGCTTCCCTGCTGAAGAAAAGCATCCCCACAACATGATGCTGCCACCACCATGTTTCACGGTGGGGATGGTGTGTTCAGGGTGATGTGCAGTGTTCATTTTTCCCCACACATTTGCTTTTTAGGCCACAAAGTAAAATTTTGGTCTTATCTGACCAGAGCACCTTCTTCCACGTGTTTGCTGTGTCCCCCACATGGCTTCTTGCAAACTGCAAACAGGACTTATGGCTTTCTTTCAACAATGTCTTTCTTCTTGTCACTCTTCCATAAAGGGCAGATTTGTGGAGAAGCACGACTAATAGTTGTCCTGTGGACAGATTCTCCCACCTGAGCTGTGGATCTCTGCAGCTCCTCCAGAGTTACCATGGGCCTCTTGGCCGCTTCTCTGATGAATGCTCTCCTTGCCCGGTCCGGTCAGTTTAGGTGGACGGCCATGTCTTGGTAGGTTTGCAGTTGTGCCATACTCTTTCCATTTTTGGATGATGGATTGAACAGAGCTCCGTGAGATGTTTAAAGCTTGGGATATTTTTTTTATAACCTAACACTGCTTCATACTTCTCCACAACTTTATCCCTGACCTGTCTGGTGTGTTCCTTGGCTTTCAATCATGACGCTGTTTGTTCACTAAGGTTCTCTAACAAATCCATGAGGGCTTCACAGAACAGCTGTATTTATACTGAGATGAAATCACACACACTCTATTTACTAATTAGGTGACTTCTGAAGGCAATTGCTTCCACTAGATTTTAGTTAGGGGTATCAGAGTAAAAGGGGCTGAATACAAATGTACCTCACACTTTTCACATATTTATTTGTAAAAAAATTGAAAACCATTTACCATTTTCCTTTCACTTCACAATTATGAGCCACTTTGTGTTGGTCTATCACATAAAATCCCAATAAAATACATTTATGTTTTTGATTGAAACATGACAAAATTTGGAAAATTGCAAGGGGTGTGAATACTTTTTCAAGGCACTGTATATATACATATATATATATATATATATATATATATATATATATATATACTGAGAGAGAGAGAGAGAGTAGGGATAGGACAATGCATATTTGTGTGTCTGTTAAGGTGCTTTGGTAACCAATTGATAAAGAATAAGCTGTTGAAAACCCCTACATATACCCAGTGATGAAAACATCCTCCTACATAGGTTGTACCTGTTTATCTGCAGTCTTCTCTTCTCTATAGCCATCCAGAATTTACACAGCATTTCTGAGCATCAGAAGGCAGGAAGTGGGTTCTGATGTCACACACTGCACATCATAGAATAGGGAGCTGAGTGTAATCTGAGACCTGAGTGGAGGGAATGGACACCCCCCACACACACACACACAGTCTCATAGGGAAACATGCCCAGCTGAGGCTGTCAATCACCTGCTGTGTGTGGCGGGATCCTTTGGTGCCGGCATAGATTGCCAGAAGTGACTTATGCAGATAGCAGAGGAATGAGAGAGCAGAGCGAAATTACACACTAGGTGCTTTGGATAGAGGCAAGTACACATTACAGAAGGATATTCTTTGTTCATTAATGAGCATTAACACAATGGAACGGTTAAGTATGAATGGGCCCCAAAAAGATACTTGAAGGGCCACTTTAATTAGTAAACTGAAGAGCATGCAATCAGTCTTTTCTTGATGACGAGACATTGTAGAGAGGCAGCGGATGTGAGTCGCGTTGCCCAGACTCCCGGGGAATGGCGGTATGACAGGGCCTCTTTCAATATTTGGAGTCTGGAAAATCCACACGGCTCTCCTGTTCTCCGTGTGTGTGTTTCCCATTTGTAACATTTAACAATCTTTATTTTTGGAACACGGCATAAAAGAAAAACGGTGGAATCCCGAATTCCCCTCGCAAATGCCAAACATAACCAAGTGCAGATGCAGCGTCTGTACAAACCCCGACGTTCAAAGCAATAAAATCCCTTCCCCGGTAACAGCGAGCGCATAATAAATAGCTGATGGATTTCGCGTCGTCTCACCTTCAGATTTCCCCCGTCTGCCGGTTACATATGTATTTATGCAATAAAAATATCCCGGCCATATGTTCCGGAGAAAGGAGGCTTCCGCTTTTGTTTCATGATGTAACCGAATCATTGATGCATTTATTTTCAAATAAACCCGGCTAATCTAGGGTGCACCCGAGGGGATAACTGCACGTCAATGAGAACCGTACCGCAGCGCCGCAGTCCTGGGTTCAGTCTCCACCGATGGCCACTATCTGCATGAAGTCTTAAAGCGGAAAATTGGGATTATTCCCCCTCCCTGTCCCCAAATGTAAGGGTTAAATGCTCATTCACACCAGGAGGTGTGTCCAAACTTTTTTGCATGTTCCTGCGCATCATGTTTTGGGGCAGCCCATTCATTTCAATGGGCTGCACTTTGTGCGTGAAACTCGTAAAAAAAGGCGCCAACACAATTTTGAAAATCATGATGCACCAAAATGCATTATACTGCGGTACCGTGCATTTTGATGGGTGCAAATACACAAGCGTTGACTAGATGCTTGAATTGCAAAAGGCAGCGCCTATTTGTGCAGTGCTGGAACATGCAATTTTGCAGTCCGGTATTCCGGCACTGCACCTAATGTGGAAAAGCCCTAAGTGAAGGGGTAGAACGATGAGCTATAATACTTACCTTACACCGCGCTGTCCTCATCACATACAATGCAGGACCAGCAGTCCTGCATTCCACGTGAGGAAGAGAAGGGAAGGGAAGAGAGGGGAAGGTAAGAGAAGAGAAGGGAAGGGTTGAGAAGAGAAGAGAAGGGAAGGAGTGGGAAGAGAAGAAGAGAAGAGAATAGAAGAGAAGGGAATGGGAAGGGGAGGGGAGGGAAGAGAAGGGCAGAGAAGGGAAGGGAAGGGAAGAAAAAAGAAGGGAAGAGAAGAGAAGAGAAGGGAAGGGAAGAGAGGGGAAGGGAAGAGAGGAGAAGAGAAGAGAAGGAAAGGGGTGGGAAGAAAAGAGAAGGGAAGGGGTGGGAAGAGAAGAGAAAAGAAGACAGGCGAAGGGGGGGTAAGGGAAGGGAAGAGAAGGGAAGAGAAGGGAAGGGGAGGGAAGAAAAGAGAAGAGGAGAGAAGAGAAGGGAAGGGAAGAAAAGAGAAGGGAAAAGAAGAGAAGGGGAGGGGAGGGAAGAGAAGGGAAGGGAAGGGAAGGAGAGGGAAGGGAAGGGAACAGAAGGTCAGAGAAGGGAAGAGAAGAGAAGAGAAGGGAAGAAAAGAGAAGGGAAGAAAAGAGAAGGGGAAAAATGCTTGTACTACGCTCCTAAAACTCTTTAAAAACGTTTGGTTCAGACAGGAGAGGGGAGGAGAAGAGAGGAGAAAAAGGACAGGATGCAAAAGGAAAGGAGATGAGATAAAAGGAGTAGAGAGAAGGGGGAGGGAGGGGTGGAGAAAAGGAAACAGGATGCGAAGGGAGGAGAGGGGAGTGGAGGAGAGGATTGGAGTGGAGAAAAGGAGGGGAGGGGAGGAGGGAGGGGTGGTGAAAAGGAAGGGGGAGGAGAGGAGAGAAGAAAGAGAAGTAATAAAAGGGAAAAGTGGAAAGGAAAGCAAGGGAAGAAGAGGAGAAAGGAGAAGAGAAGAACAAGGGGAAGAGGACGAGGAATTGAGGGAGGGGTGGAGAAAAGGTACAGGGTGTGAAGGGAGGAAAGGAGAATGGAGGGGAGGAGAGGAGTGGAGTGGAGAAAAGGAGGGGAGGGGAGAAGGGAGGGTGGAGAAAAGGAGGGGAGAGGAGAGGAGAGAAGAAAGAGAAGTAATAAATGGGAAAAGTGTAAAGGAAAGCAAGGGAAGAAAAGGAGAGGGGAGCAAAGGGAGAAAGGGGAAAGGAGAAGAGAAGAACAAGGGGAAAAGGATGAGGAATTGAGGGAGGATAGGAGAGGAGAGGTAGCAAAAGGGAAAAGTGGAAAGGAAAGCAAGGGAAGAAGAGGAAGAAGGGAGGAAGAAGAGGAAAGGGGAGGAAAGGAAAGGAAAAGGGTGTGAAGCAGTTGCGGTGCATCCATAGTGGGCGCAGGAGCGCCGCCCCCTCTCTCTCCTGCGCCCGTCACTCACAACAACAATACATAGGTTCATGCATTGCATGAACCTATGTATTGTCACTGCCGCTGCCGCCCACTATTCAGATGGCCGACCCCCTGATGAGCGCCGGCCATCTGAATAACAGTGGCTGGTTGGTTTTTGGAAGTGCCTATCAGAGCCAGCGGGCTGAGGGCTGTAATCGGCTTCCAAATAGTTAACCAGAGGACGCACGAGGGGTGCGTTCCTTGGTTAACACTGACAGGCATCTCAGCCAATCAGGTTCACCGGGTCTGGTTACCGGTAACCTGATTGGCTGAAGCGACATTGAGGGTGGGAGAAGACATCGAGGACGGAAGAAAGACGGCGCTGACCCGAGGAAGGTAAGTGCAGGGCTGGGGACAAACTGGCTGCATTTGGGGACAAACTGGCTGTATTTGGGGACAAACTGGCTGTATTTGGGGGAAAAGTGGCTGCATTTGGGGACAAACTGGCTGTATTTGGGGACAAACTGGCTGCATTTGGGGACAAACTGGCTGTATTTGGGGACAAACTGGCTGCATTTGGGGGGAAACTGGCTGTATTTGGGGGAAACTGGCTGCATTTGGGGACAAACTGGCTGCATTTGGGGACAAACTGGCTGCATTTGGGGACAAAGTGGCTGTATTTGGGGACAAACTGGCTGCATTTGGGGACAAAGTGGCTGTATTTGGGGACAAACTGGCTGCATTTGGGGACAAACTGGCTGCATTTGGGGGGAAACTGGCTGCATTTGGGGACAAACTGGCTGTATTTGGGGGGAAACTGGCTGTATTTGGGGGGGAAACTGGCTGTATTTGGGGGAAACTGGCTGCATTTGGGGACAAACTGGCTGTATTTGGGGGGAAAACTGGCTGCATTTGGGGGGAAACTGGCTGCATTTGGGGACAAACTGGCTGCATTTGGGGACAACTGGCTGTATTTGGGGGAAACTGGCTGTATTTGGGGGGAAACTGACTGTATTTGGGGGGAAACTGGCTGCATTTGGGGGGAAACTGACTGTATTTTGGGGGGAAACTGGCTGCATTTGGGGACAACTGGCTGCATTTGGGGGGAAACTGGCTGCATTTGGGGGGAAACTGGCTGTATTTGGGGGGAAACTGACTGTATTTTGGGGGAAACTGGCTGCATTTGAGGGGGCAAACTGGTGACGTTTGGGCACAGTGGCTGCGTTTAATGGGCACAGTGGTGGCAATTGATGATTTTTTTTTTCTGTTTGTTTGGGCCCCCTAAAAATTTTGAGCACCAGCCACCACTGGTGTGAAGGAAGCAAAGCAAGCAAGGGGAAAGGAGCGAGGGGAGAAATGGGAGAGGAGAAGAGAAGAGAAAGGGGAAGAGGATGAGAAAGTGAGGGGAGAAAAGAGAGAGGAGAGGGGAGAAGAGGAAAATTAAGGGGAGGGCAAATCAAGAGAAAGACAAGTAACCAAAGGGAGGAATGGAGAGGAGACAAGGGGAAAGAAGCGAGGGGAGAAGAGAGGGAGGGAAAGGAAAAGGGAAAGGAAAGAAAAAGGAAGGGGAAGGGAAGAAAAAATGGATAGGATTTTGTCATGCACAGGCCCAATCTCCAAGCAATCCCTCCTCCAATGACCACTAATACAGGCTTGTCACCAGTATAGATGGCAATCATGGTTTCCTATTGTGGAGGATTTGATATATGGCATTTTCCCAGCTGTGGAAATGTTGGCATCAGATGACACCGGCACTCTGTAAATCTACTGTATATACAGTCAGGTCCATCAGCAGGAAGTGAAAGCTTCAGCCGGGGCTCGGCGCGGGGAGAATTGTTCTTTTATTCAATAAATCAAACGTCTAAAATACAGTCAGGTCCATAAATATTGGGACATCGACACAATTTTAATCTTTTTGGCTCTATACACCACCACAATGGATTTGAAATGAAACAAACAAGATGTGCTTTAACTGCAGACTTTCAGCTTTAATTTGAGGGTATTTACATCCAAATCAGGTGAACGGTGTAGGAATTGCAACAGTTTGTATATGTGCCTCCCACTTTTTAAGGGACCAAAAGTAATGGGACAATTGGCTGCTCAGCTGTTTCATGGCCAGGTGTGTGTTATTCCCTCAATATCCCATTTACAAGGAGCAGATAAAAGGTCCAGAGTTCATTTCAAGTGTGCTATTTGCATTTGGAATCTGTTGCTGTCAACTCTCAACATGAGATCCAAAGAGCTGTCACTATCAGTGAAGCAAGCCATCATTAGGCTGAAAAAATAAAACAAACCCATCAGAGAGATAGCAAAAACATTAGGTGTGGCCAAATCAACTGCTTGGAACATCCTTAAAAAGAAAGACCATGGAAAACAACTGTGGTGGATGACCGAAGAATTCTTTCCCTGGTGAAGAAAACACCCTTCACAACAGTTGGCCAGATCAAGAACACTCTCCAGTAGGTAGGTGTATGTGTGTCAGATGAAGAACACTCTCCAGGAGGTAGGTGTATGTGTGTCAGATGAAGAACACTCTCCAGGAGGTAGGTGTATGTGTGTCAGATGAAGAACACTCTCCAGGAGGTAGGTGTATGTGTGTCAGATGAAGAACACTCTCCAGGAGGTAGGTGTATGTGTGTCAGATGAAGAACACTCTCCAGGAGGTAGGTGTATGTGTGTCAAAGTCAACAATCAAGAGAAGACTTCACCAGAGTGAATACAGAGGGTTCACCACAAGATGGAAACCATTGGTGAGCCTCAAAAACAGGAAGGCCAGATTAGAGTTTGCCAAACAACATCTAAAAAAGCCTTCACAGTTCTGGAACAACATCCTATGGACAGATGAGACCAAGATCAACTTGTACCAGAGTGATGGGAAGAGAAGAGTATGGAGAAGGAAAGGAACTGCTCATGATCCAAAGCATACCACCTCATCTGTGAAGCATGGTGGTGGTAGTGTCATGGCGTGGGCATGTATGGCTGCCAATGGAACTGGTTCTCTTGTATTTATTGATGATGCGACTGCTGATAAAAGCAGCAGGATGAATTCTGAAGTGTTTCGGGCAATATTATTATCGGCTCATATTCAGCCAAATGCTTCAGAACTAGTGTTGAGCGAACCCGAACTGTAAAGTTCGGGTCCGTACTGAACTTTAGCTTTTTCCCGAACCCGGACTTTGCCCAAAAGTCCGGGTTCGGGTTCGGGTTTGGCAATCTTATAACGCATTTAGAAATGCTTCAGGGGCCAGCCAATCACCTTTTAGAGGCCATCATAGCCATGCCTACTAATGGCATGGCTGTGATTGGTCAGTGCAACATGTGACCACTAGCGTTGCTAGCCAGGTGCGGGGGGGCGGGCCGCACCCGGGTGACACCCACCAGAGGGGTGACACCCGTGGGTAGCGCAGCGGCCACACTGACATCGCCCGCCCGCTGCCCTGTGCCTTAGGCTCACGCTGCGGCTGTGTCCCTCAGCGGAGCGGAAGGAAGCCGCCGCCCCCTCTGCCTCCTCTATGTTTACATCCACAGAGGAGGAGGAGGAGCCCGCGCTCGAGAGACACACCGCTGTGTGTATCTGCCGCTCTGTTCTGAGGTCTGAAAGGTAAGGGGGGCATCTTTACTGATGGGGGGAGGGGGTGTCTGTACTGCTGGGGTCTGCACAAGAGGGAGTTTGCACCAGGGGGGGGCTGTAACTGAGGGGGTGTCTGTACTGAGGGGGGTCTGGTACTGAGGGGGGTGTCTGTACTGAGGGGGGTGTCTGGTACTGAGGGGGGTGTCTGTACTGAGGGGGGTCTGGTACTGAAGGGGGTGTCTGTACTGAGGGGGGTATCTGTACTGAGGGGGGTATCTGTACTGAGGGGGGTCTGGTACTGAGGGGGGTGTCTGTACTGAGGGGGGGTCTGGTACTGAGGGGGGTGTCTGTACTGAGGGGGGGTCTGTTACTGAGGGGGGTCTGTTACTGAGGGAGGTGTCTGTACTGAGGGGGGTGTCTGTACTGAGGGGGGATTGGTACTGAGGGGGGTGTCTGTACTGAGGGGGGGTCTGGTACTGAGGGGGGTGTCCGTACTGAGGGGGGGTCTGGTACTGAGGGGGGGGTCTGTAACTGAGGGGGGGTCTGTAACTGAGGGGGGATCTGTAACTGAGGGGGTGTCTGTTACTGAGGGGGGTCTGTTACTGAGGGGGGTGTCTGTACTGAGGGGGGTGTCTGTACGAGGGGGGTCTGTAACTGAGGGGGTGTCTGTAACTGAGGGGGTCTGCACTGAGGTGGGGGTGTCTGTACTGATGGAGCGGTCTGCACTGAGGTGGGGGTGTCTGTACTTATGGAGCAGTCTGCACTGAGGTGGGGGTGTCTGTACTGAGGGGGAGGTTCATACTGAGGGAGGCGGGTCTATATTGATGGCGGGGAGTCTGTACTTAGTGGAGCGGGTTTGTACTGAGGGAGGGGATCTATACTGTGGGAGGGGGGTCTGTAGTTAGTGGAGGGGGGTCTGTACTGAGGGGGGACTATAGTTGTTGGGGGGTGACACCATTTTTTTTTGCACCGGGTGACACCAACCCTAGTGACGCCACTGCATGTGACCCAGCTTCTATATAAGCTAGAGGCACACAGCACACATGTCACTCTGCTTCAGAATAGATAGGGAGAGGATCTAGTCTGCTGCTGCTGCTTTTAGGGAGAGATAGAAAGATAGATGAGGTAGTCCTGATTCTACAATCTGAGGGAAAAGATAGAGAGACAGTGTAGTGTAGGGCCAGGTTCCTGTGTTGGTGCTTTCAGGGAGAGAGAATATTATATAGGAGTCCAGATTCAGAGATATAACTCAGCGATCTGCATAGGTCTACCTATTTGTGTTGCAGTGCAGTCTTTTTACACTGTCATGAGCCCAGTGTCAGAGAAAATCTAACTTTTAGGGGAAAAAAAAGGCACTTTATTGTTCTCTTTTCCAAAAGACCCATAGGGCAAAAAAAAAAAAAAAAAGCATTTTATTTTGCTCGTGCAAAAAAAGACCCGTTTAGGGCAAAAAAAAAATTTGCACTTTAATGTACGCTTGCAAAAAACGCCGTTTAGGGGCACAAAAAAAAGTTTGCAGTGTGTTATACATATTTTGAGGTGTGTGAAATAAACAATTTCTATATAGTTTTCTCCTACTGTGCTATACTAAAAAAACAACATTTTTTTTGAATAGCATTTTCTGCAGTTCTGTAGCTGTGCGATTCAGCGGTTACGTACTGTGGGTGTGTTCTGCGCTTCCAAAAACACCCATTTAGGGCAAGATCCTAAATTTTGAAAATATGAGGAGAAGGTCAAAGGGACGTGGTGGCCCCGGTCGTGGTGTTGCTGGTGGAGCTCCTGTTGCAGGAAGAGGACGTGGTGGATCTGTGCCAGATACACGCACAAGTGAAACACCTTCCTCAGGTGCGAGTAGGCGACCGAGCCTGCGGCGGTATTTTGTCGCGCCTAATGAGGCTGTACGAATGTTTAGGCCAGGACAAGTACAGGCGATAGTAGATTGGGTTGCTGACAGTGCCTCGGGTTCCTTCACATTGTCTCCCACCCACTCTTCTGATGAAAGAACAGAGTTGGCACCTGAAACCCATGTCCATCAGTCTTTCACCTCACCCCCTTGCAAATCAGCCAAGCAGTCTGAGCCCCAAATCATGCAGCAGTCTCTTCTGCTTTTCGATGACTCTGTTAGCAGGGTTTCCCAGGGCCATCCACCTAGCCCTGCCCCAGAAGTGGAAGAGATTGAGTGCACCGATGCCCAACCACTTATGTTTCATGATGAGTACATGGGAGGACCATCGCAGTACGTCTCGGATGATGACGAAACACAGGTGCCAACTGCTGCTGCTTTCGCAATTGTGCAGACAGACAAGGAGGGCAGGGGTGAAGACTGGGTGGAAGATGATGTGGAGGACGATGAGGTCCTCGACCCCACATGGAATCAACGATATGCAGGTGACCAGTGTAGTTTGGAGGAAGAGGCGGTGGTCGCACAGAGCCACCAGCACAGCAGAAGAGGGAGCAGGGTGCAAAAGCGGAGCGTCTGTCAGCTAGACAGTATTTCTGCTACTGCCCAACGCAGCAAGGGACCGAGCACACCAAAGCCAGGTCCAAGGAGTTCCCCAGCGTGGCAGTTCTTCACACAATGTGCTGATGACAAGACACGAGTGGTTTGCACGCTGTGCAATCAGAGCCTGAAGCGAGGCATAAACGTTCTCAACCTGAGCACAACCTGCATGACCAGGCATCTAAGTGCAAAGCACGAGCTGCAGTGGAGTAGACACCTCAAAAACCAAGAAAGGTCTCTGGCTCCTCCTGCTTCCTCTTCTGCTGCAGTCTCGGCCTCTTCATCCACCTCTGTAGTGACAGTGGCACCTGTCACCCCACAAACAGAGCATCTGCCAGCAACACTACCACCTGGGTCACCAACCATCTCCACAATGTCCCATGGAAGCGTTCAGCTCTCTATCTCCCAAACATTGGAGCGGAAGAGGAAGTACCCCCCTAGCCACCCGCGATCCCTGGCCCTGAATGCCAGCATTTCAAAACTCCTGGCCTTTGAAATGCTGTCATTCCGTCTGGTGGAGACGCAGAGTTTTAAAAGCCTGATGGCATTGGCTGTCCCACAGTATGTCGTGCCCAGCCGCCACTATTTTTCCAGGCGAGCCATCCCTTCCCTGCACAACCAAGTGGGGGACAAAATCAGGTGTGCACTGCGCAACGCCATCTGTGGCAAGGTCCACCTAACTACGGATGCGTGGACCAGTAAGCACGGTCAGGGACGTTATATCTCCCTAACAGCACACTGGGTAAATGCAGTGGCAGCTGGGCCTGAGGCAGATAGCAGTTTGGCGCATGTCCTTCCACCACGAGGATTGCAGGGCGTTCAGTTTGCCTCCTGTTGCTAACTCCTCCTACTCCGCTTCCTCATCCTCTACCGCCTCCTCATCCGGTCAGCGTAACACCTTCACCACCAACTTCAGCACAGCCAGGGGTAAACGACAGCAGGCAGTTTTAAAACTTTCCTGTTTGGGGGAAAAACCCCACACCGCGCAGGAGTTGTGGAGGGACATGGAACAACAGACCAATGAGTGGTTGCTGTCAGTGAGCCTCAAGCCCGGCCTGGTGGTGTGCGATAATGGGCAAAATCTCGTAGCAGCTCTGGGCCTAGCCGGTTTGACGCACATCCCTTGCCTGGCGCATGTGCTGAACTTGGTGGTCCAGAGGTTCCTTAAAAATTACCCCAATATGCCAGAGCTGCTGCAGAAAGTGCGGGCTGTGTGTGCGCACTTTCGGCGTTCTCACCCTGCTGCTGCTCGCCTGTCAGCACTGCAGCGTAACTTCGGCCTTCCCGCTCACCGCCTCATATGTGACGTGCCCACAAGGTGGAACTCCACCTTGCACATGCTGGCCAGACTGTGCGAGCAGCAGCAGGCAATAGTGGAGTTTCAGCTGCAGCAATCACGCGTGAGTCGCTCTGCGGAACAGCACCACTTCACCACCAATAACTGGGCCTCCATGCGAGACCTGTGTGCCTTGTTGCGCTGTTTCGAGTACTCCACCAACATGGCCAGTGCCAATGACGCCGTTCTCAGCGTTACTATCCCAGTTCTATGCCTCCTTGAAAAAACGCTTCGTGCGATGATGGAAGAGGATGTGGCACAGGAGGATGAGGAGGAGGAGGAGGAAGCGGGATCATTTCAAAGGCTTTCAGGGCAGTCTTTCACAAGTGGCTACGAGGGTGGGTTCCTGCACCAACAAACGCCAGGTACACAATTGTCCGGCAGAAAGGGCACAGTTCTGGAGGATGACGAGGTGGAGGAGGAGATGGAGGAGGAGGAGGAGGAGGAGGAGCCATGTTCACAGCAGGGTGGCACTCAGACCAGCTCGTGGCCATTACTGGTGCGTGGCTGGGGGGATACAGAGGACACAGACGATACACCTCCCACAGAGGACAGCTTTTCTTTGCCTCTGGGCAGCCTGGCACACATGAGCGATTACATGCTGCAGTGTTTCCGCAATGACCGCCGAGTTTCCGACATTTTAACTGGTGCTGATTACTGGGTGGCCACCCTGCTAGATCCCCGTTACAAGGACAACGTACCGTCCTTAATTCCCTCACTGGAGCGGGATCGTAAGATGCGCGAGTACTAGCGCACGCTGGTAGACGCGCTGCTGGTGGCATTCCCACCTGACAGCGGGCGTACGGTGGAAGCACAAGGCGAAGGCAGAGGAGAAGGAAGAGGTCGCCAACGCAGCCGGGGCACCGGTAGCACCTCAGAAGGGTTAGCATGGCTGAAATGTGGAAAAGCTTTGTCAGCACGCCACAACAACCAGCACCACCAGCTGAGATGGAACGTCTTAGCAGGAGGCAGCATTTCACCAACATGGTTGAGCAGTATGTGTCCACAGGCCTACACGTACTGGATGACGGGTCTGCCCCCTTTAACTTCTGGGTCTCCAAATTGGGCACATGGCCTGAGCTTGCCCTTTATGCCTTGGAGGTGCTGGCCTGCCCTGCAGCCAGTGTATTATCTGAACGTGTATTTAGCACGGCAGGGGGCATTATCACAGACAAGCGCAGCCGCCTGTCCAGAGCCAATGTGGACAAGCTCACGTTCATTAAAATGAACCAGGCATGGATCCCACAGGACTTGTCCGTACCTTGTGCAGAATAGACATGTATACCGGTGTTGTGACAAAAACTGTCCGGCCATCGGATTGTGTCCGGCCCATACTGCGAAGGCGCAGCGCTTGCGCAGTACAGAGGACAAGGAGATTCACAAAATCTCCGAAGATGAACGGCGCCTGCGCTGTGAGTGCAGGTTCAAGCCCCACCATCCAAGTGGACATACGGTAGCACATAGTAACAGGGCCCCTCATGGGCTCGGTTCGATCGCCACGCTTCGGGCACGGCCTCACTTGGCTCGTCTTGAACCACGGATGGTGTGGCCTTCACCTGAACTCACCACGCAGGCGCCGTTCGTCTTGGGAGATTTTAGAAATCCCCTTGTCCTACATACTGAGCAAGTACAGGGTGGACACTATTTGACGGGGGACAGAATTCGACACATCACCGGCATTACACAGCCATTGTTGTATTTTTGAATCAGTGTTGGCTACCTCGTCCTCCTCCACCGCCGCTTCCACCTACACAGCCACATCCACTGCCACCTCAACCTCCTACTCCATATGGACCTCGTCCTCCTAGGTCAAGATTATTATTTTTTATTTTTATTTTTTTTATGTTATTTTAAGTTATTTCCCTATCCACATTTGTTTGCAGAGCACTTGCCATGCTCTTAACAACATTTTGCTGCCATTTGCAGCCCTCTAGCCCTTTCCATGACCTTTTTAGAGCCTTTTTAGTCCTTAGAAGTCCGGGTCCCCATTGACTTCAATGGGGTTCGGGTTCGGGTCCGGGTTCGGGTTAAAGTTCGGTCCCGAACCCGAACTTTTTTCCGAAGTTCGGCCGAACCCGTCGAACTCGAACATCCAGGTGTCCGCTCAACTCTATTCAGAACTCATTGGACGGCGCTTCACAGTGCAGATGGACAATGACCCGAAGCATACTGCGAAAGCAACCAAAGAGTTTTTTAAGGGAAAGGAGTGGAATGTTATGCAATGGCCAAGTCAATCATCTGACCTGAATCCGATTGAGCATGCATTTCACTTGCTGAAGACAAAACCGAAGGGAAAATGCCCCAAGGACAAGGAGGAACTGAAGACAGTTGCAGTAGAGGCCTGGCAGAGCATCAGCAGGGATGAAACCCAGCATCTGGTGATGTCATCGCGTTCCACACTTCAGGCTGTAATTGACTGCAAAGGATTTGCAACCAAGTATTCAAAAGTGAAAGTTTGATTGATGATTGGTAATCTGTCCCATTACTTTTGGTCCCTTTAAAAGTGGGAGGCACAAATACAAACTGTTGTAATTCCCACACCGTTCACCTGATTTGGATGTAAATTCCCTCAAATTAAAGCTGAAAGTCTGCAGGTAAAGCCCATCTTGTTCGTTTCATTTGATTAATAAAAGAACAATTCTCCCCGCGCCGAGCCCCGGCTGAAGCTTTCACTTCCTGCTGATGTTGCAAACCTTTGTATGAATTCGGGGAGTGCCTGCGGGAGCGCGCTATCTGTGCAGGGAATTAAATCATCAAGTCATGGCAGGTCCTACAACAAACTCGTCTTACAAAACACATTTATGAAACCTTTTCCCTGGGATTTTACGAGCAGATTTAAGACCTCTCTGACAGCGTTCGCAGTTTGTGTTGTTTTGGAAAAATTTAAAGGAAAATTCCATCTTTAAGGCAGAACTCTGAGCACATTATTGTAGTTATTTGTAAAGATCTGGTCTGGATATGAGAGCTGTGGGTCTCATAGCCGAAAGTACTAGTATAATTTATACACCCCCCCCCCCCCCACTCCCTTGGTCATTCATTGGACACATTGTATTCTGGGAGATTTTAGCAGTTAGTTTCACATACTTAAACCCTTCTCTAAAATGACTTCAAATATACAGTACATTGTCAAAAGTATTGGGACGCCTGCCTTTACACGCACATGAAATGTAATGGCATCCCAGTCTGAGTCCGTAGGTTTCAATATTGAGTTGGCCCCCCCTTTGCAGCTATAACAGCTTCAACTCTTCTGGGAAGGCCGTCCACAAGGTTTAGGAGTGTGTCTATGGGAATGTTTGACCATTCTTCCAGAAGTGCATTTGTGAGGGTCAGGCACTGATGATGGACGAAAAGGCCTGGCTTGCAGTCTCCTCTCTATTTCATCCCAAAGCGGTTCTATCAGGTTGAGGTCGGGACTCTGTGCAGGCCAGTCAAGTTCCTCCACCCCAAACTCACTCATCTATTTCTTATGGACCTTGCTTTGTGCACTGGTGCGCAGTCATGTTGGAACAGGAAGGGGCCGTCCCCAAACTGTTCCCACAAAGTTGGAAGCATGAAATTGTCCCAAATGTCTTGGTATTCTGACGCCTTAAGAGTTCCCTTCACTGAAACTAAGGGGCCAAACCCAACCCCTGAAAAACAACCCCCCACCATAATCCCCCCTCCACCAAATGATTTGGACCAGTGCACAAAGCAAGGCCCATAAAGACATGGATGAGCAAGTTTGGGGTGGAGGAACTTGACTGGCCTGCACAGAGTCCTGACCTTAACCTGACAGAACACCTTTGGGAAGAATTAGAGCGGAGACTACAAGCCAGGCCTTCTCATCCAACATCAGTGCCTGACCTCACAAATGCGCTTCTGGAAGAATGGTCAAACATTCCCATAGACACACTCCTAAACCTTGTGGACGGCCTTCCCAGAAGAGTTGAAGCTGTTATAGCTGCAAAGGGCGGGGCCAACTCAATATTGAACCCTATGGACTAAGACTGGGATGCCATTAAAGTTCATGTGTGTGTAAAGGCAGGTGTCCCAATACTTTTGATAGTATAGTGTACTTTACATCTGACTTCCGGCCTTCAGTCTTGCACAGTTGTACAGACTCTTCTCCTTGACTGCAATGGCATTACTCTGATTTCACTGCACCGTGAGCTTCTCACAATCTGCATTAGAACCTGTTTATAAACCGGAGTTCAGTGTCACTTTAAGATTGCATTTCTAGTTTATTTATTCCATAAAACTCACACAAACCCGGAGCTGCAATTTAGAAGAGAACATTTATATTTTGCAGATTTCATCTTGTTTTGCTCGGGATGAAAATACCATATGGGGCTTTCTAGAAAGCAGATTTCTTCTCTATATTTGTCCCCGTTGCAAGTTATCCAATCTAATGCTGGCTGCAGAATTTGGATTCGGAACGTGAAAAACAGATATAGACTTGCCACAAAAGTAAGTTGTTGTAAATCCCAGATGGTTTCTGGGTGGCATCGGGGAAAATATGGAGACGGGCCAGTCCCAGGACGGCTGAGTAAGCGCACCAGCTGGTTCTGCTGCCATGCCGGGCCATGTTTGTGCAAAGTTTTCTCCCAGCAATCTGTATTCTTCTGTGTTATCAAATGACTGCACATACCGACATGACAGACCGACCGCCAATGTGGACAACATTTTACCGCATCATCAACGGCAATATTACTTTTATAGAAGGATAAAGTGGAATCCCTGATAAAAGTTTTGGTGAATAAGAACCTTGTATTTACCTCTATTGAAATGCCATACCGGGATCACCTCAGCACTAGGGTGACCACATGTCCGGGATTGCCCGGGACAGTCCCGCATTTTGCAGGTCTGTCCCGGGCACATTCATTCCAGGACAATACAGTGTCCCGGAATGAAACTGACACAGCCACCCACCCGGGCCAATGTGATGCCCCCAAAAAAGACTGCCACATCACCGCTTTACTCACTGACAGTACTTGTCCTGGCCGGGAATGCCTGGAGGAGCACAATCCCCGCCCCCTGCTTGTGATTGGGGAAATCATTAATCCCGCCTCTTGTGTCCAATCACTGTGCTGTGATTCGTTACAGCACAAGCTGATTTTTGGGAAGGGAGGGGGGGGGGGGTGTCCCTGAATGGTAGTTTGGAAATGTGGTCACCCTACTCAGCACTGTAGCACATTGAATATGTAGAAAGTTCATTTATATGTGTAGCAATACCCCCAGTTAAGAGGGCCGCTGACATCGATTTTGGGCCAGTAACACACTGCTGTCAACCCCCAGTAACTGGCTCTAACCTCCCTTGGCACAGTTAGCAGTAAATATGGTATTGTGAAACCCGCTAGCTATGAGGATCACAATACCACAATAAACATATAACCACACAGCGTATTTGCTTAACCACAAGTAAGTTTTACTGAATATAAAGCATGAAGTTAGACAATAGTACATATGCCTATGCAGAGCCCTGCAATGTAAAGCCTCGTACACACGGTCGGACTTCCATCGGACTTTTCCATGGATTTTTGTCCGAACGGAGTTGGCCGGGAACACCCATAGCATACACACCACAGGACTTTTCTGCAAACTTTCCCAAAACTTTTTCCAACATCACATGGTTTTTCTTCTCTTTTCTGCTCTTTACCGCCACCCTTTGGTCAACTTCTGCTATTGTTGGTTGATTTTAACATTATTTGTCCGATGGTTTTCTGTACACATGGTCGGACTTTGCTCCATCGGACTTTTGTTGGCGAAAAGTTTGTCCGTTTGCAGACCGAACTTTTGTCCGATGAAAACCAAAAAAGTTTGTCCGATGGAGCGTACACACGGTCGGATTTTTTTGTCAAACTTGCTCAAAATGAAGTTTGTTGGCAAAAAGTCTGACCGTGTGTACGGGGCTTAACTGTTAAGCATATAAACAAGCAATGAGTTCTAATAGTATTTCACACACTCAATGTCAATCAACTACGCTCGCGAGCTTCCCCCTCGTGGGCAAAGATGGCGCCCAAACAGTGTCTAATTACTTTAAAGTCAGGCCTGACTATTGCAGATACGATGCTCCGTTGGGAGAGATCTTCGCTAGCAATGGTGGTGCACTTAAAAAGTGTATTTGTAATACAGAGGGAAAAGAACAGTCATTTACTCGATATGCAGTAAAGGGGTTCAACTATTGCTGCACAACCCACTGTCCCTCTTACGTGCAAATGCGACACTCCGGCAAATTCTGGACAATTCTTTCCCCATACACTGTGCAATCTGATTAAATGAGATTTACATCCACTCATTTCTCTGAGCAATTCATTTCCCCATACACTGTGCAATCAGATTGGACAGTGTATGGGGAAAGAATTGTCCAGAATGCACAATACACAGACATGTGTTGAGAAGATGTTTTCATGGAAGTTTTGGCTCCACCAATGATTATAGACTATCACCATAAAATTCACAATTACAAGTCCAGGAAACATCTGCACAGTTGTTGATAGGAGGAAGATCTCTAGAATGATTATTGAGTTGTTTCAAAAAGAAATGAATGAAAGGAATAAAAGTGGAAGTAATATTCTCCATGTGATAAGGAAAAGCTCATTAACATGATCAGCATTACAATGAGCACAAGCCCAATGTATAAGCAGTTGTGCACTCTGGAGAACGCAGACGCGCCCGTGTGCAACACACATATTTAACAAGCTAAAGCGCGTGCGCCCTGTCAGGCGAGCATAAAATGGCGTGCTTTGTCATTGCACATGTGCAGTTGAGTAGCTGAAAGAAGGGTGTAAAAAGGCTGATTAGTTGTAAGACAGATCTACGTGTTCTGGACAGAATTTGTGCATTTAAACAATATTATATACATACTTTTTAGCCTGGTAACAGAAGATGGTAAACTAGTAAAGTTATCTAAAGTATCCAGACAAAAATGTTGAAGATTACATTGGCTGCGCTTGCTAATGGTAGGCGCGAAAGATTGCGCAAGTGCGCAACAGCGCTTCCTATGTAAATATGGTTTGGTGCATATAAGTGCACCATCATTTTTGATAAATGTTTTGAGTCCCGTTTTTTGTGCAATTGCTCCAATTTCTCCACTGCACCACAGGCGCAGGTCTTTAGAAGATCACCCCCATAGTCTCTTTTTCAATGGTTTTATTCAACAAAGTCAGTTAGAGGGATGGAGGGTTAGGGCAGGGCCGGCCCTACCATGGGACCCGATGGGACCATTGTCCCAGGCGGCAGATTCTGAGGGGCGGCACATTGACGCCCATAAATACAGTAATCCCGCCCAATCGGGCTCCGCTACGCCCACCCGCTCCGCTCTTCATCCCACTATGTGGATGGCCCAGCGCCGCTGCTATTAGAAGTATTGGCAGACCATTCGCTGCCATAACCACACAGCTGGCCGCCCGCCCATCCTCTCCACGGCTCCCCCCCCCCCCATGCTGCTGACGAGAAAGTCAGCTGACGAACAACAGCGTAAAGGGGGAGGAGCTTTCGGCTGAGCAGAGACCCCATGATGGAAGAGGGATCGCTATAGGCGCGGCGAACACTGAGAGAAAGTAAGTGTCACTAATCCTATCTCCACCACCCCTGCCTGTTTCTAACCTCCCCTACCACCCCTGCCTGTGTCTAACCCCCCCTACCACCCCTGCCTGTGTCTAATCCCCCTACCACCCCTGCCTGTGTCTAACCCCCCCTACCACCCCTGCCTGTGTCTAATCCCCCTACCACCCCTGCCTGTGTCTAACCCCCCCTACCACCCCTGCCTGTGTCTAACCCCCCTACCACCCCTGCTTGTGTCTAATCCCCCCCTACCACCCCTGCCTGTGTCTAATCCCCCCTACCACCCCTGCCTGTGTCTAATCCCCCCCTACCACCCCTGCCTGTGTCTAACCCCCCCTACCACCCCTGCCTGTGTCTAATCCCCCCTACCACCCCTGCCTGTGTCTAACCTCCCTACCACCCCTGCCTGTGTCTAACCTCCCTACCACCCCTGCCTGTGTCTAACCATCCCTACCACCTCTGCCTGTGTCTAACCTCCCCTACCACCTCTGCCTGTGTCTAACCCCTTACCACCCCTGCCCGTGCCTAACCTCCCCTACCACCCCTGCCTGTGTCTAAACCCCCTACCACCCCTGTCAGTATCTAAACTCCCTACCACCCCTGCCTGTGTCTAATCCCCCCTACCACCCCTGCCTGTGTCTAACCTCCCTACCACCTCTGCCTGTGTCTAATCCCCCTACCACCCCTGCCTGTGTCTAATCCCCCCTACCACCCCTGCCTGTGTCTAACCTCCCTACCACCCCTGCCTGTGTCTAACCTCCCTACCACCCCTGCCTGTGTCTAACCATCCCTACCACCTCTGCCTGTGTCTAACCTCCCCTACCACCTCTGCCTGTGTCTAACCCCTTACCACCCCTGCCCGTGCCTAACCTCCCCTACCACCCCTGCCTGTGTCTAAACCCCCTACCACCCCTGTCAGTATCTAAACTCCCTACCACCCCTGCCTGTGTCTAACCTCCCCTACCCCCCCTGCCTGTGTCTAATCTCCTCTACCACCCCTGCCTGTGTCTAACCCCCCTGCCTGTGTCTAACCTCCCCTCCCCCCTCACCACAACCGCCGCTGCCTCTGTCTGAACCCCACCACCACTATTACGTGGAAATCTGACTTCCTAATAAATGTAATTTTGTTTTTTATTGTCATAATATAAAATAATAAATGTGGGGGCCTTTTGGTGGGCGTGATTATTATTATTTAATTTTTGGGGGGGGGGGGGCGGTAGGGAGGAGAGGGGCAGCATTTTGATCCTGGGCCCAGGCAGCACAATGTCTTGGGCTGGCCCTGGGTTAGGGGGAGATTCAGGTACCTTGTATTTGCGGATCACGGGTACTTATTTTATCCAGAGGACAAACAGTCTCCACACTGGATATAGCAACCACCGGATAGGCCTCTCTCACCAACCTAGCAGCCGGTGCGGTGCTCGGTCATAGTCTCTGCCACAGACTTGAAGAATACGAATAGTCTCTGCACAATCCTCTGCCACAGGATTGTATGATCCAGAACTTTTGCAAAGTCTAAGTAAAGTCAAACAGTACCAGTTTCTTTCAGCCAAGCCGGCAACACTGTGAGGTAGATGGTCCGGGATGCATCCTCCAATTGAGTCTCCAATTGTTCGGCTTCTTCCCGCAGGCAGACAGCACGGGACCACCCCTGGAACTCCCGGGCCTACTATCAGTAACGAGGCCTCGGGCCAGCCGGCCCGAGACAGAAGAACTGTTACAGCACACCTTAGGCCAGGAGGGCCATCAGGTCAGAGAGCCCCGGAAAACGGTGTCTGTCCCTTAAGTACCCTCTCCCAGAATGCACAGCGGGGGGACCACTCCCACTGGGCGGCTTCTGGGCAAAGAATACCCAATATACCCAGCCTGCTTCATTTCCAACCTTGACCTGTGGTGACTGCGACACTTACAGTCAAGTGGAAAAAGCGCAACACAACTGGACTGGAACAGAAACCAGCAATTTAATACAATCTTTCTGATCCAAACTACAGCTCAGATAACTGTAACGGACTGAAAAGCATGAGGCTGAAAAGCGCGAATCGTCTCTCATCAAACTTTACTAACACGAGGATCAGCAAAAGCAGCCCAAAGGGTGGCGCTGTTGGAGCAGAACTTCCCCTTTATAGTGCCGTCGTACGTGTTGTACGTCACCGCGCTTTGGACGGGCGGACTTTTGTCTGAGCGTGTGTATGCAAGGCAGGCTGAGAGGAATTCTGTCGGGAAAACCGTTGGTTTATTATCCGACGGAAAAACTGGTCATGTATAGTAGGCATTACCAGTAACTTGTTTTCCAATAGTCTTTCAGGACAGCACCCGAGAGATCATGGCTCCTCCCCCAACAGGAAACACCTCATCATCCAAGGCTTTAACAGGAGGCCTCAACGGTGCTTCCTTCAGTTGTTTGTAGAGAACCTCCAGCCCCAGCTGAAACGTAAGCAACAGTTATATCATAGTATACAGCAACAAAAGGGCGGGTTATTGCTGTCCTGAAAGTGGTTGTAAACCCGGATTTTTTTTTTTTTTAAAACACCTGCAAGACAAAGCCGGCGCTGAGATTGGCCAGAGCGCCGAAGACGTCACTCCGCGCATGTGCGCGGGAGCCGTCAAATCCGGCAAAGCTGGATTTGTGAATAGGATTAACCCTGTGAATGCACCGTTGTCTACAGCGCGCAGTGCATGTCTTTTTTTGCAAATACAGTAGGTACGGAAAGTATTCAGACCCCCTTAAATTTTTCACTCTTTGTTATATTGCAGCCATTTGCTAAAATCATTTAAGTTCGTTTTTGCAGATTTATTAAAAAAGAGAAACTGAAATATCACATGGTCCTAAGTATTCAGACCCTTTGCTGTGACACTCATAAATTTAACTCAGGTGCTGTCCATTTCTTCTGATCATCCTTGAGATGGTTCTACACCTTCATTTGAGTCCGGCTGTGTTTGATTATACTGATTGGACTTGATTAGGAAAGCCACACACCTGTCTATATAAGACCTTACAGCTCACAGTGCATGTCAGAGCAAATGAGAATCATGAGGTCAAAGGAACTGCCTGAAGAGCTCAGAGACAGAATTGTGGCAAGGCACAGATCTGGCCAAGGTTACAAAAAAAATTCTGCTGCCCTTAAGGTTCCTAAGAGCACAGTGGCCTCCATAATCCTTAAATGGAAGACATATGGGACGACCAGAACCCTTCCTAGAGCTGGCCGTCCGGCCAAACTGAGCTATCGGGGGAGAAGAGCCTTGGTGAGAGAGGTAAAGAAGAACCCAAAGATCACTGTGGCTGAGCTCCAGAGATGCAGTCGGGAGATGGGAGAAAGTTGTAGAAAGTCAACCATCACTGCAGCCCTCCACCAGTCGGGGCTTTATGGCAGAGTGGCCCGACGGAAGCCTCTCCTCAGTGCAAGACACATGAAAGCCTGCATGGAGTTCTCTGATCTGATGAGACCAAGATAGAACTTTTTGGCCTTAATTCTAAGCGGTATGTGTGGAGAAAACCAGGCACTGCTCATCACCTGTCCAATACAGTCCCAACAGTGAAGCATGGTGGTGGCAGCATCATGCTGTGGGGGTGTTTTTCAGCTGCAGGGATAGGATGACTGGTTGCAATTGAGGGAAAGATGAATGCAGCCAAGTACAGGGATATCCTGGACGAAAAACCTTCTTCAGAGTGCTCAGGACCTCAGGCTGGGCCGAAAGTTTACCTTCCAACAAGACAATGACCCTAAGCACACAGCTAATATAACGAAGGAGCGGCTTCACAACAACTCCGTGACTGTTCTTGAATGGCCCAGCCAGAGCCCTGACTTAAACCCAATTGAGCATCTCTGGAGAGACCTAAAAATGGCCGTCCACCAATGTTTACCATCCAACCTGACAGAACTGGAGAGGATCTGCAAGGAGGAATGGCAGAGGATCCCCAAATCCAGGTGTGAAAAACTTGTTGCATCTTTCCCAAAAAGACTCATCAAAAGGGTGCAAATACTAAATACTGAACAAAGGGTCTGAATACTTAGGACCATGTGATATTTCAGTTTTTCTTTTTTAATAAATCTGCAAAAATGTCAACAATTCTGTGTTTTTCTGTCAATATGGGGTGCTGTGTGTACATTAATGAAGAAAAAAATGAACTTAAATGATTTTAGCAAATGGCTGCAATATAACAAAGAGTGAAAAATTTAAGGGGGTCTGAATACTTTCCGTACCCACTGTATCTCCTAAACCGTGTAGGTTTAGGAGATATTTCTTGCACCTACAGGTAAGCCTTAATCTGTTCTTTTGAATGGCAAGAACACGGTGATGTCATCGACTACGACGAGCCCGCGATCGTCACATTCGATGCCGTTGTCGCCATCTTGCTACACCCTACACTACCCTTGTATGTTACCGCATACCTCCCAACTGGCACGGATTGTGCGGGTTTTACCCGCAGAGGCTCCTCCTTCCCGCACTCCCGCGAGACTATCATGTTTCCCGCACAGCAGGAAACATGAACAGAAGAAGAGGAGCAGCAGCAGCAGGTAAGAGCCCCCCCCCGCGATCGGCGTACTAGTATGCCCCCCCGATCGGCGGCCCCCCGCCGCTTAAAAATATATTTTTTTGCAAGTCCTTTTTTTTTAAATGTCCCACGAAGGGACTTTACAAAGTTGGGAGGTATGCTACCGCACATGCGTCAAAGTCTTTTCGAGCATGCGCGGGTTTACCTCGGGACAGGTAAGCATGCACACTCACGGTTTTCTCGACAGGAAACACTCTGCCGAGAATCCCGACGAGAAAATTTAGAGAGCATGTTCTCTATTTTTCTCGCCGGGATTCCCGGCAGTTTTCTCGCCGAGAAAGCATACACACACACGCGGTTTTCACGGCAAAAAGCTCTCCCAGCAGCTTTCTTGCCGAGAAAACCGTGCGTGTGTACGAGGCTTTTCGGTAAAAAATTGTGATCTGTCTTCAAAACAATTCTGTCTGAAAAAATAGAAAAAAAAATGTCTCCCCTGATTGACAAGGCTTGAAGCTCACCAATTCTTCGAGCTGTCGTTATTGACAGGCGAGAACCCTTTGTCTCCCAGGATAGCCCTGAGAGATCATGGCTCCCGCCAGAGGTGTTCCTCCGGCTGGAGGAAACACAAAAAACTAAAGGAAGCTGCGTGGAGGCCTCCTTTTAAAGCTTTGGATGATGAGGTGTTTCCTGTTGGGGGAGGAGCCATGATCTCTCGGGTGCTGTCCTGAAAGACGTTTTGGAAAAAGGGGGATTCCAGATTCTGATAAGCCCCCTGCCCGAGGACCCCCACAACCACCGCCCAGGGTTGTTGGGAAGAGGCCCTTGTCCCCATCAACACATTTTTGGTCTTTTTTTATTTATAAAATAAAAAACCGCAGAGGTGATCAAATACCAAGAAAAGAAAGCTCTATTTGTGTGAAAAAAATGATATAAATGTAATTTGGGTACAGAGTTGCATGACCGCGCAATTACCAATAAAAGTAGCGCAGTGCTGAAAAGCAAAAAATGACCTGGTCATGAAGAGGATAAAATCTTCCTGAGCTGAAGTGATTAAAGAGGAGTTCCAGCCTTTTTTTATGTTTATTAAAAGTCAGCAGCTACAAAAAGTGTAGCTGCTGGCTTTTAATAAACATACACTTACCTGCTCCACTGTCCAGCGACGCGACGCGACGCCCGGAGCTCCGCTCCTCTTCCCCCTTTTCCGCCGGCGCCTCCATTCATAGTGTGGGCACCCGGCTGTGACAGCTTTCGGCTTCACAGCCGGGCACTCACTGCGCATGCGCGAACGGCGCAACGCTCTCTGAGTGGACAGGCGATCGCCTGGGACCTGTCACGTCCCAGGTGATCGCCTACAGGGAGGGGCCACCAGAAGGCGATATGACGTATCGCCTAGGCGACCCCAGGGCGGAAGGAGGAATTGGGACAGGAAGTCCCACTCCTGCTGAAGCCCCCACACCCCCCCCCAAAAAAAATTACATGCCAAATGTGGCATGTAAGGGGGTGAGGAGTGGATTTAGCGGAAGTTACAAATTTGGATGGAACTCCGCTTTGAACGTCACCTTTAAATTCTCCATAATGGTGAAATTTCACAATCTTTGCAAAAACTTTGTAGAAATGAAGAGTCCCAGTTTTGCTCATCCCTGGAGGTGATGAAGGCTTTGTTCTGGGATTTTCTTCCCGTTGTATGTAAACGGCTTCTTTCGTACCTCTTGCTGACAGGTCGCCCTGATTGACGCGTTTATGATGGAGTAAAAAACAAAAACAACATAAAATAATTAGGAACAAAAACAACAGCTGGGTATTTCTAAATGATTTTCTCAAGTATGCTGTGCTCCGGTCATAAGAACTTAATACCGCAGTGAGTTGGCCTTTTGGATCACGTCCAGAGCAGACAGTGTGAATCTGAACCCAAGGTCAGTTCCTTTAAGATCTTTCCTTAACCTGTTAGGGGTGTGTAGCGGGTATGTACTATTTAAAGGTAGCATCTGGGTGGTAGCATGACCCTGATGCACTGATTGGTAGAGTAGGGCTGTGTTTTTATTCGTGTGAAGACATTGGTGGTGTTTAGTTCCCTGCGGCCCAGTAGGTGGCGCTGTCGCTTTCGGCCGGGGTTGAACCACCACTGCAGTGCCGTACCCTTTTTGACCTCTCACAGCAGCTGTACTGTGGGGCGGGGAACCCGCTGTGCCTGCTGGGAGAGGGTATAAAGGGGGCGGACATCTTCACCACGAGGTCGGAGTCCCAAGCACCTTTAGCCTGTGGGCTGCTGTCCGAGGTCGGTGTTCAGGCGCCCTTGGCCTGTACACGTGGAGTTCGTGTTCCATCCCAGACACCTTCAGTCTGGGGTGAGGTACTCAAGCGGAGGCCTGGGGCCCAGTACCTTCCACTGGGTCCCGCGAGGGAGGGATTGTCCTAGGGTGCCCCGGGTGTTGGGCGCCTGAATCCAGGGCGTAAGGGACCAGAGGGGGATCCTCCCGAAGAGCTGGTGCAGCATATTGCCAGTGCCGGGTGGACCTCTGGAGACCGTCCGGATGGATGTCTTTCCCAAACAGGGGCCAATTCATCAGGGAAAGTGATTCATGTTCTATGACTGGTGGCAGCGGTCCATCTAATCAACTCAGAGACCTGCTCTTAGGCCTGTGGCAGGGGCCTCAACAGTTCACCCGGTCGGTGGCAGCGACCAATCTCACAGTCGGTGGCAGAGACTGTGCGCCAAGCCTATTTGCACTACAAGGAATAGGAGAGTTCACTGTGCCTGGACCTACTCGTATCCACACCCTGTCTGTTCATTTAAAAGTTCAACTGATGCTGTTCACTTGTCAAGAAGAATAAAGAAGTGTTGGACTTTTTATGGTGTGGGGCTCTATTACTGGCAGTTATACTTAAGGAGAAGCGGAGGCTCCGTCCAGAACACAGGCCCCAAGGTAAAACAAGTGTTGGCTTTCACCTCTGCACATTAGAGGACATAGGCCGTAGTGAACCTCATCCTCCTCCCGCATACCCCTAAGCCTCGTACACACGATCGGATATCCTATGGATTCTAATCCGATGGTTTTGTCCATCGGAAATCCGATGAAGCTGACTTCCATCAGTCTTGCCTACACACCATCAGTCAAAAAACCGACCGTTCCAAACGCGGTGACGTAAAACACTCCGATGAGCCGAGAAAAATTAAGTTTATTGCTTCTGAGCATGCGTCGACTTGATTCTGAGCATGCGTGGGTTTTTTATCCGATGGACTTGCCCATAGACGATCGGAATTTGCTATCGGTTTTTGATCCATCGGAAAAATTTAAAACATGTTCTATTTTTTAAAACCGATGGAAAAAAGACCGATGGGTCCCATACACGATCGGTTTGTCCGATGAAAAAAGTCCATCGGACTGTTTTCATCGGTAAAACCGATCGTGTGTACAGGGCTCTAGACAAGCAAGCCGTTTTATTTATAAAGGGGACGCGGGGTGAGGCCGCTACATGTGTATTTATAAAAATTCCTCATGGCAATTCTCACAGCGAAAGTGCATGTACATCCATTCTGTGCGAATGGGGCCAAAAAAAAAAAAGGAATGTTATTAGGTTGATTTCTGTGCTGATTGAATGCCTTTCATTGATTTAAGACAGAAAACGCCACATTTGGCCACTAGATGGCGATAAGTATCACAGGCATTCCCTGTGATACTTAACGCCATCTAGTGGCCAATGCAGTATTTTCCCGCCGACCGCAATACGTATTGCGGTTTGCAAATGCTTTACCGGGATTATGGCTGAAGATATCAGCCATAACCCCGATAATGTTTTTTTTTTTCATCCGGCGGCTGGTTTTCTCTTGAAAGCGTTCTGAGCAGCTCATGAGCCGCTGGAATGCATTCCCCTCCCGCCGCTCGCGGCTGTTTCTCGGGGCTTACCATTTCTGCCAGGTCGCCCAAGAAACGATCCGACGGTGCCGCTGGCTGGTCACACAGGCGATCGAGGAGTAGATCCGCTTTGATCGCCTCTATGGCCTTGGAGGACATCTGTCACTTCCGGTCCAGACTGGAAGTAAACAAGTTTTTTTTTGTTTGTTTTTTAGGCAAAAGTAAAAAAAAAATTTTTTTTGATCTTTTCCTTTTAAAGTTAAAGGAGAGATTTGGGGTCTTTTTGACCCCAGATCTTTCAATAGAGAGGACCTGTCATTCTTATTTCTATTACAAGGAATGATTACATTCCGCGTAATAGGAATAAAGTGATCAAAAATAGAAAAAAAATGTAAGGGACAGTGTAAAAATAAAAAGTTAAATAAATAAGAAAAATAAAAAGTAAAGCGCCCCCATCCCTCCATGCTCGCGCGCAGAAGCGAATGCGTACGTAAACGGTGCACCACACATATAAGGTATCCCCTGTAACTTTAAACTGGTAACCTGTAAGGTGCCTTCATTAAGCAACCTGGAGAGGACCAAAGAGGGAACAATTAAGTGACAGTTCTGAGTCTGCTGAGGCCAACAGGATGGTGTTTGTGCTTCTCTATGCAATGCAGGCAGATCATGACTGGTGGGTGCTGCACATATCTTCCTGAAAACATCTCAGCACCAGTGTTAATTTTGGCATCGAATTTTGATTTAGTTTTAGTTATAGTCTTTTGACCAAAAATGCCAATTTAGTTTTAGTCCCATTTTAGTCATCTGCAATTGTTTTAGTTTTAGTCGTATTTTAGACGACAAATCTCCAGTACATTTTAGTTGAATAAAATAATTTTAGTCAACTAAAATCTAATGTGTTTAACTAAATTGTACTGCATTATTTAAGAATTTCTATAGAATTTCCAAGCTCATTATATACTCATGGAGTGAAAAAAATCTAATATTACTATTATGTTATTATTTATGGTATTAAGGTTTGAACAAACTCACAGATACAGATTTAGCCGCTCTGGACGGTGGTCTGAGGAGGCCTGTAATGCTGCAGAGTGTTCTGGATGGTGGTCTGAGGAGGCCTGTAATGCTGCACAGTGCTCTGGATGGTGGTCTGAGGAGGCCTGTAATGCTGCAGAGTGTTCTGGATGGTGGTCTGAGGAGGCCTGTAATGCTGCACAGTGCTCTGGATGGTGGTCTGAGGAGGCCTGTAAAGCTGCACAGTGCTCTGGACAGTCTAATGAGGCCTATAATGCTGCAGAGTGTTCTGGATGGTGGTCTCAGGCAGGTCTGAGGGACGGCCTGTAATGCACAGTGCTCTGGATGCCAGTGGTCTGAGGAGGCCTGTGATGCACACACAGTGCTCTGGATGGATGGTGGTCTGAAGGGAGGCCTCAGGCCTGCTGTAATTGTAATGTACACTAGTACTACACACTCCCAGGCGGTTCTCTGCTCTGGATGGTGGACTGAGGAGGCCTGTAATGCTGCAGAGTGTTCTGGATGGTGGTCTGAGGAGGCCTGTAATGCTGCAGAGTGTTCTGGATGGTGGTCTGAGGAGGCCTGTAATGCTGCACAGTGCTCTGGATGGTGGTCTGAGGAGGCCTGTAACGCTGCACAGTGCTCTGGACAGTCTAATGAGGCCTATAATGCTGCAGAGTGTTCTGGATGGTGGTCTCAGGCAGGTCTGAGGGACGGCCTGTAATGTACAGTGCTCTGGATGCCAGTGGTCTGAGGAGGCCTGTAAGGCACACACACAGTGCTCTGGACGGATGGTGGTCTGAGGGGAGGCCTCGGGCCTGCTGTAAATTTGTAATTGTAATGTACACTAGTACTACACACTTCCAGTCGGTTCTCTGCTCTGGACGGTGGTCTGAGGAGGCCTGTAATGCACACACAGTGCTCTGGACGGATGGTGATCTGAGGGGAGGCCTCGGGCCTGCTGTAAATTTGTAATTGTAATGTACACTAGTACTACACACTTCCAGTCGGTTCTCTGCTCTGGACGGTGGTCTGAGGAGGCCTGTAATGCACACACACAGTGCTCTGGACGGATGGTAGTCTGAAGGGAGGCCTCGGGCCTGCTGTAATTCTAATGTACACTAGTACTACACACTCCCAGTCGGTTCTCTGCTCTGGATGGTGGTCTGAGGGACAGCCTGTAATGCACAGTGCTCTGGATACCAGTGGTCTGAGGAGGCCTGTACTGCACACACAGTGCTCTGGACGGATGGTAGTCTGAAGGGAGGCCTCGGGCCTGCTGTAATTGTAATGTACACTAGTACTACACACTCCTAGTCGGTTCTCTGCTCTGGACGGTGGTCTGAGGAGGCCTGTAATGCTGCCTAGTGCTCTGGATGGTGGTCTGGGGAGGCCTGTAATGTACCAGATTTTTAAAATGAAATTCGGGGACATATTTTTTTTTTATTAGTAATGGTGGCAATCAGCAACTCATAGCGGGACTTCGATATTGCAGTGGACAAATCGAACACTAAGTGACACTTTTGACACTTTGTGGGAACCAGTGACACTAATACAGTGATCAGTGTTAAAAATATGCCCTGTTACTGTACTAATGACACTGGCTGGGAAGGGGAGAACATCTAGGGCAATCGAAGGGTTAAATGTGTGCCTAACAAGTGTTTTCTCACTGTGGGGGAGGTGCTTTTACTAAGGGAAGGCATAGATCCCCGTACCTGCTTTGCAGGAACACAGGATCAATCTCTTCCATACTGACAGAATGGCGAACTGCCTTGTTTACATAGGCAGACCACGGTTCTGCCTATGTACATAACGATCAGCGGGTACCGGTGGTCATCGAGTCCGCTGATTGGCTCAGATACCCAGAAATGCAGGATCACGTATATAAGTGATCCTGCGCCTGAAGATCACTCCGCCGGGGAAGGCAAGGAGGTAAGCAGGCAGGCGGCTGGCCGGGATATGAGTCAAGGCAGAAGAACATGCGAGCGGAGCTGGATGGGCATGCACCTGAAACTGAAAAAATAGTCCCTCTGCTCCGACCAGCACATCATCACCAGAAAGGGACACAGATAATGGAAAAAATACACCCCCCTAAGCTAGTAGATGCGGTGGAGTGGGTGGGTGTAATTCAGAATTGTTTTTTTTAATTCTGCACTGACTGTCTTTGAAATTGCCCCAGCTCCCGTTGAAATCAAATCCGGGGACAAAACTGGGGACAGACTTGGTCCGGGGACAGTGTCCTCAATCCGGGGACTGTCCCCTGAAACTGGGGATGTTTGGTCACCGTACTGTAATGCTGCACAGTGCTCTGGACGGTGGTCTGGGGAGGCCTGTAATGTGGCACACTGCTCTGGACGGTGGTCTGGGGAGGCCTGTAATGCTGCAAAGTGCTCTGGACGGTGGTCTGGGGAGGCCTGTAATGCTGCCTAGTGCTCTGGACGATGGTCTGAGGAGGCCTGTAATGCTGCACAGTGCTCTGGACGGTGGTCTGGGGAGGCCTGTAATGCGGCACACTGCTCTGGACGGTGGTCTGGGGAGGCCTGTAATGCTGCACAGTGCTCTGGACGGTGGTCTGGGGAGGCCTGTAATGCTGCCTAGTGCTCTGGACGGTGGTCTGAGGAGGCCTGTAATGCTGCACAGTGCTCTGGACGGTGGTCTGAGGAGGCCTGTAATGCTGCAGAGTGTATTGGACGGTGGTCTGAGGAGGCCTGTAATGCTGCCTAGTGCTCTGGACGGTGGTCTGAGGAGGCCTGTAATGCTGCCTAGTTGTCACGATCAGGCGTCGGGCTTGAAGACCAGTTGCTATAGCAGTTGCAGGACAGGTATAAAGGCAGTCACTTCTGGCAGATGACACAGGCTCACCTGAGGTGCGGAGTCTAAGTACTAGCTGGTTTTCCCCAGAGCTCCGGGTGGTGGAGATGGATTTGGCTACAAGCTAGTACCAGGTCGCGGTCCTCAGGTTTGCCCCACCAGGGTGTGAGCAGGCCGGGGTCCAGTGGCGGATCAGCAGATAAGGATTAAACAGCAGCGTGGTCAGTAACAAGCCAAAAGGTCAATCACGAGATGTTGCAGGTTGGGATCAGGCAGCAGAGTAGTCAAAGAACAAGCCAAGGGTCAATCACGAGTGGTAGCAAAATACAGAAGGCAGCAGGGATGTCAAGCGCTAGGCACTGGCTGAGAAGGCACAATAACCTGGCAAAGAGGAAGTGCTGAGACAAGGCTTATATATAGGAAGTTCATGGGAGGAGCAAGGAGTTCAAGGTTCATCAGTAATCAAGACTCAAGGCAGGGTTGTCCATTGGATCAGATAGGTTTGTCCAGCAGATCAGGCAGGGAGCTGTCCAGCATCCCAGATAGCTCAGTGGGAAGAGTAAACGCCAGACACAGACGAGGTCCCAGGTTCAAGCCCAGGTCCTGACACTAGTGCTCTGGACGGTGGTCTGAGGAAGCCTCTAATGCTGCACAGTGCTCTGGACGGTGGTCAAAGGAGGCCTGTAATGCGGCACAATGCTCTGGAGGGTGGTCTGGGGAGGCCTGTAATTCTGCAGAGTGTATTGGACGGTGGTCTGAGGAGGCCTGTAATGCTGCCTAGTGCACTGACTGTCTTTGAAATTGCCCCAGCTCCCGTTGAAATCAAAACCGGGGACAGACTTGGTCCGGGGACAGTGTCCTCAATCCGGGGACTGTCCCCTGAAACTGGGGATGTCTGGTCACCCTACTGTAATGCTGCACAGTGCTCTGGATGGTGGTCTGGGGAGGCCTGTAATGCGGCACACTGCTCTGGACGGTGGTCTGGGGAGGCCTGTAATGCTGCCTAGTGCTCTGGACGGTGGTCTGAGGAGGCCTGTAATGCTGCAGAGTGTTCTGGATGGTGGTCTATGGAGGCCTGTAATGCTGCACAGTACTCTGGACAGTCTAATGAGGCCTATAATGCTGCAGAGTGTTCTGAATGGTGGTCTCAGGCAGGACTGAGGGATGGCCTGTAATGCACAGTGCTCTGGATGCTGGTGGTCAGAGGAGGCCTGTTGTAATGCTGCACAGTGCTGGATGGTGGTCTCAGGTCTGAGGGACAGCCTGTAATGCACAGTGCTCCGGATGCCAGTGGTCTGAGGAGGCCTGTAATGCACACAGTGCTCTGGATGGATGGTGGTCTGAAGGGAGGCCTCGGGCCTGCTGTAATTGTAATGTACACTAGTACTACACACTCCCAGGCGGTTCTCTGCTCTGGATGGTGGACTAAGGAGGCCTGTAATGCTGCACAGTGCTCTGGACGGTGGTCTGAGGAGGCCTTTAGTGCTGCAGAGTGTTCTGGATGGTGGTCTGAGGAGGCCTGTAATGCTGCACAGTGCTCTGGAAATTCTAATGAGGCCTATAATGCTGCAGAGTGTTCTGGATGGTGGTCTCAGGCAGGTCTGAGGGGAGGCCTGTAATGCACAGTGCTCTGGATGCTGGTGGTCAGAGGAGGAAATCAAATCCGGGGACAAAACCGGGGACAGACTTGGTCCGGGGACAGTGTCCTCAATCCAGGGACTGTCCCCTGAAACTGGGGATGTCTGGTCACCCTACTGTAATGCTGCACAGTGCTCTGGACGGTGGTCTGGGAAGACCTGTAATGCGGCACACTGCTCTGGACGGTGGTCTGGGGAGGCCTGTAATGTAGGGTGACCAGACATCCCCTGTTTCAGGGGACAGTCCCCGGATTGAGAACACTGTCCCCGGACCAAGTTTGTCCCCGGATTGGATTTGAACAGGGGCTGGGGCAATTTCAAAGACAGTCAGTGCAGAATAAAAAAAAAAAAATTCTGAATTACACCCCCCACGCTCCGCCACTCCTACTAGCTTAGGGGGGTGTATTTTTTTCCCCCATTATCTGTGCCCCTTTCTGATGATCATGTGCTGGTCGGAGCGAAGGGAATTTTTCTTCAGTTTCGGGTGCATGCCCATTCAGCTCCGCTCCCATGTTCCTTTGTCTTGGCTCAAGTCCCGGCCAAGCGCCTACCTGCTCATCTCCTTGCCTTCCTTGGCGGAGTGATCTTCCTCCCCACCCAGTAGTAGCCGGGGCCCGGAGAGTAATGCCTCGTACACATGACCGGTTTTCCCGACGAGAAAACTGCCATTTTTTAGATTGGTCGGGAAAACCGGTCGTGTGTATGCTCCATAGCAGTTTTCCTGATGAGAAAACTGCCCGCAAAAAAATTCGAATCTGCTCTATTTTTCCCGTCGTGTTTCCCATCAGTCTTTTTCTCGTCGCGAAAACCGCTCGTGTGTATGCTTTTCCGAGGGGAAAAAAAACCACACGCATGCACAGAATCAAGTATGAGACGGGTAGCGCTCGTTCTGGTAAAACTAGCGTTCGTAATGGAGATAGCACATTCGTCACGCTGTAACGGACTGAAAAGCACGAGGCTGAAAAGCGCAAATCGTCTCTCACCAAACTTTTACTAACATGGAGGATCAGCAAAAGCAGCCCAAAGGGTGGCGCCATTTGAACGGTACTTCACCCTTTATAGTGCCGTCGTACGTGTTGTACGTCACCGCGCTTTGGTCGAGCGTTTTTTTGCCTGAACGTGTGTATGCAAGGCAGGCTTGAGAGAAATCACGACGGGAAAAACGTCGGTTTTTGGCATGTCAGGAAAAACGGTTGTGTGTACGAGGTATTAGACTTGATAGGCTGTGAGGCGGGAGCGACGGGCAGAGAGTCGCTGATTGCCGCCATTACTAGTAAAAAAAAAAAATGTCCCCGGATTTCATTTTAAAAATCTGGTCACCTTACTGTAATGCTGCACAGTGCTCTGGACGGTGGTCTGGGGAGGCCTGTAATGCGGCACACTGCTCTGGATGGTGGTCTGGGGAGGCCTGTAATGCTGCACAGTGCTCTGGACGGTGGTCTGGGGAGGTGTGCCTACAGGTCTGAGGGATGGCCTGTAATGCACAGTGCTCAGGATGCCAGTGGTCTGAGGAGGCCTGTAATGCACACACAGTGCTCTGGACGGATGGTGGTCTGAGGGGAGGCCTCGGGCCTGCTGTAATTGTAATGTACACTAGTACTACACACTCCTAGTCGGTTCTGGGAGTGGGACTCTCGTCTGGACTCGGGAGGCCTGGCTGTAATGCACTGTGCTGCTCTGGTCTCTGGCAGTCGTCACGGTGCACACAGTCGCTTCAACTCGCTTGCTTGCTGGGAGTGGAAGCAAATGGAGATCCGTTGAAACTGGAAGTTAGTTCACGAGGGTAAAACGTCCCTGCCTCACATTTTCATCCCATTTTCGTTCGTTGATGAAAACGGATTTGATTTTCGTCATAGTTTTTGTCAGTGGACGAAAATGTGCTGTACTATTCGTTTCGGTCACTGCAAAAATGATGAAAACGTTTGACGAAAATTAACACTGCACAGCACCCTGTCCCAGTACTCCTCTCAGCCCTGGTTCAAGCAATGGTCTGGCTCCCCGAGGGAGGGGTTATGCAAATATCAAAATGCCTTGATGGGCAGGTGTCAGTCTGGAGGAGCGGCCGTTCCTAGGTGGGCTGTATTTACATAGGTAACACCCACATGGGATGCCGAGCCTCCATGATTGACAGAACTGAAATCCAATGAATGAAAAGTGCAGGCCAGAGACAGTCAGTCTGAGGAGGAAAGGGCTAGATGGTGCTGGATGTCCTACAAGCCAGGAAATGAGGCAAGCTCTATCAGACTCCAATATATCTGACATTCCTCGCCCACCATTGTACATTACTGCCATGACCGCACGTTTCCACGCCGCTCCTTTCATTGTCTGTACAGGCGTTTGTCTGATTCTGGTTACAATGTAACAATTCTGCCTCCAGAGCAGACAGATAACACCGGAGCAGACGCATCACATTACATCTCTATCATCACACATGTGTTCTGGGATTGGAAATACAGATGTCTGGAAATTTCTATATTAAAAGAAGAAAAAAAAAAGAAAAAACGTATATATGGCGAACGATTCCCGCATCAAATTAAAGAAAACCTTCGTCCTCGCCCCGCATATTGTTTCCAGCTGCAGCTCTCTGGAATTGGCCATAAAATCCACCCAATGAAAACAAACTATAAATTTTACACCTGTAATGGGGGTTTTAATTATCTCCACACCGCGCTATTTTCAGACGCCCAAAAAAAACGTTCTTCGCTTCCCAGGACTCCGCGCCGCATTGATGACGGAAAACGAGTCCGACCTCTGATGATGGTGAAAATCAGATGATCCAACGAGGAGAAGAACTTTCTGATTGGGGAAAGGTTCACTTTATTATAAAGAGCCTATGAACTACGAATCTCTCTCTCTCTCTCTCTCTCTCTCTCTCTCTCTCTCTCTGTTTTTCTTTGTTCTGGCAAATACTCAGAATGTGTGGGCGTGGTAGATGAGGGGTGTAGTAGATGAAAGCTGCAGTAAATGAGGTGTGCAGTATATAAGAGGTAAAGTAGATGAAGGGTGTGGTAGATGAGGGGTGCAGAAAATGAAGGATGCAGTAGATAGTGGGTGTGGTAGATGAGGGTGCAGTAGAAGAGCGATGCAGTAGATGAGGGGTGCGGTAGATGAGGGGTGCAGTAGATGAGGGGTGCAGTAGATGAGGGGTGCGGTAGAGTAGGGGTGTAGTAGATGAGGGGTTTAGTAGATGAGGGGTGTAGAAGATGAGGTGTGCAGTATATGAGGGGTGCGGTAGATGAGGGGTGCGGTAGATGAGGAATGTAGTAGATGAGGTGTGCGGTAGATGAGGGGTGCGGTAAATGAGGGATGTGGTAGATGAGGGGTGTAGTAGATGAGGTGTGCAGTAGATGAGGGGTGCGGTAGATGAGGGGTGTATTAGATGGGGGGTGTGGTAGATGGGGGGTGTGGTAGATGAGGGGTGTAGTAGATGAAGGGTGTAATAGATGAAGGGTGTAGTAGATGAGGGGTGCGGAAGATAAGGGATGTGGTAGATGAGGGTGTAGTAGATGAGGGGTGTAGTAGATGAGGGATGTAGTAGATGAGGGGTGTAGTAGATGAGGGGTGTAGTAGATGAGGGGTGTAGTAGATGAGGGGTGTAGTAGATGAGAGGCGCAGTAGATGAGGGGTGCTGTAGATGAAGGGTGCAGTAGATAAAGGGTGTGGAAGATGAGGTGCACAGTATATGAGGGGTGCAGTAGGTGAAGGGTATTAGTTGGGGGGTGCAGTAGCTGAGGGTGCAGTAGATAAGGGGTACAGTAGATAAGGGGTGCATAAAATTAAAGGTGCAGTAGATAGGGGGTGTGGTAGATGAGGGTGCAGAAGAAGAGTGATGCAGTACATGAGGTGTCCGGTAGAGGAGGGGTGTAGTAGATGAGGTGTGCAGTAGATGAGGGGTGCAGTAGATGAGGGATGTGATGTGGTAAATGAGGGTGTGGTAGATGAGGGTGTGGTAGATGAGGGTGTAGTAGATGTGGGGTGAAGTAGATGAGGGGTGTAGTAGATGAGAGATGTAGTAGATGAGGGGTGCAGTAGATGAAGGGTGCAGAAGATGAGGGGCGCAGTAAATGAGTGGTGCAGTAGATGATGGGTGTATTAGATGAGGGGTGCAGTGGATGAAGAATGCAGTAGATGATGGGTGTATTAGATGAGGGGTGCAGTAGATAAGGGGTGCAGAAAATGAAGGGTGCAGTAGATAAGGGGTGTGGTAGATGAGGGTGCAGTAGAAGAGCGATGCAGTAGATGAGGGGTGCTGTAGAGGATGGATGTGGTAGATGATGGGTGTAGTAGATGAGGGGTGTAGTAGATGAGGGGTGCAGTAGATGAAGGGTGCAGTAGATTAGGGGTGCGGGCAGGCTGGGAAGACTCCGGGTGTGGATGGTCTTCCCCCGGAGTTCTATAAACAATATGGGGAGCAGCTGTCGTCTAAACTACATGGGGTGATTGTTGCTTCCCTACAGTGTGACACACTCCCCCCCTCCATGGCCGAAGCGGTGATAGTGGTCATTCCCAAGCCGGGTAAGGATCCTTCACTTTGCTCCTCATACCGCCCCATTTCCCTCCTCAATGCGGACGCTAAGGTCCTTACTAAGGTCTTGGCTCGGAGACTTAACGCGGTTATCCTCACATTGATTCATGAGGATCAGACCGGTTTTATGCCTGGCAAGGGCACAGATATAAATCTCCGTAGGCTCTATACGGTTTTGGGCGCCCGAGATTCCCTTAACGAATATGATGCAGTGGCCTCCCTGGATGCAGAGAAGGCATTCGATTCAGTGGAATGGAATTACCTATGGGAGGTCCTGCGTCGATTTGGTTTTGGGCCGAGATTTGTTTCTTGGGTGCAATCACTTTACAAATCCCCTACAGCTAGAGTCCGCACGGGGTCGGTCCTATCCCCACCCTTTCGGCTATCTAGGGGTACTAGGCAGGGTTGCCCACTCTCCCCGGCCCTCTTCGCGCTGGCCATTGAACCAATGGCGATTCTCCTACGCTCCTCTCCAGAGGTTCGGGGTATCCCTCTGGGTACGGTACAGGAAAAAATATCCCTCTACGCAGATGACACCCTGCTGTATCTACGGAATGAATCTGACTCTCTTGGGGCGGCTCTAGCACTTATTGACACGTTCGGTAAATTTTCCGGGGTTTGTATTAACTGGGGAAAATCTGTCATCTTCGCGCTGCACCCCTCGGGGGCCTCTATCCCGGCGAACACCCCTTTGCAACGGGTTTCACAGTTTAAGTATCTCGGCGTGGTAATCCACAGGGACCTGACACAATTCATCCCTCTTAACTTAACACCGGTACTGTCCCTCCTGACTCAGAGATGCGCTGCTTGGAAGACACTGCCCCTCACCCCGGTCGGCCGGATTAATCTTATCAAAATGACTGTCCTCCCCAAGTTCTTGTACATCTTCCGACAGACTCCCGTCCATATCCCGAATGCCTTTTTTATGAAGCTTGATAGTGTGATTACCTCATTTATCTGGAGTGGTGGCACCCCGAGAATTGCCAAATCCACCTTACAACTGCCTATTACCCTGGGGGGTCTGGCTCTCCCATGTTTTCAGAAATACTACTGGGCTGCGGTCCTCGTCACACTTCGGTGGTGGCTGTCGGAGGAGCCGGCTAATCCGGCGTCTACTCTGGAGGCTGCGCTGCTTGGATCCTATTCTGAGCTGCGCAATCTCATACATCGGGGTCCCCGATCTAGCCCCAATGTTACCCCGTCAATGCGGACTACGCTTGGGGTCTGGGAGGCTGTCCGATCTAGGGTCCAATCACCTGGTGGCTGGTCTCCCCGCACCCCGTTGTGGGGGAACCCATGATTGGCACACTTCCGCTCTATCCCGGATCCCGCGTTGTGGGCACGGTTTGAAATTAAGACCTTGGCGGATATAGTTTCCTCGGGGGGCCTTATAGCTTTCAATGAGCTGAAACAATTAAAGGGGCTCCCTAACCATATGTTTTTCAGGTACCTTCAGCTCCGGCACGCTTTCCGATCCCAGTTCTCTGGGCCACTGGTACTGGAAACGACGGGTGTTGAGCGATTGCTGGAGATGACAGGGGACACCAAACCCTTGTCCGCCTTGTACTCCCTACTCATAGGTTTGGACACCTCTAAGGTCTCCCAGCTGTTCTCAGTATGGCAGGCAGATATCCCCACTCTGGCCGATGACGATTGGGAGGAGGGCATTCAGCAATACCTCACCCTGGTGGTCTCTGCCAGAGATAAATTCATCCAGGTAAAGTTTCTCCACAGGGCGTACTTCTCCCCCGAATGCCTAGCTAAAATATATCCACAGCAGAATCCCAGTTGTCATCGATGTGGTGCGGCGGAGGGCTCCTTCTTTCATGTTGTGTGGTCCTGTCCGCTGATACAGCATTTTTGGAGGGGGGTGGTTCACATTATCTGCTCTGTGAGCAACCTCACTTTACCCTGCGACCCAATCCCACTGCTGCTCGGCATAGTTGATACGCTGGAGGGCCCCCAATTAAAAAAATTATTTGTTTTTTACGCGGCCTTCTATGCCAGGAAGGCCATTCTGCTGCGGTGGAAGGGGCCCTCCCCCCATCCATACCACAGTGGAGGGCCTTGATTAACGCTGCCCTCCCCCTTTACAAGCTTACCTATTTGGGGCGAAACTGCCCCAAAAAATTTGACAGGATCTGGGCGGCATGGGAGAGCGCTGAGCAACAGGCCATGGACTAGAAGCTAGGCTCTCAGATTTGATCGCGAGACACTCTATGAACGCTGTATCTGTTTGCCTGGTGGGGACATATTGTAGCCTTCTTTAGAGCTGCGTTGTTATACCCCGGTCATGCAACCATCGTTTGATGACTCCCCCCCCCCATCTGCAATACCCTGTTTCATGCCCTGGTCAGGGCCTCCCGTCCCAGAGCAGTATGATAACCCCCCGGTTTTTATTTATTTAATTTTTTTTTTTCCTTCCCATCCCCTGAAGCTGGGCGGGTTCTTTTTGATCCTATTTCTCTTTAGTTGGGGGGTAGGGGTGGGTTCGACTAATCTGACTGTTTATTGATGATGTTGATTCATGTTTGCTCTGTAATGATTAAGGGTCTCCCTATCTGTACGCACAACTGCTTCGACGACTAACTTTTAATGTATTATTTCTGAAGACTATGTATGATCACTGCAATTTTTGTACATATTGTTTTGTTTATTTTCTTTTATAAAATAAAAAACCTTTCTGTTAAAAAAAGATTAGGGGTGTGGAAGATGAGGGGCGCACTATATAAAGGGTGCAGTAGATGATGGGTGTATTAGATGAGGGGTGCAGTAGATGAGGGGTGCAGTAGATGAGAGGTGCAGTAGATAAGGGATGCAGTAGATAAGGGATGTGGTAGAAGGGGGTGCGGTAGATGAGGAGTGAGGAGAATAAGGGGTGCGGTAGATAAGGGGTGCAGTAGATGATGGGTGCAGGAGATGAGGGGTGCAGGAGAGGAGGGGTGCAGGAGAGGAGGGGTGCAGTAGATGAGGGGTGCGGTATATGAGGGGTGTGGTAGATGAGGGGTGCAGTAGATGAGGGGTGCAGAAAAAGAAGGATGCAGTAGATAGGGGGTGTGGCAGATGAGGGTGCAGTAGAAGAGCGATGCAGTAGATGAGGGATGCGGTAGATGAGGGGTGTAGTAGATCAGGTGTGCAGTAGATGAGGGGTGCGGTAGATGAGGGATATGGTAGATGAGGGATATGGTAGATGAGGGGTGTAGTAGACAGGGGGTGTAGTAGATGAGGGGTGTAGTAGATGAGGGGTGTAGAAAAAGAAGGATGCAGTAGATAGGGGGTGTGGCAGATGAGGGTGCAGTAGAAGAGCGATGCAGTAGATGAGGGATGCGGTAGATGAGGGGTGTAGTAGATCAGGTGTGCAGTAGATGAGGGGTGCGGTAGATGAGGGACATGGTAGATGAGGGATATGGTAGATGAGGAATATGGTAGATGAGGGGTGTGGTAGATGAGGGGTGTAGTAGACAGGGGGTGTAGTAGATAAGGGGTGTGGTAGATGAGGGGTGTAGTAGATGAGGGGTGTAGTAGATGAGGTGTGCAGTAGAGGGTGTGGTAGATGAAGGGTGCAGTAGATGAGGGTGTGGAAGATGAGGGGCGCAGTATATGAGGGGTGCAGTAGGTGAAGGGTGTATTAGATGAGGGGTGCAGTGGATGAGGGGTGCAGTAGATAAGGGGTGCAGAAAATGAAGGGTGCAGTAGATAGGGGGTGTGGTAGATGAGGGTGCAGTAGAAGAGCGATGCAGTAGATGAGGGGTACAGTAGAGGAGGGTGTAGTAGACGATGTGTGCAGTAGATGAGAGGTGTAGTAGATAAGGGGTGCAGTAGATGAGGGGTGCGGTAGATGAAGGGTGTGGTAGATGAGGAGTGAGGAGAATACGGAATGCGGTAGATGAGGAGTGAGGAGAATAAGGGGTGCAATAGATAACGGGTGCGGTAGATAAGGGGTGCAGTAGATGATGGGTGCAGTAGATGAGGGGTGCGGTAGATAACAGGTGCAGTAGATAAGGGGTGTTGTAGATGAGGGGTGCGGTAGATGAGGGGTGCAGTATATGAGGGGTGCGGAAGATGAGGGGCGCAGTAGATGAGGGGTTCAGAAGATGAGGGGTCCAGTAAATATGGGGTGCAGTAGATGAGGGGTCCTGTAAATAAGGGGTGCAGTAGATGAGGGGTGTGGTAGATAAGTGGTGCAGTAGATGAGGGGTGCCGAAGATGAGGGGCACAGTAGATGAGGGGTGTAGTAGATGAGGGGTGCAGTAGATGAGGGGCGCAGAGACGCAGTAGATGAGGGGTGCGGTAGATGAGGGGTGCAGTAGATGTGGGGCGCAGTATATGAGGGGTGCAGTAGATGAGGGGCGCAGTACATGAGGGGTGCAGTAGATGAGGGGTGCAGTAGATGAGGGGCGCAGTATATGAGGGGTGCGGTCGATGAGGGGTGCAGAAGATGAGGGGTCCAGTAAATAAGGTGTACGGTAGATGAGGGGTGCAGTAGATGAGGGGCGCAGTAGATGAGGGGCGCAGAGACGGGGTGCTCTCTGCAGTCTATGCCCCTCTATATTTGGCTGGGTGTTGGGCCCTCTGGGGTGTGATCCGGTTTCCCGGGGCCGGTACTCTGACACCGGCCACAAATGTTCTGAGCGCAGATTACACATGAAATGCGATCGCCTGCGGCTCCAGGGCCCGGCTCTTAGAAGCAGCCTTGATGGTGTTTTCTGGCAGCTCCTCGCCGCGTATTGATTACATGTTCTGCCTCCCGATCACTCACAACACGCGCTCATGAATATTTTACGGCGGAGCAGAACGGGCGCTGGGCAGGTTAAAGTCACCCCGGCTCTCTGCGAATTCAGAGGGGCCGATTCTGCCGAGCTGGCGAGCTCTGGACAGACGCCAGTTCTCATAAATCACATTGGCCTCTTTACTTTCCCAGAATCCTCCGCTCTCCGTAGGACGCGCTCCAAAGGCAGATTAAAGTAATCTAATTAGAAGTACCTGTTTATTCAATTTTCTGACTTAAAACCGACATCCAGCCTTCATTTCTGAGGGGTGGGGGAGGGGGGGAGTCTGGGATTGGGGTGGTAAAATAGGAGAAATGGAGATTTAAAGGGCAGCTGTATGGCGGGGGGCTGCGGGGGGGGGGGGGCGTTTTCCTTCTGAGATTACACAATCATGGAAATCCTGGTCTTGGCTGCAGCCTCTCACCTTGTGACTTGCTACAAAGTTACAATGTTGCAATCACAAATTATAAAGTTACAGTGTCTGATCAATGGAGGAGTGGAGACTAAGGAAACGCTTCCTCCTGCCTGCAGCAGACTGATGAAAATATCTCAGCCTAGGCAAAGTCACTGAACTTGGAGCTCCCCCACCCTAATAAATCCCAGGCTGAGGATTCTCACTGCAGTAGGTAACCAATCACCAAGCAGCATCTCTGTCAGTTTGGAGCGAAAGTTGGGAGGTCACATACCCCGCCTACATGCCGGTGGTCCCTGATTTCCCTCATCTCCATCATCTGTCCTGCCAATGCTGTGTTCTGGACCGTGTCCCGGAATCACAGCATCACCCCCATCTGAGTTACTGCACATGTATTCATGGGCAGGGATTGGGCTGTGAGTGGGCGGTCCTCACATATTCAGAGGTGGGGTCTGGATGGGACAACCCATTAAGTGGACATGGACCCCGCCTTGCATATTTAAGGGTGGGCAGTGCCTGGGACAAGGTCATCTAGAGCCCAGGGCGAACATGCCAAATTGCAACCCCCCCCCAAGATGTATGTTTATGTGTCAGCTAAAACCCCCCGCCCCCTAAAAAAAAGCGAGCACTAATCTGCATGCTTACCCCTAATAAATCCCCCTTGCCCCCAATACAAATCCGCCTCCTAATGAAATCCCCTAACCAGTACCAATCTTTGCCCAGCCAGTCCCCCCCCCCCCCCTACAGCTCAAATTCTCTCATTCCCCATATTCCCCCATCCCCCAGCACAAATCCACCCCCCAAAAAAAATTCCCCCCTCCTAGTACAAATTCTCTATCCCTCAACTTTCCCCTCTGAGCACAAATCCCCCCCCCCCATTCTATATCCACCCTCCCCCCAGCACAAATTCTCCCCAATCCCCCCCCCAAATTTCCCCTCCCATCATCCCTGCTACCACAAATCCCCCCCCTCAAAAAAATCCCCTCCTAGCACAAATTCCCTCCCCCCTACCATATTACCTTTTCTAGCACAATCCCCCCCCCCCCAAAAAAAAATCCTTGCAATAGGAATAAAAGTGATAAAAAAAAAAAAAAAAAAAGGGACAGTGTAAAAATCAAAAATTACTAAGAATAAAATCCCTGCATGCTCGTGCTCAGAAGCGAACGCCTTTACGTAAGTCGCGCCCGCAAATGTAAACCGTGTTCGCACCACACATGTGAGGTATCACCGCAATCGTTAGAGCGAGAGCAATAATTCTAGCACTAGACCTCCTCTGTAACTCTAAACTGGTGGTAACCTGTAAAGCTTTTTTAAAGTGTTGTCTGTGATTCCACGAGCGTGAGCAAATTTAAAGCGTGACATGTTTGGTAGACATGTTCGTTTCGTACGAATTCCCGAAAATTCCTACATTCAGAAGCATCCGAAATACGAATTTCTATTCTTACGAATTTTCGACGAAATACGAAATTTCGTTGACAAATTCCGTTTCGGGAGTGGGAGAGACGGCTCAGACTGGTACTGGTAGTCGATGGGAGATTCAGAATTGGACAAAATAAGAATGTTCATTAATATCGTTTTATTATTGTCATAATAATTACGATTATTCGTTATGATGAAGTTAAAATCCCAGGAAGTCAGCACAGCACAGGGATGGTGGGAGCCCCTCATAATGAGCACAGCACAGGGATGGTGGGGGCCCCTCATAATGAGCACAGCACAGGGATGGTGGGAGCCCCTCATAATGAGCACAGCACAGTAATGGTGGGAGCCCTTCATAATGAGCACAGCACAGGGATGGTGGGAGTTCCTCATAATGAGCACAGCACAGGGATGGTGGGAGTTCCTCATAATGAGCACAGCACAGGGATGGTGGGAGCCCCTCATAATGAGCACAGCACAGGGATAGTGGGAGCCCCTCATAATGAGCACAGCACAGGGATAGTGGGAGCCCCTCATAATGAGCACAGCACAGGAATGGTGGGAGCCCCTCATAATGAGCACAGCACAGGGATGGTGGGAGCCCCTCATAATGAGCACAGCACAGGGATGGTGGGAGCCCCTCATAATGAGCACAGCACAGGGATGGTGGGAGCCCCTCATAATGAGCACAGCACAGGGATAGTGGGAGCCCCTCATAATGAGCACAGCACAGGGATAGTGGGAGCCCCTCATAATGAGCACAGCACAGTAATGGTGGGAGCCCCTCATAATGAGCACAGCACAGGGATAGTGGGAGCCCCTCATAATGAGCACAGCACAGGGATAGTGGGAGCCCCTCATAATGAGCACAGCACAGTAATGGTGGGAGCCCCTCATAATGAGCACAGCACAGGGATAGTGGGAGCCCCTCATAATGAGCACAGGGATAGTGGGAGCCCCTCATAATGAGCACAGCACAGGGATGGTGGGGGCCCCTCATAATGAGCACAGCACAGGGATGGTGAGAGCCCCTCATAATGAGCACAGCACAGGGATAGTGGGAGCCCCTCATAATGAGCACAGCACAGGGATAGTGGGAGCCCCTCATAATGAGCACAGCACAGGGATGGTGGGAGCCCCTCATAATGAGCACAGCACAGGGATGGTGGGAGCCCCTCATAATGAGCACAGCACAGTAATGGTGGGAGCCCCTCATAATGAGCACAGCACAGGGATAGTGGGAGCCCCTCATAATGAGCACAGCACAGGGATAGTGGGAGCCCCTCATAATGAGCACAGCACAGTAATGGTGGGAGCCCCTCATAATGAGCACAGCACAGGGATAGTGGGAGCCCCTCATAATGAGCACAGCACAGGGATAGTGGGAACCCCTCATAATGAGCACAGCACAGTAATGGTGGGAGCCCCTCATAATGAGCACAGCACAGGGATAGTGGGAGCCCCTCATAATGAGCACAGGGATAGTGGGAGCCCCTCATAATGAGCACAGCACAGTAATGGTGGGAGCCCCTCATAATGAGCACAGCACAGGGATGGTGGGAGCCCCTCATAATGAGCACAGCACAGGGATGGTGGGGGCCCCTCATAATGAGCACAGCACAGGGATGGTGAGAGCCCCTCATAATGAGCACAGCACAGGGATAGTGGGAGCCCCTCATAATGAGCACAGCACAGGGATGGTGGGAGCCCCTCATAATGAGCACAGCACAGGGATGGTGGGAGCCCCTCATAATGAGCACAGCACAGTAATGGTGGGAGACCCTCATAATGAGCACAGCACAGGGATAGTGGGGAGCCCCTCATAATGAGCACAGCACAAGGATAGTGGGAGCCCCTCATAATGAGCACAGCACAGTAATGGTGGGAGACCCTTCATAATGAGCACAGCACAGGGATAGTGGGAGCCCCTCATAATGAGCACAGCACAGTAATGGTGGGAGCCCCTCATAATGAGCACAGCACAAGGATAGTGGGAGCCCCTCATAATGAGCACAGCACAGGGATGGGGGGAGCCCCTCATAATGAGCACAGCACAGGGATGGTGAGAGCCCCTCATAATGACCACAGCACAGGGATAGTGGGAGCCCCTCATAATGAGCACAGCACAGGGATGATGGGAGCCCCTCATAATGAGCACATCACAGGGATGGTGAGAGCCCCTCATAATGAGCACAGCACAGGGATGATGGGAGCCCCTCATAATGAGCACAGCACAGGGATGGTGGGAGACCCTCCATAATGAGCACAGCACAGGGATGGTGGGAGCCCCTCATAATGAGCACAGCACAGGGATAGTGGGAGCCCCTCATAATGAGCACAGCACAGGGATGATGGGAGCCCCTCATAATGAGCACATCACAGGGATGGTGAGAGCCCCTCATAATGAGCACAGCACAGGGATGATGGGAGCCCCTCATAATGAGCACAGCACAGGGATGGTGGGAGCCCCTCATAATGAGCACAGCACAGGGATGGGGGGAGCCCCTCATAATGAGCACAGCACAGGGATGGGGGGAGCCCCTCATATTGAGCACAGCACAGGGATGGTGGGAGCCCCTCATAATTAGCACAGCACAGGGATGATGGGAGCCCCTCATAATGAGCACAGCACAGGGATGATGGGAGCCCCTCATAATGAGCACAGCACAGGGATGGTGGGAGCCCCTCATAATGAGCACAGCACAGGGATGATGGGAGCCCCTCATAATGAGCACAGCACAGGGATGGTGGGAGCCCCATATAATGAGCACAGCACAGGGATGATGGGAGCCCCTCATAATGAGCACAGCACAGGGATAGTGGGAGCCCCTCATAATGAGCACAGCACAGTAATGGTGGGAGACCCTTCATAATGAGCACAGCACAGGGATAGTGGGAGCCCCTCATAATGAGCACAGCACAGGGATGGTGGGGGCCCCTCATAATGAGCACAGCACAGGGATGGTGGGAGCCCCTCATAATGAGCACAGCACAGGGATAGTGGGAGCCCCTCATAATGAGCACAGCACAGTAATGGTGGGAGCCCCTCATAATGAGCACAGCACAGGGATAGTGGGAGCCCCTCATAATGAGCACAGCACAGGGATGGTGGGGACCCCTCATAATGGGCACAGTACAGGGATGGTGGGAGCCCCTCATAATGGGTACAGCACAGGGATGGTGGGAGCCCCTCATAATGAGCACAGCACAGGGATGGGGGGAGCCCCTCATAATGAGCACAGCACAGGGATGGGGGGAGCCCCTCATATTGAGCACAGCACAGGGATGGTGGGAGCCCCTCATAATGAGCACAGCACAGGGATGATGGGAGCCCCTCATAATGAGCACAGCACAGGGATGATGGGAGCCCCTCATAATGAGCACAGCACAGGGATGGTGGGAGCCCCTCATAATGAGCACAGCACAGGGATGATGGGAGCCCCTCATAATGAGCACAGCACAGGGATGGTGGGAGCCCCATATAATGAGCACAGCACAGGGATGATGGGAGCCCCTCATAATGAGCACAGCACAGGGATGGTGGGAGCCCCTCATAATGAGCACAGCACAGGGATGATGGGAGCCCCTCATAATGAGCACAGCACAGGGATGGTGGGAGCCCCATATAATGAGCACAGCTCAGGGATGGTGGGAGCCCCTCATAATGAGCACAGCACAGGGATGGTGAGAGCCCCTCATAATGACCACAGCACAGGGATAGTGGGAGCCCCTCATAATGAGCACAGCACAGGGATGATGGGAGCCCCTCATAATGAGCACATCACAGGGATGGTGAGAGCCCCTCATAATGAGCACAGCACAGGGATGATGGGAGCCCCTCATAATGAGCACAGCACAGGGATGGTGGGAGACCCTCCATAATGAGCACAGCACAGGGATGGTGGGAGCCCCTCATAATGAGCACAGCACAGGGATAGTGGGAGCCCCTCATAATGAGCACAGCACAGGGATGATGGGAGCCCCTCATAATGAGCACATCACAGGGATGGTGAGAGCCCCTCATAATGAGCACAGCACAGGGATGATGGGAGCCCCTCATAATGAGCACAGCACAGGGATGGTGGGAGCCCCTCATAATGAGCACAGCACAGGGATGGGGGGAGCCCCTCATAATGAGCACAGCACAGGGATGGGGGGAGCCCCTCATATTGAGCACAGCACAGGGATGGTGGGAGCCCCTCATAATTAGCACAGCACAGGGATGATGGGAGCCCCTCATAATGAGCACAGCACAGGGATGATGGGAGCCCCTCATAATGAGCACAGCACAGGGATGATGGGAGCCCCTCATAATGAGCACAGCACAGGGATGGTGGGAGCCCCTCATAATGAGCACAGCACAGGGATGATGGGAGCCCCTCATAATGAGCACAGCACAGGGATGGTGGGAGCCCCATATAATGAGCACAGCACAGGGATGATGGGAGCCCCTCATAATGAGCACAGCACAGGGATAGTGGGAGCCCCTCATAATGAGCACAGCACAGTAATGGTGGGAGACCCTTCATAATGAGCACAGCACAGGGATAGTGGGAGCCCCTCATAATGAGCACAGCACAGGGATGGTGGGGGCCCCTCATAATGAGCACAGCACAGGGATGGTGGGAGCCCCTCATAATGAGCACAGCACAGGGACAGTGGGAGCCCCTCATAATGAGCACAGCACAGTAATGGTGGGAGCCCCTCATAATGAGCACAGCACAGGGATAGTGGGAGCCCCTCATAATGAGCACAGCACAGGGATGGTGGGGACCCCTCATAATGGGCACAGTACAGGGATGGTGGGAGCCCCTCATAATGGGTACAGCACAGGGATGGTGGGAGCCCCTCATAATGAGCACAGCACAGGGATGGGGGGAGCCCCTCATAATGAGCACAGCACAGGGATGGGGGGAGCCCCTCATATTGAGCACAGCACAGGGATGGTGGGAGCCCCTCATAATGAGCACAGCACAGGGATGATGGGAGCCCCTCATAATGAGCACAGCACAGGGATGATGGGAGCCCCTCATAATGAGCACAGCACAGGGATGGTGGGAGCCCCTCATAATGAGCACAGCACAGGGATGATGGGAGCCCCTCATAATGAGCACAGCACAGGGATGGTGGGAGCCCCATATAATGAGCACAGCACAGGGATGATGGGAGCCCCTCATAATGAGCACAGCACAGGGATGGTGGGAGCCCCTCATAATGAGCACAGCACAGGGATGATGGGAGCCCCTCATAATGAGCACAGCACAGGGATGGTGGGAGCCCCATATAATGAGCACAGCTCAGGGATGGTGGGAGCCCCTCATAATGAGCACAGCACAGGGATGATGGGAGCCCCTCATAATGAGCACAGCACAGGGATGATGGGAGCCCCTCATAATGAGCACAGCACAGGGATGGGGGGAGCCCCTCATAATGAGCACAGCACAGGGATAGTGGGAGCTCCTCATAATGAGCACAGCACAGGGATGGTGGGAGCCCCTCATAATGAGCACAGCACAGGGATAGTGGGAGCCCCTCATAATGAGCACAGCACAGGGATGGTGGGAGCTCCTCATAATGAGCACAGCACAGGGATGGTGGGAGCCCCTCATAATAAGCACAGCACAGGGATGGTGGGAGCCCCTCATAATGAGCACAGCACAGGGATAGTGGGAGCCCCTCATAATGAGCACAGCACAGGGATAGTGGGAGCCCCTCATAATGAGCACAGCACAGGGATAGTGGGAGCCCCTCATAATGAGCACAGCACAGGGATTGTGGGAGCCCCTCATAATGAGCACAGCACAGGGATGGGGGGAGCCCCTCATAATGAGCACAGCACAGGGATGGTGGGAGTCTCTCATAATGAGCACGACACAGGGATGGTGGGAGCCCCTCATAATGAGCACAGCACAGGGATGGTGGGAGCCCCTCATAATGGGTACAGCACAGGGATGGTGGGAGCCTCTCATAATGAGCACAACACAGGGATTGTGGGAGCCCCTCATAATGAGCACAGCACAGGGATAGTGGGAGCCCCTCATAATGAGCACAGCACAGGGATTGTGGGAGCCCCTCATAATGAGCACAGCACAGGGATGGTGGGAGCCCCTCATAATGAGCACAGCACAGGGATGGTGGGAGTCTCTCATAATGAGCACAGCACAGGGATGGGGGGAGCCCCTCATAATGAGCACAGCACAGGGATGGTGGGAGTCTCTCATAATGAGCACAGCACAGGGATGGTGGGAGCCCCTCATAATGGGCACAGCACAGGGATGGTGGGGACCCCTCATAATGGGCACAGCACAGGGATGGGGGGAGCCCCTCATAATGATCACAGCACAGGGATGGGGGGAGCCCCTCATAATGAGCACAGCACAGGGATGGTGGGAGCCCCTCATAATGAGCACAGCACAGGGATGGTGGGGACCCCTCATAATGGGCACAGCACAGGGATGGTGGGGACCCCTCATAATGGGCACAGCACAGGGATGGGGGGAGCCCCTCATAATGATCACAGCACAGGGATGGGGGGAGCCCCTCATAATGAGCACAGCACAGGGATGGTGGGAGCCCCTCATAATGATCACAGCACAGGGATGGTGGGAGCCCCTCATAATGAACACAGCACAGGGATGATGGGAGCCCCTCATAATGAGCACAGCACAGGGATGGTGGGAGCCCCTCATAATGAGCACAGCACAGGGATGGTGGGAGCCCCTCATAATGAGCACAGCACAGGGATGATGGGAGCCCCTCATAATGAGCACAGCACAGGGATGGGGGGAGCCCCTCATAATGAGCACAGCACAGGGATAGTGGGAGCTCCTCATAATGAGCACAGCACAGGGATGGTGGGAGCCCCTCATAATGAGCACAGCACAGGGATAGTGGGAGCCCCTCATAATGAGCACAGCACAGGGATGGTGGGAGCCCCTCATAATGAGCACAGCACAGGGATGGTAGGAGCCCCTCATAATGAGCACAGCACAGGGATGATGGGAGCCCCTCATAATGAGCACAGCACAGGGATGGTGGGAGCCCCTCATAATGAGCACAGCACAGGGATGGTGGGAGCCCCTCATAATGAGCACAGCACAGGGATGGTGGGAGCCCCTCATAATGAGCACAGCACAGGGATGGTGGGAGCCCCTCATAATGAGCACAGCACAGGGATAGTGGGAGCCCCTCATAATGAGCACAGCACAGGGATAGTGGGAGCCCCTCATAATGAGCACAGCACAGGGATTGTGGGAGCCCCTCATAATGAGCACAGCACAGGGATAGTGGGAGCCCCTCATAATGAGCACAGCACAGGGATTGTGGGAGCCCCTCATAATGAGCACAGCACAGGGATGGGGGGAGCCCCTCATAATGAGCACAGCACAGGGATGGTGGGAGTCTCTCATAATGAGCACGACACAGGGATGGTGGGAGCCCCTCATAATGAGCACAGCACAGGGATGGTGGGAGCCCCTCATAATGGGTACAGCACAGGGATGGTGGGAGCCTCTCATAATGAGCACAACACAGGGATTGTGGGAGCCCCTCATAATGAGCACAGCACAGGGATAGTGGGAGCCCCTCATAATGAGCACAGCACAGGGATTGTGGGAGCCCCTCATAATGAGCACAGCACAGGGATGGTGGGAGTCTCTCATAATGAGCACAGCACAGGGATGGTGGGAGCCCCTCATAATGAGCACAGCACAGGGATGGTGGGAGCCCCTCATAATGAGCACAGCACAGGGATGGTGGGGACCCCTCATAATGGGCACAGCACAGGGATGGTGGGGACCCCTCATAATGGGCACAGCACAGGGATGGGGGGAGCCCCTCATAATGATCACAGCACAGGGATGGGGGGAGCCCCTCATAATGAGCACAGCACAGGGATTGTGGGAGCCCCTCATAATGATCACAGCACAGGGATGGTGGGAGCCCCTCATAATGAACACAGCACAGGGATGATGGGAGCCCCTCATAATGAGCACAGCACAGGGATGGTGGGAGCCCCTCATAATGAGCACAGCACAGGGATGGTGGGAGCCCCTCATAATGAGCACAGCACAGGGATGATGGGAGCCCCTCATAATGGGCACAGCACAGGGATGGGGGGAGCCCCTCATAATGATCACAGCACAGGGATGGGGGGAGCCCCTCATAATGAGCACAGCACAGGGATGGTGGGAGCCCCTCATAATGATCACAGCACAGGGATGGTGGGAGTCTCTCATAATGAGCACAGCACAGGGATGGTGGGAGCCCCTCATAATGAGCACAGCACAGGGATGGTGGGAGCCCCTCATAATGAGCACAGCACAGGGATGGTGGGGACCCCTCATAATGGGCACAGCACAGGGATGGTGGGGACCCCTCATAATGGGCACAGCACAGGGATGGTGGGAGCCCCTCATAATGAGCACAGCACAGGGATGGGGGGAGCCCCTCATAATGATCACAGCACAGGGATGGGGGGAGCCCCTCATAATGAGCACAGCACAGGGATGGTGGGAGCCCCTCATAATGATCACAGCACAGGGATGGTGGGAGCCCCTCATAATGAACACAGCACAGGGATGATGGGAGCCCCTCATAATGAGCACAGCACAGGGATGGTGGGAGCCCCTCATAATGAGCACAGCACAGGGATGGTGGGAGCCCCTCATAATGAGCACAGCACAGGGATGATGGGAGCCCCTCATAATGGGCACAGCACAGGGATGGGGGGAGCCCCTCATAATGATCACAGCACAGGGATGGGGGGAGCCCCTCATAATGAGCACAGCACAGGGATGGTGGGAGCCCCTCATAATGAGCACAGCACAGGGATGGGGGGAGCCCCTCATAATGATCACAGCACAGGGATGGTGGGAGCCCCTCATAATGAGCACAGCACAGGGATGGTGGGAGCCCCTCATAATGAGCACAGCACAGGGATGGTGGGAGCCCCTCATAATGAGCATAATGAGTCGATGACTGCCATATTGAGAAAGGTATTTTTTCCTTTTTAAATTCATCATAACTAATGTTCGTAATTGTTACGAAAAGTTAACGAAAATTCGTATTTCGTACGAAACAAATCCAAATTGAATTTCGGACACGAATTACGAATTTTTCGTCTAATACGGAACGGAACAAAACTAAACAAATTTATTGACGGCGCACATGTCTAATGTTTGGTATCTATTTATTCGGCGTAACATCATCCTTTATATTTTACAAAAAAATGATATATATATATATATATATATATATATATATGGTGTTTTTTTTTTAATTATTATTATTCATTAAAGTGTATTTTTTACAAAACAAATTCCGTCTGAAAAACCGCTGCGTAAATACCGTGTGATATAAAAAATTGCGCCATTTTTTCCACCTAGGTTCTGTGCTAATATATGCCGCGATTCTGCCCCGTGATTTGAAAACGCAGATGTGTGAATGGCAAATCGTGGGACTCACATTGGAATGGCACCTAAAATCGCGGTGCGGGTCTGCCGCGATTGTCGCACGATAAATCGCGCTGCAATCGCGGCAGCCCGCATCGCAGGAAGCATGTCGCCCCCTAAAAAAAAAAGTTCAGGAGCTATTTTTGGGCGACGCGCTTCCCGCGATGTGGGTTGCCGCCATTTGTCATTCACACATCGGCGCTTGTAAATTACGGGCAGAATCGCGGCAAATATACCCGCGATTCAAAACGCTGAAGTGTGAATGCAGCCTTACAGCCCGTACACAGGATCCGAATATCGTACGAAAAATGTCGTCCGAGGAAGAATCGTGCGATGATCGGATCGTTAGTGCAGGGCTTCCGAGAGCCAATCACGACAGTTCATCCGATTATATTTTATCGGACAAGCACGAAAATTTTCCGTTTTTTTTTTCGTTTTTCGTTTAGTCAGTACAGTTGTCGTGCGAAAAAACAACACAAATACATTACAACACGTGACATCACTTCCCATTTTTTATTTTTCTGTCGTACGAGAATTTTCGTGACTTTATTAACCTCTTCAATTTCTACTTGCGACTATTAGCCGAAAAAAGTCGGACGATATTCGGATCGTGTGTACGGGGCATTAGGGCCGGTTCACACCATAGAAACACAGTCCGGATGCGTTCCAGATGCTTTTTTACATGCGCGTTTTTGATGCATTTTTTGATGCAGTCCAGTGCATTTTTGCCTCCTCTTTTTTCATGACCACTTAAGGACCGGACCAATGCGCAACATAAAGACCAGGCCCCTTTTTGCGATTCAAACAAAATTGACGTCCTTTTTTCCCCACAAATAGAGCTTTCTTTTGGTGGTATTTGATCACCTCTGCGGTTTTTATTTTTTGCGCTATAAACAAAAATAGAGCGACAATTTGGAAAAAAATGACATATTTTTTACTTTTTGCTAAATAAATATCCCCAAAATATATATAAAAAAACTATTTTTTTCCTCAGTTTAGGCCGATAAGTATTCTTCTACATATTTTTGGTAAAAAAAAATCGCATTCGGCATTTATTGATTGGTTTGCGAAAAAATTATAGCGTTCACAAAATAGGGTATAGTTTTAAGGCATTTTTTATTTTTTTTATTTTTTTTACTAGTAATGGCGATGATCAGCGATTTTTTTTCATGACTGCGACATTATGGCGGACACATCGGACACTTTTGACACATTTTTGGAACCATTGTCATTTTTACAGCGATCAGTGCTATAAAAATGCACTGGTTACTGTGAAAATGACACTGGCAGTGAAGGGGTTAACCACTAGGGGGCGCTGGAGGGGGTTAAGTGTGCCTAGGGGCGTGCTTCTAACTGTGTGGGGGCGGGGCTACGAGTGACACGTCACCGATCTCCGCTCTGATTACACAGAGAGCGGAGATCGGAGATCGGTGACATTGTCAGTAGGGGAGATGTTGTGTTTACATCTCCCCGCTCCATGCCTCTGTGAGACGATCGCGGGGATCCCCGCGGCGATCGAGTCCGCGGGACACACGGTCCGACTCACGGAAAAGGCAGGGGGGTTGTGAGCGTGCCGCCGGTGGCGCGCGCGGGGCCCCCGACGTCTGCAGTTAAAGGGCCACGTACAGGTACGTGATTGTGCCTGTACGAGCCATTCTGCCGACGTATATATACAGTGAGCGGTCCTTAAGTGGTTAACCTGACATGTGTGTTCCAGTGCGCTTTTGATGCATTTTACTACGTCCCAGTACAGTCCAGTGCAGGAAAAATGCAACATGTTCTACATTGTTCTACATTTTTCTGGAACTGCAAGCACTTGTGTGAACTATGCCATTAAAGACCATATCACCTACTATCCATGCGCTTGTGATGCAGAAAAAAAAAAACGCACTGGACTGCATGTGGTGTGAACTGGTCCTAAATAAGAACATGTGTGTTCCAGTGCATTTTTGATGCGTTTTAGAGCATTCCAGTACAGTCCAGAAAAAATGCAGCACGTTCTTTTATTTTTATTTTTTCTCGAACTGGAACGCACTGGTGTGAACTATGCCATTGAAAACCATGTAAACCTGCTTTTCATGCAGGAAAAAAAAACACACTTGACTGCATGTGGCCCTTAGGGCCGGTTCACACCACAGAAACGCAGTCCGGATGCGGTCCAGATGCTTTTCTGCGTGCGCGTTTTTGATGCATTCCAGTGCATTCCCCCCCCCTCTTTTTTCCTAACCTTCAACAAGGATATGTGTGTTCCAGTGCCTTTTTGATGCAGTCCAGGGAATCCCCCCCCCACACTTTTTTCTTAACCTTACATAAGGACATGTGTGTTCCAGTGCCTTTAGGTGCGTTCCGGTGCGTTTTTGATGTATTTTACTGCGTTCCAGTACAGTCCAGTGCAGGAAAAAATGCAGCGCGTTCTACTTTTTTTTTCTGGAACCGCAAGCACTGATGTGAACTATGACATTGAAAATGATATAACCTACTTTCCATGCGTTTTTGATGCAGAAAAAAAATGCACTGGACTGCATGCGGTGTGAAGTGGCCCTAAATAAGACCATGTGTGTTCCAGTGCATTTTTTGGTGCGTTTCAGGGCCTGTTCACACCCCATGCAGTCCGGTGCGTTTTTTTCTGCATCAAAAACGCATAGAAAGTAGGTTATATGGTTTTTAATGGCATTATTCACTCCAGTGCTCGCAGTTCCAGTGCATTCCAGTTCCAGAAAAAAAAAAAGTAGAACATGCTGCATTTTTCCTGCACTGGACTGTACCAGAAAACTGTAAAACGCATCAAAAACGCACTGGAACGCACATGTTCTTAAAGGTTAAGAAAAAAAGAGGGGCAAAAATGCACTGGAACGCATCATAAAACACGCATGCAGAAAAGCATCTGGACTGCGTTTCTATAGTGTGAACTGGCCCTTAAGGTTAAGAAAAAATTGGAGGAAAGAATGCATCGGACTGCATCAAAAACGCACCAAAAATGCATCAAAAACGCACTGGCACACATCGAAAACACGTCAAAAAAGCGATTGCAGAAAAGCATCTGGATCGCATCCGGACTGCGATTCTATGTTGTGAAGTGGCCCTATAACCTGCTTTCTATGCATTTTTTGATGCAGAAAAAAAACGCACTGGCCGGCATGTGGTTTGAACTGGCCCTTAGGCCCCTTTCACACTGGGGCGGGCAGGTGCGGTGGCGGTATAGCGGCGCGATTTTCAGCGCCGCCATCCCGTCGTATTTACCGTGATATTCGGCCGCTAGCGGTGCGGTTTTAACCCCCGCTAGCGGCCAAAAAAGGGTTAATACCGCCCGCAAACCGCGGGCTACAGCCGCAAACCGCAGGCGGTATTATCGCGGTGTCCCATTGATTTCAATGGGAAGGCGCGGTAAAAGAGGGGTTTACACACCGCTCCTTCACGACTCCAAGGATGCGGCTTGCAGGAGATTTTTTTTTCTCCTGCCAGCGCACCGCCTCAGTGTGAAAGCTTTCGCATTGAGAATGCTGGGGGGCAGGAGTATTTTAGTTTTTTTTTATGTGCTATTTTTAGCACTAAATCGCCTGAAATACGCCTCAGTGTGAAAGGGGTCTTAAGGTTAAGGAAAAATAAGAGGAATGAACGCACTGGACTGCATCGAAAACGTACCAAAAACGCACCAAAAATGCATCAAAAACGCACTGGCACGCATCGAAAACACGTAAAGAAAAAAGGGCTTGCAGAAAAGCATCTGGATCGCATCCGGACTGCGATTCTATGGTGTGAAGTGGCCCTATAACCTGCTTTCTATGCATTTTTTGATGCAGAAAAAAAAACGCACTGGCCTGCATGTGGTGTGAACTGGCCCTTAAGGTTAAGAAGAAAATAGGAGAAAAGGACGCACTGGACTGCATCAAAAACGCACCAAAAGCGCACTGGCACGCATCGAAAACACGTCAAAAAAGCGCTTGCAGAAAAGCCTCTGGATCACATCTGGACTGCGATTCTATGGTGTGAACTGGTCCTATAACCTGCTTTCTATGCATTTTTTGATGCAGAAAAAAAACGCACTGGCCTGCATGTGGTGTGAACTGGCCCTTAAGGTCAAGAAGAAAATAGGAGGAAAGAACGCACTGGACTGCATCAAAAACGCACCAAAAGCGCACTGGCACGCATCGAAAACACGTCAAAAAAGCGCTTGCAGAAAAGCCTCTGGATCACATCCGGACTGCGATTCTATGGTGTGAACTGGTCCTATAACCTGCTTTCTATGCATTTTTTGATGCAGAAAAAACCGCACTGGCCTGCATGTGGTGTGAACTGGCCCTTAAGGTCAAGAAGAAAATGGGAGGAAAGAACGCACTGGACTGCATCAAAAACGCACCAAAAACAAACCAAAAACGCACTGGCACGCATCGAAAACACGCCAAAAACACGCTTGCAGAAAAGCATCTGGATCGCATCCGGACTGCGATTCTATGGTGTGAAGTGGCCCTATAACCTGCTTTCTATGCATTTTTTGATGCAGAAAAAAAAACGCACTGGCCTGCATGTGGTGTGAACTGGCCCTTAAGGTTAAGAAGAAAATAGGAGAAAAGGACGCACTGGACTGCATCAAAAACGCACCAAAAGCGCACTGGCACGCATCGAAAACACGTCAAAAAAGCGCTTGCAGAAAAGCCTCTGGATCACATCCGGACTGCGATTCTATGGTGTGAACTGGTCCTATAACCTGCTTTCTATGCATTTTTTGATGCAGAAAAAAACGCACTGGCCTGCATGTGGTGTGAACTGGCCCTTAAGGTCAAGAAGAAAATGGGAGGAAAGAACGCACTGGACTGCATCAAAAACGCACCAAAAACAAACCAAAAACGCACTGGCACGCATCGAAAACACGCCAAAAACACGCTTGCAGAAAAGCCTCTGGATCACATCCGGACTGCGATTCTATGGTGTGAAGTGGCCCTATAACCTGCTTTCTATGCATTTTTTGATGCAGAAAAAAAACCGCACTGGCCTGCATGTGGTGTGAACTGGCCCTTAAGGTTAAGAAGAAAATAGGAGAAAAGGACGCACAAGACTGCATCAAAAATGCACCAAAAGCGCGCTGGCACGCATCGAAAACACGTCAAAAAAGCGCTTGCAGAAAAGCCTCTGGATCACATCCGGACTGCGATTCTATGGTGTGAAGTGGCCCTATAACCTGCTTTCTATGCATTTTTTGATGCAGAAAAAAAACCCGCACTGGCCTGCATGTGGTGTGAACTGGCCCTTAAGGTTAAGAAGAAAATGGGAGGAAAGGACGCACAAGACTGCATCAAAAATGCACCAAAAGCGCGCTGGCACGCATCGAAAACACGTCAAAAAAGCGCTTGCAGAAAAGCCTCTGGAGCGCATCCGGACTGCGATTCTATGGTGTGAAGTGGCCCTCAGATCCATTGTAATAAGAGGAAGAGAATGCGGGAAAGTCGCACCCCTCCATCCTGTCCTTCAAATGGGAAGGTTGAAGTCGCAGTTCTTGAAGGGTTAATGTGTGGCGTGGGGGGGGGTGAGTCACTCCTGGATGCGGGGCGCTCGGCTCTCACCCTCATTAACCCCAAACACTCAATGAGGTTTTTCTTCTTTTTCTCTCTTTATTATTTCCCCGTCAGCCTCACTCAGCCTTTCATGCCCCGGCCCCGAGATTTGCAGCTTCAGGTAACACGTTCCCGAGCGTCTGCGGGGCGACTTCTGGGAATAATCTGCGGTGAGGGCGGCTATTCCAGTTATGGGTGACTCAGCTGGGGGGGGGGGGGGGGGGGGGCGCTGGTCACATGACTAGGCGCTGATTCACCAAGTGTGGGGGGGGGGCAATGGAGGGGTCACGCAGCAGGCAGCCCCCATCGCACACAGAGCAGCTGCCGCACCGGCTCCCGAGCTGTCAGTTACGTCTAGAGTGTAAGCTCTTGGGGGCAGGAGGACTCCCCCCCCCTTTGTTTTTAAATTGCGCAGAGCTATTCCTTTCAAGATCCATATTTCGGTTCCCCTCGACCAGCACCTTGCGATAAGGCGCTTTAACCCTTTCACCGCCAGGGCCATTTTTTCTGTTTGTTTTTGCACACATGGCCTCCGGAAGATTTACCCCCCCCCCCCCGCCCATTCAGGAGCAGGCCATTTTTTGCGATACGACACTGCGCTATTTTTTACTGACAATTGCGCGGTCGTGCGACGCTGTACCCAAATAAAATGCATCTCTTCCCCCCCCCCCCCCCCACAAATAGAGATTTCTTTTGCTGGTATTTGATCACCTCTGCGGTTCTTATTTTTTGTGCTATAAACAAAAAAAAGAAAGGCCGACAATTGAAAAAAATAAATATTTCTTGCTTTCTGCTATAAAATATATCCAATAAAAAAAGTGGAAAAAAATAATCTAATTTCTTCATCAATTTAGGCCAAGATGTATTCTGCTACATAAGTTTGGTAAAAAAAAAAAAAATCCCAATAAGCGTATATTGATTTGTTTGCGCAAAAGTTATCGCGTCTACAAACTATGGGAAAGGTTTATGAACTTTTTCTTTTTTCTTTTTTTTTTTTTTTTATTGTTTTTACTAGCAATGGCGGAGATCAGTGATTTTTAGCAGGACTGCAACATTGTGGCGGACAAATCTGACACTAAGGGTACTTTCACAGTCAACTTCTGGCAGCGGCTGATTCGTTCTCCAGCTCGCTGATCAAAGGGGAGAAGCACTGGAGTGGCAGTTTGAGGGGGGTGTCCCCTCCTGTTGCCCATAAGAACGATCAAGCAGCTGAACTGCCGCTATGATTGTTCCTACGGTGCACAGAATCGCCAGCTGAAAAAGATGATGCCTGTAGCTGCACCTATCATTCAGATATCCCCACTCAAAGTCCAGGATGTCATATGACGGCCTACGAGCGGGAAGTGGTTAATGAGACATCAGGGGTTTATTAGACCCCTGAGGTCTCTCCGTCCCTCCATTGAAGCTAATGGAGTGTAGATTGTGCTCCATTAGCTTCTTCCCTGGCCACAGCAGCCTGGGAAAGTGACACCAGAACTCAGAATCAGGGCCGTCGGAACAGGACAGGCAATCCAAGCAACTGCTTGGGACCCCGAGCTGGCTTGGGGCCCCAGCAGTCCAGCTATAGTGTGAGTTTCCCCCCCCTCCCACGATCAGGCCCCCCCTCCCGCGATCGGTCCCCCCCCCTCCTGCGATCGGCCCCCCTCTCCCGCGATCGGCGTCAATTTCCCCAAATTCCTTCAAACGGCCCTGAATGTATGTGGCGTCTGGGTTCTTACTAGGTAGGGGAGATCGGTGATTGACATTCGCTTGGTCTCCCTTCCTTCTACCAGGCGGCACCCACCATGCCCGTTCCAGGTCCACTAATGGGAAATGTGGAGCCCAGGAAACATGGCGAGGGTGGGATGATTGTACTGGGGGTGTGTGTGAAGCCCTGTACACAACCGGTTTTCCTGTCTGCTCAAAAGCCGTCAGTTTTCCCCGACCGGATTCCTGCCAAGCTTGCCTTGTATATGCCTTATATACACACAGTCACACAAAAGACCGCTGAACTTTTGAATGGCAAGAACGCGGTGACGTCAAAGACTACGACAAGCCGACTAAATGACGTTCTATGCTTCTGCGCATGTGTCGAATTGTTGTTAACGAGCATGCGTGGTATATTTCCCCTCGGGGAAGCATACAGACGACCGTTTTTCTCGGCAGGAAATAGTCCGCCGGGAATCCCGACGGGAAAATAGAGAGCAGGTTCTGTATTTTTTGCCGGCAGTTTTCCTGTCGGGAAAAAATGCGATGGAGCATACACACGGCCAAAAGCTCTCATGGCAGTTTTCCTGCCGGGAAAACTGGTCGTGTGTACAGGGCCTAAGAGATCGTTTTTTTTATCTAAAGGTTAATGGTTGGCTCTTCACATATGCACACTTTGAAAACCCAATTGCAAAGTAGCTCATGCAGCTTTTCAAGCTTGATGCATTTTTTACCAACGCGTTTTGCCGTGCTTTTTTTGTGCATATAGAATGCGTCTACTTTGATACATTTGGTGGGCCATTAACCATGATTTTGCGCACATTCGCAAAAAGCTATAGTGTGAATGCAGTCTAATTGTGGGAATCAGGGCCAAGAGTGGGTGGTCCCTGCATATTTAGGGGAGAGGTCTTGGTGTGACCAACCTGATAAGTGGACACCATGGAACAGACTGTGCATATTCAGATCTGGGACCTGGGCAGGACCAACCCATAAGGGGGATACCTTGGATGGGCCGTGCATATTAAGATGTGGGATCCGGGCATGACTAACCCATCACGTGGACACCATGGATGGGTCATGCATATTAAGATGTGGGGTCTGGGCAGGACCAACCCATCACGTGGACACCATGGACGGGCCCTGCATATTTAGACATAGGGTCTTAGCAGGACCAACCCATAAAGTCGACACATGTATGGGCTGTGCAAATTTAGGTATGGCGTCTGGCGAGGTCCAATTCACAAAGTGGACCCCATGGGTGGGCTCGGCTGTGCTTATTCAGATGTGGGGCCTGGGCAGGACCAACACATAAAGTAGACACCATGGACGGGCTGTGCCTATCTAGATGTGGGGTCTGGGCAGGGCAAGCTCATAAAGTGGACACTATGGACGGACCATGCATATTTAGACATGGGGTCTGAGCAGGACCAACCGATAAAGTGGACACCATGGACATGCCGTGCATATCTAGATGTATGATCTGGGCAGGACCAACCCATAAAGTGGACACCATGGACATGCTGTGCATATTAAGGCATTGGGTCTGGGCAGGACCAACCCATGAAGTGGACACGATGGACAGGCTGTGCATATTAAGGCATGGGGTCTGGTCAGGACCAACCCATGAAGTGGATACCATGGACGGGCTGTGCAAATTTAGATGTGGTGTCTGGCGAAGACCAATTCACAGAGTGAATACCATGGGTGGGCTGTGTTTATTCAGACATGGGGCCTGGGCAGGACCAACTCATAAAGTAGACACCATGGACTGGCTGTGCATATCTAGATGTGGGGTATTGGTAGGACCAACCCATAAAGTGGACACCTTGGACGGGCCGTGCAAATTTAGATGTGGGATCTGGGCAGGACCAACCCATAAAGTGGACAACATGAACGGGCTGTAAATATTTAGACATGGGGTTTGGGCAGGTCCAACCCATTAAGTGGACACGATGGACAGGTTGTGCATATTAAGGAATGGGGTCTGAACAGGACCAACCCATAAAGTGGACACCTTGGACGGGCCGTACTTACTGAGATGTGAGGTCTGGGAAGGACGAACTCATAAAGTGGACACCATGTACGGGCCTGTGCATATTTAGATGTGGGGTCTGGGCAGAAGCAACTCACAAAGTGGACACTATGAATGGGCCTGTGCATATTGGGATGGGAGTCTGGGCAGGTCCAACCCATAAAGTGGACACCATGGACATGCTGTGAAAATTTAGATGGGGAGGTCCAGGCAGGACCAACTCATAAAGTGGACACCATAGAAGACGTGCATTTTTAGACATGGGGACTGAGCAGGACACCATGTGGACACCATGGACATGCAGTGAATATTCAGATGCAGAGTCTGGGCAGGACCAACCCATAAAGTGGACACCTGGGACGGGCCGTGCAAATTTAGACGTGGGGTCTGAGCAGGACCAACCCATAAAGTGGACACGATGGACAGGCTGTTCATATTAAGGAATGGGGTCTGGGCAGGACCAGCCCATCAAGTGGACACCTTAGACGGGCCGTACTTATTGAGATGTGAGGTCTGGGAAGGACCAACTCATAAAGTGGACACTAGGGATGAGCTTCGAGTTCGAGTCGAACTCATGTTCGACTCGAACATTGCCTGTTCCCCCGTTCGCCGAACAGTGAACAAATTGGGGTGTTCGCGGCAAATTCGAAAAATCTATGGGAGAAATCTAAAGTGCTAATTATAAAGGCTTATATGCAAGTTATTGTCCTAAAAAGGGTTTGGGGACCGGAGTCCTGCCCCAGGGGACATGTATCAATGCAAAAAGAAGTTTTAAAAACGGCCGTTTTTTCGGGAGCAGTGATTTTAATAATGCTTAAAATGAAAAAATAAAAGTGAAATATTCCTTTAAATTTCGTACCTGGGGGGTGTGTATGATATGCATGTAAAGTGGCGCATGTTTCCCGTGCTTAGAACTGTCCCTGCAAAAAATGTCATTTTTGAAAGAAAAAAAGTCTTTTAAAACTCACTCGCGGCTATTAATGAATTGTCGGCTCCCGGCAATACATACAAAAGTCATTGATAAAAAAAAAAAAAAAAAGCGTGGGGGTTCCCCAGAATTCAATTACCAGGCCCTTCAGGTCTGGAATGGATATTAAGGGGAACCCCGCCGCAAATTTAAAAAAAAATTGACGTGGGGTTCCCCCAAATATCCATTCCAGGCCCTTCAGATCTGGCATGGATTTTAAGGGGAACTCCACCCCAAATAAAAAAAAAAATGGCGTGGAGTCCCCCTAAAAATCCATACCAGACCCCTTATCCGAGCACGCAACCTGGCCAGCCGCAGGGGAAAAGGGGGGGACGAGAGAGCGGCCCCCCTCCCTCCTGAACCGTACCAAGCCACATGCCCTCAACATGGGGAGGATGTCCCCATGTTAATGGGGACAAGGGCCTCATCCCCACAACCCTTGCCCGGTGGTTGTGGGGGTCTGCGGGCGGGGGGCTTATCGGAATCTGGAAGACCCCTTTAACAAAGGGCACCCCCAGATCCCGGCCCCCCCTATGTGAATTGGTAAGGGGTACATTGTACCCCTACCATTTCACGAAGAAAGCGTAAAAAAATGTTTAAAAAAAACACACAAACACCTTGAAAAAGTCCTTTATTTAAAAAAAACAAAAAAACATTCCAGCGGTGAAATCCAGTGTCCCGCGGCGATCCCGATGTCCAGCGCTGTCCGTCATTGGTTGTGCCTGAGCGGACCTGATGGGGAACTCCCTCTCAGTATTTTAAATGTATAGACCCGCCCCTTCTAAAGTTCCCCATCAGGTCCGCTCAGCGGACCAGATGCGGAACATGAGAAGGGGCGGGTCTATACATGTATTACCAAAGTGAGAGCAGTTCCCCATCAGGTCCGCCCCCTCGGTATGTCGGACCCGCCTACGTCATTGGCCTGAGCGGGGAACTTCCTTCACTGTGTAATTTAAATTTACATAGTGAAGGAAGTTCCCCGCTCAGGCCAATGACGTAGGCGGGTCCGACATACCGAGGGGGCGGACCTGATGGGGAACTGCTCTCTCTTTGGTAATACATGTATAGACCCGCCCCTTCTCATGTTCCACATCTGGTCCGCTGAGCGGACCTGATGGGGAACTTTAGAAGGGGCGGGTCTATACATTTAAAATACTGAGAGGGAGTTCCCCATCAGGTCCGCTCAGGCACAACCAATGAAGGACAGCGCTGGACATCGGGATCGCCGCGGGACACTGGATTTCACCGCTGGAATGTTTTTTTTTTTTTTTTAAATAAAGGACTTTTTCAAGGTGTTTGTGTGTTTTTTTTAAACATTTTTTTACGCTTTCTTCGTGAAATGGTAGGGGTACAATGTACCCCTTACCAATTCACATAGGGGGGGGCCGGGATCTGGGGGTCCCCTTTGTTAAAGGGGTCTTCCAGATTCCGATAAGCCCCCCGCCCGCAGACCCCCACAACCACCGGGCAAGGGTTGTGGGGATGAGGCCCTTGTCCCCATCAACATGGGGACATCCTCCCCATGTTGAGGACATGTGGCCTGGTACGGTTCAGGAGGGAGGGGGGGCCACTCTCTCGTCCCCCCCTTTTCCCCTGCGGCCGGCCAGGTTGCGTGCTCGGATAAGGGGTCTAGTATGGATTTTTAGGGGGACTCCACGCCATTTTTTTTTTAAATTTGGGGTGGAGTTCCCCTTAAAATCCATGCCAGATCTGAAGGGCCTGGAATGGATATTTGGGGGAACCCCACGTCAATTTTTTTTTAAATTTGCGGCGGGGTTCCCCTTAATATCCATTCCAGACCTGAAGGGCCTGGTAATTGAATTCTGGGGAACCCCCACGCTTTTTTTTTTTTTTTATCAATGACTTTTGTATGTATTGCCGGGAGCCGACAATTCATTAATAGCCGCGAGTGAGTTTTAAAAGACTTTTTTTCTTTCAAAAATGACATTTTTTGCAGGGACAGTTCTAAGCACGGGAAACATGCGCCACTTCACATGCATATCATACACACCCCCCAGGTACGAAATTTAAAGCAATATTTCACTTTTATTTTTTCACTTTAAGCATTATTAAAATCACTGCTCCCGAAAAAACGGCCGTTTTTAAAACTTTTTTTTGCATTGATACATGTCCCCTGGGGCAGGACCCGGGTCCCCAAACACTTTTTAGGACAATAACTTGCATATTAGCCTTTATAATTAGCACTTTAGATTTCGAATGTTCGAGTCCATTGTATTTAATAGGGTTCTAAAGTTCACACGAACATTTTGTCTGTTCGCAGGTTCTGGTGCGAACCGAACCCGGGGGTGTTCGGCTCATCCCTGGTGGACACCATGGACCGGCCGTGCAAATTTAGATGTGGTGTCTGGCGAAGACCAATTCACAGATTGGACACCATGGCTGGGCTGTGCTTATTCAGACATGGGGCCCGGGCAGGACCAACTCATAAAGTAGACACCATGGAATGGCTGTGCCTATCTAGATGTGGGTTATTGGTAGTGATGAGCCGAACACCCCCGGGTTCGGTTCGCACCAGAACCCGCGAACGGACCGAAAGTTCGAACGAACATTAGAACCCTATTAAATACAATGGATGCGAACGTTCGAATTCTAAAGTGCTAATTATAACAACTATTATGCATGTTATTGTCCTAAAAAGGGTTTGGGAACCCGGGTTCTGCACCAGGGGACATGTATCAATGCAAAAAGAAGTTTTAAAAACGGTCGTTTTTCGGGAGCAGTCATTTTAATGATGCATAAAGTGAAAAAAAAAAAGTCAAATATTCCTTTAAATATCGTACCTGGGGGGTGTCTAAAGTATGCCTGTGAAGTGCCACGTGTTTCCCGTGTTTAGAACTGTCCCTGCACAAAATGACACTTCTAAAGGAAAAAAAAGCCATTTAAAACTGCTTGCGGCTTTAATGTAATGTCTGGTCCCGGTAATATGGATGAAATTCTTTAAGAAAAATGGCATAGCTACCCCATGACCCCCCCCCTACCCCAGCCCATTACCAGCCCCTTTGGGTCTTGTATGGATATTAAGGGGAACCCCGCACATAAAATAAAAAAGGCCCTATATACTCTGAACAGCCCTATACAGGCGGTGCATACAAGACAGGGACTGTAGGTTTGTTCTTATGTAGAGTCTGTTTGTAATTTTGAACAGGTACATTGTTGAAGTGTAGCTCCAGACCAAAAATCTATTTTTAAACTTTTTGGAAAACATAGGTAAGGGTTATCACCCCTGTAACATTTGTTTTGCTGTCTGTGCCCCTGTTCAGAACATTTCACCTCACTTTCCGTCCCAATGACAACTGTTTTTGAAATGTGGTGTTTTTCTTGAAACAAGGATTGCTGATAAAGCATCAGTACAGAGGAGACACCTTTCTCCCATATTTATTCTTACAGGAGAGAATTTTCCTTCCTAGTGGTAGATTTCCTCTCACTTCCTGTTGTCTTCTTGCGTTTGCAAGTAGGAGTCGTTTGTAAGTTGGATGTTTGAAAGTAGGGACCTGCCGTATATACTCTGCAGAAATAGGCCCCTTAGTTGTTGGTGTTGGCACAACACTGTAAGCACTCACAGTTACTCTTGGTTGGTGCTGGAACGCCCTGCTGTCAACTATTATATCAGGAATTTTAATTACATATAATTGTTGAACAGTGGTAGTAAAAATTGGGCCTTTGATGGTGGTGCTGGTGCCACAACACTGTAAGCCCTGACAGTTACTCTTGGTGGGTGCAGCAATGGGCCCTGCTGTGAATTATTAGATCAAGAATTGTAATTACATGCCCCTGTTGAACAGGGGCTGAAAAATTGGGCCTTAGGCACTGGTGGCACAACACTGCAACCCCTCACAGATACTGTACTTGGAGCACAGCAATGAGCCCTGTTGCAAAGTATTGCTTCAAAAATTGTAATGACACGCCCCTGTTAAACAGGGGCTGAAAAATTGGGCCTTAGGCACTGGTGGCACAACACTGCAACTCCTCACAGATACTGTACTTGGAGCACACCAATGAGCCCTGTTGCAAAGTATTGCTTCAAAAATTGTAATGACACGCCCCTGTTAAACAGGGGCTGAAAAATTGGGCCTTAGGCACTGGTGGCACAACACTGCAACTCCTCACAGATACTGTACTTGGAGCACAGCAATGAGCCCTGTTGCAAAGTATTGCTTCAAAAATTGTAATTACACGCCCCTGTTAAACAGGGGCTGAAAAATTGGGCGTTAGGCACTGGTGGCACAACACTGCAACTCCTCACAGATACTGTACTTGGAGCACAGCAATGAGCCCTGTTGCAAAGTATTGCTTCAAAAATTGTAATTACACGCCCCTGTTAAACAGGGGCTGAAAAATTGGGCGTTAGGCACTGGTGGCGGCACCCATAAACAAAAATGATCTTACAAGCTATCATCATCAATCGTATCATTGAGGACTCGGAGGAGGAGGATAGCCAGTCAACATAACAGCACAGGCACTCAGCATCAGCATCAGTCTTGAAGGGATGTGACATGTTAAAATCAATTAGTCTGTTATATCAGCATCAGGTGTGTGGTAGCTGGTGGTGATCCAAGACTGGTTCATCTTGATGAAAGTCAGTCGATCAACCGAGTCGGTGGACAGGCGCACCCTGTGATCCGTGACAAATCCTCCAGCAGCACTGAATGTGCGTTCCGAAAGAACGCTGGATGCAGGACAGGCCAGTAGCTCAATTGCATACTGTGCAAGCTCTGGCCAGTGATCCATCCTCAAGACCCAGTAAGCCAGAGGATTTTCGGTGGGGAAGGTGTCCAAGTCTGACCTTGCCCCTAGATATTCCTGCACCATGTTTATCAGACGCTGGCGATGGTTGCTGGAACCGATCATACTTTGGGGCTGCGGACTAAAGAATTGTCTGAACGCATCGGTCAGACGGCCACCTTCCCCACCGCTCCTTCTTTGACTGGCCGAAGCCTCAGCAACTCGTTGTCCAGGACCAGGAGTTTGCAACCTCCCAGTCTCTGGGAACGCGTTGCACAGACCTTTCTGCAAGGCCTCCCGGAGTTGTCTCATCCTCTGCTCCCTCTGCGACGGTAACATAAGGTCCGCAACCTTACCCTTGTACCGTGGATCAAGGAGAGTGGCCAGCCAGTAATGGTCCCTCTCCTTGATCCGAAGAATACGAGGATCCTTCCGCAGACTTTGCAGGATCAGGGAGGCCATGCAGCGTAGGTTTGCTGAGGCATTCGCTCCGGAGTCCTCTGGGTCACTAAGGACGACATGATCCGCAGCCACCTCCTCCCAGCCACGTACAAGTCCACTGGTTTCTTGGGACTGTAAATCATCCCTAAAAGACTGCTGCTGATGATGCTGAGTGCCAGCCTCCACCTCCATGCTGACACAATCCTCCTCCTCCTCCTCCTCCTCCTCCTCCTCTTCCTGTGCGATGGGTGGGACAGAAGGAACACTGTCTGGGTAAAGGGGGCCTTGAGAGGCAAGGAAGTCCTCCTCTTCCTGCCTCTGTTCTGCCTCAAGTGCCCTGTCCATTATTCCACGCAGCGTGTGCTCCAACAGGTGGACAAGAGGTACAGTGTCACTGATGCATGCACTGTCACTGCTCACCATCCTCGTGGCCTCCTCAAATGGTGCCAGGACAGTGCATGCATCCCTGATCATGCCCCACTGGCGTGGAGAAAAAAAACCAAGCTCCCCTGACCCTGTCCTGGTGCCGTAGTCGCACAGGTACTCATTGATGGCCCTCTGCTGCGTGTGCAGCCGCTGCAGCATGGCCAACGTTGAGTTCCACCTGGTGGGCATGTCACATATAAGGCGGTTCTTGGGCAGGTTCAACTCCTTTTGCAGCTCAGCCAGGCGAGCACTGGCATTATAAGATCTGCGGAAATGCACACAGACTTTCCTGGCCTGCCTCAGGACATCCTGTAAGCCCGGGTACCTGCCCAAGAAGCGCTGCACCACCAGGTTAAGGACGTGAGCCACACAGGGCACATGGGTCAGTTGTCCCTGTCGGAGGGCGGAGAGGAGGTTGGTGCCATTGTCGCAAACCACCATTCCTGGCTTAAGCTGGCGTGGCGTCAACCACCTCTCGGCCTGGCCCTGCAGAGCAGACAGGACCTCTGCCCCAGTGTGGCTTCTGTCCCCCAAACACACCAGCGCAAGCACGGCATGGCATCTTTTTGCCTGCGTACTTGCGTAGCCCCGTGAACGGCTACGGAGCACCGCTGGTTCATAGGACAAACCACAGGAAGAGGCCATGGAGGAAGAAGAAGAGGAGGGGGTGGAGGAGAGAGGTGTGTCACAACCAGTAGTAGCATTTTGGAGGCGTGGCGGTGGGACAACCTCCAACACTACTGCACCTTGTCCTGAATCCTTCCCAGCTGCCAAAAGAGTGACCCAATGGGCCGTGAAAGAAAGGTAACGTCCCTGTCCATGCCTGCTGGACCATGAGTCAGCGGTAATATGCACCTTACCGCTGACCGCCCTGTCCAGCGAGGCCAAGACATTGCCTTCCACATGCCGGTAGAGAGCCGGAATAGCCTTCCGTGAGAAAAAGTGGCGTTTGGGAACCTGCCACTGAGGAACTGCACATTGCACAAACTCACGGAAGGGGGCCGAGTCTACCAACTGAAAAGGCAGCAGTTGAAGCGCTAGCAATTTAGCCAAGCTAGCATTCAACCGCTGGGCATGTGGATGGCTGGGAGTGAACTTCTTTCGACGGTCCAGCAGCTGGGGCAGGGAAATTTGCCTGCTAGAATCGGACGTCGGTGTACTGCTAGCAGAGTGGGCGCAAGTACTTGGCTGTGACACACCTAATTCTACACCTTCATTCCTCTCAGTGCATGTTTCAGAGAGGACTGAAGTTATAGTGGGGTTGGAGATCCCAGCTGATGCGGTGCAAGGAGAGGTCCGCTTTGTTCTTTGGTGTGGGTCTTTGAGGTAGGCTTGCCAACGAGCTGCATGGCAGGTCAACATATGTCTGGTCAGGCATGTGGTACCCAAGCGGCTGATGTTTTGGCCACGCGATATACGCTTGAGACATATGTTGCAAACAGCAGCTGTGCGATCTGATGCACTAGCCTCAAAAAAGGCCCACACCAAAGAACTTTTTGAATGACGGGCAGAGGCAGCGCCCTGCACAGGCGGAGCTCTGCGGTGTGATTCCGTCGGTGTACTGCCCTTACGCTGGCCACCAAAGGGCATCCTGCCTCGTTGGAGATGTGCCTCCTCCTCATCCTCCTCCTCCTCCTCTCTCCTATTAGGCACCCACGTGGAGTCAGTGACCTCATCATCCCCTCCCTCCTCATCACTGGAGCCAATCTGGCAGTATGCTGCAGCTGCTGGAACATGACTGCCAGATTGGTGTCCTTCTTGAGCATCCCCTCTGTCTGCTCTCACGCTACTGCCTTCCTCTAGCTGGGTTTCATCATCAGACCCTTCGAAACGCTGGGCATCCTCCTGGAGCATGTACCCAACACTGTGCTGAAACAGTTCGGGGGACTCCTCAGGAGGAGGACATGGTGGGTCTAGGGAAGGAGTGACTGATGATTTGTCTGACATTGATACCAGGGAAGACGACGCTTTGGCAGCTGCTTTTCCAGTACCCTGAGCCTGGGTGAGAGAGGATGAGGAGGAGGAGGAGGGCTTGGTCATCCACTCTACCAAGTCTTCGGCATGATGTGGCTCAACATGTCCAGCTGCCGAAAAGAAGGACAAGCGTGTCCCATGGCCATGTGCTGATGACAATGCACCGCGTCCACGACCAGCACTGTTGCCCCCAGACACAGAGCCTGCTTGCCCTCTTTTATTGCCTCCTGACTGTCTGCCTCTCCTTGTTTGCCTTCCAGACATTCTAATAGATGGCCTGCAGGGAGATGGGAAAAAAGCAATAAGGGCTACCTTCAGGTGTCCTTCTCTGTCCCTTGAAACAAGGACTTGCAGAGTGAAATAAACTGACACTCTCCCTACCTACAGTTTTCTGTCCCTAGAATAAATGTTTTTTTTTAATCACAATATAGCACAAGGACAATTCAGTCACTGTCCTTCCAGGTCCCTGGAAACAAGGACTTGCAGAGTGAAATAAACTGACACTCTCCCTACCTACAGTTTTCTGTCCCTAGAATAAATGTTTTTTTTAATCACAATATAGCACAAGGACAATTCAGTCACTGTCCTTCCAGGTCCCTGGAAACAAGGACTTGCAGAGTGAAATAAACTGACACTCTCCCTACCTACAGTTTTCTGTCCCTAGAATAAATGTTTTTTTTAAGCACAATATAGCACAAGGACAATTCACTCACTGTCCTTACAGGTCCCTGGAAACAAGGACTTGCAGAGTGAAATAAACTGACACTCTCCCTACCTACAGTTTTCTGTCCCTAGAATAAATGTTTTTTTAAGCACAATATAGCACAAGGACAATTCACTCACTGTCCTTACAGGTCCCTGGAAACAAGGACTTGCAGAGTGAAAGAAAAAAAACACTCTCCCTACCTACAGTTTTCTGTCCCTAGAAAAAATGTTTTTTTTAATCACAATATAACACAAGGACAATTCACTCACTGTCCTTCCAGGTCCCTGGAAACAAGGACTTGCAGAGTGAAATAAACTGACACTCTCCCTACCTACAGTTTTCTGTCCCTAGAATAAATGTTTTTTTTAAGCACAATATAGCACAAGGACAATTCACTCACTGTCCTTACAGGTCCCTGGAAACAAGGACTTGCAGAGTGAAAGAAAAAAAACACTCTCCCTACCTACAGTTTTCTGTCCCTAGAAAAAATGTTTTTTTTAATCACAATATAACACAAGGACAATTCAGTCACTGTCCTTCCAGGTCCCTGGAAACAAGGACTTGCAGAGTGAAATAAACTGACACTCTCCCTACCTACAGTTTTCTGTCCCTAGAATAAATGTTTTTTTTAATCACAATATAGCACAAGGACAATTCAGTCACTGTCCTTCCAGGTCCCTGGAAACAAGGACTTGCAGAGTGAAATAAACTGACACTCTCCCTACCTACAGTTTTCTGTCCCTAGAATAAATGTTTTTTTTAAGCACAATATAGCACAAGGACAATTCACTCACTGTCCTTACAGGTCCCTGGAAACAAGGACTTGCAGAGTGAAATAAACTGACACTCTCCCTACCTACAGTTTTCTGTTCCTAGAATAAATGTTTTTTTTAAGCACAATATAGCACAAGGACAATTCACTCACTGTCCTTACAGGTCCCTGGAAACAAGGACTTGCAGAGTGAAAGAAAAAAAACACTCTCCCTACCTACAGTTTTCTGTCCCTAGAAAAAATGTTTTTTTTAATCACAATATAACACAAGGACAATTCACTCACTGTCCTTCCAGGTCCCTGGAAACAAGGACTTGCAGAGTGAAATAAACTGACACTCTCCCTACCTACAGTTTTCTGTCCCTAGAATAAATGTTTTTTTTAAGCACAATATAGCACAAGGACAATTCACTCACTGTCCTTACAGGTCCCTGGAAACAAGGACTTGCAGAGTGAAAGAAAAAAAACACTCTCCCTACCTACAGTTTTCTGTCCCTAGAAAAAATGTTTTTTTTAATCACAATATAACACAAGGACAATTCACTCACTGTCCTTCCAGGTCCCTGGAAACAAGGACTTGCAGAGTGAAATAAACTGACACTCTCCCTACCTACAGTTTTCTGTCCCTAGAATAAATGTTTTTTTTAATCACAATATAGCACAAGGACAATTCACTCACTGTCCTTCCAGGTCCCTGGAAACAAGGACTTGCAGAGTGAAATAAACTGACACTCTCCCTACCTACAGTTTTCTGTCCCTAGAATAAATGTTTTTTTTAAGCACAATATAGCACAAGGACAATTCACTCACTGTCCTTACAGGTCCCTGGAAACAAGGACTTGCAGAGTGAAATAAACTGACACTCTCCCTACCTACAGTTTTCTGTCCCTAGAATAAATGTTTTTTTAAGCACAATATAGCACAAGGACAATTCACTCACTGTCCTTACAGGTCCCTGGAAACAAGGACTTGCAGAGTGAAAGAAAAAAAACACTCTCCCTACCTACAGTTTTCTGTCCCTAGAAAAAATGTTTTTTTTAATCACAATATAACACAAGGACAATTCACTCACTGTCCTTCCAGGTCCCTGGAAACAAGGACTTGCAGAGTGAAATAAACTGACACTCTCCCTACCTACAGTTTTCTGTCCCTAGAATAAATGTTTTTTTTAAGCACAATATAGCACAAGGACAATTCACTCACTGTCCTTACAGGTCCCTGGAAACAAGGACTTGCAGAGTGAAAGAAAAAAAACACTCTCCCTACCTACAGTTTTCTGTCCCTAGAATAAATGTTTTTTTTAATCACAATATAGCACAAGGACAATTCAGTCACTGTCCTTCCAGGTCCCTGGAAACAAGGACTTGCAGAGTGAAATAAACTGACACTCTCCCTACCTACAGTTTTCTGTCCCTAGAATAAATGTTTTTTTTAAGCACAATATAGCACAAGGACAATTCACTCACTGTCCTTACAGGTCCCTGGAAACAAGGACTTGCAGAGTGAAAGAAAAAAAACACTCTCCCTACCTACAGTTTTCTGTCCCTAGAAAAAATGTTTTTTTTAATCACAATATAACACAAGGACAATTCACTCACTGTCCTTCCAGGTCCCTGGAAACAAGGACTTGCAGAGTGAAATAAACTGACACTCTCCCTACCTACAGTTTTCTGTCCCTAGAATAAATGTTTTTTTTAATCACAATATAGCACAAGGACAATTCACTCACTGTCCTTACAGGTCCCTGGAAACAAGGACTTGCAGAGTGAAATAAACTGACACTCTCCCTACCTACAGTTTTCTGTCCCTAGAATAAATGTTTTTTTTAAGCACAATATAGTACAAGGACAATTCACTCACTGTCCTTACAGGTCCCTGGAAACAAGGACTTGCAGAGTGAAATAAACTGACACTCTCCCTACCTACAGTTTTCTGTCCCTAGAATAAATGTTTTTTTTAAGCACAATATAGCACAAGGACAATTCACTCACTGTCCTTACAGGTCCCTGGAAACAAGGACTTGCAGAGTGAAAGAAAAAAAACACTCTCCCTACCTACAGTTTTCTGTCCCTAGAATAAATGTTTTTTTTAATCACAATATAGCACAAGGACAATTCAGTCACTGTCCTTCCAGGTCCCTGGAAACAAGGACTTGCAGAGTGAAATAAACTGACACTCTCCCTACCTACAGTTTTCTGTCCCTAGAATAAATGTTTTTTTTAAGCACAATATAGCACAAGGACAATTCACTCACTGTCCTTACAGGTCCCTGGAAACAAGGACTTGCAGAGTGAAAGAAAAAAAACACTCTCCCTACGTACAGTTTTCTGTCCCTAGAAAAAATGTTTTTTTTAATCACAATATAACACAAGGACAATTCACTCACTGTCCTTCCAGGTCCCTGGAAACAAGGACTTGCAGAGTGAAATAAACTGACACTCTCCCTACCTACAGTTTTCTGTCCCTAGAATAAATGTTTTTTTTAATCACAATATAGCACAAGGACAATTCAGTCACTGTCCTTCCAGGTCCCTGGAAACAAGGACTTGCAGAGTGAAATAAACTGACACTCTCCCTACCTACAGTTTTCTGTCCCTAGAATAAATGTTTTTTTTAAGCACAATATAGCACAAGGACAATTCACTCACTGTCCTTCCAGGTCCCTGGAAACAAGGACTTGCAGAGTGAAATAAACTGACACTCTCCCTACCTACAGTTTTCTGTCCCTAGAATAAATGTTTTTTTTAAGCACAATATAGCACAAGGACAATTCACTCACTGTCCTTACAGGTCCCTGGAAACAAGGACTTGCAGAGTGAAAGAAAAAAAACACTCTCCCTACCTACAGTTTTCTGTCCCTAGAAAAAATGTTTTTTTTAATCACAATATAACACAAGGACAATTCACTCACTGTCCTTCCAGGTCCCTGGAAACAAGGACTTGCAGAGTGAAATAAACTGACACTCTCCCTACCTACAGTTTTCTGTCCCTAGAATAAATGTTTTTTTTAATCACAATATAGCACAAGGACAATTCAGTCACTGTCCTTCCAGGTCCCTGGAAACAAGGACTTGCAGAGTGAAATAAACTGACACTCTCCCTACCTACAGTTTTCTGTCCCTAGAATAAATGTTTTTTTTAAGCACAATATAGCACAAGGACAATTCACTCACTGTCCTTACAGGTCCCTGGAAACAAGGACTTGCAGAGTGAAATAAACTGACACTCTCCCTACCTACAGTTTTCTGTCCCTAGAATAAATGTTTTTTTTAAGCACAATATAGCACAAGGACAATTCACTCACTGTCCTTACAGGTCCCTGGAAACAAGGACTTGCAGAGTGAAAGAAAAAAAACACTCTCCCTACCTACAGTTTTCTGTCCCTAGAATAAATGTTTTTTTTAATCACAATATAGCACAAGGACAATTCAGTCACTGTCCTTCCAGGTCCCTGGAAACAAGGACTTGCAGAGTGAAATAAACTGACACTCTCCCTACCTACAGTTTTCTGTCCCTAGAATAAATGTTTTTTTTAAGCACAATATAGCACAAGGACAATTCACTCACTGTCCTTACAGGTCCCTGGAAACAAGGACTTGCAGAGTGAAATAAACTGACACTCTCCCTACCTACAGTTTTCTGTCCCTAGAATAAATGTTTTTTTTAAGCACAATATAGCACAAGGACAATTCACTCACTGTCCTTACAGGTCCCTGGAAACAAGGACTTGCAGAGTGAAAGAAAAAAAACACTCTCCCTACCTACAGTTTTCTGTCCCTAGAAAAAATGTTTTTTTTAATCACAATATAACACAAGGACAATTCACTCACTGTCCTTCCAGGTCCCTGGAAACAAGGACTTGCAGAGTGAAATAAACTGACACTCTCCCTACCTACAGTTTTCTGTCCCTAGAATAAATGTTTTTTTTAATCACAATATAGCACAAGGACAATTCAGTCACTGTCCTTCCAGGTCCCTGGAAACAAGGACTTGCAGAGTGAAATAAACTGACACTCTCCCTACCTACAGTTTTCTGTCCCTAGAATAAATGTTTTTTTTAATCACAATATAGCACAAGGACAATTCAGTCACTGTCCTTCCAGGTCCCTGGAAACAAGGACTTGCAGAGTGAAATAAACTGACACTCTCCCTACCTACAGTTTTCTGTCCCTAGAATAAATGTTTTTTTTAAGCACAATATAGCACAAGGACAATTCACTCACTGTCCTTACAGGTCCCTGGAAACAAGGACTTGCAGAGTGAAATAAACTGACACTCTCCCTACCTACAGTTTTCTGTCCCTAGAATAAATGTTTTTTTTAAGCACAATATAGCACAAGGACAATTCACTCACTGTCCTTACAGGTCCCTGGAAACAAGGACTTGCAGAGTGAAAGAAAAAAAACACTCTCCCTACCTACAGTTTTCTGTCCCTAGAATAAATGTTTTTTTTAATCACAATATAGCACAAGGACAATTCAGTCACTGTCCTTCCAGGTCCCTGGAAACAAGGACTTGCAGAGTGAAATAAACTGACACTCTCCCTACCTACAGTTTTCTGTCCCTAGAATAAATGTTTTTTTTAAGCACAATATAGCACAAGGACAATTCACTCACTGTCCTTACAGGTCCCTGGAAACAAGGACTTGCAGAGTGAAATAAACTGACACTCTCCCTACCTACAGTTTTCTGTCCCTAGAATAAATGTTTTTTTTAAGCACAATATAGCACAAGGACAATTCACTCACTGTCCTTACAGGTCCCTGGAAACAAGGACTTGCAGAGTGAAAGAAAAAAAACACTCTCCCTACCTACAGTTTTCTGTCCCTAGAAAAAATGTTTTTTTTAATCACAATATAACACAAGGACAATTCACTCACTGTCCTTCCAGGTCCCTGGAAACAAGGACTTGCAGAGTGAAATAAACTGACACTCTCCCTACCTACAGTTTTCTGTCCCTAGAATAAATGTTTTTTTTAATCACAATATAGCACAAGGACAATTCAGTCACTGTCCTTCCAGGTCCCTGGAAACAAGGACTTGCAGAGTGAAATAAACTGACACTCTCCCTACCTACAGTTTTCTGTCCCTAGAATAAATGTTTTTTTTAATCACAATATAGCACAAGGACAATTCAGTCACTGTCCTTCCAGGTCCCTGGAAACAAGGACTTGCAGAGTGAAATAAACTGACACTCTCCCTACCTACAGTTTTCTGTCCCTAGAATAAATGTTTTTTTTAATCACAATATAGCACAAGGACAATTCAGTCACTGTCCTTCCAGGTCCCTGGAAACAAGGACTTGCAGAGTGAAATAAACTGACACTCTCCCTACCTACAGTTTTCTGTCCCTAGAATAAATGTTTTTTTTTAAGCACAATATAGCACAAGGACAATTCACTCACTGTCCTTACAGGTCCCTGGAAACAAGGACTTGCAGAGTGAAAGAAACTGACACTGTCCCTACCTACAGTTTTCTGTCCCTAGAATAAATGTTTTTTTTAATCACAATATAGCACAAGGACAATTCAGTCACTGTCCTTCCAGGTCCCTGGAAACAAGGACTTGCAGAGTGAAAGAAACTGACACTCTCCCTACCTACAGTTTTCTGTCCCTAGAATAAATGTTTTTTTAAGCACAATATAGCACAAGGACAATTAACTCACTGTCCTTACAGGTCCCTGGAAACAAGGACTTGCAGAGTGAAAGAAACTGACACTGTCCCTACCTACAGTTTTCTGTCCCTAGAATAAATGTTTTTTTTAAGCACACTATAGCACAAGCACAAAACACACTGACACTCTCCCTACCTATCCTTCTCTTTCCCTAAACTAAAGGAATCCAGGTTAAGCAAGAAAGAAATAACAGTCACTGTCCCTGCCTATGCTGCTCTATCCCTGCTCCGGAACACACTACACTAGGCCGCCGTGCTGGCGGCCTTTTATAGTGTGGGGCGTGTACTAAACACCCTCAGCAATAATTGGCCACAGGCATCCTGCCTGTGGCCAATCATTGCTCTCCTCGCTGCCGGCGCTGTGATTGGCCAAGCATGCGGGGTCACAGTGCATGCTTGGCCAATCACAGCGCCTGGATGACACTGCGATGGCGTAGTGCATTGTGGGCCGTTCGCGTCACTCGAATTTGGCGCGAACGGCCCAAATCGTTCGATCTTCGTCGAACGATCGAACAGCCGATGTTCGAGTCGAACGTATGTTCGACTCGAACACGAAGCTCATCCCTAGTTATTGGTAGGACCAACCCACAAAGTGGACACCTTGGACAGGCCATGCAAATTTAGACATGGGATCTGGGCAGGACCAACCCATTAAGCGGACACAATGGGCAGGCCGTGCAAAGTTAGACGTGGGGTCTGGGCAGTACCAACTCATACAGTGGGCGTGATTTTGGCACTCTGACCCATAAAGTTGGCGGACAAAATGCAGTCCGTGGGCAGGATTATCTGTGGCCTAGAATCCAGGACCGCAATGTTGGCAAGCATGCATCTCCATAAAGGTGACCATCATATCTACATGCCAAGGGTGCGTGCGGCGTTTAGCGATATGCAGGTGTAAAATATCAACGCAGCCCCCCAAAAATCCCCCTCTAAGTCCTTTTCTTGCTGGTGGCACGTGAAGCTGTGGGAAAAGTCTCCTCCGAACACAATCCCACTCGGGAGCAGCAGGTTGTTTATAAACACCGCCAGAAGAAAGGTGATTCACAGACTCGTCAGCGGCGATTAAAGACTCCGCCGCGAGCCGAACAGAGAGTCGGCACAGCGCACTGCCAAGCCTGAGGAAAAGTTTGGAGAGAAAGCAGGGGATTTCCAAACTTGGGACGGCTGATTGAACTTTCTTCTGGAAAGTCCCTGATTAACGTGACTTTTTTTTTTTTGTCAGATCTGAAGACCATCTGGACTTTATTTTCAGACTTCATTCTGGGAGGAATCTGCATATCTGAATCAGAGGGAGAGAGAGGGGGAAAGTAGGAGAGGAGAGCCGCCCAGGATTGTTTTCCAGAGTCGGCTCAGACTAAGGAAAGTCCCTCAAGCCAAACGGTAATTGTTGGTGACCTTCTGCTGGAGATGAGGCTCTTGTAAAACGCAGACCGCAATGGGGCCTGACAAGTGGAAGGGGTCGTGACGGAAGCTGACGCCGCCTCCGTCTTCTGTTTTCCCACAGCCTGGACCGCCGGCGCGATTCTGAAGGGGGGCCATACACCATGCAATCAGATTGTACAATCCAGTGATGGGACAAGGTCCTCTAGAGCCCAGGGGGAACATGCCCAACTGTGCCCCCTCAAGATATAAGAGCATTATGTGTCAGCAAACGCCCCCCCCCAAAAAAAATAGCATTAGCCTGCATGCTCTCCCTCTAAGCATAAATTCCCCATCCTCCCAGTACAAATCCACCCCCCCTGCTGAAATCCCTCCAGCACAAATGCCTTCAACCCCCCCCCCCCACGCAAATAAATCAACCCTCCTAGTACAAATCCCCTACCCTTCGAAATCCCTCAAATTTCCTCTTTGATTAAACATCCCCCCCCACTCCAAATCCCCCCTCCCAGCACAAATCCCCCCACACATAAATTTCCCCCCCCTAGAACAAATATATATCATATCACCTCTTCTAGCACAAACCCCCAATATCCCCCCCCCTAGCACAAATCCTCTCCCCCCTCCCAACAGATATCGCCCCCTCCACAAATTTTCCCTACTAGCACAAATAACCCCCATTCATCCCTCCTAGCACAATCCCCCCCTACCATATCACCTCTTCTAGCACAAATCCCCAATATCCCCCCCAGCACAAATCCTCTCCCCCATCCCCCTCCCAACAGAAATCGCCCCCTCCACAAATTTTCCCTACTAGCACAAATAACCCCTATTCATCCCTCCTAGCACAATCCCCCCCTACCATATCACCTCTTCTAGCACAAACCCCCAATACCCCCCCCCAGCACAAATCCTCTCCCCCATCCCCCTCCCAACAGAAATCGCCCCCTCCACAAATTTTCCCTACTAGCACAAATAACCCCTATTCATCCCTCCTAGCACAATCCCCCCCTACCATATCACCTCTTCTAGCACAAACCCCCAATATCCCCCCCCCAGCACAAATCCTCTCCCCCATCCCCCTCCCAACAGAAATCGCCCCCTCCACAAATTTTCCCTACTAGCACAAATAACCCCTATTCATCCCTCCTAGCACAATCCCCCCCTACCATATCACCTCTTCTAGCACAAACCCCCAATATCCCCCCCCCAGCACAAATCCTCTCCCCCATCCCCCTCCCAACAGATATCGCCCCCTCCACAAATGTTCCCTACTAGCACAAATAACCCCCATTCATCCCTCCTAGCACAACCCCCCCCTACCATATCACCTCTTCTAGCACAAATCTTCTCCCCTATCCCCCCTCGCAACAGAAATCCCGCCCTCCACAAATTTCCCTAACTAGCACAAATAACCCCCATTCATCCCTCCTGACACAATTCCGCTCCCCCTCTACCATATCACCTCTTCTAGCACAACCCCCCGATATCCCCCCCCCCGCTAGCACAAATTCTCTCCCCCATCCCCCCTCCCAACAGAAATTCCCCTTTCACCAATTTCCCCTATGAGCATAAATAACCCCCATTCATCCCTCCTAGCACAATTCCCCTCCCCCATATCACCTCTTCTAGCACAAACCCCCCATATCCCCCCCTTCTAGCACAAATCCTCTCCCCCTATCCTCCCTCCCAACAGAAATCCCCCTAAAACACCACTACTAGCAAATCCCCTCAAATTTCCCCTCCTAGAGCAATTCTTATGCCTTGCTGCCTCCCAAATTCATCCTCCAAACACAAATCCCCTCTCCCCGCACCCACCTCACATGATGCCGCAGTGCCCAGGTCGTTGTCCTGCTGGAAGGTGAACCTTCGCCCCAGTCTCAAGTCTTTTGCAGACTCTAACAGGTTTTCTTCTATGATTGCCCTGTATTTGGATCCATCCATCTTCCCATCAACTCTGACCAGCTTCCCTGTCCCTGCTGAAGAAAAGCATCCCCACCTCATGACGCTGCCACCACCATGTTTCACGGTGGGGATGGTGTGTTCAGGGTGATGGGCAGTGTTAGTTTTCCCCACACATAGCGTTTTGCTTTTAGGCCAAAAAGTTCAATTTTGGTCTCATCTGACCAGAGCACCTTCTTCCACATGTTTGCTGTGTCCCCCACATGTTTGCTGTGTCCCCCACATGGCTTCTCACATACTGCAATACGGGACTTCTTATGGCTTTCTTTCACCAATGTCTTTCTTCTTGTCACTCTTCCATAAAGGGCAGATTTGTGGAGAAGCACGACTAAAGCCCCATACACACTATCAGTTTTCTTGCAGGTTTTTCTCTTCAGGTTTACCAAAACCATGTAGTGCAAGGGCCTGCCTGATTGCATACGAATTGAAACTCTTAAGGTTTGACCTCATATTAGATGGTTTTGGTAAACCTGAAGAGAAAAACCTGCAAGAAAACTGATAGTGTGCATGGGGCTTCATAGTTGTCCTGTGGACAGATTCTCCCCCCTGAGCTGTGGATCTCTGCAGCTCCTCCAGAGTTACCATGTGCCTCTTGGCTGCTTCTCTGATGAATGCTCTCCTTGCCCGGCCCGGTCACTTTAGGTGGACGGCCATGTCTTGGTAGGTTTGCAGTTGTGCCATACTCTTTCCATTTTCCGATGATGGATTGAACAGAGCTCCGTGAGATGATCAAAGCTTGGGATATTTTTTTATAACCTAACCCTGCTTTATACTTCTCCACAACTTTATCCCTGACCTGTCTGGTGTGTTCCTTGGCTTTCATGACGCTGTTTGTTCACTAAGGTTCTCTAACAAACCTCTGAAGGCTTCACAGAACAGCTGTATTTATACTGAGATTATATTATACACAGGTGGACTCTATTTACTAATTAGGTGACTTCTGAAGGCAATTGGATCCACTAGATTTTAGTTAGGGGTATCAGAGTAAAGGGGGCTGAATACAAATGCCCCCCCACACTTTTCACATATTTATTTGTAAAAAAAATTAAAAACCATTTATCATTTTCCTTCCACTTCACAATTATGTGACAGTTTGTGTTGGTCTATCACAGTGATGGGGAACCTTGGCACCCCAGATGTCTTGGAACTACATTCCCCATGATGCCCCACTATACTGCAGAGTGCTTGAGCATCATGGGAAATGTAGTTCCAAACCATCTGGGGGTGCCGAGGTTCCCCATCACTGCTCTATCACATAAAATCCCAATAAAATACATTTACGTTTCTGGTTGTAACATGACAAAATGTGGAAAATTTCAAGGGGTATGAATACTTTTTCAAGGCACTGTATGTTTATTTTTTTTTGCTTTTGTTATTTGTATTATATATTTGTATTTTATGTTGATTTTTTTTTTTTTTTAACATGCAATCCGATACACTACGTTTTGCGAACCGTTTTATGGGGTGTCGTTAAATTAACATTGACACCCGCAGCGGTGCGATTGTGATGCGGTGCGGGAAAACCCCACAGGAATTGCTGCGAATCCCGCACTGCATCAGTGTGAACCGGGACTAAAAAGGGTTAAAAAAAAGAACAGGAATTGCGTCCTGTTTATGGGCCCCTTTTCTTTGATCCAGCGAACTTTTTCTGCGCCGTGACATTCGGGATTGCGTCGGTGTTGTAACAAATGAAAAGCTGGGTCTGTGTTGGTCGCCAGCGCTCGGCTCGTGTTCAGCGTTCGGCGCTGTTTGTCAGTTTTCTGTTTTTCAGATACAATATGTTACCGTCTGGTGTTTTGGGGAAGACTCTGGGTGTGTGGGGGCTTTCTCGTGATTTCCCCAGCTGGTGCTTGTCAATATTCACTTAGCTTAACGCGTCCAAATTGGCCGCGCTCCACCCTGCCTGCCGCGGTCTCTCTGCTGCAATTATCTCTCTCTCCTCTTAACCAGATTAAATGCATTAAAATCCATCCTGGTCCAGTGTGGTCTGACATTGCGAGTGGGGGGGTGACTGAGGGGCGGGCGGGAGTGGAGAGGACGACTGAGGGGCGGGGGGGAGTGGGGAGGGCGACTGAGGGGCGGGGGGGGGAGAGGGGAGGGCGAATGAGGGGCGGGGGGGGGGGCGAGTGAGGGACGGGGAGGCAAGTGGGGAGCAGGGGGGAGTGGGGGGGCGAGTGAGGGGTGGGGGGAGTGAGGGGCACTGGGGCGAGTGGGGAGCAGGGGGCGAGTGAGGGGCTGGGGGAGAGGGGAGGGCGAGTGGGGGGCGGGGGGGTCATCCTGCTGCAAGAGCCTTGTGCAGCATAGGGTGCAGCCTACATAGTGAGGAGCGGGGGGGGGGCGAGTGGGGGGCTGGGGGGAGAGGGGAGGGCGAGTGAGGGACGGGGGGGCGAGTGGGGAGTGGGGGGAGTGGGGGGCGAGTGAGGGGTGAGTGAGGGGTGGGGGGAGTGGGGGGGTAAGTGAGGGGAGGGCGAGTGAGGGACGGGGGGGGCGAGTGGGGAGTGGGGGGGCGAGTGAGGGGCGGGGGGATTGGGGGGTGAGTGAGGGGCGGGGGGGCGAGTGGGGAGCGGGGGCGAGTGAGGGTCGGGGGGGGGCAAGTTGGGAGTGGGGGGGCGAGTGAGGGGTGGGGGGAGTGAGGGGCAGGGGGGAGAGGGGAGGGCGAGTGAGGGGCGGGGGGAGTGGGGGGGTGAGTGAGGGGCGGAGGGAAGAGGGGAGGGCGAGTGGGGGGCGGAGGGGTCATCCTGCTGCAAGAGCCTTGTGCAGCATAGGGTGCAGCCTACACAGTGAGGGGCAGGGAGGGTGAGTGGGGAGCGGCGAGTGAGGGGCTAGGGGAGTGGGGGGGCGAGTAAAGAGCTGGGGGGAGAGGGGAGGGCGAGTGAGGGATGGGGGGGCGAGTGGGGAGCGGGGGGAGTGAGGGGCGAGTGAGGGGTGAGGGGAGTGGGGGGGTAAGTGAGGGGCTGGGGGAGAGGGGAGGGCGAGTGAGTGACGGGGGGGGCGAGTGGGGAGCGGGGCGAGTGAGGGGCGGGGGGAGTGGGGGGGCGAGTGAGGGGCGGGGGGGCAAGTTGGGAGTGGGGGGGGCGAGTGAGGGGTGGGGGGGGAGTGAGGGGCAGGGGGGAGAGGGGAGGGCGAGTGAGGGGCGGGGGGAGTGGGGGGGTGAGTGAGGAGCGGGGGGGAGAGGGGAGGGCGAGTGGGGGGCGGGGGGGTCATCCTGCTGCAAGAGCCTTGTGCAGCATAGGGTGTAGCCTACACAGTGAGGGGCAGGGAGGGCGAGTGGGGAGCGGGGGGGGGGGGGGCGAGTGAGGGGCTAGGGGAGTGGGGGGGCGAGTGAGGAGCTGGGGGGAGAGGGGAGGGCGAGTGAGGGACGGGGGGGCGAGTGGGGAGCGGGGGGAGTGAGGGGCGAGTGAGGGGTGAGGGGAGTGGGGGGTAAGTGAGGGGCTGGGGGGAGAGGGGAGGGTGAGTGAGTGACGGGGGGCGGGTGGGGAGCGGGGGGAGTGAGGGGCGAGTGAGGGGCGGGGGCAGTGGGGGGGTGAGTGAGGGTGGGGGGTGAGTGAGGAGTGAGGGGGGTGGGAGGGGGGGTGAGTGAGGGGCAAGGGGGAGTGGGGGGGCGAGTGAGGGGCGGGGGAAGTGGGGAGGGCGAGTGAGGGGCGGGGGGTAGTGGGGGGGTGGGTGAGTGAGGGGCGGGGGGAGAGGGAAGGCCGAGGGGAGGGTGAGTGGGGGGCGGGGGGGTCATCCTGCTGCAAGAGCCTTGTACAGTATAGGGTGCAGCCTACACAGTGAGGGGCGGGGGGCGAGCAGGGAGCGGGGGGGGCAAGTAAGGGGCTGGGGGGAGAGGGGAGGGCGAGTGAGGGATGGGGGGGTGAGTGGGGGCAGGGGGGTCATCCTGCTGCAAGAGCCTTGTGCAGCATAGGGTGCAGCCTACACAGGGGGGGGGGGGGTCTAGGGGCCCTTTCCCACCAAACGCATACAATAATGCACCTGCCGCATTGCACCACCATACATTGATAAAAGAGGGTCATGCACGTTTTCATCCATTGCGGTACATTGGAAGCCCGTTGATTATGATAACGCACATTCATGCACGGAGTGTGAATGAGCCCTCAGTGATAAGAGGCGCGGCGATACCAGATCGTTTTATTCACTCAGGGCCCATCCACCTCCATGCATTGTGGTGCATGCATTCCTCCAATGCACAGTGCATGCATTCATGCGTTGTGGTGCTATTCATTTGTAATAAGCCCTACTTTATAAAAAAAGAGAAGAAAAAAAACAGGTTGCGCTTGCGATGCCGTCCATTGGTAATGGCACCCCAAATATGTGTGCATTTCTGTGCCAGCCAGAAACATGAGACTGAAATCTCACAGATCTGACACGGCACGGGAGGAACCTTAAAGAGAACCGCCAGCATGAAATATATCCAAACCAAAAAAAACCTAAAATGTCGGATATCACAGCTTTATAAACATTGATCAGGCAGGAGATAGAGAGATACAAAGTATCATGGTTTATAAACATTGTTCAGGCAGGAAATAGAAAGATACAATGTAGCATTGTTTATAAACATTGTTCAGATAGGCGATAGAGAGATAGAAAGTAACATTGTTTATAAACATTGTTCAGACAGGAGATAGAAAGATCCAAAGTAACATTGTTTATAAACATTGTTCAGACAGGAGAGAGAAATACAAAGTGCCATTGTTTATAAACATTGTTCAGAAAGGAGAGAGAAATACAAATTAACATTGTTTATAAACATTGTTCAGACAGGAGATAGAAATACAAGGTACCATTGTTTATAAACATTGTTCAGGCAGGAGAGAGAAATACAAATTAACATTGTTTATAAACATTGTTCAGACAGGAGAGAGAAATACAGAGTAACATTGTTTATAAACATTGTTCAGACGTGAGATAGATAGCTACGAAGTAACGTTGTTTATAAACAATAAACAGGGGGGCCCTAATCACTTAGGCTCTGTTCACACCATGGCGTTCCAGATTGCGGGGGGCGGAATCGCCACGATTCTGCCCGCGGTCCTGAATTGCCTCAAAACGCGGGACGCGCTTGCGGTTTCCGCTGGTTTAAACCTCGCACGATTTCAAACCAGCATTTCATTGCGACTACGGGAGGGGGGAGGGGGGGGCGATTTGAAAGACATCTGTGCGGCTTCATTCACAGATGTCTATTGAAATCGCCCCCCAAAGTCGCTATAAGTAGTGCAGGAACTACTTTTGTAAATCGGGGGCGGCGTCACACCGATTCGGACGGTGCCGTTGTCGGCGTCAGGTTACGATTTGACATGTCAAATCGCCGCGATGTGGGCGGGGGCTTAATGGCACCCAGTGCGATTTTTTTTTTTTTTTTTGCGGAACCTCTTTTGGGTGGCAGGCCTCCCACCATTCTGTTGGTGCGATTTTGCCACGATTCGTCGGGCAACAATCGCGGCAAAATCATGCCGCGGTTGGGGTGCCGTTAAAATGAATGGGGATAGTAAGTGCGTCCCGCGTTTTGGTATTGCGGGCAGAATCGCGGTGATTCCGGTTCCAGAACTTCATGGTGTAAATGGACCCTAAAATGAGGTGGTACTACCCACAGAACACAACAGGGGGCATCATTTGGGCATCACGTGTACAACCCCCCCCCCCCGGCCACTGTTGTGCCGCGTTTTTACCACTCATTGACTGCAGGTGTAAACAAGGCCTTACTGCGTTGCGCGGTGTTTATGCATTTTTTGGTGAATTTATATGTAAAAATAAAATGCAGCATGCTGTACTTTTTTCAAAGGTACATGAAAGCAAAGAAAGGATGTATGTTGGGCTCCCTGCAGCACATTCATTTTTCTTCCCTAGGCGTTTATATTCTGCACTTAAAGCGTTAAAACCAAAAATGTCATATTTTACAGCTTATCAATCATTAGATGTGGCGGCTGCATTTGTTTTCTTTTTTTTTTAGTCTGTTTTCACCTAGTGATCTAGACAGTAACACACCACCTGTATTCAGGGCCGCTGTCGGGAATTTTGGGGCCCCTGGAGCAGAGGAGAGCTGCAAATTGAGAAGAAAGAGAAGCGCGGGGGGGGGGGGCTGCCACGAATTCAGAAGCGGGGGGGGGGGGGGGGGTGCTGTCGCCACGAATTGTTGAGGTCGGGGGGGCTTTGGGTGCTGACGGACAAAAAAAAAGGGGGGAGGGGGGCCCTGGGGATCTCTGGGCCCCTTACAAAAAAAGAGATAAATACATTTAAAAAAATGTAATTCAAAGAAAAAAAAAAAGAAAGAAAAAATAATTTAATTCAAAAAAATTATAAAAAAAGGGGGGTTGCCCTCTGGGGCCCTGGGGACCTCTGTGCCCCTTACAAGAAAAGAAATAAATACATTTTTTTAAAAAAAATAATTAAAAAAAAAAATTTAATTAAAAAAAATTATAAAAAAATAAATAAAAAATTATAAAAAAGGGGGGTTGCCATCTGGGGCCCTGGGGACCTCTGGGCCCCTTACAAAAATATAAATAAATACATCTTTAAAAAAATGTAATTAAAAAAAAAATTTAATTAAAAAAAATATAAAAAAAGAAATAAACAATTATAAAAAAAGGGGGGTTGCCATCCGGGGCCCTGGGGACCTCTGGGCCCCTTACAAAAATAAAATAAAAAAATAATTTAAAAAAATTATATTAAAAAAAAAAAGAAAGGAAAAAAATGTAATTAAAAAAATATATAAAAAAGGGGGGGTTGCCATCCGGGGCCCCTTACAAAAAAATTAATTAATTAATTTAAAAAAATGTAATTAAAAAATATATAAATGTAATTAAAAAAAATGATAAAAAAATAAATTAAAAATTATAAAAAAAAGGGGGGTTGCCATCTGGGGCCCTGGGGACCTCTGGGCCCCTTACAAATAAATAAATAAATAAATAATTATAGTAAAAAAAAAAATGTAACTAAAAAAAATTATTAAAAAAAATATATATAAAAAAAAGGGAAGTTGCCATCCGGGGCCCTGGGGACCTCTGGGCCCCTTAAAAAAAAAGGGGGGGTTGTCATCCGGGCCCCTTACAGGTGTACTGCCTGTACCCCCTGATGGCGGCCCTGCCTGTATTAGTGAGACATAACTCTGGATGAAGGAGCACAGGAGGCACAGCAGACAGCAGCATTGTCAGTCTAGGGGGGGTGGGGAGTGTTAGACATACTAGCAGATTTAGATTTGAGGACAGCTCCATTCACTTACATTGATTTCTTCAGCCAGCGCGACCTGAGGCGACTAGGGGCGACCTGGGGCGATTTGGAGTCGGATCCAAAGACGCCCCTGTGTGAATGGGCTCTAAAGAGTTTTGTATAAATAAATAAAAGCTGATCATTGTAAGCACCCCCCTGTCAGTGGTGAATGGTTTGTCTCATCCCTCTAACTGCTACATCTGCAGGACAGCTTGTTCTGTTGAAAAACAACAGATTTTACTGGCTGGATCGCCAGGTGAAAATAAAGAAAAGAATGCCCTAAAAGGAAAACAAATGCAGACGTCACATCTAGGGATCTGTACGCTGCAATATAATAAATGTTTTCTTTTGGGGTTTTCAACCGCTTAAAAAAAAAAACCCACATTAGACGGCGTCTGGTGTAGCCGAATTCTGACAATGCTGCGCCCCGATTCCTGTGCTCCTCCCCCCGCCTGTTGTGCTGTCCCCGGTGTTCCCCTTTAAGGAGGCCGGGCCGGGTTTTCTCCACGGACCGGGCTCTGGAAGGGCCGCCCGTCACACAGATAGATCGCTCTACAACACTCTGCTCTGCAAGGTCATCCATTAGCAGAAGGATTGTATGATGATTAATCTTTCATATTAAAAGCAGAGTTTTCCCCGGGGAGTCTGAGAAATGCTCAGAGAGTCCTCATCCTTATTACTGGGAGTGCTCGCTGTGTGCCGGCCAGAAACACGAGACCCTTAAAGGAGAACCGCCACACTAAAGACCTATCCAAACCAAACATGGCAAATGTCACAACTTTATAAACATTGTTCAGACGGGAGATAGAGAGATACAAAGTAACATTGTTTATAAACATTGTTCAGACGGGAGATAGAGAGATACAAAGTAACATTGTTTATAAACATTGCTCAGACAGGAGATCGTGAGTTACAAAGTAACATTTATAAATATTGTTCAGACAGGAGATAGAGAGATACAAAGTAACATTGTTTATAAACATTGCTCAGATAGAAGAGCGCAAGTTACAAAATAACATTTATAAACATTGTTCAGGCAGGAGATATAGAGATACAAAGTAACATTTATAAACATTGTTCAGATGGAAGATACAAAACAACATTGTTTATAGACATCGATCACACAGGAGATAGAGAGATACAAAGTAACATTGTTTATAAAGATTGCTCAGACAGGAGATCACGAGTTAAAAAGTAACATTTATAAACACTGTTCAGACGGGAGGTAAAAAAGCAACATTGTTTATAAACATTGTTTAGACGGGAAATAAAGAAATACAAAGTAACATTGTTTGTAAACATTGTTCAGACAGGAGACAGAGAGATACAAAGTAACATTGTTTATAAACATTGCTCAGACAGGAGATCGCAAGTTACAAAGTAACATTTATAAACATTGTTCAGGCAGGAGATATAGAGATACAAAGTAACATTTATAAACATTGTTCAGATGGAAGATACAAAACAACATTGTTTATAGACATCGATCAGACAGGAGATAGAGAGATACAAAGTAACATTGTTTATAAAGATTGCTCAGACAGGAGATCGCGAGTTACAAAGTAACATTTATAAACACTGTTCAGACGGGAGATAAAAAAGCAACATTGTTTATCAACATTGTTTAGACAGCAAAGAAAGAAATACAAAGTAACATTGTTTATAAACATTGTTCAGGCAGAAAATAGAGAAATACAAAGTAACATTGTTTATAACCATTAATCAGATGGGAAAGAGAGAGAGATAAAAAGTAACATTGTTTATAAACATTTCTCAGACAGGAGAAAGAGAGACACAAAGTAACATTGTTTATAAACATTGTTCAGACCGGAGATAGATACAAGGTAACATTGTTTATAGACATTGCTCAGACAGGAAATTGAGAGATGCTAAGTACATTTTTTATAAACATTGTTCAGACGAGAGATAGAGAGATACAAAGTAACATTGTTTATAAACATTGTTCGGGCAGGAAATAGAGAGATACAAAGTAACATTGTTTATAAACATTAATCAGATGGGAGATAGAGGTATATGAAGTAAAATTGTTTATAAACATTGTTAAGACAGGAGATAGAGAGATACAAAGTAACATTTATAAACATTGTTCAGACGGGAGATACAAAGCAACATTGTTTATAAACATTGTTCGGGCAGGAAATAGAGAGATACAGAGTAACATTGTTTATAAACATTAATCAGATGGGAGATCTCAGAGATATATTAAGTAAAATTGTTTATAAACATTGTTCGGACATGAAATAGAAAGACACAAAGTAACATTGCTTATAAGCATCGTTCAGATAGGAAATAGAGAGATACAAAGAAACATTGTTTATAAACATTGCTCAGACAGGAAATGGAGAGATGCTAAGTAAACTTGTTTATAAAGATTGTTCAGACGAGAGATAGGGAGATACAAAGTTATATTTATAAACATTGTTTGAAATCTGCCAATGAGAACAATTGTTTAATTGACAACTAAAATAGGAATTCTGAGAAGATTTTCTCCCATTTTCTGTTGGATCTCCAGGACAGGAAGTGACGGGAATTCTCCCCCTCTGGACACAGACAGCAAATTATAACCGAAAAGGGATTTTAAAGCTGAAGTTGTAAATCTATAAAACAGCAATTCTGCTATTGTTTTGCCTTCACCAATTCCTCCACTTTTTTCTTCTTATGAAAGCAGTCGAAGTGGCTCATTAGCCGCTGGATTGCTTTCAGGAGCAGCGGGAGGGGACATTCCCCCCCCCCCCCTTCCAGCCGCTTGCCAGTGTTTCCCGGGCTTACTGTTTTTACCGGCGCACCCGAGAAATGATCCGGTCGGCTGGTCACCAGATCGTCTCTGATCGCCTCTATGGCCTTGGAGGAAACAATTTTTTTTTTTTTAAAGCAAAAGATCAAAAGAAGCTTTTTTTTATCTTTAGGTTTAAAAGGTAAATAAGAGATTTGGGATGTTTTTGACCCCAGATTTCTCCATAAAGAGGACCTGTCATCCTTATTCCTTTTACAAGGGATGTTTACATTTCTTGTAATAGGAATAAAAGTGATAAAAAAAAAAGAGAACCGGACAGCGTTAAAATAAAAAATTAAATAAATTAGAAAAAAAAATGAAAGCGCCCCCATCCTTCCGTGCTCACGCACAGAAGCGAACGCATGCGTAAGTCGCACACGCCTATGTAAACGGTGTTCGCACCACACATGTGAGGTGTCGCCGCGATCGTTCGAGTGAGAGCAATAATTCTAGCCCTGGACCTCCTCTGTAACTCTAAACTGGTAACCTGTGGAAAAATTTAAAGCATCGCCTATGGGTTTTTTTAAGTACCGTAGTTTGGCGCCATTCGCAATTTTAAAGCGTGACATGTTAGGTATCTATTTATTCGGCGTAAAATCATCTTTCATATTTTATAAAAAAATTGGGTATATATTGTGTTTTTTTCTTTTATTAATTAAAGTGTATTTATTCCAAAAAAAATATGTTTGAAAAGCCGCTGTACAAAAACCATGTGACATAAAAAATTGCTACAACCCCCATTTTATTCTCTAGTAGGCATGTGCAGGTCGAAAAAATTAGCTTTGTTTTGATTCGTCATTTAAATAAATTAGTTTTGTTACATTCGTTACATTCGTTTTCGAGATTCAATACGTTCATTTGCTATTCGAATTCAAATTATTCGTCGGAATTTGAAAAATTCAACCACATCCGAAAAAAATGATCAAATCAGTATTCCAATTCGAAAACGCATTTGAATAATAATAAAAAAAAAATCCATTTAAATGCAGCTGTTGCATTAGTGTCAGGGTTGTACGTACCTGATCAGCGAGTCCGTTAGAGCAGAGGAAGGTCCCCCGTACGGATCCGACTCGCGGGCCCCTGGTAGTGCAGACAGGAGGCACGGGAGTGCAGAAGGGTAAGAGAGCCTGAGGCCTCGTACACACGGCCGAGATTCTCGTCAAAAGTTTTTCTTGGACAAGAAACTTGTCCCGGCCGAGTGTACACACGCTCGATTCAAAGAACCCGCGGTTCTTTGAATGGAGCGTACGCGGTGACGTCATCGACTACGACGAGCATGCGCTCGTCCCATTCGATGCCGTCGCCGCCATCTTGGTATACCCTACGTATGCCTAGGAAGCTACCGCGCATGCGTCGAATTCATTTCGAACATGCGCGGGCTTCCGGGAGGACAGGTAAGTGTACACACACACACTTTTCTCGTATTCTTTTCTATTCTATTCTCTTATTTTCTATTCTATTCTTTTCTATTTTTTTCAATTCTATTCAAATTCATTCTATTCGAAATTCGAATTTCTGAAGATGGTTATATTCTTTATATTTTATTCTATTCTATTGTTTTTCTATTCTGTTCTCTTATTTTCTATACTATTATTTTAACTTTTTTAGAAAATAATAGAAAAGAATCAAATAGAAAATAAGAAAGTGGGATAATTCTATATTAATTGTATAATAATTGTTTTTCAAATCTGTTCTTTTCTATTATTTTCAATTCTAATCTTTTCTATTCAAATTCATTCGATTTGAATTTCTGAAGACGGTTATATTCTTTATAATTTGTTCTATTCTATTGTCTTATTTTCTATTGTCTTATTTTCTATTATTTTAGCTTTTTTAGAAAATCGATTTTTTATTTTTATTTTTTTTAAAATCAAATTCGATTAAAAAAAAATTAAAATTTGATTCGAATTTGTTTTCAAATTTGAATCAAATTTTGCCTGAATTTCGGTTCATTATTTCGGATTCGTTTAATTTCATTACTGTTGTAATTTGTTAATTCGGGTACATCCGAATAACGAAGATTTGTCCGAATTTCGATTCGAAACAAAATTAACCCGCACATGTCTATTCTCTGGGGCCTTTTCTGAAAAATATATATAATGTTTGGGGGTTCTAAGTAATATTCTAGCAAAAAAAAATACAGATTTTTACTTGTAAAAAGTGTCAGAAAGAGGCGGCGTCTTCGAGCGATTATTAAATACGCCACTTAGCGCAAATAAACCCGGCGAGGTGAGTGGCGGCGTGAAATGTTTGTTTTTCCACAGAATCTTCTAAAATGGTAACAATGTTATCTTATGTGACATTCCGCAGTGGAAACATCTCCTGGGGGTGGAAACCTTCAACGTGGATTTCATTTATTTTTTTCGATTTTTACAAACCTCGGGTCACTCGCCGCGATCACGCCGGCGGTCACATGTTCGAATCGTTATCTAAATCCGCTCTTTGATGTCGAAATACTTTCAAAATACTTCCCGAGGATGCCGAAACTCGCTTTATTTTTGGAAACAAAATGTTACCAATGTGATAGAACTGGTTGCTGTAAAAATAGGACAAAGTTCCTCGATTACGTAAAATAACCGAAACACGAGACCCGGCTGGAGAGATTTCTTTGTATTTCCACCTCTGTTGGAGATTTGCTTATTTTTGAGACTTTGTATCAATTATTCATTTTTTTATGCACTGCTGACATGACATCATAGAAAGCAGTGGTATCCTTATTTATAGGCCAACAAAGATAACAAACAATGTCGTGTATTTACTAAAATAAAAGCTTTAAGAAGACCCCCGAAGTCGGAAGAGACCCCCGAAGTCGGAAGAAGACCCCTGAAGGCGGAAGAAGACCCCCGGAGCTGCCTAATAAATTACTTTAAAAAGCTGTCTAGTGTGTTTTTTTATTGACACTTTTCCCCCAGGTGCATAGGGTAGGGGTACGATGTACCCCATACTCATTCACATAGGGTGGGGGGGGCCGGGATCTGGGTGCTCCCTTATTAAAGGGGGCTCCCGGATTCTGATAAGCCCCCCGCTTCCGCAGACCCCGACAACCACCGACCAGGGTTGTCGGGAAGAGGCCCTTGTCCTCATCAACATGGGGGCAGGGTGCTTTGGGGTGGGCGCCCCCCTGCCCCAAAGCACCCACCCCCCACATGTTGAGGGCATGCGGCCTGGTATGGTTCAGGAGGGAGGGGTGGGGCGCTCGCTCTTCTCCAGCCCCTTTCCTGACTGGCCGGGCTGCGTGCTCGGATAAGGGTCTGGTATGGATTTTGGGGGGGACCCCCCACGCCCTTAAAATCCATACCAGACCTAAGGGCCTGGTATGCTCCTGGAGGGGAACCCATGATGGTTTTTTATTTAAAATTTGGCGTGGAGTTCCCCCTCATGATTCATACCAAATAGCAGCTCCGTGGGAAGGGTTTGGCTTAGAGCCGGTTCACAGAGGGGCGACTTCCTGTAAAGTTGCCTCTCTATGAAAGGGGATCCGACTTGGAGGCGACTTCCATTGAAATCTATGGGTACAAGTCGCCTACAAGTTGGATTGAAGTCGTACAGGAACCTTTTTTGAAGTCGGAGCGACTGCAGTAGTGTGCATTAAGACGACTCCATTCACTTCCATTAGTTTTAAAAACAGAGCGACTTGGGGCGACTTGAAGTCGGATCCCGAGTCGCCCCTGTGTGAACCGGCTCTTAGACCCCTTTCACACTTATACAACTTGTCCATCGATTTGTGATGACAAAGTAGCATGACAAGTCGTTTCCCATGATTTCCAATGACAACTATTCATATTAGTACGACTTCAGGTCGTTCCGACTTCAAAGTAGTCCCTGCACTACTTTGGTACGATTTTGATGCCACTTAGATCACTTTCACACTGAGGCGCTTTTCAGGCACTTTCACGCTAAAAACAGCACCTAAAAAGCTCACAAAAAATTATTTCCATTAAAATCAATGAATGCTTTCACACTGGGGCAGTGTGCTGGCAGGGCTGTGAAAAACTCCCTTCTCCATTGGAATTAATGGAAAGCTCTTCAAAAGCACCTGAAAAGCGCTTCAAAAGCGCTCAGTGTTTTTACTGGCAGTTTAGAAGCGCCTCAGTGTGAAAGTGGCCTTAGCCCTGGTTCACACTGGTGCGATTTGACATGTCAAATCGCATGTCAAATCGGCGAAATTTGCCACAAATTGCGGGCAATGGCACCGTCCTAATCGGTGCAACGCCATCTGCGGCGCTGCACCGATTACAAAAAGTAGTTTCTGTACTACTTTTTGCGATTTCAGCCGCGATTTACATTGACATCTGTTTCAGATGTCTTTGAAATCGTGGCTGAAATCGGGACTACCAGCAGGAGTGAAATCGTGCGAGTTCAGCTGAACTCGCAGGCTTCACTCCCGCAGCCCCAGGCATTTCCTAAAATCGCGGCCGCGAATCGCGGCAAAATCGTGGCCGCCAATCGCGGCAAAATCGCGGTAAAATCGCGCGACTTTCAAGTCGCACTAGTGTGAGAAGATAAGTTACAGAAAAAATATAAAAAAACAAACAAACAGTCAGAGCAGAATACTCCTAAGTAGGGATGAGCTTCGTGTTCGAGTCGAACATACGTTCGACTCGAACATTGGCTGTTCGATCGTTCGACGAAGATCGAACGATTTGGGCCGTTCGCGCCAAATTCGAGTGACGCGAACGGCCCACAATGCACTACGCCATCGCAGTGTCATCCAGGCGCTGTGATTGGCCAAGCATGCACTGTGACCCCGCATGCTTGGCCAATCACAGCGCCGGCAGCGAGGAGAGCAATGATTGGCCACAGGCAGGATGCCTGTGGCCAATTATTGCTGAGGGTGTTTAGTACACGCCCCACACTATAAAAGGCCGCCAGCACGGCGGCCTAGTGTAGTGTGTTCCGGAGCAGGGATAGAGTAGCATAGGCAGGGACAGTGACTGTTATTTCTTTCTTGCTTAACCTGGATTCCTTTAGTTTAGGGAAAGAGAAGGATAGGTAGGGAGAGTGTCAGTGTGTTTTGTGCTTCTGCTATAGTGTGCTTAAAAAAAACATTTATTCTAGGGACAGAAAACTCTAGGTAGGGACAGTGTCAGTTTCTTTCACTCTGCAAGTCCTTGTTTCCAGGGACCTGTAAGGACAGTGAGTTAATTGTCCTTGTGCTATATTGTGCTTAAAAAAAACATTTATTCTAGGGACAGAAAACTCTAGGTAGGGACAGTGTCAGTTTCTTTCACTCTGCAAGTCCTTGTTTCCAGGGACCTGTAAGGACAGTGAGTTAATTGTCCTTGTGCTATATTGTGATTAAAAAAAACATTTATTCTAGGGACAGAAAACTCTAGGTAGGGACAGTGTCAGTTTCTTTCACTCTGCAAGTCCTTGTTTCCAGGGACCTGTAAGGACAGTGAGTTAATTTTCCTTGTGCTATATTGTGATTAAAAAAAACATTTATTCTAGGGACAGAAAACTCTAGGTAGGGACAGTGTCAGTTTCTTTCACTCTGCAAGTCCTTGTTTCCAGGGACCTGTAAGGACAGTGAGTTAATTTTCCTTGTGCTATATTGTGATTAAAAAAAACATTTATTCTAGGGACAGAAAACTCTAGGTAGGGACAGTGTCAGTTTCTTTCACTCTGCAAGTCCTTGTTTCCAGGGACCTGTAAGGACAGTGAGTTAATTTTCCTTGTGCTATATTGTGATTAAAAAAAACATTTATTCTAGGGACAGAAAACTCTAGGTAGGGACAGTGTCAGTTTCTTTCACTCTGCAAGTCCTTGTTTCCAGGGACCTGTAAGGACAGTGAGTTAATTTTCCTTGTGCTATATTGTGATTAAAAAAAACATTTTTTCTAGGGACAGAAAACTGTAGGTAGGGAGAGTGTTTTTTTTCTTTCACTCTGCAAGTCCTTGTTTCCAGGGACCTGTAAGGACAGTGAGTTAATTTTCCTTGTGCTATATTGTGATTAAAAAAAACATTTTTTCTAGGGACAGAAAACTCTAGGTAGGGAGAGTGTTTTTTTTCTTTCACTCTGCAAGTCCTTGTTTCCAGGGACCTGTAAGGACAGTGAGTTAATTTTCCTTGTGCTATATTGTGATTAAAAAAAACATTTTTTCTAGGGACAGAAAACTCTAGGTAGGGAGAGTGTTTTTTTTCTTTCACTCTGCAAGTCCTTGTTTCCAGGGACCTGTAAGGACAGTGAGTTAATTGTCCTTGTGCTATATTGTGCTTAAAAAAAACATTTTTTCTAGGGACAGAAAACTCTAGGTAGGGAGAGTGTTTTTTTTTTTTCACTCTGCAAGTCCTTGTTTCCAGGGACCTGTAAGGACAGTGAGTTAATTGTCCTTGTGCTATATTGTGCTTAAAAAAAACATTTATTCTAGGGACAGAAAACTCTAGGTAGGGACAGTGTCAGTTTCTTTCACTCTGCAAGTCCTTGTTTCCAGGGACCTGTAAGGACAGTGAGTTAATTTTCCTTGTGCTATATTGTGATTAAAAAAAACATTTTTTCTAGGGACAGAAAACTGTAGGTAGGGAGAGTGTTTTTTTTCTTTCACTCTGCAAGTCCTTGTTTCCAGGGACCTGTAAGGACAGTGAGTTAATTTTCCTTGTGCTATATTGTGATTAAAAAAAACATTTTTTCTAGGGACAGAAAACTCTAGGTAGGGAGAGTGTTTTTTTTCTTTCACTCTGCAAGTCCTTGTTTCCAGGGACCTGTAAGGACAGTGAGTTAATTTTCCTTGTGCTATATTGTGATTAAAAAAAACATTTTTTCTAGGGACAGAAAACTCTAGGTAGGGAGAGTGTTTTTTTTCTTTCACTCTGCAAGTCCTTGTTTCCAGGGACCTGTAAGGACAGTGAGTTAATTGTCCTTGTGCTATATTGTGCTTAAAAAAAACATTTATTCTAGGGACAGAAAACTCTAGGTAGGGACAGTGTCAGTTTCTTTCACTCTGCAAGTCCTTGTTTCCAGGGACCAGTAAGGACAGTGAGTTAATTGTCCTTGTGCTATATTGTGATTAAAAAAAACATTTATTCTAGGGACAGAAAACTCTAGGTAGGGACAGTGTCAGTTTCTTTCACTCTGCAAGTCCTTGTTTCCAGGGACCTGTAAGGACAGTGAGTTAATTTTCCTTGTGCTATATTGTGATTAAAAAAAACATTTTTTCTAGGGACAGAAAACTGTAGGTAGGGAGAGTGTTTTTTTTCTTTCACTCTGCAAGTCCTTGTTTCCAGGGACCTGTAAGGACAGTGAGTTAATTGTCCTTGTGCTATATTGTGCTTAAAAAAAACATTTATTCTAGGGACAGAAAACTCTAGGTAGGGACAGTGTCAGTTTCTTTCACTCTGCAAGTCCTTGTTTCCAGGGACCTGTAAGGACAGTGAGTTAATTTTCCTTGTGCTATATTGTGATTAAAAAAAACATTTATTCTAGGGACAGAAAACTCTAGGTAGGGACAGTGTCAGTTTCTTTCACTCTGCAAGTCCTTGTTTCCAGGGACCTGTAAGGACAGTGAGTTAATTTTCCTTGTGCTATATTGTGATTAAAAAAAACATTTATTCTAGGGACAGAAAACTCTAGGTAGGGACAGTGTCAGTTTCTTTCACTCTGCAAGTCCTTGTTTCCAGGGACCTGTAAGGACAGTGAGTTAATTTTCCTTGTGCTATATTGTGATTAAAAAAAACATTTATTCTAGGGACAGAAAACTCTAGGTAGGGACAGTGTCAGTTTCTTTCACTCTGCAAGTCCTTGTTTCCAGGGACCTGTAAGGACAGTGAGTTAATTTTCCTTGTGCTATATTGTGATTAAAAAAAACATTTTTTCTAGGGACAGAAAACTGTAGGTAGGGAGAGTGTTTTTTTTCTTTCACTCTGCAAGTCCTTGTTTCCAGGGACCTGTAAGGACAGTGAGTTAATTTTCCTTGTGCTATATTGTGATTAAAAAAAACATTTTTTCTAGGGACAGAAAACTCTAGGTAGGGAGAGTGTTTTTTTTCTTTCACTCTGCAAGTCCTTGTTTCCAGGGACCTGTAAGGACAGTGAGTTAATTTTCCTTGTGCTATATTGTGATTAAAAAAAACATTTTTTCTAGGGACAGAAAACTCTAGGTAGGGAGAGTGTTTTTTTTCTTTCACTCTGCAAGTCCTTGTTTCCAGGGACCTGTAAGGACAGTGAGTTAATTGTCCTTGTGCTATATTGTGCTTAAAAAAAACATTTTTTCTAGGGACAGAAAACTCTAGGTAGGGAGAGTGTTTTTTTTTTTCACTCTGCAAGTCCTTGTTTCCAGGGACCTGTAAGGACAGTGAGTTAATTGTCCTTGTGCTATATTGTGCTTAAAAAAAACATTTATTCTAGGGACAGAAAACTCTAGGTAGGGACAGTGTCAGTTTCTTTCACTCTGCAAGTCCTTGTTTCCAGGGACCTGTAAGGACAGTGAGTTAATTTTCCTTGTGCTATATTGTGATTAAAAAAAACATTTATTCTAGGGACAGAAAACTCTAGGTAGGGACAGTGTCAGTTTCTTTCACTCTGCAAGTCCTTGTTTCCAGGGACCTGTAAGGACAGTGAGTTAATTTTCCTTGTGCTATATTGTGATTAAAAAAAACATTTATTCTAGGGACAGAAAACTCTAGGTAGGGACAGTGTCAGTTTCTTTCACTCTGCAAGTCCTTGTTTCCAGGGACCTGTAAGGACAGTGAGTTAATTTTCCTTGTGCTATATTGTGATTAAAAAAAACATTTATTCTAGGGACAGAAAACTCTAGGTAGGGACAGTGTCAGTTTCTTTCACTCTGCAAGTCCTTGTTTCCAGGGACCTGTAAGGACAGTGAGTTAATTTTCCTTGTGCTATATTGTGATTAAAAAAAACATTTTTTCTAGGGACAGAAAACTGTAGGTAGGGAGAGTGTTTTTTTTCTTTCACTCTGCAAGTCCTTGTTTCCAGGGACCTGTAAGGACAGTGAGTTAATTTTCCTTGTGCTATATTGTGATTAAAAAAAACATTTTTTCTAGGGACAGAAAACTCTAGGTAGGGAGAGTGTTTTTTTTCTTTCACTCTGCAAGTCCTTGTTTCCAGGGACCTGTAAGGACAGTGAGTTAATTTTCCTTGTGCTATATTGTGATTAAAAAAAACATTTTTTCTAGGGACAGAAAACTCTAGGTAGGGAGAGTGTTTTTTTTCTTTCACTCTGCAAGTCCTTGTTTCCAGGGACCTGTAAGGACAGTGAGTTAATTGTCCTTGTGCTATATTGTGCTTAAAAAAAACATTTTTTCTAGGGACAGAAAACTCTAGGTAGGGAGAGTGTTTTTTTTTTTCACTCTGCAAGTCCTTGTTTCCAGGGACCTGTAAGGACAGTGAGTTAATTGTCCTTGTGCTATATTGTGCTTAAAAAAAACATTTATTCTAGGGACAGAAAACTCTAGGTAGGGACAGTGTCAGTTTCTTTCACTCTGCAAGTCCTTGTTTCCAGGGACCTGTAAGGACAGTGAGTTAATTTTCCTTGTGCTATATTGTGATTAAAAAAAACATTTTTTCTAGGGACAGAAAACTGTAGGTAGGGAGAGTGTTTTTTTTCTTTCACTCTGCAAGTCCTTGTTTCCAGGGACCTGTAAGGACAGTGAGTTAATTTTCCTTGTGCTATATTGTGATTAAAAAAAACATTTTTTCTAGGGACAGAAAACTCTAGGTAGGGAGAGTGTTTTTTTTCTTTCACTCTGCAAGTCCTTGTTTCCAGGGACCTGTAAGGACAGTGAGTTAATTGTCCTTGTGCTATATTGTGCTTAAAAAAAACATTTTTTCTAGGGACAGAAAACTCTAGGTAGGGAGAGTGTTTTTTTTTTTTCACTCTGCAAGTCCTTGTTTCCAGGGACCTGTAAGGACAGTGAGTTAATTGTCCTTGTGCTATATTGTGCTTAAAAAAAACATTTATTCTAGGGACAGAAAACTCTAGGTAGGGACAGTGTCAGTTTCTTTCACTCTGCAAGTCCTTGTTTCCAGGGACCTGGAGAGACATTGAGTGAATTGTCCTTGTGCTATATTGTGATTAAAAAAAACATTTATTCTAGGGACAGAAAACTCTAGGTAGGGACAGTGTCAGTTTCTTTCACTGTGAAAGTCCTTGTTTCAAGGGACAGAGAAGGACACCTGAAGGTAGCCCTTATTGCTTTTTTCCCATCTCCCTGCAGGCCATCTATTAGAATGTCTGGAAGGCAAACAAGGAGAGGCAGACAGTCAGGAGGCAATAAAAGAGGGCAAGCAGGCTCTGTGTCTGGGGGCAACAGTGCTGGTCGTGGACGCGGTGCATTGTCATCAGCACATGGCCATGGGACACGCTTGTCCTTCTTTTCGGCAGCTGGACATGTTGAGCCACATCATGCCGAAGACTTGGTAGAGTGGATGACCAAGCCCTCCTCCTCCTCCTCATCCTCTCTCACCCAGGCTCAGGGTACTGGAAAAGCAGCTGCCAAAGCGTCGTCTTCCCTGGTATCAATGTCAGACAAATCATCAGTCACTCCTTCCCTAGACCCACCATGTCCTCCTCCTGAGGAGTCCCCCGAACTGTTTCAGCACAGTGTTGGGTACATGCTCCAGGAGGATGCCCAGCGTTTCGAAGGGTCTGATGATGAAACCCAGCTAGAGGAAGGCAGTAGCGTGAGAGCAGACAGAGGGGATGCTCAAGAAGGACACCAATCTGGCAGTCATGTTCCAGCAGCTGCAGCATACTGCCAGATTGGCTCCAGTGATGAGGAGGGAGGGGATGATGAGGTCAATGACTCCACGTGGGTGCCTAATAGGAGAGAGGAGGAGGAGGAGGATGAGGAGGAGGCACATCTCCAACGAGGCAGGATGCCCTTTGGTGGCCAGCGTAAGGGCAGTACACCGACGGAATCACACCGCAGAGCTCCGCCTGTGCAGGGCGCTGCCTCTGCCCGTCATTCAAAAAGTTCTTTGGTGTGGGCCTTTTTTGAGGCTAGTGCATCAGATCGCACAGCTGCTGTTTGCAACATATGTCTCAAGCGTATATCGCGTGGCCAAAACATCAGCCGCTTGGGTACCACATGCCTGACCAGACATATGTTGACCTGCCATGCAGCTCGTTGGCAAGCCTACCTCAAAGACCCACACCAAAGAACCAAGCGGACCTCTCCTTGCACCGCATCAGCTGGGATCTCCAACCCCACTATAACTTCAGTCCTCTCTGAAACATGCACTGAGAGGAATGAAGGTGTAGAATTAGGTGTGTCACAGCCAAGTACTTGCGCCCACTCTGCTAGCAGTACACCGACGTCCGATTCTAGCAGGCAAATTTCCCTGCCCCAGCTGCTGGACCGTCGAAAGAAGTTCACTCCCAGCCATCCACATGCCCAGCGGTTGAATGCTAGCTTGGCTAAATTGCTAGCGCTTCAACTGCTGCCTTTTCAGTTGGTAGACTCGGCCCCCTTCCGTGAGTTTGTGCAATGTGCGGTTCCTCAGTGGCAGGTTCCCAAACGCCACTTTTTCTCACGGAAGGCTATTCCGGCTCTCTACCGGCATGTGGAAGGCAATGTCTTGGCCTCGCTGGACAGGGCGGTCAGCGGTAAGGTGCATATTACCGCTGACTCATGGTCCAGCAGGCATGGACAGGGACGTTACCTTTCTTTCACGGCCCATTGGGTCACTCTTTTGGCAGCTGGGAAGGATTCAGGACAAGGTGCAGTAGTGTTGGAGGTTGTCCCACCGCCACGCCTCCAAAATGCTACTACTGGTTGTGACACACCTCTCTCCTCCACCCCCTCCTCTTCTTCTTCCTCCATGGCCTCTTCCTGTGGTTTGTCCTATGAACCAGCGGTGCTCCGTAGCCGTTCACGGGGCTACGCAAGTACGCAGGCAAAAAGATGCCATGCCGTGCTTGCGCTGGTGTGTTTGGGGGACAGAAGCCACACTGGGGCAGAGGTCCTGTCTGCTCTGCAGGGCCAGGCCGAGAGGTGGTTGACGCCACGCCAGCTTAAGCCAGGAATGGTGGTTTGCGACAATGGCACCAACCTCCTCTCCGCCCTCCGACAGGGACAACTGACCCATGTGCCCTGTGTGGCTCACGTCCTTAACCTGGTGGTGCAGCGCTTCTTGGGCAGGTACCCGGGCTTACAGGATGTCCTGAGGCAGGCCAGGAAAGTCTGTGTGCATTTCCGCAGATCTTATAATGCCAGTGCTCGCCTGGCTGAGCTGCAAAAGGAGTTGAACCTGCCCAAGAACCGCCTTATATGTGACATGCCCACCAGGTGGAACTCAACGTTGGCCATGCTGCAGCGGCTGCACACGCAGCAGAGGGCCATCAATGAGTACCTGTGCGACTACGGCACCAGGACAGGGTCAGGGGAGCTTGGTTTTTTTTCTCCACGCCAGTGGGGCATGATCAGGGATGCATGCACTGTCCTGGCACCATTTGAGGAGGCCACGAGGATGGTGAGCAGTGACAGTGCATGCATCAGTGACACTGTACCTCTTGTCCACCTGTTGGAGCACACGCTGCGTGGAATAATGGACAGGGCACTTGAGGCAGAACAGAGGCAGGAAGAGGAGGACTTCCTTGCCTCTCAAGGCCCCCTTTACCCAGACAGTGTTCCTTCTGTCCCACCCATCGCACAGGAAGAGGAGGAGGAGGAGGAGGAGGAGGAGGAGGAGGAGGATTGTGTCAGCATGGAGGTGGAGGCTGGCACTCAGCATCATCAGCAGCAGTCTTTTAGGGATGATTTACAGTCCCAAGAAACCAGTGGACTTGTACGTGGCTGGGAGGAGGTGGCTGCGGATCATGTCGTCCTTAGTGACCCAGAGGACTCCGGAGCGAATGCCTCAGCAAACCTACGCTGCATGGCCTCCCTGATCCTGCAAAGTCTGCGGAAGGATCCTCGTATTCTTCGGATCAAGGAGAGGGACCATTACTGGCTGGCCACTCTCCTTGATCCACGGTACAAGGGTAAGGTTGCGGACCTTATGTTACCGTCGCAGAGGGAGCAGAGGATGAGACAACTCCGGGAGGCCTTGCAGAAAGGTCTGTGCAACGCGTTCCCAGAGACTGGGAGGTTGCAAACTCCTGGTCCTGGACAACGAGTTGCTGAGGCTTCGGCCAGTCAAAGAAGGAGCGGTGGGGAAGGTGGCCGTCTGACCGATGCGTTCAGACAATTCTTTAGTCCGCAGCCCCAAAGTATGATCGGTTCCAGCAACCATCGCCAGCGTCTGATAAACATGGTGCAGGAATATCTAGGGGCAAGGTCAGACTTGGACACCTTCCCCACCGAAAATCCTCTGGCTTACTGGGTCTTGAGGATGGATCACTGGCCAGAGCTTGCACAGTATGCAATTGAGCTACTGGCCTGTCCTGCATCCAGCGTTCTTTCGGAACGCACATTCAGTGCTGCTGGAGGATTTGTCACGGATCACAGGGTGCGCCTGTCCACCGACTCGGTTGATCGACTGACTTTCATCAAGATGAACCAGTCTTGGATCACCACCAGCTACCACACACCTGATGCTGATATAACAGACTAATTGATTTTAAAATGTCACATCCCTTCAAGACTGATGCTGATGCTGAGTGCCTGTGCTGTTATGTTGACTGGCTATCCTCCTCCTCCGAGTCCTCAATGATACGATTGATGATGATAGCTTGGAAGATCATTTTTGTTTATGGGTGCCGCCACCAGTGCCTAACGCCCAATTTTTCAGCCCCTGTTTAACAGGGGCGTGTAATTACAATTTTTGAAGCAATACTTTGCAACAGGGCTCATTGCTGTGCTCCAAGTACAGTATCTGTGAGGAGTTGCAGTGTTGTGCCACCAGTGCCTAAGGCCCAATTTTTCAGCCCCTGTTTAACAGGGGCGTGTCATTACAATTTTTGAAGCAATACTTTGCAACAGGGCTCATTGCTGTGCTCCAAGTACAGTATCTGTGAAGGGTTGCAGTGTTGTGCCACCAGTGCCTAAGGCCCAATTTTTCAGCCCCTGTTCAACAGGGGCATGTAATTACAATTCTTGATCTAATAATTCACAGCAGGGCCCATTGCTGCACCCACCAAGAGTAACTGTCAGGGCTTACAGTGTTGTGGCACCAGCACCACCATCAAAGGCCCAATTTTTACTACCACTGTTCAACAATTATATGTAATTAAAATTCCTGATATAATAGTTGACAGCAGGGCGTTCCAGCACCAACCAAGAGTAACTGTGAGTGCTTACAGTGTTGTGCCAACACCAACAACTAAGGGGCCTATTTCTGCAGAGTATATACGGCAGGTCCCTACTTTCAAACATCCAACTTACAAACGACTCCTACTTGCAAACGCAAGAAGACAACAGGAAGTGAGAGGAAATCTACCACTAGGAAGGAAAATTCTCTCCTGTAAGAATAAATATGGGAGAAAGGTGTCTCCTCTGTACTGATGCTTTATCAGCAATCCTTGTTTCAAGAAAAACACCACATTTCAAAAACAGTTGTCATTAGGACGGAAAGTGAGGTGAAATGTTCTGAACAGGGGCACAGACAGCAAAACAAATGTTACAGGGGTGATAACCCTTACCTATGTTTTCCAAAAAGTTTAAAAATAGATTTTTGGTCTGGAGCTACACTTCAACAATGTACCTGTTCAAAATTACAAACAGATTCTACATAAGAACAAACCTACAGTCCCTGTCTTGTATGCACCGCCTGTATACGGCTGTTCAGAGTATATAGGGCCTTTTTTATTTTATGTGCGGGGTTCCCCTTAATATCCATACAAGACCCAAAGGGGCTGGTAATGGGCTGGGGTAGGGGGGGGGTCATGGGGTAGCTATGCCATTTTTCTTAAAGATTTTCATCCATATTACCGGGACCAGACATTACATTAAAGCCGCAAGCAGTTTTAAATGGCTTTTTTTTCCTTTAGAAGTGTCATTTTGTGCAGGGACAGTTCTAAACACGGGAAACACGTGGCACTTCACAGGCATACTTTAGACACCCCCCAGGTACGATATTTAAAGGAATATTTGACTTTTTTTTTTTCACTTTATGCATCATTAAAATGACTGCTCCCGGAAAACGACCGTTTTTAAAACTTATTTTTGCATTGATACATGTCCCCTGGTGCAGAACCCGGGTTCCCAAACCCTTTTTAGGACAATAACATGCATAATAGTTTTTATAATTAGCACTTTAGAATTCGAACGTTCGCATCCATTGTATTTAATAGGGTTCTAATGTTCGTTCGAACTTTCGGTCCGTTCGCGGGTTCTGGTGCGAACCGAACCCGGGGGTGTTCGGCTCATCACTACTCCTAAGGCCCAGTTCACACTTGTGCTATGCGAGAACCCTGCAAATCCACTGCGGCTTCCCGCACCGCACCCGACTCGCACTGCGGTTCACACTGCCCTATGCAAACTGCTGGGAAGTGTCATTATATCATAACGACACCCCCATTTAAGCTCGCGTATCACACTGCGACTGACAGTTCGGACATGAATCGGATCACATAGGTGCGATCCGATTCTGTTCCGAACAGAAAAAAGGGGTCCTGTGCGTGTTCGGATCGAATGCGGTGCGATATCAGCCTTTCTATCTGTAGGGCTGAAATCGCACCGCACAGACATCGCATGTGATGTGAACAGCAGTGCGCTGCGAATTACATGCGATGTCTGGCATCGCACAAGTGAAAACCGGCCCTAAGACTCAATCTGACCCTTTCCACTCCTCTGAATAGAGATCTGTGGTGGATCGCTTTTCGCAGGGCGTTTGACAGGCAGCGAGGAGGAGATATGTTGCCTCCTTTCCGCCTGTTTTAACCCTGAAAATGCAACCCCACCATGTCGCAACCATGTGCATTGCACACAGTTGCGGGGCAGTTGTGACAAGGTCACTTGAATGGGTCACGTTCAGCGGCAGTACTGCCCACCCAATGTGACAGGGGGGTTTCATTTTTTCCATTACAGTTCTAAGCGGCTGCATGTCCCTGTTTAGGTTGGTGATTAAGGGGGGCAGTAAAACCATTCCAAAGAAAAGAGAGATACAGAGTAACATTGTTTATACACAATGTTCAGACAGGAGATAGAGAGATACAAAGTAACATTATTAAACATTGATCAGATGGGAGATAGAGATACAATGAAACATTGTTTATAAACATTGATCAGATGGGAGATAGATACAAATAAACATTGTTTATAAACATTGTTCAGACAGGAGCTAGAGAGATACATTGTGACATTGTTTAGACAAGAAATAGAGAGCTACAAAGAAACATTGTGTATAAACATTGAGAGATTGGGAGATAGTGAGATACAAAGTACCATTGTTTATAAATATTGTTCAGACAGGAGATAGAGAGATACCAATTTAATTTTTTTTATATTAACATTGTTTAGACAGGAAATAGATACAAAGTAACATTGTTTATGAACATTGTTCAGGCAGGAGATAGAGAGATACAAAGTAACATTGTTTACAAACATTGTTCAGACAGGTGCTAGAGAGATACAAAGTAACATTGTTTATGAACATTGTTCAGGCAGGAGATAGATACAAAGTAAAACATTTTTCTAAACATTGTTTAGACAGGAAATAGAGAGATACAAAGTAACATTGTTTACAAACATTGTTCATACAGGAGATAGAAAGATACAAAGTCAAAAAAATATAAACATAGTTTAGACAGGAAATAGATACAAAGTAACATTGTTTATGAACGATGTTTAGACAGGAGATAGAGAGATACGAAGTAGCATTGCTCAGACCAGACATTAGTGGGCACAAGGGAAGGGAGTTCCAGAACTGACAGAACTTCCCTGCACCTGGAGAGACACAGATGAGGAGTACAGCCGGCCATAGAAGTGCATTAATGTTCCCACTTGTAGAGATCTCAGTGCTCTCTGAGTCTCTTGCATTGGTCTCTACTAGGGATGAGCGAACCCGAACTGTAAAGTTCGGGTTCGTACCGGACTTTTGGGTTTTTGGTACCCGGACCCGAACCCGAAAAATGTACTGTATGTTCGGGTTCGGTGTTCGGCAATGTAATGGCGCATTTTAAAAATCTGCAGGGCAGCCAATCAACATTTGTTTAACGTGTGTGCCCTTAGAAGCCATCACAGCCATGCCTACTAATGGCATGGCTGTGATTGGCCAGTGCAGCATGTGACCCAGCCTCTATATAATCTAGAGGCACACAGCACAGCACGTCACTCTGCTTTAGATAGTGTAGGGAAAGGTTGCTGCTGCTGCTGCTGCTTTGAGGGAGAGAATTAGATAGGAGTCCTGATTCAGAAATCAAATTACTCAGCGATCTACCTTGCTTTTGTTGTGTGGGTGCCGTGCACAATCTTTTCACCCTGCCCTGAGCCCAGTGCCAGAGAAAAGATAACTTTTATCCGTCTGTTAGTTAGGTTGGCGTTGGCGGGAATTTTATGCAAACTCAGTGCACCAGCACTGCATATGTTACTGTGAGATACACACTTTAGATACTGTTCTCCTATTCTGCTCTTCAAAAAAAATAAAAAATTTAGGGCAAAAAACATTTTTTTGGTGCGTTTTCTGCATACACCTACACCGCCACATCCACCGCCACCTGAACCTCCTACTCCATATGGACCTCGTCCTCCTAGGTCAAGATTATTATTTTTTATTTTTATGTATTTTATGTTATTTTAACCACTTCCCTACCCAGTCATAGTCAAATGACGTCCACAGATGGGATCTCCCATCCTGGGTGGACGTCATATGACGTCCTCAGCTTTGAGGGGGGATATCTGAATGATGGGTGCAGCTACAGGCATCATTCAGATATCTTTTTCTTGTGCTGGCGATTCTGCGCACCATAAGAATGATCATAGCGGCGGTTCTGCCGCTTGATCGTTCTTATAGGCGGCGGGAGGGGACATCCCGCCCCTCCCGCCGCCATCCGGTGCTTCTCCGGGCTCTCCCGTGCCATCGGGGACCCGGAGAGAATCGTCGGCACCGGTGGTGGGTCACGTGATGAGCATAGAGATGACTGGTGACCAGATGGTCACCAGTCATCTCTATGATCGTCGGAGGCCCGGGCGCGATGTGATGAGGTCACGCCCGTGTCCTCAAATGTAAACAAAGCCGCCATTGCGGCTGTAAGTATGAGATCAGTGAAAAATTTTTAACTGATCTCATGCTTTCCAGCCTGGAGGAGAGATGTGGGGTCTTATTGACCCCGCATCTCTCCATAAAGAGGACCTGTCACACACATTCCTATTACAAGGGATGTTTACATTCCTTGTAATAGGAATAAAAGTGATCAAAAAATAAAAAAATATAAAAGAAGTGTTAAAAAAAATAAGTAAAAAATAAAAAATAATAATAATAAAAAAAAATTAAAACGCCCCTGTCCCCGGTAGCTCGCGATCAGAGGCGAACACACACGTAAGTCCCGCCCACATATGTAAACGCCGTTCAAACCACATATGCGAGGTATCGCCGCGTGCGTTAGAGCGCGTGCAACAATTCTAGCACTAGACCTCCTCTTTAACTCTAACCTGGTAACCTGTAAAAAAAATTAAAGCGTCGCCTATGGAGATTTTTAAGTACCGAAGTTTGGCGCCATTCCATGAGTGTACGCAATTTTAAAGTGTGACATGTTAGGTATCTATTTACTCAGCGTAACATAATCTTTCGAAAAATTGGGCTAATTTTACTGTTTTGTTATTTTTTAATTCATGAAACCATTTTTTTCCCCAAAAAAGGCGTTTGAAAAATTATTGCGCAAATACCGTGCAAGAAAAAAAGTTGCAATGACCGTCATTTTATTTCCTAGGGTGTCTGCTAAAAAAACATATATAATATTTAGGGGTTCTGAGTAATTTTCTAGCAAAAGAATGATGATTTGTACATGTAGGAGAGAAGTGCCAGAATAGGCCCGGTATTGATGTGGTAAAAAATGGTAAAAAAAAGCCCGGTGTTGAAGTGATTAAGTTATAATTTCCCTATCCACATTTGTTTGCAGAGCACTTGCCATGCTCTTAACAACATTTTGCTGCCATTTGCAGCCCTCTAGCCCTTGCCATTACTTTTTTAGAGCCATTTTAGTCCTCAAAAGTTCGGGTCCCCATTGACTTCAATGGGGTGCGGGTTCGGGGTCAAGTTCGGGTGCGGAACTCGAACTTTTTTCCGAAGTTCGGCCGAACCCGTCGAACCCAAACACTTAGGTGTCCACTCAACCCCAGTCTCTACCTGTGTAGGTGCGTACAATGGATCTCCTGAATGGGAATGGCCCCCAAGTGGATAAGTCAAGTGATTAAAAGATATTTACATAGTTAGTCAGGTTGAAAAAAAGTCCATCCAGTTCAACCAAAAAAAAAAAAAAATACTTTGAACGGCTGGGGACTGAGCTTTGTCACCCCATTTCAGAATATGGAGAATAATCCACTTTCAGGATCCCCATGTACTGGAACTTTGTTGGGGGGGCGCGAAGGGGGACAAAGACTATCACAGACTTCAATCATGAAATTTATCTTTGATTTTGCTCATAGATACAATTTATTTTCCTCAATAACCAATCAGGGTCACTGCTGCGGCGTGCAATCACTGTATGGGAGAACATGGGACCTCTCCGGTGTTTACATTGGTTTTTTGGCACCCAGGGCCCAGCATGTACCATCAGGAGGGAGTTTATAAATAGAGAGTACACAATTGAGCTTGGAGTAGCTGGGAGCGAAGCATAAAGCACTTGAATGTCAGAGATAAAATAACAGCTTGACTCACCCACACCCAAGAATGTACTCATTGTTTGGACAGGGGTGAGCGACACGGAGAGAAGAGACCCCAGGCGGTGGTTTAACCCTTTGCGGGTCATGGGCCCAAAAGGAACTCTTATAAAAAACTGTTTACAGAAACTCTTTTGAAGTCCCGAGCTTGGGAAGAGAGCGCTTAAAAGGAAAACTAGAGTGGATGTTACCTGAATGTCGTGGTTTTAACATTTTAACTTATCTGATTTTTTTCTCCAATATTTTGGGTACTGTATATAGTCATATATAACTGCTCCCCCTAGTGGTCATCTGTATATCAGGGAAAAGGATAAGCATCCCTGCTAAAGGACTGCTGAGACATGATTGGTTAACATTTAGGCCCCTTGCACATGAGTCGTCCAGCTGCTGTCTGTCCCTCCTGGTGTTTAAGTGTGCCCCCCCTCCCCCCCAAGTGTTTTAGCGCACCCGGGAGAGACAGGTGCAGAATCAGGTATGCGGGTACCACTAGTCGGGACAGTTAATCTGTGCTCCCCCCCCCCTATGTGATTTAGCGCACCCGGGAAGGACAGGTGCAGGATCAGGATCGGGTACCACGACTCGGGACAGTCCCTCTCCCCCCCAAGTGTTTTAGCGCACCCGGGAGAGACAGGTGCAAAATCAGGTATGCGGGTACCACTAGTCGGGACAGTCCATCTGTGCTCCCCCCCCTATGTGATTTAGTGCACCCGGGAGGGACAGGTGCAGGATCAGGATCGGGTACCACGACTCGGGACAGTCCCTCTGCCCCCCCAAGTGTTTTAGCGCACCCGGGAGGGACAGGTGCAGGATCAGGATTGGGTAGCACTACTCGGGACAGTCCCTCTCCCCCCCCAAGTGTTTTAGCGCACCCGGGAAGGACAGGTGCAGGATCAGGCATGCGGGTACCACTACTCGGGACAGTCCCTCTGCCCCCCTCCCCAAGTGATTTAGCACACCCGGGAGGGACAGGTGCAGGATCAGGCATGCGGGTACCACTACTCGGGACAGTCCCTCTGCCCCCCTCCCCAAGTGATTTAGCACACCCGGGAGGGACAGGTGCAGGATCAGGATCGGGTACCACTACTCGGGACAGTCCCTCTGCCCCCCTCCCCAAGTGTTTTAGCGCACCCGGGAGGGACAGGTGCAGGATCAGGCATGCGGGTACCACTACTCGGGACAGTCCCTCTGCCCCCCTCCCCAAGTGTTTTAGCGCACCCGGGAGGGACAGGTGCAGGATCAGGCATGCGGGTACCACTACTCGGGACAGTCCCTCTGCCCCCCTCCCCAAGTGTTTTAGCGCATCCGGGAGGGACAGGTGCAGGATCAGGCATGCGGGTACCACTACTCGGGACAGTCCCTCTGCCCCCCTCCCCAAGTGATTTAGCACACCCAGGAGGGACAGGTGCAGGATCAGGCATGCGGGTACCACTACTTGGGACAGTCCCTCTGCCCCCCTCCCCAAGTGATTTAGCACACCCGGGAGGGACGAGTGCAGGATCAGGATCGGGTACCACTACTCGGAACAGCATTCAGCCCCATAGACTTTGACAGGCCGAAGGTTAACATTTAGGTCCCTTGCACACGGGGTCATCTACCTGCTGTGTGTCCCTCCTGGTGTTTTAGGTGGGACAGTTTCCCTGTGCATCCCAACCAGTGTTACAGTGCGCCCAGGAGGGACAGGTACAGCGCTGGGTCCCTAAATACGAGTACCGCTCGGGATAGCATTTAGCCCCATAGACTTTGACAGGCTGCAGGTGGCAGGGCTGGACACTGTGACTGTTTCTTCCCAGGCACACTAAAATGCACAGCAGCTTGACGACCCCCCGTGTTTGGGGCCTGAATTGTAACCAAGAATATCCCAGCAGTCCTTTACCAAGGATGCTAATACCTTTCTATTTTAAACAGATGGCCACTAGAGGGAGCAGTTTAGAATATTTTTTTTTAAGTCCAAATCCGTGTTTCTTAAAAACATATAAAAATAAAGATTGCCTAGTAGATTTAAAAGTTAAAAATGCAGCTCATCCTGCAATACGCACCACCATTTCAGTGCTGTCTTCCGCAGACTCACTGCTCTCCAATCCAGTGTCAGTTTTTTCTTCTGGGTCGACTGTCATTCAACCCATTTCATGAACCCGCCCCCGAGGGGCATGTCATTATGAAAGACTGGACTCGTATTAGTCCTGGACAGTGTGGTGCCCACAGGTCGGAACAGGTAAGAAGTGGAAGGACCCCTGATGTCAGAAACCAGAAGACTACAGGAATTAAAGCCCAACCTTGTTGTACTTGTACTGCCCCCCCCCCCTCCAAAATTCCTGTTCATCCCTGTGACCCCACTAGCAGTATTTTTCACTTGAATGTTTTAATACCTGGCTTCAGTCTTCAGGCTGGTCATGTGACATTGCAGGGTCTTATTCCTGTATAGGGATGAGCTTCGTGTTCGAGTCGAACATACGTTCGACTCGAACATTGGCTGTTCGATCGTTCGACGAAGATCGAACGATTTGGGCCGTTCGCGCCAAATTCGAGTGACGCGAACGGCCCACAATGCACTACGCCATCGCAGTGTCATCCAGGCGCTGTGATTGGCCAAGCATGCACTGTGACCCCGCATGCTTGGCCAATCACAGCGCCGGCAGCGAGGAGAGCAATGATTGGCCACAGGCAGGATGCCTGTGGCCAATTATTGCTGAGGGTGTTTAGTACACGCCCCACACTATAAAAGGCCGCCAGCACGGCGGCCTAGTGTAGTGTGTTCCGGAGCAGGGATAGAGTAGCATAGGCAGGGACAGTGACTGTTATTTCTTTCTTGCTTAACCTGGATTCCTTTAGTTTAGGGAAAGAGAAGGATAGGTAGGGAGAGTGTCAGTGTGTTTTGTGCTTCTGCTATAGTGTGCTTAAAAAAAAACATTTATTCTAGGGACAGAAAACTCTAGGTAGGGACAGTGTCAGTTTCTTTCACTCTGCAAGTCCTTGTTTCCAGGGACCTGGAAGGACAGTGAGTGAATTGTCCTTTTGCTATATTGTGATTAAAAAAAACATTTATTCTAGGGACAGAAAACTCTAGGTAGGGACAGTGTCAGTTTCTTTCACTCTGCAAGTCCTTGTTTCCAGGGACCTGGAAGGACAGTGAGTGAATTGTCCTTTTGCTATATTGTGATTAAAAAAAACATTTATTCTAGGGACAGAAAACTCTAGGTAGGGACAGTGTCAGTTTCTTTCACTCTGCAAGTCCTTGTTTCCAGGGACCTGGAAGGACAGTGAGTGAATTGTCCTTTTGCTATATTGTGATTAAAAAAAACATTTTTTTCTAGGGACAGAAAACTGTAGGTAGGGAGAGTATTTTTTTTCTTTCACTCTGCAAGTCCTTGTTTCCAGGGACCTGTAAGGACAGTGAGTTAATTGTCCTTGTGCTATATTGTGCTGAAAAAAACATTTATTCCAGGGACAGAAAACTCTAGGTAGGGACAGTGTCAGTTTCTTTCACTCTGCAAGTCCTTGTTTCCAGGGACCTGGAAGGACAGTGAGTGAATTGTCCTTTTGCTATATTGTGATTAAAAAAAACATTTTTTTCTAGGGACAGAAAACTGTAGGTAGGGAGAGTGTTTTTTTTCTTTCACTCTGCAAGTCCTTGTTTCCAGGGACCTGTAAGGACAGTGAGTTAATTTTCCTTGTGCTATATTGTGATTAAAAAAAACATTTATTCTAGGGACAGAAAACTCTAGGTAGGGACAGTGTCAGTTTCTTTCACTCTGCAAGTCCTTGTTTCCAGGGACCTGGAAGGACAGTGAGTGAATTGTCCTTTTGCTATATTGTGATTAAAAAAAACATTTATTCTAGGGACAGAAAACTCTAGGTAGGGACAGTGTCAGTTTCTTTCACTCTGCAAGTCCTTGTTTCCAGGGACCTGGAAGGACAGTGAGTGAATTGTCCTTTTGCTATATTGTGATTAAAAAAAACATTTATTCTAGGGACAGAAAACTCTAGGTAGGGACAGTGTCAGTTTCTTTCACTCTGCAAGTCCTTGTTTCCAGGGACCTGGAAGGACAGTGAGTGAATTGTCCTTTTGCTATATTGTGATTAAAAAAAACATTTATTCTAGGGACAGAAAACTCTAGGTAGGGACAGTGTCAGTTTCTTTCACTCTGCAAGTCCTTGTTTCCAGGGACCTGGAAGGACAGTGAGTGAATTGTCCTTTTGCTATATTGTGATTAAAAAAAACATTTATTCTAGGGACAGAAAACTCTAGGTAGGGACAGTGTCAGTTTCTTTCACTCTGCAAGTCCTTGTTTCCAGGGACCTGGAAGGACAGTGAGTGAATTGTCCTTTTGCTATATTGTGATTAAAAAAAACATTTTTTTCTAGGGACAGAAAACTGTAGGTAGGGAGAGTATTTTTTTTCTTTCACTCTGCAAGTCCTTGTTTCCAGGGACCTGTAAGGACAGTGAGTTAATTGTCCTTGTGCTATATTGTGCTGAAAAAAACATTTATTCCAGGGACAGAAAACTCTAGGTAGGGACAGTGTCAGTTTCTTTCACTCTGCAAGTCCTTGTTTCCAGGGACCTGGAAGGACAGTGAGTGAATTGTCCTTTTGCTATATTGTGATTAAAAAAAACATTTTTTTCTAGGGACAGAAAACTGTAGGTAGGGAGAGTGTTTTTTTTCTTTCACTCTGCAAGTCCTTGTTTCCAGGGACCTGTAAGGACAGTGAGTTAATTTTCCTTGTGCTATATTGTGATTAAAAAAAACATTTTTTCTAGGGACAGAAAACTGTAGGTAGGGAGAGTGTTTTTTTTCTTTCACTCTGCAAGTCCTTGTTTCCAGGGACAGAGAAGGACACCTGAAGGTAGCCCTTATTGCTTTTTTCCCATCTCCCTGCAGGCCATCTATTAGAATGTCTGGAAGGCAAACAAGGAGAGGCAGACAGTCAGGAGGCAATAAAAGAGGGCAAGCAGGCTCTGTGTCTGGGGGCAACAGTGCTGGTCGTGGACGCGGTGCATTGTCATCAGCACATGGCCATGGGACACGCTTGTCCTTCTTTTCGGCAGCTGGACATGTTGAGCCACATCATGCCGAAGACTTGGTAGAGTGGATGACCAAGCCCTCCTCCTCCTCCTCATCCTCTCTCACCCAGGCTCAGGGTACTGGAAAAGCAGCTGCCAAAGCGTCGTCTTCCCTGGTATCAATGTCAGACAAATCATCAGTCACTCCTTCCCTAGACCCACCATGTCCTCCTCCTGAGGAGTCCCCCGAACTGTTTCAGCACAGTGTTGGGTACATGCTCCAGGAGGATGCCCAGCGTTTCGAAGGGTCTGATGATGAAACCCAGCTAGAGGAAGGCAGTAGCGTGAGAGCAGACAGAGGGGATGCTCAAGAAGGACACCAATCTGGCAGTCATGTTCCAGCAGCTGCAGCATACTGCCAGATTGGCTCCAGTGATGAGGAGGGAGGGGATGATGAGGTCAATGACTCCACGTGGGTGCCTAATAGGAGAGAGGAGGAGGAGGAGGATGAGGAGGAGGCACATCTCCAACGAGGCAGGATGCCCTTTGGTGGCCAGCGTAAGGGCAGTACACCGACGGAATCACACCGCAGAGCTCCGCCTGTGCAGGGCGCTGCCTCTGCCCGTCATTCAAAAAGTTCTTTGGTGTGGGCCTTTTTTGAGGCTAGTGCATCAGATCGCACAGCTGCTGTTTGCAACATATGTCTCAAGCGTATATCGCGTGGCCAAAACATCAGCCGCTTGGGTACCACATGCCTGACCAGACATATGTTGACCTGCCATGCAGCTCGTTGGCAAGCCTACCTCAAAGACCCACACCAAAGAACAAAGCGGACCTCTCCTTGCACCGCATCAGCTGGGATCTCCAACCCCACTATAACTTCAGTCCTCTCTGAAACATGCACTGAGAGGAATGAAGGTGTAGAATTAGGTGTGTCACAGCCAAGTACTTGCGCCCACTCTGCTAGCAGTACACCGACGTCCGATTCTAGCAGGCAAATTTCCCTGCCCCAGCTGCTGGACCGTCGAAAGAAGTTCACTCCCAGCCATCCACATGCCCAGCGGTTGAATGCTAGCTTGGCTAAATTGCTAGCGCTTCAACTGCTGCCTTTTCAGTTGGTAGACTCGGCCCCCTTCCGTGAGTTTGTGCAATGTGCGGTTCCTCAGTGGCAGGTTCCCAAACGCCACTTTTTCTCACGGAAGGCTATTCCGGCTCTCTACCGGCATGTGGAAGGCAATGTCTTGGCCTCGCTGGACAGGGCGGTCAGCGGTAAGGTGCATATTACCGCTGACTCATGGTCCAGCAGGCATGGACAGGGACGTTACCTTTCTTTCACGGCCCATTGGGTCACTCTTTTGGCAGCTGGGAAGGATTCAGGACAAGGTGCAGTAGTGTTGGAGGTTGTCCCACCGCCACGCCTCCAAAATGCTACTACTGGTTGTGACACACCTCTCTCCTCCACCCCCTCCTCTTCTTCTTCCTCCATGGCCTCTTCCTGTGGTTTGTCCTATGAACCAGCGGTGCTCCGTAGCCGTTCACGGGGCTACGCAAGTACGCAGGCAAAAAGATGCCATGCCGTGCTTGCGCTGGTGTGTTTGGGGGACAGAAGCCACACTGGGGCAGAGGTCCTGTCTGCTCTGCAGGGCCAGGCCGAGAGGTGGTTGACGCCACGCCAGCTTAAGCCAGGAATGGTGGTTTGCGACAATGGCACCAACCTCCTCTCCGCCCTCCGACAGGGACAACTGACCCATGTGCCCTGTGTGGCTCACGTCCTTAACCTGGTGGTGCAGCGGTTCTTGGGCAGGTACCCGGGCTTACAGGATGTCCTGAGGCAGGCCAGGAAAGTCTGTGTGCATTTCCGCAGATCTTATAATGCCAGTGCTCGCCTGGCTGAGCTGCAAAAGGAGTTGAACCTGCCCAAGAACCGCCTTATATGTGACATGCCCACCAGGTGGAACTCAACGTTGGCCATGCTGCAGCGGCTGCACACGCAGCAGAGGGCCATCAATGAGTACCTGTGCGACTACGGCACCAGGACAGGGTCAGGGGAGCTTGGTTTTTTTTCTCCACGCCAGTGGGGCATGATCAGGGATGCATGCACTGTCCTGGCACCATTTGAGGAGGCCACGAGGATGGTGAGCAGTGACAGTGCATGCATCAGTGACACTGTACCTCTTGTCCACCTGTTGGAGCACACGCTGCGTGGAATAATGGACAGGGCACTTGAGGCAGAACAGAGGCAGGAAGAGGAGGACTTCCTTGCCTCTCAAGGCCCCCTTTACCCAGACAGTGTTCCTTCTGTCCCACCCATCGCACAGGAAGAGGAGGAGGAGGAGGAGGAGGAGGAGGATTGTGTCAGCATGGAGGTGGAGGCTGGCACTCAGCATCATCAGCAGCAGTCTTTTAGGGATGATTTACAGTCCCAAGAAACCAGTGGACTTGTACGTGGCTGGGAGGAGGTGGCTGCGGATCATGTCGTCCTTAGTGACCCAGAGGACTCCGGAGCGAATGCCTCAGCAAACCTACGCTGCATGGCCTCCCTGATCCTGCAAAGTCTGCGGAAGGATCCTCGTATTCTTCGGATCAAGGAGAGGGACCATTACTGGCTGGCCACTCTCCTTGATCCACGGTACAAGGGTAAGGTTGCGGACCTTATGTTACCGTCGCAGAGGGAGCAGAGGATGAGACAACTCCGGGAGGCCTTGCAGAAAGGTCTGTGCAACGCGTTCCCAGAGACTGGGAGGTTGCAAACTCCTGGTCCTGGACAACGAGTTGCTGAGGCTTCGGCCAGTCAAAGAAGGAGCGGTGGGGAAGGTGGCCGTCTGACCGATGCGTTCAGACAATTCTTTAGTCCGCAGCCCCAAAGTATGATTGGTTCCAGCAACCATCGCCAGCGTCTGATAAACATGGTGCAGGAATATCTAGGGGCAAGGTCAGACTTGGACACCTTCCCCACCGAAAATCCTCTGGCTTACTGGGTCTTGAGGATGGATCACTGGCCAGAGCTTGCACAGTATGCAATTGAGCTACTGGCCTGTCCTGCATCCAGCGTTCTTTCGGAACGCACATTCAGTGCTGCTGGAGGATTTGTCACGGATCACAGGGTGCGCCTGTCCACCGACTCGGTTGATCGACTGACTTTCATCAAGATGAACCAGTCTTGGATCACCACCAGCTACCACACACCTGATGCTGATATAACAGACTAATTGATTTTAAAATGTCACATCCCTTCAAGACTGATGCTGATGCTGAGTGCCTGTGCTGTTATGTTGACTGGCTATCCTCCTCCTCCGAGTCCTCAATGATACGATTGATGATGATAGCTTGGAAGATCATTTTTGTTTATGGGTGCCGCCACCAGTGCCTAACGCCCAATTTTTCAGCCCCTGTTTAACAGGGGCGTGTAATTACAATTTTTGAAGCAATACTTTGCAACAGGGCTCATTGCTGTGCTCCAAGTACAGTATCTGTGAGGAGTTGCAGTGTTGTGCCACCAGTGCCTAAGGCCCAATTTTTCAGCCCCTGTTTAACAGGGGCGTGTCATTACAATTTTTGAAGCAATACTTTGCAACAGGGCTCATTGCTGTGCTCCAAGTACAGTATCTGTGAGGGGTTGCAGTGTTGTGCCACCAGTGCCTAAGGCCCAATTTTTCAGCCCCTGTTCAACAGGGGCATGTAATTACAATTCTTGATCTAATAATTCACAGCAGGGCCCATTGCTGCACCCACCAAGAGTAACTGTCAGGGCTTACAGTGTTGTGGCACCAGCACCACCATCAAAGGCCCAATTTTTACTACCACTGTTCAACAATTATATGTAATTAAAATTCCTGATATAATAGTTGACAGCAGGGCGTTCCAGCACCAACCAAGAGTAACTGTGAGTGCTTACAGTGTTGTGCCAACACCAACAACTAAGGGGCCTATTTCTGCAGAGTATATACGGCAGGTCCCTACTTTCAAACATCCAACTTACAAACGACTCCTACTTGCAAACGCAAGAAGACAACAGGAAGTGAGAGGAAATCTACCACTAGGAAGGAAAATTCTCTCCTGTAAGAATAAATATGGGAGAAAGGTGTCTCCTCTGTACTGATGCTTTATCAGCAATCCTTGTTTCAAGAAAAACACCACATTTCAAAAACAGTTGTCATTGGGACGGAAAGTGAGGTGAAATGTTCTGAACAGGGGCACAGACAGCAAAACAAATGTTACAGGGGTGATAACCCTTACCTATGTTTTCCAAAAAGTTTAAAAATAGATTTTTGGGCTGGAGCTACACTTCAACAATGTACCTGTTCAAAATTACAAACAGATTCTACATAAGAACAAACCTACAGTCCCTGTCTTGTATGCACCGCCTGTATACGGCTGTTCAGAGTATATAGGGCCTTTTTTATTTTATGTGCGGGGTTCCCCTTAATATCCATACAAGACCCAAAGGGGCTGGTAATGGGCTGGGGTAGGGGGGGGGTCATGGGGTAGCTATGCCATTTTTCTTAAAGAATTTCATCCATATTACCGGGACCAGACATTACATTAAAGCCGCAAGCAGTTTTAAATGGCTTTTTTTTCCTTTAGAAGTGTCATTTTGTGCAGGGACAGTTCTAAACACGGGAAACACGTGGCACTTCACAGGCATACTTTAGACACCCCCCAGGTACGATATTTAAAGGAATATTTGACTTTTTTTTTTTCACTTTATGCATCATTAAAATGACTGCTCCCGAAAAACGACCGTTTTTAAAACTTCTTTTTGCATTGATACATGTCCCCTGGTGCAGAACCCGGGTTCCCAAACCCTTTTTAGGACAATAACATGCATAATAGTTGTTATAATTAGCACTTTAGAATTCGAACGTTCGCATCCATTGTATTTAATAGGGTTCTAATGTTCGTTCGAACTTCCGGTCCGTTCGCGGGTTCTGGTGCGAACCGAACCCGGGGGTGTTCGGCTCATCACTATTCCTGTATTGTCCATGCAGTCCTCTCCAGGCTGCATGGACAATACAGTACTCTAAGAATTAAGCTTTTGCGCCAGTACAGGACAATGGTGATGCCTCCTCAGGGGCGGGGCCAAGTCTTCAGGCTACAACAGCCTTTCTCAACCTTTTAAACACAAACCCTGAAATAACTTTCCAGGCTCAGGAAACCCCTTCCGTCAGGAAGGCTGTACAGGGCCCCAGTGGCGGCTGGTGCTCAAAATTTTTGGGGGAACGAAAACAAAAAAAAAATCAATTGCAGCCTCAATGTGCCCATCAATTGCCGCCACTGTGCCCATCAAACGCACCCACTGTGCCCATCAAACGCACCCACTGTGCCCATCAAACGCAGCCATTCCATTGTGCCATAAAATTGTCGCCACTGTGCCATAAAATTTACGCCACTGTGCCATGCCATCAAACGCAGCCACTGTGCCCATCAATTGTTGCCACTGTGCCATGCCATCAAACACAGCCACTGTGCCATCAATTGTCGCCTCTGTGCCCATCAATTGTCGCCACTGTGCCCATCAATTGTCGCTACTGTGCCATGCCAAACGCAGCCACTGTGCCATGCCATTGTCGCCACTGTGCCCGACAATTGCTGCCAGTTTACCCCTAAAATGCCGCCAGATTGCTTCCCCCCCCCGCCGCCTGGCACTTACCTTTCTTGGTCAGCTATCCTCGGATCCTCCTCCACGATCCCTCAATGTCTTCTCCCGCCCTTGATGTCGCTTCAAACAATCAGGTTACCGGTAGCCAGATCCGGTGAACCTGATTGGCTGAGATGCGTGTCAGTGTTAACCAAGGAACGCACCCCCTGTGCATCCCCTGGTTAACTATTTGGAAGCCGATTACAGCCCTCACTTCCACAGCCAACCAGCTGCCGTTATTCGGATGGCCGGCGCTCGTCAGGGGGCCGGCCACCTGAATAGTGGGCGGCAGCGGCGACAATACATACATTCATGCAATGCATGAATGTATATATTGTTTTTCAGTGGCGGTGCGGGAGCGAGAGGGGGCGGCGCACCTGCGCCCTCTATGGACGCATCGCCACTGCAGGGCCCCATGAATTCTAACAGCGGTCCTGTCTGGAGGAAGCCTAGTTGAGAAACCCTGGTCTACAAGGTTGAATGATGGAGGGTATCATTTAACCCTGAAGTCTGAGGACATCTAATGGTGAAGGAGAGGTACTGTGGGGGCAGCTTTGGATTGAAGTTGAGTATTGTAGCCTGAGCTCATTTCTTTTTTTTTTCTTTGTATGTATATATATTTAGGTAAAAGTTAGCAAATACAGTGCTATATTCATTTGCAACCTAAGCACCAAGATTTGGTTTTTAAAATATGAATACATGATAAGTCGATCTGAACTCCAGAGAGTAAATGAGGGGAAGCTTCACTTTGCAAAGAGTGCCCAATCACGTGCAAGGAAAATGAACAAAACAGCATGATGATGGAAGTTGGAAGATGGATGATGGAAGTCATAAGAGCTTCTGCTAATTTACTAATCTCCGGAGCAACTGCACAGTCTGTGTACCTTTAGTAAATCAACCCCTAAATGCCTCGGCTTTTTGATGTGTGATCAGTCAGAACCGAAGGGAGCCAGAGCAGCATTTTCTCCAGGAAAAAGTTCTGTTACTCGTTCAATCTAACATTTTAAACAACAACATTTGAAGGGAACATTTGAGTTCAGGTCCGCTTGTTAGGAGCAGCCTGAGGTCCTCCTGTGATGACTCTATAAATATATATAATAAATGTAATGTCACGTTGGGTGTGTGAAGTCAGAGAGAGGCTCCTTTTTTCCACACCTCCGGCGTGTTTCCCGATATACAAGATAAGAATCATTCCGACTTTTTTATCTGGCGAACCATCTCAGTCAGTCAGTCAGTGCCAATGATTTAGTGCTGAGAGACAGAGAAGACGCACACTGTACACTCAGAGTGTTCTTCTCCAGCCTGCAGGGGGGGGGGGGCTTTTATTCGGGAGCTTTGGGATTGGTGGCCATGATTTGTCCCGGGGGGAGCTCTCCTGTGTATGATGGCTTCATAGGAAACCAAGCATTTCGAGATAACGGCGCTTTACACAGATATACTTGTGGAGCTATTATGAGAAGATCCGAGGTTCCTTCCCCTAGGCCCCATTCACATCTGCGCCGCGCGTGAATGTGCATTTATTCGTGCCTTCTTTTCACGCATCCGGGGGTGAATCTACACCCTCTCTCACCCTCCCCCTCTCTCTTCCCCCTCTCTCTCTCACCCTCCCCCTCTCTCTTCCCCCTCTCTCTCTCACCCTCCCCCTCTCTCTTCCCCCTCTCTCTCTCACCCTCCCCCTCTCTCTTCCCCCTCTCTCTCTCACCCTCCCCCTCTCTCTTCCCCCTCTCTCTCTCACCCTCCCCTCTCTCTTCCCCCTCTCTCTCTCCCCCTCCCCCTCTCTCTTCCCCCTCTCTCTCTCACCCTCCCCCTCTCTCTTCCCCCTCTCTCTCTCACCCTCCCCTCTCTCTTCCCCCTCTCTCTCTCCCCCTCCCCCTCTCTCTTCCCCCTCTCTCTCTCACCCTCCCCTCTCTCTTCCCCCTCTCTCTCTCACCCTCCCCCTCTCTCTTCCCCCTCTCTCTCTCACCCTCCCCCTCTCTCTTCCCCCTCTCTCTCTCACCCTCCCCCTCTCTCTTCCCCCTCTCTCTCTCACCCTCTCTCTCTCACCCCCCTCATCCCCCTCTCTCTCTTACCCCACGTTCTCCCTCCCTCCCAACTCTTTCCCCCCTCCTAAAGACACCAATGATGGGGCACTATTCCTCCTAAAGACACCAATGATGGGGCACTATTTCTGCCACTGACACCAATGATGGGGCACTATTCCTCCCACTGACACCAATGATGGGCGCCATTCCTCCCACTGATACCAATGATGGGGCACTATTCCTCCCACTGACACCAATGATGGGGCACTATTCCTCCTAAAGACACCAATGATGGGGCACTATTCCTCCCACTGATACCAGTGATGGGGCACTATTCCTCCCACTGACACCAATGATGGGGCACTATTCCTCCTAAAGACACCAATGATGGGGCACTATTCCTCCCACTGACACCAATGATGGGGCACTATTCCTCCCACTGACACCAATGATGGGGTTCGATTCCTCCCACTGATACCAATGATGGGGCACTATTCCTCCCACTGACACCAATGATATGGCACTATTCCTCCTAAAGACACCAATGATGGGGCACTATTCCTCCCACTGACACCAATGATGGGGCACTATTCCTCCTAAAGACACCAATGATGGGGCACTATTCCTCCCACTGACACCAATGATGGGGCACTATTCATCCCACTGACACCAATGATGGGGCACTATTCATCCCACTGACACCAATGATGGGGTTCTATTCCTCCCACTGATACCAATGATGGGGCACTATTCCTCCCACTGACACCAATGATGGGGCACTATTCCTCCTGAAGACACCAATGATGGGTCACTATTCCTCCCACTGACACCAATGATGGGGCACTATTCCTCCTTAAGACACCAATGATGGGGCAAGATTCCTCCCACTGACACCAATGATGGGGCACTATTCCTTCCACTGACACCAATGATGGGGCACTATTCATCCCACTGACACCAATGATGAAGCACTATTTCTCCCACTGACATCAATGATGGGGCACTATTCCTCCCACTGACTCCAATGATGGGGCACTATTCATCCCACTGACACCAATGATGGGGCACTATTACTCCCACTGACATCAATGATGGGGCCCTATTCATCCCACTGACACCAATGATGGGGCACTATTCCTGCCACTGACACCAATGATGGGGCACTATTCCTGCCACTGACACTAATGATGGGTCACTATTCCTGCCACTGACACCAATGATGAGGCACTATTCCTGCCACTGACACCAATGATGGGGCACCATTCCTCCCACTGACACCAATGATGGGGCACTATTCCTCCCAATGCCACCAATGATGGGGCACTATTCCTCCTTAAGACACCAATGATGGGGCACTATTCCACCCAATGCCACCAATGATGGGGCACTATTCCTCCCACTGACACCAATGATAGGGCACTATTCCTCCTAAAGACACCAATGATGGGGCACTATTTCTCTTAAAGACACCAATGACGGGGCACTATTCCTCCTAAAGACACAAATGATGGGGCACTATTCCTTCTAAAGACACAAATGATGGGGCACTATTCCTCCCAATGACACAAATGATGGGGCACTATTCCTTCTAAAGACACAAATGATGGGGCACTATTCCTCCCAATGACACCAATGGTGGAGGATTGTTTACTCCTGCTGGCCCCTGTCCGGCCCCCCTAAAGTCTGAAGGACAGTAAACTGGCCCTTTGTTTAGAAAGTTTGGAGACCCCTGCTTTAGACGCACGTGCAGTTAGCCTTTTAGTAACTGGTCCTATAGGCCCTGAGGGTGTAGGGCCCCAGATAGGAGTGGTAGTCAGTCCGACCTGCTTATATTTAGGGCCCGTTCACACCTACGCGTTTCGTAGAACAAGCAGTAACACAACGCTCAGCAATACACGTCAAATGCTTAAGCGCATTTCAGTGGCAATTTTGTTCAAATGTCACCGTAAGGCACCAGAGCAGCACCCGCATGGCAGCGCACCTCAATGCGACACAACAAACTGCCGTGCGTGGCAAACAATGTGTGTGGGTGTGGCTTTTGCTCCATTACAGTGAGTAAGCAGCTCATTCTAATACATGAATTGCCTTAACGCACGTTAATGGGTGACGCAACGCGTGCGTTAAATGCAATGCACCGCCCCCCCCCCCCCCCCAGGTGTGAATGGGCCCCTTTATGCTGGTTCCTCTTTTTTTCAGTGAATAACTTCCTCTTTAATTATCTGGAATTCTTCTTGAAGAAATGGAAACGTCCTGAAGCTACTTCCTGATATTTCTATAGTTACCATTTATTTTGGTAAGACGATCGTCCTGTGATAGCGCTATAAATACACTTTATGGCGCTGGCGTCACGTGGGGCGGCCGCACAGAGGTTCCCTTTTTTTCCACACCTTGGGCTGATTTTCCTTTACACAAAGATAAAATCGTTCCGAGCTTCTGTCTGGAGAGCCGCCTCGGTCTGTAGGCGCCATTGATCTGGTGCTGAAAGACGGGCGAGGACGCGTTCTGTACGTTCACTTAGAGGGAGAGCGCTCCTCGCCTGAAATGAGAAAGCTTGAAGTAGACCTGATCAGATGTATTTAATGCGTGTTAACTGCATGCCTGCTGAATGTAACACTGAACTCTTCCAGGTACAGTATATATAGATCACAGCACTCTCGATGCCTTGTGCTTTTCTGTCCAGAAGGACAGCACCATATTTTTTTCAGGCATCATTCAGGGTCACCTAGACTGAGATTGTGGCTCAGAGATAACACAATCATGTAAATCCTGATGTCTGTGCGGTTCTTGGCTGTGTACACAAATGTCTGACACAGATCAGCCCCCTGCTGCAGTGCTACAAAGTTACAATGTTGCAGCCTGATCACTGGGGGAGAGGAGACTGAGGAAATGTTTCCTCTTACCTGCAGCAGACTTGTTCATGTAAAGCTACTGAGATGTCCATTTTTGTAATGCCACGTTTTGGACAAATAAGAGAGGTGGAAAGCATTGCTATAGGGCAGGGGTCTCAAACTGGTGGCCCTCCAGCTGTTGCAGAACTACAATTCCCATGAGGCATTGCAAGGCTGACAGTTACAAGCATGGCTCTCACAGGCAGAGGCATGATGGGACTTGTAGTTCCGCAACAGCTGGAGGGCCGCCAATTTGAGACCCCTGCTATAGGGGCTGTCCAGCCGCTGTGCGTTCTTCCCAGAATTTTAGCGCTCTCAGGATGGACAGGTGCCGTGTCCAGCCCCAGCTCAGGCAGCCTGTCAAAGCAGAGGCGGCCGGTGCTCAAAATTTTTGGGGCGGGCGCAAACAAACTGAAAAATTCTGAACAATATTGAAAAAAAAAAACCATCAATTGCAGCCACTGTGCCCATCAAAAGCAGCCACTGTGTCCATCAAATGCAGCCACTGTGCCCATCAATTGCAGCCAATGTGCCCATCAACTGCAGCCACTGTGCCCATCAAATGCAGCCACTGTGCCCATCAATTGCAGCCACTGTGCCCATCAATTGCAGCCACTGTGTCTATCAAATGCAGCCACTATGCCATTAATTGCAGCCGCTGTGCCCAACTGCCCATCAAATGCAGCTACTGTGCCATCAATTGCAGCCACTATGCCCATCATTTGCAGCCACTGTGCCCATCAATTGCAGCCACTGTGTCTATCAAATGCAGCCACTGTGCCCATTAATTGCAGCCACTGTGCTCATCAATTGCAGCCACTGTGCCCATCAATTGCAGCCACTGTGCCTATCTAACGCAGCCACTGTGTCCATTAATTGCAGCCACTGTGCCATCAATTGCAGCCACTGTGCCTATCAATTGCAGCCACTGTGCCCATCAATCGCAGCCACTGTGCCCATCAATCGCAGCCACTGTGCCATCAATCGCAGCCACTGTGCCATCAATCGCAGCCACTGTGCCCATCAAACTCAGCCACTGTGACCATCGCCGGCTCGACCGCTTGCTGTCTGACCGGCACTTACCCCATATTGGTGGCAGGTCAGGCAGCTGGTGACGGCGGTGAGCTGTGGGACAGGTAGCGGGTCAGGCAGCGGCGAGCTGTGTCCTCCATGCGTCTCTTCTTTCTTCCTGCTAGGCGTCCAATAGGAGCGTCTGTCCTTTCAGCCAATTAGGTGACGGGTATTAGACCCGCGCTTCCTGATTGACGGAGAGGCGGTCCTGTGATAGAAAAGAGAATATTCATTTGCTTTTCTAACACACCTGGGTGGGCTCGGAGCGCAATGCTCTGCGCCACAAGCCCATCCTATCTTAAAGCCTCTGGCTCCAATCAGGTGCTTTAAAAAAAACTAAAAGGTCCTAAAAGGGGCCGGACACATGAATAATAGGGGGTGGCGGCCATGCATAGATTCATGCTATGCATGAATCTAACGATGATACATATAGAAAGGGGGCGTGATAGAGGGGGCGGCGCCCCCTGCGCCCTTAATGGACGGGCTGCCACTGTGTCAAAGTCCAAGGCAGGTCCCAGCTGGATGGGGCTGAATGCTGTACCAAGTAGTTTCCGGCATCTAGCGCCTTGCGTGTTCCAGGATGAAGGCCTGGAGAAATAACAAAACACTTCCACTGGTATATTTAACAGACTAAGGCCTCGTACACACGGGCGGGAATCCCGTCGGGGAAAAAAACGTTGGTTTTCCCAACGGGATTCCCGGCAAGCTTGCCTTGCACGCCGAGTGTACACGCGGCCATTCAAAAGAACCGCCGTTCTTTTGAATGGCAAGAACGTGGTGACATCATCGACTAAGACGAGCCGGCGCTCGTCACATTCGATGCTGTCGCCGCCATCTTGCTACACCTTACACTGCCCTTGTATGCTACCGCGCATGCGTCAAAGTCTTTTCCAGCATGCGCGGGTTTTCCGTGGAACAGGTAAGCATACAGACGACCGGTTTTCTCAGCAGGAAACACTCTGCCGAGAATCCCGACAAGAAAAATAGAGAGCAGGTTCTCTATTTTTCTCATTGAGATTCCAGGCAGTTTTCCTGCCAAGAAACCATACACACGACCGGTTTTCTCGGCAAGAAAGCTCTCCCAGCAGTTTTCTTGCCGAGAAAACCGGTCGTGTGTACGAGGCTTAAGCCCTCGTTCACACCGGTGCGACTTGTCATGCAATTTAACTGTTCCAAATCGCTTGACAAGTCACACCCTATTGTCGGCAATGGAGCTGTTCAAATCGGTGCGACTCCGACTTTCCGGTGCCGCACCGATTTGAAAAAAGAAAAGAAGGTTCCTGCAATATGAAGTTGCACAGATGTCAGACAAGTCGCACCTGAAATCGCACTGAACTTCAGCTTTGAAATCGTTCAAGAGAAGTAGGACCATTTTAAAGTTGCTAAGGCCCCCGTTCAGACCTAGTGTAGCAGGAACAAGCGTTCCCGCTCAAGATTTTTCCAAGCGGGATTTACATATGGAAACACATAGGGCAGCCCATGGTCAGATCTCTCCCCTATGGGCTGCCCTATGAACGTTTGTCGCCTAAAAGAAACTGCTGCTCCTTTTTGGACGACAAGCTCAGCGAGATTTTTAACTGCGCATTTTGCTGTACGATTCAGTTACGCAACAATCGCGGCAGCATCGCACCGGGTTTGGGCTGCCATTAAGAATATTTGAACTTTAAGCGCATCGCATGTTCCCAAACGCGTGTTCTGCCAGGATTCGGAAATCAAAGGCAGAATCGCACTGTAAAAAGCGTGTTTTAACCCACATTTTTTACAAATGCAAGGTTGTTGATAGGAAATATGGGTAGTACCGCCGTACCCGGCCTGGACCCAGTATGGCAGTGTAGTAGACTGTGCACTGCCAAAAAATGTGTTTGTTTTCGCTTCATTTGTTTTTTTTTCTTTTTCTTTCTTTGGGTCATTCGTTATGATCAAATTTCATTATTTCGAATAAATTCGGAGATTTGAAAATTCGGAAAATCGAAAAAAATTCTAAATTTCGGAAATTGGGAAATCCGACAATTCAGAAATTCGGAAATCTGAAAATTTGGAAATTTGAAAATTAAAAAATCCGAAAATGGGATAGTAAATCAGAAAATTCGAAAGAACAAAAATCTGAAAATAATAGCGAAAATCCCCAAAAATACTAAAATTCAAAATAATAATTAACTAACTAATAATAAGTAACTATTAAATTATAGGTATTGGAATTTCCTTTCAAATTTGGCTGTTAGTGAACGTAACGAATACGAATTTATCTGAAGTTACGAATTATCCGAAATAACGAACGCCGCATCTCCTCAGCATCACGGTGGTGTCCTCACCGTGCGTCTCATCCTCGGCATCACGGCAATGGCCTCACCGTGCGTCTCCTCCTCGGCATCACGGCAGTGTCCTCGCCATGCGTCTCCTCCTGGGCATCACGGCGGTGACCTCACCGTGCGTCTCCTCCTCGGCATCACGGCAGTGTCCTCACCGTGCGTCTCCTCCTCGGCATCACGGCGGTGTCCTCACCGTGCGTCTCCTCCTCTGCATCACGGCGGTGTCCTCGCCGTGCGTCTCCTCCTTGGCATCACGGCAGTGTCCTCACCGTGCGTCTCCTCCTCTGCATCACGGCAGTGTCCTCACCGTGCGTCTCCTCCTCTGCATCACGGCGGTGTCCTCGCCGTGCGTCTCCTCCTTGGCATCACGGCAGTGTCCTCACCGTGCGTCTCATCCTCGGCATCACGGCAGTGTCCTCACCGTGCGTCTCCTCCTCGGCATCACGGCAGTGTCCTCGCCATGCGTCTCCTCCTGGGCATCACGGCGGTGACCTCACCGTGCGTCTCCTCCTCGGCATCACGGCAGTGTCCTCACCGTGCGTCTCCCACTCGGCATCACAGCGGTGTCCTCACCGTGCGTCTCCTCCTCGGCATCACGGCGGTGTCCTCACCGTGCGTCTCCTCCTCGGCATCACGGCGGTGTCCTCACCGTGCGTCTCCTCCTCTGCATCACGGCGGTGTCCTCGCCGTGCGTCTCCTCCTTGGCATCACGGCAGGGTCCACGCCGTGCGTCTCCTCCTTGGCATCACAGTGGTGTCCTCGCCGTGCGTCTCCTCCTTGGCATCACGGCAGGGTCCAAGCCATGCGCCTCCTCCTCGGCATCACAGCGGTGTTCTCACCATGCATCTCCTCCTCGGCATCACGGCAGGGTCCTCACCATGCGTCTCCTCCTTGGCATCACGGCGGTGTCCTCACGATGCGTCTCCTCCTTGGCATCACGGCGGTGTCCCCACCATGCGTCTCCTCCTTGGCATCACGGCGGTGTCCTCACCATGTGTCTCCTCCTCAGCATCACAGCGGTGTCCTCACCATGCGTCTCCTCCTTGGCATCACGGCGGTGTCCTCACCATGCGTCTCCTCCTTGGCATCACGGCGGTGTCCTCACCATGCGTCTCCTCCTTGGCATCACGGCGGTGTCCTCACCATGCGTCTCCTCCTTGGCATCATGGCAGTGTCCTCACCATGCGTCTCCTCCTCTGCATCACAGCGGTGTCCTCACCATGCGTCTCCTCCTTGGCATCACGGCAGGGTCCTCACCATGCGTCTCCTCTTTGGCATCACAGCGGTGTCCTCGCCGTGTGTCTCCTCCTTGGCATCACGGCGGTGTCCTTGCCGTGTGTCTCCTCTTCGGCATCACGGCGGTGTCCTCGCCGTGCGTCTCCTCCTTGGCATCACGGCGGTGTCCTCAACGTTTGTCTCCTCCCTCGGCCAATAGGGTAGCTTCTTCTTTCGGCCAATTGGGAAACGGGTCTCAAGACCCACTTCCTGATTGGCCAGGAGGCAAAATCAGTGTGACAATAGCAAAAATTTTTTTTGCTATTGCCACACAACTGGGTGGGCTTCGGGGGCAGTACTCTGTGCCCCGAGCCCACCCTTTTTTGAAGCCTATTAGAGCCTCAGGCTCTAATCACATGCTTAAATAGAAAAAAAATCCCTCATTGGAATCCATGCGTCCGGCGCCCCGCATGCAGATCAGGGGGCCGGCCGGATAGGAAGGGTGGCACCCTATTGGACGCCACTGCTCTCTTCCCCCTTTTTTTCTGAACTCTCAGACAAGCTTTATAAATTAAGCACTTTAAATGGATGTAGAAAAGAGAAGACAGTAGATAAACAGGTACAACCCTTGTGGGAGGATGTGTTTCATCTCTGTGTATCACCTGAGGCCAGTCACTGCACTGTGTATATAGAAGGGTTTACAACCACTTTAATCCTCTGTATAAATCATTCGTTCGGTGGAGTCTGGTTTGAGCCGGGATCCCACAAAAAGAATTTAGAGCGATAGCTGGTTATCCATAAATCCGGAGTCGGGATTTCCCGGATCGGCGAGACACTTTGAAGTTAGCATTGTCTGTGAGAGTGTGTGCTGTGTGTACGGACAGGGGGGGGCCGGGGGGGGGGGACGCACCACGACCTGGCCGCCTTTGATGGCAGATGATTCAGGAGTCTGCGCCGCGCTCTGTTTACAATGGAAGTAAACACAATGTTACTTTTTCGGAACAATCTGCTTTACACAATCCAAACAATCCGCCTCTCATGGATGGACCTTTTCCGGTCAGGGATGTAATAAACGCATTGTTCGCCTTTTTTGGGCCGCGCTGTATTCAGAGGGGACTTCATAAAGGGGAAATCACTCCGAATCACTTTATTGTCTCTTTGTATTGTAGATATTAAAGAGTCAGCCAAACCACAATGCACAATTCCCTCCAATACACAGGAACTGCTTATCTGCTGATAATCTTCTGCTTGTAGAAAAAAACTTTTCACAACCTGCATGGTCTGTGTCACTGCCCCGCCCACTTCTTGTTCTGTCACTGCCACACCCCCTTCTTGTTCAATAGACTGCTAGCAAAAATTTTCACACCTGCAAAACACACTGTGACCTCCATAATTCTTCAACCAATCAGCTTAGAGGTTTTATTTTTCAACCAATGGGCCAGCAAGCGAGTGTGACAGATGGTCTCGGGGGGAGGGCAATTGCCCTGTTGCCCCCCCCCCCTGGATCCGCCCCTGCCAGACAGTCGCCCGCAGCTCCCAGAAGGCAACAGATTTGTGTGGGACTATCTTGGTTACTTGGGGAGCCACAGCCCGGTCTGAATAATGTAAAAAAAAAAAAAAAATGGGTAGTGGTGCTGCTAAATAGTATGAGATTTAATACATTAGTCTATCAATAAGAGTGGAGGCAGCACGGAAGGAGGAGGTAAGCGCCCTTCCCCGATCGGCATCAGTCCGCGGCACACCCCCCTCCCACAACAAGTCGGGTAAAGTCAGGTAAAGACATTTTTTGCTGTCCCGCGGCAGATCCGGCCGCCCCCCCCCCCCCACTCAGCAACATGAATGTCCCGCAGTTGCATTTTTAAATTTTGGGAGGTATGTATGTGGAGGGGGAGAACTGTATAGATTACTTTAGCAGTCCAAAAGCTGAGTTCCATCTACCAGTGCGCATGCTCTGAAACGCCGCTGCAACCCACCAGTGACGTCATCACGCCCGGCACCGCATTCCAGCCCTCACCATTGGCCTGATCCAAGCCTCGGTTTCATCGCCGTGGTCCCAGAGATCCTGCTGGCTAGGATTTCTCCCCCACAGGCAGAAAAATCAGCTGTTCAGAATGCCGCTCTGCAGTGAACGCCACGCCAGTGTGGATGGACTCGTGCCTTACTTCCTTAACCTCCATGTAAGTGGATAATGCACCTGTATCTCATTAAAATGTTTACAGTTCTAACCTAAAGGTGCCTGTGTTTCTCTTCTCAGTCTGAATAACATGTCCGGGTTTCAGTCTGCCTGACACCCGGACACATGACTCAAAACCCAAACTGTCCGGGTGAATCTCGGGCAGGTGGCAGCCGTCTCGTCCACCCAATGGCAAGAAGCTTCATGATGCAAATCCAGGGAAAATTACGCTGGCATTCCGGAGAAACCCAGAGGGGGAGCACTGTGTTAGAGGGAAAAAAAAAATCACACATAGGTTAAACTGGATGGACCCGTGTCTTTTTCAACCATATAAACTTCCGTATATACTCGAGTATAAGCCGACCCGAATATAAGCCGAGGCACCTAATTTTACCACAAAAAACTGGGAAAACTTATTGACTGAAGTATAAGCCTAGGGTGTCCATCTGCATGCCTCACTGTGTCCATGTGCATGCCTCACTGTGCCTCACTGTGTCCATGTGCATGCCTCACTGTGCCCATGCCTCACTGTGCCTGACTGTGCCCATGCCTCACTGTGTCCATGTGCATGCCTCACTGTGCCTCACTGTGCCCATGCCTCACTGTGCCTGACTGTGCCCATGCCTCACTGTGCTCAATCCTCCTACCTGATCTCCGGCGCTGTGTGACTAGACTGACGTTTAATATGGGAGTCTATGGAAGGGGTGCCCAGTTTTAAAAAATCGGTGCTCCCCGGCCGTAGGTTTCCTGGACAACAAACTTTGTACACCTATAGAGGAAGAGTGGGGCTACATGTGTGCCACGTTTGGGGTCCAGGGGACCTAGGGCCGTTCGGTACCGGGTCCTCAAAATCACTGGAGAAATTACCGTTTAACATGGGAGTCTATGGAAGGGGTTCCCGGATTTGAAAAATCAGTGCTCCCCGGCCGTAGGTCCTTCGGACAACAAACTTTGCACACATGTAGAGGAAGAGGGGGGCTACATGTGTGCTACGTTTTGGGTCCAGGAGACCTACGGCTGGCCGGGAACGGGCACACAAATTTGAAGATGGACACAGACTCGAGTATAAGCCGAGGGGGGCATTTTCAGCACAAAAAAATGTACTGAAAAAACTCGGCTTATACTCGAGTATATACGGTATGTAACAAATTTGGGATAAATGAGGCAGTCTCAGATCCTCCTAATTGAGCTGCTTGGGGGGACCGTTGGCCAGAGGTCGCTGCAGAGGAATGAAAGGTCTCACCATGAGTCTAATACACAAAATAGATTCCAGTGAATTGCCTTGAATATGACATTGTAAGCAGTCGGGCTCTTGTTCCAGAAAGTCATAAAATGAATGGAGTAATGTTATATTTCCTCCTGCGTTTGCAGGAATACAAAGTAATCATTCTGGAAGCCAAAGTGTCCCTTTGGCAGAGGCCTTGTACAATCCCAGCAAAATCATGCTGAGGCGGCACCGAATTAACCGGATTTATTTGAACAATTTTAGAAGAGAAAAGACTTTTACGGGCAAAGCATTCTCCCGCACATAGAGCGTGCTGGCAGGGCTGACACCGCCAGATTAACGGGATTAGACTCCTGCGAAGATCCAACGCCGCGCACAAGGCGTGCCCATCCAAGGACTCTGCAGAGAACAATCGGTTCTTGCTTCCCATTACATCCAATCAGATACTCTCACGGCGTTAGCTAAAGTTTGCTGCTATCAGGTGGATGGGAACTAGAACATTGTGATTTTTTTTTTTTTATCCTGCTAATTGTTCACTTAAAGTATATGTCACCCCCCACCTTGTAGAACAACCCATTCAGTTTAAAATGGAAATGGAAGGGAAAAACAATTGCATATACATATAAAAAAACATACCCAGTAATAAATACTTTTCTCCCTTATTTTTTAAGTGATAACATACCCCCTGTTCTTAGCTGCATAAGGATCTTAGAGAGCTGGGGAGGAGAAACAGCAGCACACTGATCTGTGCGGGCAGGGCAGCTGATAGGAATCATGGGGCCCCGTACAGCCTACCTAACGAGGCCCCCTTCAGCTCCACCTCTGGTCCAGCCCCTGGTCCCTCCTTCAGCCCCGCCTCTGGCCCCTCCCCAGATTCCATATATACTGCTGCAGACAGTGCCACCAATGCCATGCCGCCCGCCAATGCCATATTGTGCTGCCAAAGGCATTGTCGGTGCGGGTGGCACTGTCTGCAGCACATTACAGCATTGGCGGCATGGGTGGCACTGTCTCTGCAGGCCATAACGCATGTGCTACCTGCAGACAGAAACATAAAAAGAACGGGGGGGGGGGGGGGGGTGTTGCACTCAGAGACAATGTTCGGTCATGGTGGATGGAGGATTTTTTTTTATTTTTTTATTAATTAGTTCTCTGTTCAGGTTGCCTGGGCCCCCCTGCTGGCTGGGCCCAGTACAACAGGGCCAGTTGCACTGGCCTATCAGTGGCCCTGTGTGCGGGGAATGGAGGGGGGGGGGGGGGTCAGCGCAAGCCCGATCACTGGATTTTTCAGCACAGCTAGAGAACTGACCATGCTGTGCTCTCCTGTCTAGTGTGGTAAAAAATTTTTATAGGAAACCAGAGGGACTGGCAGGAACACCAGGGATTGCATGCAAAGGAATAAATACAACGAGAACAGGATAATACAACTGCATGCTATGGCTGGCACTTATCAGGAATATGAAATGTTGGGTTGACATATTCTTTAAATTCTATATTTAAAGTCAAAGTGGCTAAAATGTTAAATGACCATCATCCACAACTGATATACAAGTTAAACCACCTGTCTGTTATACATCTTGGGAGGATTGGTAAAATCCCTGTGCTGAGTTCCCGGGTCTGTACACCTGCTGTGCCCATTATGAGGGGTTCCCACCATCCCTCTGCTGAGTTCCCAGGTCTGTACACCTGATGTGCCCATTATGAGGGTTTCCCACCATCCCTGTGCTGAGTTCCCGGGTCTGTACACCTGCTGTGCCCATTATGAGGGTTTCCCACCATCCCTGTGCTGAGTTCCCGGGTCTGTACACCTGCTGTGCCCATTATGAGGGTTTCCCACCATCCCTGTGCTGAGTTCCCAGGTCTGTACACCTGCTGTGCCCATTATGAGGGTTTCCCACCATCCCTGTGCTGAGTTCCCAGGTCTGTACACCTGCTGTGCCCATTATGAGGGTTTCCCACTATCCCTGTATTGAGTTCCTGGGTCTGTACACCTGCTGTGCCCATTATGAGGGTTTCCCACCATCCCTGTGCGCCCTCTGTTTAACCATTTGGAAGCCGATTAGAGCCCACAGGCTCTAATCAGGAAGCCTATTAGAGCCTCTGGCTCTAATAAGGCCCAAAACACACCCACTGCTGTAATTCAGATGGCTGGCGCTCAACAGGGGGCCAGACACCTGAATAGTGGGCGGCAGCGGCGACAATGGATAGATTCGTGCAATGCATATTGTTGAGTGACGGGTGCAGGAGAGAGGGGGCGGCGCTCCTGCGCCCACTATGGACGCACCGCCACTGGTTCCCACCATCCCTGTGCTGAGTTCCTGGGTCTGTTTTACCTGCTGTGCCCATTATGAGGGGTTCCCACCATCCCTGTGCTGAGTTTCTGGGTCTGTACACCCGCTGTGCCCATTATGAGGGGTTCCCACCATCCCTGTGCTGAGTTCCCGGGTCTGTACACCTGTTGTGCCCATTATGAGGAGTTCCCACCATCCCTGTGCTGAGTTCCCACCATCCCTGTGCTGAGTTCCTGGGTCTGTACACCCGCTGTGCCCATTATGAGGGGTTCCCACCATCCCTGTGCTGAGTTCCCGGGTCTGTACGCCTAATGTGCCCATTATGAGGGGTTCCCACCATCCCTGTGCTGAGTTCCCAGGTCTGTACACCTGTTGTGCCCATTATGAGGAGTTCCCACCATCCCTGTGCTGAGTTCCCACCATCCCTGTGCTGAGCTCCCGGGTCTGTGCCCATTATGAGGGGTTCCCACCAGTCCTGCTGGGTTTATAGTTTATTTTATGGGGAATGTAACAGGAGTGGCTGGAACACACAGAGGAGGGTGGGGACGCCTAAAACTCTCGGGTGGGAGTCAGGAATTATTTTTAAAAGCAACTGTGAGCCAGCAAAAGCAACATGAATATGTCCATTGTTACTTAGACTGGCATAACCCATTAAAGATTAGGAAATCTAGATCTTGGCATGATGCGACTCAATCAGCACATTCATGGGCAACTCGCTCCATTTCTGTCATCAGAAAAATAACAGGTTTAGTGGAAAGATCGTTGTCAGGTAATAAAGTTATGTTCTGACAGTTTTTCATCATATATGTCTTTTTTAATTTTTCCCCATAACTCCACTTTAAAAATGCTTAAATTGACCCTCCCAGTAAATGAAAGGTCCACTTATTGAATGGAGCCTCCCCAAAAAATGTACCTGTAAGGAAATAGTTAGATTTTATACATACCTTATCCCTATCATCTGCACTGCAGGGCCTGACATCCCCGTCCTTCTGGGAAGATTACTGGGGAATGAAGATTCTCCGTAAATATGGCTGCTGCACTTCTGCATTAATGAATATTCAGTTCAACTCTGTCCTAGACATCCCAAGTCTCCAGCATTTATTTTGGCTGCGGGCTCCCGGACACCCGCGTGTGCCAAGTGATCTCCCAGATGGTGGGCACTGATGAGGTGGGACTGATAGACACTGATGGGCTGCACTGATGGAAACTGATAGGCTGCACTGGTGGGCACTGATGAGGTAGCACTGAAGGACACTGATGGTCACTGATAGACTGCACTTATGGACACTGATTGACACTGATAGGCTGCACTGGTGGGCACTGATGAGGTGGCATGGATGGACATTGATAGTCACTGATAGGCTGCACTGATGGACATTAATGGGCTGTGCTGGTAGGCACTGATGAGGTGGCATGAATGGACATTGATGGTCACTGATAGGCTGCACTGATGGACACAGGGCCGCCATCAGGGGGGTACAGGCAGTACACCTGTAAGGGGCCCGGAGGTCCCCAGGGGCCCGGATGGCCCCCCTTTTTTTTTTTTTTATAATTTTTTTTTGTAAGGGGCCCAGAGGTCCCCAAGGGCCCGAATGTCAACCCCCCCCCCCTTTTTATTTATTTTTTTATATATTTTTTTATTATTCATTTTTTTATTTAATTAGTTTTTTTTTATTTAATTTTTTTATTTATTTATTTATTTATTTTGTAAGAGGCCCAGAGGTCCCCAGAGGCCCGGAGGTCCCCAGGGCCCCGAATGTCAACCCCCTTTTTTATTTATTTTTTTATAAAAAAATGTATTATTCATTTTTTATTTAATTGTTTTTTATTATTTAATTAATTAATTTATTAATTTATTTTGTAAGGGGCCCAGAGGTCCCCAGAGGCCGGAGGTCCCCAGGGCCCCGGATGGAAACCTCCCTTTTTTTTATTTATTTTTTATTTAAAAAAATTATTATTCATTTTTTTATTTAATTTTTTTTTATTTATTTATTTAATTTAATTTATTTATTTATTTTTTATAAGGGGCCCAGAGGTCCCCAGAGGCCCGGAGGTCCCCAGGGCCCCGGATGGAAACCTCCCTTTTTTTTATAATTTTTTTATATATGTTTTTTTTTTGTAAGGGGCCCAGAGGTCCCCAGGGCCCTGGATGGCAACCCCCCTTTTTTGTTTTTTTGTTCTTCTGTTTTTTTTTGTGTTCGTCAGCACCCAAACCCCCTGCTTCTCAATTCGTGGCACCCCCCCGCTTCTGAATTTGCGTCAGCCCCCCCGCTTCTCAACTTGCGGCGGCAGCACCCCCCCCCCCCCGGTTCTCCTCGGCTCCAGTGGGCCCATGCCTTAAGCTGTGTAAGGGGCCCCAAAATTCCTGATGGCTGCCCTGACATTGATGGGCTGCGCTGGTAGGCACTGATGAGGTGGCACAGATAGGCACTGGTAAGGCTGCATTTCATTGGAGAGGGGGGTCGGCGCCGGCGCAAATTGTCACCTCCCTGAAATGAGTTTTTGCAGGTCCATACCAGGCCCTTCTAGTCTGGCACGGATTTTAAGGGGATCCCCTTGCCAATTTTTTTTTAAAAATGGTACGGGGTCCAAATCTTATATGGATTTGGGGGGGGGGCACGCAGTTTTTTCCCCCCGGAACTTTCTATTGCTGGAATTCTTTTGTTTACATTTCAGCTGTCAGTGGGGAAGCCCGCTGACAGCCGATGAGTCATCCATTGTTAAAGGGTAAGTTCACCTTTACAGAAAAATCTGTAAGGTGAACTTACACAGGACCCCCTCCTCATCCCCCCCAGTCTTGCTGACCTGGATCGCGGCAATCTCGCGTCCCGCCCCGGTATGTCCGCGTCAGGAGTCCGGGGCTTAGAAATCCCCTTGGCATCCTTGCGTCTTCTTCCCAGCTGACAGGACGTGCGACACTGCTTCTCATTGGTCCGCACCACCCATGAGACAGCGCCGACCAATCAGAATGCTCTGAACTGTCCCTCCTGATGGGGTAAGTTTTGGTGATTCAGCTGCAGATATTTCTAAGCTCCGGACTCCTGACGCGGATATACCGCTGGGGCTCAGAATGGGAGATTGCCGCGATCCTGGACAGTGGGAAGGGGGGTGTGAAGGGGGGGGGGGTCAGGGGAGGGTCCTGTGTAAGTCCCCCTTACAGATTTTTCTGTAAAGGTGAACTTACCCTTTAAGGACGCGATGGCCTGCTTCCCGGCCCGCTGCTTAACAACCAGCTACTCTTCACACAGAATTCGAATCGATTGATAATTTTTCAACCGATCCGATTTTGAATCGTTCCGAAAATTAGGAATTTGGAAAGTCCTTCTGTCCCTCTTTCCTCCTCATTTGTCCCTCATTTTGGTCTGATCTATATAGTTGTATATAAAATGCATTTTTTTTTTATCTCTCAAAAAGTGTTCCCCAGTGCTAAACTTTTCATCCAATTTATAAAGGAATAGTAATGGTAAAAAAAAAAAATTGTTTTTGTATAATTCTCCTTTAAGGGGGTGTGGCAGGGGGTGTGTCCTATGCCTACATACTTTTGCTAATAGGTGTCCCTCGTTCCTATTTAAAAAAGTTTGGAGGTGTGACTATATGGCCAAATGTTTTCGGACACCTGACCAGAAAACCGTTATCAGTAATTGGACATTCCATTACAAAATCACGATCAATAATATGGAGTTCTGTGTTCTTACTTGTTCCCTTCAGTTACTCTTTAAGGCTACGTTTCCACTATTGTGACCCCAAAGTCGCGCGATTTGGAGTGTGTCTTTGATGCAACTTTACACTCTCTGGATCAAATATTCAAAGAAGGAGAGAGTTTGGGAAGGGATCATAACGGTGCTTTACACATAATAATGGAAACCATACAAGTATATATAAAAATGATATATCATTTTATTAGAAACATGACTAAAACCAATCACAAGACATGGTAAGTCGTTGAGTTTTTGTTGAACATCTCCATTATGGTGGTTGAATACACAGGGTTTCAGTTGAACAAAGATTGAATGATCGTATGTTATCCCCCCAACATGTTTCACCCTGTGGCTTCATCAGGGGATATACGCATTAATTGAAAAGTTTAGCATAGGAACACCTCAAACCCCCAGAAAGAAGAAGGGGTCACCCACGATGTAGGGATCGCCCCGGGTAGAAGGCACTATGCAGCCACAGTGAGCACACAATGACCAGGTTAAAAACAAGAATACTCAGAACAAAGGGGGGGGGGGGGGGGAGGGCGCCTGTATCTAGAAAACCATAAGTCCAATAAGCACATAAGACCAAGAACTAGAAAATAAGCAGGTCGCCCTCTGTCTCTGGATCAAAGTCGCATCAAAGTAGTGCAGGAACCTTTTCAACGTTGTTGATTTTCAAAGGCGCCTAGATGGGAACGGGTGCCATTGAAATCAATGGGCTGTGACTTGCCATGCGATTTTTCTGTGTCCAGAGTCGCATGACGAGTCGCACTAGTGGGAAACGAAGCTTAGCTGCATTGCCTTAAAATATACTTATTGCAAAAGTTGGCAGCTCACCCACAAAACATTCCCCTGGATATCTCTGTATCAGGAATGAACAGGATTCATTGTGAGGGGAAATGTATGATGGAACTGGTTTTTGTCCGCTATCCAGGTCTAATGAACAGCGTTATGAAGCTGGAAGGCGTTCGCAGGCGCGATGGAGGTGAAAGGTCGCACAGCTGCCTGCGAATTGATTTTCTTGGCTGTGGTTACTAGTTGCTGAGCGAAATCAAACAGCCTAATCCCCAAGAGGTCCCGGGGACTACTACTGGTATAAAGCAGAGGGCCCCGGTGCATTGTGGGAGAGTGTCTGTACACATTGGCTGGTTGCTATGTTGTGTATTTCCTGTGTAGACCAAAATTCACCATCGCTGCTGTTTTCATGCTGCTAAGGATTGTTGCTCCGGAGTTATAAAAAAATAAAGATATACAAAGTGAAAATGTATATACCGGTGTATATATATATATATATATATATAGTATATGCACACTGTAATACTGTATATATATATATATATATACACTACATGCTGTTTTCGTTTCATTTTTTATATATATGTGATACCTTAAAAGTGTTTAAAATCTGTTCAGTAAACGCAATACTGTAAACACCCATTGATCCTGCCAGAAACCCAGTTCCGTCCTGTGCACCCTGCCGCCTTCTCTCAGGCAGTGTTTTCAGTCCTACCTAGTTTTACCTGTTAACTTCAGAACACCTCCCTCCTATGATACGAAAGCGAGGGTGCTGCTCTGTAGTTCTGTCCTTGAATGGTAAGTCTGCTCCTCCTTAAATACAAACCACAGAGCAGTGGTCTCAAAACTGCGACTCTTTGCTTTCCTTTATCTGGCCCTTTATCGCCTACCCCTCCCCCTGATATAAAGTAATATTCTTCCCATTGACACCAACGATGGGGCACCATTCTTTTCACTGAAACCAGTGATGGGGCACTATTCCTCCCACTGACACCAATGATGGGGCACTATTCCTCCCACTGACACCAATGATGGGCCACTATTCCTCCCACTGACACCAATGATGGGGCACTATTCCTCCCACTGACACCAATGATGGGCCACTATTCCTCCCACTGACACCAATGATGGGGCACTATTCCTCCCACTGATACCAATGATGGGCCACTATTCCTCCCACTGACGCCAATGATGGGGCACTATTCCTTCCACTGACACCAATGATGGGACACTATTCCTCCCACTGATACCAATGATGGGGCACTATTCCTCCCACTGACACCAATGATAGGGCACTATTCCTCCCAGTGACACCAATGATGCAGCACTATTCCTCACACCGACACCAACAACGGGGCACTATTCCTCCCAGTGACACCAATGATGGGCCACTATTCCTCCCACTGATACAAATGATGGGCCACTATTCCTCCCACTGATACCAATAATGGGGCACTACTCCTCCCACTGACACCAATGATGGGACACTATTCCTCCCACTGACACCAATGATGGGACACTATTCCTCCCACTGACACCAATGATGGGACACTATTCCTCCCACTGACACCAATGATGGGACACTATTCCTCCCACTGACACCAATGATGGGACACTATTCCTCCCACTGACACCAATGATGGGACACTATTCCTCCCACTGACACCAATGATGGGACACTATTCCTCCCACTGACACCAATGATGGGGCACTATTCCTCCCACTGACACCAATGATGGGACACTATTCCTCCCACTGACACCAATGATGGGACACTATTCCTCCCACTGACACCAATGATGGGGTAAAATTCCTCTTGCTACTGACCACAGATGTTATGTAATTGTTTTACTCCTACTGACAACCAAGCCTGAGGCATCATTGTCCACTCTCACTGATGTGGGGGCATTTTCTACTTCTACAATCCTGCCACCCTAGAGTCTGAAGGACAATAATCTGGCACTTTGTTTGGACAAATTTGGGCCTCGGCCTTAGAGTAGGGCGACCAGACATCCCCGGTTTCAGGGGACAGTCCCCGGATTGAGGACACTGTCCCCGGACCAAGTCTGTCCCCGGTTTTGTCCCCGGATTGGATTTGAACAGGGGCTGGGGCAATTTCAAAAACAGTCAGTGCAGAATTAAAAAAATAAATCTGAATTACACACCCTCGCTCCACCGCTCCTACAAGCTTGGGGGGGGGGGTGTATTTTTTCCATTATCTGTGCCCCTTTCTGATGATCATGTGCTGGTCGGAGCGGAGAGAATATTTCTTCAGTTTCGGGTGCATGCCCATTCAGCTCCGCTCACATGTTCTTCTGCCTTGGCTCAAGTCCCGGCCAGCCGCCTGCCTGCTTATCTCCTTGCCTTCCCTGGTGGAGTGATCTTCCTCCACACCCCACCCAGTAGTAGCCGGTACCCGGAGAGTAAGACTTGACAGGCTGCAAGGCGGGCGGCGACGGGCAGAGAGTCTCTGATTGCTGCCATTACTAGTAAAAAATAAATATGTCCCCGGATTATATTTTAAAAATCTGTTCACCTTACCTTAGAGAGTGCAATGAGAAGAACACCTTACCTTAGAGAGTGCTATGAGAAGAACATCTTGCCTTAGAGAGTGCTATGAGAAGAACACCTTGTCTTAGAGAGTGCTATGAGAAGAACATCTTGCCTTAGAGAGTGCTATGAGAAGAACACCTTGTCTTAGAGAGTGCTATGAGAAGAACACCCTGCCTTAGAGAGTGCTATGAGAAGAACACCCTGCCTTAGAGAGTGCTATGAGAAGAACACCCTGCCTTAGAGAGTGCTATGAGAAGAACACCCTGCCTTAGAGAGTGCTATGAGAAGAACACCTTGTCTTAGAGAGTGCTATGAGAAGAACACCCTTGCCTTAGAGAGTGCTATGAGATGAACACCCTGCCTTAGAGAGTGCTATGAGAAGAATATCTTGCCTTAGAGAGTGCTATGAGAAGACCACCCTGCCTTAGAGAGTGCTATGAGAAGAACACCTTGCCTTAGAGAGTGCTATGAGAAGAACACCTTGTCTTAGAGAGTGCTATGAGAAGAACACCTTGCCTTAGAGAGTGCTATGAGAAGAACATCTTGCCTTAGAGAGTGCTATGAGAAGAACACCCTGCCTTAGAGAGTGCTATGAGAAGAACATCTTGCCTTAGAGAGTGCTATGAGAAGAACACCCTGCCTTAGAGAGTGCTATGAGAAGAACACCTTGCCTTAGAGAGTGCTATGAGAAGAACACCTTGCCTTAGAGAGTGCTATGAGAAGAACATCTTGCCTTAGAGAGTGCTATGAGAAGAACACCCTGCCTTAGAGAGTGCTATGAGAAGAACACCTTGTCTTAGAGAGTGCTATGAGAAGAACACCCCTGCCTTAGAGAGTGCTATGAGAAGAACACCTAGCCTTAGAGAGTGCTATGAGAAGAACACCCTTGCCTTAGAGAGTGCTATGAGAAGAACACCTTGCCTTAGAGAGTGCTATGAGAAGAACATCTTGCCTTAGAGAGTGCTATGAGAAGAACACCCTGCCTTAGAGAGTGCTATGAGAAGAACACCTTGCCTTAGAGAGTGCTATGAGAAGAACACCTTGCCTTAGAGAGTGCTATGAGAAGAACACCCCTGCCTTAGAGAGTGCTATGAGAAGAACACCTAGCCTTAGAGAGTGCTATGTGAGGTACACATTACCTTAGAGTACCATGAAAAAACATCAGTACCATGTTGTGATGGAGACTGCTATGTTCCTAGAGAGACAGCGACAGTATCTAGCCAGAGAGATGGGGGGGGGGGGGGCTAGCTATGGGGACTTTGCATTTTGAACACCTGCCACTCTGTATTTAAATCTCTGATTTTAGATAGCAAAGCTCTGAGAACTGCTCTGTGTATGGATCCTGATAATGTTACAATGTGGCCGCACCCGGAATGAGTTTGGGATTACAGATCAATAGCACTCTGGGCAGTGGCAGAAACATGGCACTCTCTTAGTGAACTTCAGACTGCCCAAGTGCTGTTATTTTTTTTATTTTTTGGGGGATAAGATTGTTTACAGCACACAGAAAGTTCCAATTAGTCACAAATAAACTCCAAACTTCAGCGTTGTACAGAGAACATAGGGGCCATCTGTCGAAGACATCACAAAGCACAACATAAAGTCACGCCGCATGTATTCCCACTATCTGTCTCCAGCCTGAGTCACCAGCCTGAGTCCTCCCACCTAGCTCTGCCATGCTGCCTCTTACTCACTATTAGATAATGTGCCATGTAATCACAGCTTAATTACTAAAATATGCCTACGTACAATACTCCGGAGTGTGTGTACTATGCGCTGGCCGTATGCCAGGGATATAGAAGAGCGGCATGATAACGATTCAAAAAATGTACTGATATCAAAAAGAATTCAAATAATGTTTTTGCAGAATTATTAGAAGACTTTACAGTTTGCTTTGAAGATAGCGTGCATTTCTGATACATTTGGCTACAACGTAACGCTACTAAGTACTTATAAATAATGTATTAATACCATAACACTACTGAAGCATTTTCATTTGTTTTTCGTGTGTTACATTACAATGTCATTTTTTGAAACTCTTCTATAAGGTCAGAGAATGTCTTCACATCTAATAGAAGCTGATTGTAAAAGTCTCACAAATGCAAAATGCCAGTAAAAGTGTGAATGATAAATCTGCCAAATGCATTGTGGGAAACGAACCACTTTCTGACTGCCGTAGGTATATAAACGTCCTGCCATCTAGTGGTTATACCAGTGGCGACCACTCATGCGGGGCACAGGGGTGCCGCCCCCCTAATCCATGTGCCCGGCCCCTAATCTACATGCAGGGTTCCGCCCCCCTAATCAATGCGCCTGGCCCCTAATCTACATGCAGGGCGCTGCCCCCCTAATCAATGCGCCCGGCCCCTAATCTACATGCGGGGCGCGGCCCCCCTAATCAATGCGCCCGGCCCCTAATCTACATGCGGGGCGCGGCCCCCCTAATCAATGCGCCCAGCCCCTAATCTACATGCAGGGCGCCGCCTCCCTAATCCATGCGCCCGGCCCCTAATCTACATGCAGAGCGCCGCCCCCCTAATCCATGCACCCGGCCCCTAATCTACATGCAGGGCGCCGCCCCCCTAATCCATGCGCCCGGCCCCTAATCTACATGCAGGGCGCCACCCCCCTAATCCATGCGCCCGGCCCCTAATCTACATGCAGGGCGCCGCCCCCCTAATCAATGCGCCTGGCCCCTAATCTACATGCAGGGCGTCACCCCCCTAATCAATGTGCCCGGCCCCTAATCTACATGCAGGGCGCTGCCCCCCTAATCCATGCGCCCAGCCCCTAATCTACATGCAGGGCGCCGCCCCCCTAATCCATGCGCCCGGCCCCTAATCTACATGCAGGGCGCCACCCCCCTAATCAATGCGCCCGGTCCCTAATCTACATGCAGGGCGCCGCCCCCCTAATCCATCCGCCCGGCCCCTAATCTACATGCAGGGCACCGCCCCCCTAATCAATGCGCCCGGCCCCTAATCTACATGCAGGGCGCAGCCCCCCTAATCCATGCGCCCGGCCCCTAATCTACATGCAGAGCGCTGCCCCCCTAATCCATGCACCCGGCCCCTAATCTACATGCAGGGCGCCGCCCCCTTAATCCATGCGCCCGGCCCCTAATCTACATGCAGGGCGTGGCCCCCCTAATCCATGCGCCCGGCCCCTAATCTACATGCAGGGCGCCGCCCCCCTAATCAATGCGCCTGGCCCCTAATCTACATGCAGGGCGACGCCCCCCCTAATCAATGTGCCCGGCCCCTAATCTACATGCAGGGCGCTGCCCCCCTAATCCATGCGTCCAGCCCCTAATCTACATGCAGGGCGCCGCCCCCCTAATCCATGCGCCCGGCCCCTAATCTACATGCAGGGCGCCACCCCCCTAATCAATGCGCCCGGTCCCTAATCTACATGCAGGGCGCCGCCCCCCTAATCCATCCGCCTGGCCCCTAATCTACATGCAGGGCACCGCCCCCCTAATCAATGCGCCCGGCCCCTAATCTACATGCAGGGCGCCGCCCCCCAAATCCATGCGCCCGGCCACTAATCTACATGCAGGGCACCGCCCCCCTAATCAATGCGCCCGGCCCCTAATCTACATGTGGGGCGCCGGACGCATGGATTCCAATTTTTTTTTGTTTTTTTAGAAGCACATGATTATATCCCACCCAGTTGTGTGACATTAGCGAATTAATATTCGCTAATGTCTTCCTGTTTTTCCTCCCGGCCAATCAGGAAGCGGGTCCTAAGACCTAATTGTCTTAATTCCTGAATGGCCGGGAGGAGAAGAGCTCGCCGTGACTTCGAAGTGGCGACCTGGATGGGGTAAGTGCGGGGCTGGCTGGGGACGTGCGAGCGATCGAGTGACGGGGGAAGCGGCGATCAAGCAAGCGCCGGCTGCCTTATGTGGTTGGTTGGCTGAGGCGGGAGGCGGGAGGTGGGAGGCGGGGGGTGGGGGGGGCACAGCGCATGTGCTCTGAAGGAGCGGCATACCGGTACCACCACAACCACTATTAAAAATAGTAGCTACCCACCCGAAAGCTTTCGATTCCACCATGTGCAATGCAAGGGATTGTGATTTGGGTTCTGGCACCAGATCTTCTTCAGATTTGGCCCTGAAGAAGAGGGTCTTGAAGTGCACTGAAATGCATCGGCTTGTTTCCTGATATTCTAGTAAATTAGAAATTCAATTTTGGACTATATCATTTCTCATTCTAACTACTCTAAGCTCATCAGAACCTCGATTTTGGATTGCCTCCTCCATGCAAGCAACTAAGAAAGCCTTCCTTCTTCATAGGATTGATCCCACCAAGTTCAATGCAAGGGAGGTCCTCAGGGAAGGATACGATATGTGATTAGGATTCTGCACATAATCTTTTGCAGATTTGGCCTTGAAGAAGAGGGTTCCACTGGAATGTAATTATCTTGTTTCATGATACTCTATAAAGATCAGTTTTGGACTTTATAGTTTCTGATTACCTGTTCTTTGCTATCCTACAGATCAGCATACAGATCCAGGCTAAGAATGACCTTCATTTTGGAAGGCTTCCTCTCAGAAAAACTTGAATTCTATATACTAACATCAAGACCAAAATATATCTTTGTGTAGCACCCTTCTAGAAGTAGAGTGGGCTGCTAGGAAAAATTAGTTGGCCCCACTATAATCAGAGGAGCAGGGGTTGATTAATTTGGACTGCTCGGTGTCTCACAGGCTGCTGCTCTGTTACTTTCCCCTGTCTTCTAGAGGAATCTAGTGAGAGCAAGAACAGGGCATGCAGCCTAAATATTTATTGAACTCCAACCAATCCCTGCGAAGGTGTGTCCTGTTAGTGGTGAGAGAGCCCATAAATAGTCTAAGGCAGGGTTGCCCAGCCAGTGGCCCGGGGGGCCACATGTGGCCCGCGGAGCCCTCTGATGTGGCCCGCAACCTCCTGCTCTGGGATGGAATAGAATACTGTTATTAAAGGTCAGTTTATTACTAAAATCACAGTGTATATATGGGCATATCTGTTCTGCAGTGGTTACTGGGCTGCTTTTAAACTAATCCACAGATGCAGAGCAATGCACCTGCGGGTTACCTGCACTGAGCCATAGACTTCTGATATTACCTGCGAGTTTGGTGAGCTTTCTGAAAGTGCACCAAACCTGCAGAATATAATAGAAGTCTATCGCAAAGTGCAGAAAAACCAAAGGTACACTGCGTTGCACCTGTGGTGTGGGTCAGTGTGAAAGCAGCCATGGGCCCCTTTCACACGGTCAGTCCGACCCAATTGGACTCTCCATTCACCTCTGAGTGGCAGATTTAAAATCGACTTGTGTCCTACCTCCAATCCCATCCGGCTGTGTCCGCTATGCATAGGTAGAGCAGACATGGACCTGCCATCCGCGCCCTCCGCTGATTGTGGCCCATGACCAGTTACCAAGTCGCTTAAGTGGCCCTTGCACTTCAAAAGGTTGGGCACCCCTGGTCTAAGGCTTCAGCAGCGGGGTGCAGAGTTCCTGGGTCCAGTCGTGCAGGAGGAGACCCCGTGCAGCGGCTCTGCCCCATGGGAAGGTTTCTAGAAGAACCTGCTGGGAAGACATCAAGGTGGTCTCAGATAGGCTTAGCTGGGGGGATCGTTTTTAAGCTTGAACCCAGGGAACAAGTTGGGTCTAGAGAAGCTCACCCAAATTTGGCCCTTAGGTTGTTTTCACACTGGGGTGGTGGGTGCGTCGACGGCAAAGCGCCGCTATTTTAGCGGCACTTTACCGTAAATTTTGTGGCGCTATTCGGCCCCTAGCGGGGCGCTTCTACCCCTCCGCTTGCGGCTGAGAAAGGGTAAAAACCACTGCAAAGCGCCTCTGCAGAGGCGCTTTGCCGGCGGTATAGCTGTGGTGCCTATTGATTTCAATGGGCAGGAGCGGTGAAGGAGCAATATACACACCGCTCCTTCACCACTCCAAAGATGCTGCTAGCAGGACTTTTTTTACCGTCCTGCCAGCGCACCGCTCCAATGTGAAAGCCCTCTGGGCTTTCACATTGGAGAGACAGCAGCGGCTGTTTCAGGGCAGTTTGTAGACGCTATATCGCCTGCAAAGCGCCCCAGTGTGAAAGTTGGCTGAAACACATTGGGGGGATTTATCAAAACTGGAGCAAGCAGCATCTGGAGCAGATATGCATGGCGACCAATCAGCTTTTATCTTCACAATGAAGCTTTGGATAAAAGCCCATTGGTTGCCATCTGCTCCAAATTCTGTCTGTTTCGGTCTTAGTAAATTCGCCGCATTGACTTGTTTGATAATATTCTAATAAATGAAAAGATCAATATTGGATTATATGCGCAAACTGTTGGTGCTATATATATCCTGTATAATAATAATAATCTCTTATTTCTTGTTCTTTGGTGCTCCTGTACATTGAAAAACAGATCCAAGCCAACAAGAACCTCCATTTTGGATTGCTTCCTTTAATTTGAGCAACTGAGAAAGCCTTCATGAAAGGCTCGATCTCACCATGTTCAATGCAAGGGAGGTCCTTGGGAAGAATACAATATATGAGGTGGGTCTTGACGTCAAACCTTCCTCAGATTTGGTCCTGAAGAAAGGGACGTGAAGTCCACTGAAACACTTTTGGGGAGGGTTATCAAAACTGGAGCAGCCAGAATCTGGGGTAGATATGTATGGCAACGAATCAGCTTCTATCTTCAGCCTTCATCACAGGATCAATCCCACCATGTTCAATGCAAGGGAGGTCCTTGGGGAAGAATATAATGTGATTTGGGTTCTTCTGTAGATTTGGCAGGGGCCTGAGATCCAACTTCCAGTCTCCACTGAGGTAGGCTCTGCCACTTTCCAAGGATAGGCAACGCCAAATTCTGCTTACCTCCCCATTATGCCAAGCCTGAGGAATCGGCAGCTGCCAGGGAGTTGCATAAAGGTGTCCCTTTATTATATCTTACAATTCTGTTCATACAGCTTTATTGCCGCGTACACACGATCGGAAATTCCGACAAGAAAAGTCCGATGTGAGCTTTTGGTCTGAAATTTCCGACCGTGTGTGGGCTCCATCTGACTTTTGCTGTCGGAATTTCTGCCAACAAAAGATTGAGAGCAGGTTCTCTAATTTTTCCGACGGAAAAAGTTCTTGTCAGAATTTCCGATCGTCTGTATGCAATTCCGACGCGCAAAAAAAAACACGCATGCTCAGAATCAAACAGAAGAGCCGAACTGCCTATTGAACTTCATTGATCTCAGCTCGTCGAACGTCTTCTTGACAGTCGGAATTTCCGACAAGATTTGTCTGACCGTGTGTATGCCCAGGTTCACACTGGGCTGCGAGAGTGAAGCCGTGCGAGTTCAGCTGAATTCGCACGATTTCACTCCCGCTGGTCAGTCCCGATTTCGGCCGCGATTACAGAGACATCTGTGCAGGTTTCTGCACAGATGTCAATGTAAATTGCGGGCCAAAATCGCTAAAAAGTAGTACAGAAACTACTTTTTGAAATCGGTGCTGCGCCGCAGATGCAGCGTCGCACTGATTAGGGCGGTGCCATTGCCGGCAATTTGCATTTATCTTTGATGTGAAACGCGTCAGCTATCCACCCCTGCATGTCAGTTTTCTGTTTTTGTCTGTTTTTGGACTTTTGAATCTATGGATTAACTTTGGATTTTAATTTTAGAATTTTGAAAATAAATTGTTTATATAGAGTGCGGCAGTCCAGGGCTCTTTTTTTTCCCCATGCATTAGTGCAGAGCCAGCACCTGTTCCAGTATCAGGGCGGGAGCATTCCTTGGAGCTTCACAGCTTGGAGCGGTACACACCTTTCACAATTTGCGGCAAATACCGCCGTTTTGACATGCGATTTGACATGCCAAATCGCATGTCAAAACGCACCAGTGTGAACCAGGGCTAAGCCACACAAGTTTGAGCCAACATTTCGTCGGAAAAACGGTTTTCTTGTCGGATTTTCCGATCGTGTGTACGCGGCATAAGGCGATTCAGAGCCAACGTCTTCATAACAGAACAGCAGTCTCACTTGGAGACATTGGGTGAGTCTCCTACGAATACCTTCGTACATAAGTCCCTGTAATATCTGCAAGGATTCTCTGAGCATTTTACAATCGCGAACCACATGTGATTTTTGCCCCCCCGGTATAATTGAGCTGGCTGTTTTATATTATTGGCGTGCTGGATGCAGAGCCTTCCCCCCGTGAAGAGATTATGCTTTATCCCTAAAATTTTCAGAAATGTCCGGGGTACCTTTCTGTTCACTAAATCAAGCAAATCCTGAGCCGGTCAGATGCCAGCCAACCCAGCTTGTTGTGTTGTTGGCGTTGCCCAGTGACGGGAACTGTTTCTGCTTATTTTTCTCCCCTGGGCTGCTTTACAACATATGTGAACATACAACACTCTTCTTTTTTTTTTAACGGCCTCCACATCTGGTTTGCATTCGCGGACCCTCTAGTCAAGGTGCGCCGCGAGCTTTGCAGGGCCGTTTCCAGGACCTTGCGCAGATTATGTTGTCAGGATTGTAACAGTTACTCTCTGTTAAGGACAGACATAGCTGTCATTTGCTGTAGGTAAGGAAGGAAAACTGTGTTGCTATGAAAGCCAAACCTTTGAGTAATGTTTGTAGGTTATAGCTGGTACTAGTTGGTCGTGGTCAGCTAGACTTGTTCTGTAATGTTGAAGACCATTTCACTGCTCATCCAAGTGTCTTCCTTAGTTCTGATGAGTATCATCAACGTACCCCAGTATTTATTACCACACCGGTAACTCCACCACCTTAAAAGAACACTAAAGGAAAAATTCATTTTTTTGTAAAATAACAAACATGTTATACTTACCTCCACTGTGCAGCTCGTTTTGCACAGAGTGGCCCCGATCCTGGTCTTCTGGGGTCCCTCGGCGGCTGTCTCGGCTCCCCCCCCCCCCAAGAACTTTCCACGTTCATGAGAGCGAGCTCGCATGGTGGAAAGTTCTTGCGGGCGTGCTCCCGTGATACAGCCGGCGGCCATAGCCGCTCACTGTATCACTCGGCCACGCCCCCGGCGCGCCGCGTCATTGGATGTGATTGACAGCAGCGTGAGCCAATGGCTGCGCTGCTTTCAATCAACCAATGAATGAGCCAGAAGCCCAGCCAAGAAGCCAGCGCGTTCACGGCGCGGGACTTTCGAGGGGTCAGGTAAGTAAACGGGGGCTCGGGAGGGGGGGGGGGCGCTAATGCTCGGATGATTTTTCACCTTAATGCATAGAATGCATTAAGGTGAAAAAACATGTACCTTTACAACCCCTTTAATATAATCAATATGGACTAACTTCTACTAGATATACACTCACCGGCCACTTTATTAGTACAGGGCTGGACCCCCTTTTGCCTTCAGAACTGCCTTCATTCTTCATGGCAGTGGCGGGCCATCAATAGAGGGCGCACGCGCACCGCCTCCCCTGTCCATGCGTCCGGCCACCTGATCTACATATCAGGGCATTTTCACACTAAAGTTCCTCCCCGCCAATCAGGAGGCAGGTCGTGAGACCTGTTTCCCGATTGGCCAAAGCGTCAGACGATCAACAACCATAGAGGGGGAGATTTTAGCATGGAATTTGTCCGTATTCTCTAACCCTCCTCCCTCATATAACCCCTCAAAAGCAAAACCTTAGACATAAATAACCAGCTAAATATGAATAGCCCATTAGCTGTATTGAAGGCCTTATACTGTACGACCTTTTACTGTTTTATTTGCTGCATTTTTTGTACTTTCTAATTTCAATAAAAATATTAAAATATATGTAGCGATACCTTCAACTAAGAAGGCCACAGAATAGTTTGGGCCCTGAAGACATATCCGCCAACCCCCGGCAATGTACTCGACCCCCTACTGGCACAGTTAGTTATGGCAGCAATATATTTCTTATACTGTATGAGTAAACTCAGACACCAAGACAATAATGAAAGGGGATATCTTATTTTACTTTAAGCTTATGGTAAAAAGGGTTAACAGTGGTAACAGTGTACAGGTAATAAGTTGCAGAGCCCTGCAGCAATAAACATACTACGTATTGAATGAACAGTAAAGGTCCGCCGCGTGGGCGACCGTTAACTAGGCGCCCTGTGGTGCAGTAACTAAATGAACTAACTAGCTGGCCAGGCCTGGCTCAGATATCTAAAATTTAGTCTATAGGGGATGATGGTTTCTTCACCGGCAATTCTTTAAAGGTGGTGCACATAACAGAATAACATTTGTAATCCAGTGGAAAGATTATAATGAAATAAACACTTTACTTCAGAACCTCTGAGTTCAGTTCTGATATGGATCTCCAGCGAGAGTATCAGAGAGTATCAGATATAAACTTGTGGGCCACGGCAGTCTATAGGCACATCAGCAACAAACAGTATATGGTCTGAGCATACGCTCGCTCACCCCTCCGGACGCGATCCCAGTCCGGGAACTTCCACCGACTGTGTCCTCACACACAGTGTCTCCAGCGATTGTGTCTCCGATCCAACAAAGGCTGTAGATAAGCGAAGTCAGATGCCAGGCTTCAGGCCTTGCACTCCGGCACATCCGCACAGGAGGATCAGTCACTGAAGTCTCGTGTCCCAAAGAGACCGAGCCCAGCCTCGCCTCCTCCTTTTATAACCCCTCCCATGAGTCCCTGGGGTGGAAACATGCCGAAAGGGATTCTGGGCAAGGTAGTCCCGCGAGTCTTAAAGGGGACCCCGCTACATATATATATATATATGAATAGCCCGTTAAAAGATAAAGTAGAAAAAACAGATCTTGTTGCAATGCTCAACTTTGATTGAGAGACTTCCCCCAAAGTGCTTTTTTTCTGGCACTAGATGTCCTCAGTCCAATGGCCAGTATCTTTTAACCTTCTTCCCCTGAGCCCAGGTCATCCTGGACCCGCCCGTTTGCCTGTGACTGGACAGTGAAAGGAGAAGCAGTACAGCCCGAAGCAAAAATTAAAATGAGCGTAGGGCTAGCATGATATGGGACTCAGGGGAATCTGGAGGTGACAGGGTTAACAATTTTGCAGTGAAGGGGACCTTTTAGGGGATTGGAGTTTTGGGAGGGGAGAAAAGAACTTCAGACATCCGGTAAAGAAACGTGGGGGAAGAACGTTCCCACCCGCCCGCCATACATCGAGGTGGTTCGTCTTATGTCTGTTGTTTCATGCTATTACGGTTGGGGTCTTTGGAGGCAGTTTAAACAAACTGGGTGCTTATAAGATTAGGGACACATCTAAGGTATGAAGTCCCCGGTGGAATGCCAGTTATGGTGGATTACCTGGTTAGTTAAAGTGCGGTATCTGCTGAATGTGGTTCATCCCCGAGCCGGTGTGGTGCGACTAGGGACCGTGTAAGTACTTACGCAGATACGAAATGTATAATTCATAATCGGGGCCTCCAAGGATCGGCAACCTTCATTTTCTGGTGTTTGTTTATTATTTTTGGTTCCCCTTCCTGCCCAGGCCAATTTTCAGCTTTCAGCGCTGTCACGCTTTGAATGACAATTGCACGGCAGCCGGCCACAGTGTTCACAGAAAGGGCCGATGTGTTTAAAAAAGCAACGTGCGTGTTGGCGTTTTCTACCAGAGATGATTGTATCGGAAGCAAGTGTGCTTAAAGCTAGCATTAGTATAAAGATAGGAAAGTATATCATATTTACTTGTTTTAAACTTTTTTTTTTTTTTTTTAACCACTTCAGCCCGGACCATTTTGGCTGGTTAAAGACCAGGCCACTTTTTGCGATTCGGCACTGCGTTGCTTTAACTGACAATTGCGCGGTCATGCGACGTGGCTCCCAAACAAAATTGACGTCCTTTTTTTTCCCCACAAATAGGGCTTTCTTTTGGTGGTATTTGATCATCTCTGCAGTTTATATTTTTTGCGCTATAAACAAAAAAAGAGCGACAATTTTGAAAAAAACAATATTTTTGACTTTTTGCTATAATAATAAATATCTCAATTTAAAAAATTCAGTTTAGGCCGATAAGTATTTTTCTACATTTTTTGGTAAAAAAAATTGCAATAAGCATTTATTGATTGGTTTGTGCAAAAGTTATAGCGTCTACAAATTAGGGCATAGTTTTATAGCATTTTTATTAATATTTTTTTTTTTTACTAGTAATGGTGGCGATCAGCGATTTTTATCATGACTGCGACATTGCGGCGGACACATCGGACACTTTTAACACCATTTTGGGACCATTGTCATTTTCACAGCGATCAGTGCTATAAAAATGCACTGATTACTGTGAAAATGACACTGGCAGTGAAGGGGTTAACCTGTAAGGGGCGCTGAAGGGGTTAAATGTGACCTAGGGAGTGATTCTTACTGTGGGGGGAGGGGACTGACTGGGGGAGGTGACCGATGGTTGTCCCTATGTACAAGGGACACACCATCGGTCTCCTCTCCCTGACAGGACGTGGATTTCTGTGTTTACACACAGAGATCCACGTCCCTGGCTCTGTAAATGCCAATCGCAGGTAACCGGCGGACATCGCGGCCGCCAGGCATGCGCTTCGGCACCCGTGTGGCACAGAAGTTCCCCGATGCGCGCTCGGGAGCGCACGTGTGGAGAACGAGGAAAGGGGAGGACGTTAATTGACGGCCTCCCGGCATTCTAGGTCCGCGCTGTAGCCGTCATTCGAGTATAGCGCGGGCCTCTAGTGGTTAAGGAAGGTTTTTGTTATGTTTTGTTATTGTTTTAATAAAGGGGCCGAGACGGACATTTTTTACTCCAACATTGGTGTCAATGTTTATTTTTCTTGTAAGTTTAGGTTGGGGTAAAATAGGGGGATTGGGTAGCAGTTAGTGTTTAAGGGTCAGGATTGCATCTGAGGTACCTTAGTCATGCACAGTGATGAGAACATCTCTCTGTCACTCTGCTTACTCCATCGGTTTGAGTGCTTCATGACGTAATTGGCTCCTTGTGGTGCTGCTTCTTCCACTCACACTCCAGCCCTGCTGTACAGGTAAATTTCACAGTCAGATGCTGTCAGCTGTACCGGCTGTCAGACTTATACGCATGCGCATAAGTCGGAACATTTTTTGTAGGCTAATGCTGCATACACAGGGTCGGAATTTCCGTCAAAAAAAGTGTGATGGGAGCTTGTGGTCGGATATTCCGCCCGTGTGTAGGCTCCATCCAACTTTTTCTGTCTGAATTTCCGCCAGCAAAAGATTGAGAGCTGGTTTTCTATTTTTCAGACGGAAAATGTTCTTGACGGAAATTCCATTTGTCTGTATGCAATTCAGATGCGCAAAAAAAACACGCATGCTCAGAAACAATTCGATGCATGCTCGGAAGCATTGAACTTCATTTTCTCGGCTCGTCGTAGTGTTGTACGTCACCGCGTTCAGAGAACTTTTGTGTGACTGGGTGTAAAGCCTCGTACACACAGACTTTTGTTGGCCAAAAGTTTGTCCGTTTGCAGACCCAACTTTTGTCCGATGAAAACCAAAAAAAAACTAAAAAAGTTTGTCCGATGGAGCGTACACACGGTCGGATTGTTGGTCCAACTTGCTCAAAATTAAGTTTGTTGGCCAAAAGTCCAACCGTGTGTACGGGGCTTATGCAAACCAAGCTTGAGCGGAATTCCGTCGGAAAAACCATCCAAGGTTTTTCCAACGAACATTCCGCTCGTGTGTACGGGGCATTAGAAGTCTTATGCCGCGTACACACGATTGGAATTTCCGACAACAAAACCGTGGGGGTTTTTTTTTCCGATGGATGTTCGCTCAGACTTGTCTTGTATACACACGGTCACACAAATGTTGCTTGAAAATTCCGACCATCAAGAACGCGGAGACGTACAACACTACGACGAGCCGAGAAAAATGAAGTACAATGATTCCGAACATGCGTCGAATTGATTCCGAGCATGCGCAGCACTTTTGTGCATTGGAAATGGCTACACGCGGTCGGAAAAATTGAGAACCTGCTCTCAATCATTTGTTGTCGGAAATTGTCGAGCAAATGTTCGATGGAGCCTACACACGGTCGGAATTTCCGACGAAAAAGCTCCCATCGAACATTTGTTGTCGGAAATTCCGACCGTGTGTACGCGGCATTAGTGTACACAATGCAAGCGCGTGAGCTCATGTGGACAGGCTCAATCCCACCATGTTCAATGCAAGGGAGCTCCTCGGGGAAGAATATGATATGCAATTTTGGTTCTTTTGTAGATTTGGCGGGGGCCTGAGATCCAGTGTCTGCTGCAAAAGCCCGCCATTGAGGTAAACTCTGCCACTTTCCAAGGATAGGCGATGCCAACCCCTTCTGCTTACTTACCACCCCGTTATGCCACCATTCTGTCCTGGTCCATTAAAAGGAGCCAGAGGAATCGGCAGCTACCAGGGATCTGCATGAAGGTGCCCATTCAGTATATTGTACATCTACTGCTGGCACATGTCCACCGCTACCAAGCACCATCTCTTTGCTGAATGGTCTTCATTCTGGCTCCTGTGTTCTTGAACCTGATACTTGTTCTGATTCTGTGATTGACCCGGCTTCCACCTGAACCTGCTTTCGGATTACCCTTGTCTGCTTTGTTCACTATCTCCACTACAAACCTCGGCCTGGATTACTGACTATTAGGGTGACCACATTTCCAAACTACCATTCAGGGACACCCTCCCTTCCCAAAAATCAGCTTGTGCTGTAACCAATCACAGCACAATGATTGGACACAAGAGGCGGGATTTATTATTTCTCCAATCACAAGCAGGGGGCGGGGATTGTGCACCTCCAGGCATTCCCGGCCAGGACAAGAACTGTCAGTGAGTAAAGCGGTGATGTGGCGCCCTTTTTTAGGGGCATCTGATTGGCCCGGGGGGGGGGGGTGGCTGTGTCAGTTTCATTCCGGGACACTGTATTGTCCTGGTATGAATGTGCCCGGGACAGACCTGCAAAATGCGGGACTGTCCCGGGCAATCCGGGACAAGTGGTCACCCTACTGACTCTGCTTCTGCCTAGCAAATTTGTACCTTGTAGCCAACCATCGCCTGTTCTGGACTCTGATCCTGTATACAACTTGGTGCCTTTCTGTTTGGCTGTTGCTAGACCAGGCTTGGGACCCGACTCCATCTTTACCTGAACTTGGCACATCCTCAGTGTACTACCAGATGTACTGCTCACCGCATACCAGCGTGTAAGAGGGGCTTTGCAATTAGCCGGATGTTGGCGCCAAAAGCATAAGTCCCTGCCCTGCTCCCCCCCTTACTAGAACAGTGACCCTCCTGCTGAGGCTGTACCCTCTGCTGTTTATGTGCCCCACTCCCTGCTAGAGGCCTCCACACAACATTCCCGGCCATTGGACTTCTCCAAAGGAAGGAATGTCCACACATATATAAGGTTACTGCACTCTACTGGTGGTACTTTCATAATGGCACAACTGTCTGGGGTTGCTTGACAATACACAGTCAATCACATTTAGTGGACGGTTCACAGCAGTCACATGTGAAAGCAGTACTTTAACCACTTACAGACTGGAAGATTTTCCCCCTTAAAGGTGTTGTAAAGGTACACGTTTTTTCACCTTAATGCATTCTGTGACAGAAGCTTGTTATATCTGATCAGCACTTATCTAAAAAATAAATAATTGGCTACTAACAAACATATTTGATATTAATTGTTAAACTGGCATCATATGTCATTTACATAAAGCATATGTAAATTAGATCATCATAAATATTCAAACTGTAATTAAATGATAGAATTACCATATGTAAATAATACAATCTTAAATATTTAAATTATATGTAGTAACTACTACATGCTAAAAATATGTAAAGCTGTAATTAAATTATTCCATTAATATATTTTTTTATATAATTTTTTTTAAATGTAATTATATGTTTAAGAATTTTGGTTCATTTTATATTCAGTTTTTTTTTCTTCTTTAAATTGCCTTAGAAAAACCACAATTTAGAGGTTAATCATTTTTTTTTTATTATTCATATTCATATTGAGATTAAGATTTATTATCAGATGTGTTTATTATAAGCCCTGGTGACCTCTTTTTTTTCTCCTCGGTTTTAATTGCTGTCTGAATCTCCACTGAGGAGATTTCCCCTCGCTTCCTGTCCAGGTGACACCTCCTTATAAGATATTTTCGTTCTCAATGATATATGAAAAAAAAAAAAAAAAAAAAGCTCCAGCACAATTTAAAACTCATTGACGGTCATCACTTTTTCCCTTCGCCACAAAGCAGACGCTGCGGTGGGGGATTAAAACGAATCGACCGGCACATAAAAAATGTGAAAGCAAATTAAAAATAGTGTAATAAAAGAATCAACTTTTTATAGCATTTAATTTCATAAGTGAACAGCGCAGGGACTGGCAGCCGGCCACAGTGTTCACAGAAAGGGCCGATGTGTTTAAAAAAGCAACGTGCGTGTTGGCGTTTTCTACCAGAGATGATTGTATCGGAAGCAAGTGTGCTTAAAGCTAGCATTAGTATAAAGATAGGAAAGTATATCATATTTACTTGTTTTAAACTTTTTTTTTTTTTTCTAACCACTTCAGCCCCGGACCATTTTGCCTGGTTAAAGACCAGGCCACTTTTTGCGATTCGGCACTGCGTCGCTTTAAATGACAATTGCGCGGTCGTGCGACGTGGCTCCCAAACAAAATTGACGTCCTTTTTTCCCCACAAATAGAGATTTCTTTTGGTGGTATTTTATCACCTCTGCGGTTTTTATTGTTTGCGCTATAAACAAAAACAGAGCGACAATTTTGAAAAAAAATCATAATTTTTTTCTTTTTGCTAAAAAAAAATCCCCCAAAAATATATAAAAATATATATATATGTGTGTGTGTGTGTATATATATATATATATATATATATATATATATATATATGTATATATATTCATATATAGCGCACTCACCCCAGCCTTTACCTGCTTTTCTCTATTTGGCTCCTCAAAAAATGTAAAAAAACATTTTTTTTCCTCAGTTTAGGCCGATACGTATTCTTCTACATATTTTTGGGAATTTTTTTTCGCAATAAGCGTTTATTGATTGGTTTGCGCGAAAGTTATAGCGTCTACAAAATAGGGGAGTGTTTTATGGCATTTTTATAGAAATTTTTTTTTTTTACTAGTTATGGCGGCGATCAGCGATTTTTATCGTGACTGCGACATTATGGTGGACACATCGGACACTTTTTGACCCTATTTTGGGACCATTGTCATTTTTACAGCGATCAGTGCTATAAAAATGCACTGTTTACTGTGAAAATGACACTGGCAGTGAAGGGTTTAACCTGTAGAGGGTGCTGTAGGGGGTTAAGTGTGACCTAGGGAGTGATTCTTACTGTGTGGGGGCGTGGCTTGGCGTGTGACGTCACTGATCGTCATTCCCTATGACAGGGAACAGACGATCAGTGAGAGGCTCACTAGGAAGAACGGGGAGAGGTTTGTTTACACTTACCTCTCCCCGTTCTTTGGCTCTGTGACCTGATCGCAGGGACACCGGCGGCGATCGGGTCCGTGGGTCCCGTGGGCGCGGTCACGGAGCTCAGGACCGGGGTCGCGAGCGCGCCGGCACGCGCGACCGACAGCTGGGCATCTTAAAGGAGATGCACCCATACGTCCATTTGCCCAGCCGTGCCATTCTGCCAACGTACAGGTCCTTCTCAAAAAATTAGCATATTGTGATAAATTTCATTATTTTCTGTAATGTACTGATAAACATTAGACTTTCATATATTTTAGATTCATTACACACAACTTAAGTAGTTCAAGCCTTTTCTTGTTTTAATATTGATGATTTTGGCATACAGCTCATGAAAACCCAAAAATCCTATCTCAAAAAATTAGCATATCATGAAAAGGTTCTCTAAACGAGCTATTAACCTAATCATCTGAATCAACTAATTAACTCTAAACACCTGCAAAAGATTCCTGAGGCTTTTAAAAACTCCCAGCCTGGTTCATTACTCAAAACCGCAATCATGGGTAAGACTGCCGACCTGACTGCTGTCCAGAAGGCCATCATTGACACCCTCAAGCAAGAGGGTAAGACACAGAAAGAAATTTCTGAACGAATAAGCTGTTCCCAGAGTGCTGTATCAAGGCACCTCAGTGGGAAGTCTGTGGGAAGGAAAAAGTGTGGCAGAAAACGCTGCACAACGAGAAGAGGTGACCGGACCCTGAAGAAGATTGTGGAGAAGGACCGATTCCAGACCTTGGAGGACCTGCGGAAGCAGTGGACTGAGTCTGGAGTAGAAACATCCAGAGCCACCGTGAACAGGCGTGTGCAGGAAATGGGCTACAGGTGCCGCATTCCCCAGGTCAAGCCACTTTTGAACCAGAAACAGCGGCAGATGCGCCTGACCTGGGCTACAGAGAAGCAGCACTGGACTGTTGCTCAGTGGTCCAAAGTACTTTTTTCGGATGAAAGCAAATTTTGCATGTCATTCGGAAATCAAGGTGCCAGAGTCTGGAGGAAGACTGGGGAGAGGGAAATGCCAAAATGCCTGAAGTCCAGTGTCAAGTACCCACAGTCAGTGATGGTCTGGGGTGCCATGTCAGCTGCTGGTGTTGGTCCACTGTGTTTTATCAAGGGCAGGGTCAATGCAGCTAGCTATCAGGAGATTTTGGAGCACTTCATGCTTCCATCTGCTGAAAAGCTTTATGGAGATGAAGATTTCATTTTTCAGCACGACCTGGCACCTGCTCACAGTGCCAAAACCACTGGTAAATGGTTTACTGACCATGGTATTACTGTGCTCAATTGGCCTGCCAACTCTCCTGACCTGAACCCCATAGAGAATCTGTGGGATATTGGGAAGAGAAAGTTGAGAGACGCAAGACCCAACACTCTGGATGAGCTTAAGGCCGCTATCGAAGCATCCTGGGCCTCCATAACACCTCAGCAGTGCCACAGGCTGGTTGCCTCCATGCCACGCTGCATTGAAGCAGTCATTTCTGCAAAAGGATTCCCGACCAAGTATTGAGTGCATAACTGAACATAATTATTTGAAGGTTGACTTTTTTTGTATTAAAAACACTTTTCTTTTATTGGTCGGATGAAATATGCTAATTTTTTGAGATAGGATTTTTGGGTTGTCATGAGCTGTATGCCAAAATCATCAATATTAAAACAAGAAAAGGCTTGAACTACTTCAGTTGTGTGTAATGAATCTAAAATATATGAAAGTCTAATGTTTATCAGTACATTACAGAAAATAATGAACTTTATCACAATATGCTAATTTTTTGAGAAGGACCTGTATATCGGCGTTAGGCGGTCCTTATGTGGTTAACATTTCTTCCGTTTTTTTCTGGCCTAGGCTATAAAGATGTCATACATCCCAGGAGTCATCAGGAGAGAGGGAGGGGTTCTCTGCTAAGCATGCTGCTTACTTCCCTGGGCTAAGGGCAGATGGATTCCAGGATGTAAATGATACATGAATCATCTATCCTTACTCAAGGTGGCCACAGCCAAAAATGCTAGTGGGGTGTTTTTCAAAGTGATTTCTCAGCAAAACACAGCATGGATGGATGAGGGGAGTTTGCTTTAAGTATTAAAAATTTATTAAATAGCGTTTTTGATTTCTGGCGCTCAGATGCAGTGTAGTTTCGCTTTAAATCCACCAGATTTTTTTTAGACATATTCCCCAAAGTGTTGGAAAATTCCTTTGTGTTATTGAATATACAGAGCATCCGGGAAGTATTCACATCGCTTCACTTTTTCCACATTTGGTTATATTACAGCCTTATTCCAAATGGATTAAATTCTTTATTTTCCTCAAAATTCTACTAACAATCCTCCATAATGACAACGTGAAAGAAGTTTGTTTGGAATCTTGGAAAATTTATTAAAAATAAAAAACAAAAAAATCCCATGTACATAAGTATCACAGCTGTTGCCATGATACTCAAAATTGAGCTCCTGTTTCCACTGATCATCCTTGAGAGGTTTCTACAACTTGATTGGAGTCCACCTGTGGTAAATTCAGTTGATTGGACATGATTTGGAAAGGCGCACACCTGTCTATATAAAGGTCCTACAGTTAACAGTGCATGTCAGAGCACAAACCAAGCCATGAAGTCCAAGGAATTGTCTGTAGACCTCGGAGCAGTGTTGCCAACCGTACGTTAATTTGCGTACAGCACGTAAATTTAACCCCCTTTTGGGGTGTACGTAAAGTCCGTTGTGGGCATCGGCTGCCCATAAAAAAGATGGTCGCGAGCCGACCAAGCAACTGCGCATGCGCCGTTCCGAAGTCGGCCGGGCTCGGGAAAGCTCGTATGCGTTCGGCCGAGCGGCGCATGCGCAGTAACGTAATGGCGCTGCCCGGCGCCATTTTTGAATATACTTTCAGCCAGGACGGGACTCGGGAGTGCTCGCGGGGCGGGCTACAGTGGTGCACTCAGTCGCCGTAGGAGGAGAGGACTCAGCCGAGCAGGGGTGAGGAGGAGGAGGAGGAGGGGGGATATAAAGTAAGAGGAGGACTGCGCTGGGAGCGGGAGCGCCGGAGGGTGAAGTGGCCATGGCATGCAGGGGAGGAACAGAGACTGATGTGCTCTCTCTGTCCACCATCATATAACTTCTCCTCCACATCATCAGTATGCTGTGTCCTCCTTCTGTGCCCCTTTCACCTCTCCACATGTCAGAGCTGCCCTGACCTGTGGAGAGGTGAAAGGGGCACAGAAGGAGGACACAGCATACTGATGATGTGGAGGAGAAGTTATATGATGGTGACCAGAGGAGGAGGCCACTGAGGGGGTAACGAGGACCCTATCATGTCCGCAGCCTCTGTCCCCCTCCTGTGTCATGTCCGCAGCCTCTGTCCCCCTCCTGTGTCATGTCCGCAGCCTCTGTCCCCCTCCTGTGTCATGTCCGCAGCCTCTGTCCCCCTCCTGTGTCATGACTCTGCAGCCTCTGTCCACCTCCTGTGTCATGTCCGCAGCCTCTGTCCCCCTCCTGTGTCATGTCCGCAGCCTCTGTCCCCCTCCTGTGTCATGACTCTGCAGCCTCTGTCCACCTCCTGTGTCATGTCCGCAGCCTCTGTCCCCCTCCTGTGTCATGTCCGTAGCCTCTGTCCCCCTCCTGTGTCATGACTCTGCAGCCTCTGTCCACCTCCTGTATCGTGTCCGCAGCCTCTGTCCCCCCTCCTGTGTCATGTCCGCAGCCTCTGTCCCCCCTCCTGTATCATGTCCGCAGCCTCTGTCCCCCTCCTGTGTCATGACTCTGCAGCCTCTGTCCACCTCCTGTGTCATGTCCGCAGCCTCTGTCCCCCTCCTGTGTCATGTCCGCAGCCTCTGTCCCCCTCCTGTGTCATGACTCTGCAGCCTCTGTCCACCTCCTGTGTCATGTCCGCAGCCTCTGTCCCCCTCCTGTGTCATGTCCGCAGCCTCTGTCCCCCTCCTGTGTCATGACTCTGCAGCCTCTGTCCACCTCCTGTGTCATGTCCGCAGCCTCTGTCCCCCTCCTGTGTCATGTCCGCAGCCTCTGTCCCCCTCCTGTGTCATGTCCGCAGCCTCTGTCCCCCTCCTGTGTCATGTCCGCAGCCTCTGTCCCCCTCCTGTGTCATGACTCTGCAGCCTCTGTCCACCTCCTGTGTCATGTCCGCAGCCTCTGTCCCCCTCCTGTGTCATGTCCGCAGCCTCTGTCCCCCTCCTGTGTCATGACTCTGCAGCCTCTGTCCACCTCCTGTGTCATGTCCGCAGCCTCTGTCCCCCTCCTGTGTCATGTCCGTAGCCTCTGTCCCCCTCCTGTGTCATGACTCTGCAGCCTCTGTCCACCTCCTGTATCGTGTCCGCAGCCTCTGTCCCCCCTCCTGTGTCATGTCCGCAGCCTCTGTCCCCCCTCCTGTATCATGTCCGCAGCCTCTGTCCCCCTCCTGTGTCATGACTCTGCAGCCTCTGTCCACCTCCTGTGTCATGTCCGCAGCCTCTGTCCCCCTCCTGTGTCATGTCCGCAGCCTCTGTCCCCCTCCTGTGTCATGACTCTGCAGCCTCTGTCCACCTCCTGTGTCATGTCCGCAGCCTCTGTCCCCCTCCTGTGTCATGTCCGCAGCCTCTGTCCCCCTCCTGTGTCATGACTCTGCAGCCTCTGTCCACCTCCTGTGTCATGTCCGCAGCCTCTGTCCCCCTCCTGTGTCATGTCCGCAGCCTCTGTCCCCCTCCTGTGTCATGTCCGCAGCCTCTGTCCCCCTCCTGTGTCATGTCCGCAGCCTCTGTCCCCCTCCTGTGTCATGACTCTGCAGCCTCTGTCCACCTCCTGTATCGTGTCCGCAGCCTCTGACCATCTCCTGTCTTTTATGTCTGCAGTCTCTAAAGGGGATCCTGGAAAGATGTCAAGAGTGGGAGCGCCGTGATGGGGGTTACGGGAAGAAACGGACGTGTGGACTGTGGAGAGGAGGTCAGAGCCGCCAAGCTGGAGCCGTCTGACTGAGCCCCGCACTGTGCACCTGAGAGCAGGTCAGTGACAGCGCCGCCAGTCCATTCTGAGGGGGGGGGCACTGATCTAAGGAGGGGAGTAAATACAATAATGTAAGGAGGCACTGATATAAAAGGTCCCCCCCTATATTAGTAACCCCCCCCTTACCTTAGTGTATTCACTCTGTGGAAGGTGGTCTCTTATCACCAGAGCCCCCCCCCCCCTCCACATCAGAGTTCCCCCTTACATCATGATCTGCAGCGTTCCCCTTTACATAAGAGTTCCCTTGCACTGTAAGGGGGAATCCTGCAGACTCTGATGTAAGAGGGAACTCTGTGCTGGCCGGGTTATAGTATCCTAACCTTCATGTGAATTGAGAAAAATGTTTTTTTACTTTTGTTTAACTTAAACACATTGATAATAGCATTAGCTGTGTGTTTATAGTTCAAATATGGATATTTGCACTGTTTAACAGTAAAAACAGTAATTTTAGGTACTTTTTTGCAGCGCCAGTAAAAAATGCGGCCCTGCCAGTAATTGTCATGATTTTTGCCAGTAAAAAATTGGTGCTGTTCAGAAATTTTGGCATCCTTGCCAGTAAATTTCACTTCAGGGGGTTGGCAACACTGCCTCGGAGACAGGATTGTATGGAGGCACAGAACTGGTGAAGGGTACAGAAACATTTCTGCAGCATTGAAGATCCCAATGAGCACAGTGGCCTCCATCATCTGTAAATGGAAGAAGTTTGGAACCACCAGGACTCTTCCTAGAGCGGGCCACCCAGCCAAACTGAGCGATCGGGGGAGAAGGGCCTTAGTCAGGGAGGCGACCAAGAACCCGATGGTCACTCTGACAGAGCTCCAGCGTTTCTCTGTGGAGAGAGGAGAACCTTCCAGAAGAACAACCTTCTCTGCAGCACTCCACCAATCAGGCCTGTATGGGGGAGTGGCCAGACGGAAGTCACTCCTCAGTAAAAGGCACATGACAGCCCGCCTGGAGTTTGCCAAAAGGCACCTGAAGGACTCCCAGACCATGAGAAACAAAATTCTCTGGTCTGATGAAACAAAGATTAAACTCTTTGGCCTGAATAGCAAGAGTCATGTCTGGAGGAAACAAGGCACCACTCATCACCTGGCCAATACCATCCCTACCGTGAAGCATGGTGGTGGCAGCATCATGCTGTGGGGATGTTTTTCAACGGCAGGAACTGGGAGACTAGTCAGGATGGAGGGAAAGATGAATGCAGCAATGTACAGAGGCATCCTTGATAAAAACCTTCTCCAGAGCGCTCTGGACCTCAGACTGGGGTGAAGGTTCATCTTCCAACAGGACAACCACCCTAAGCACACAGCCGAGATAACAAAGGAGTGGCTACGGGACAACTCTGTGAATGTCCTTGAGTTACCCAGCCAAAACCCAGACCGGATTGAACATCTCTGGAGAGATCTGAAATAGGCTGTACACTGACTCTCCCCATCCAACCTGATGGAGCTTGAGAGGTCATGCAAATCAGAGGGGGAATGGTGGAAACTGCCCAGAAATAGGAGTGCCGAGCTTGTAGCATCATACTCAGAAAGACTGGAGGCTGAAATTGGTGCCAAAGGTGATTCACCAAAGTATTGAGCAAAGACTGTGATACTTATGTACATGGGATTTCTTTTGTTTTTTATTTTTAATAAATTTGCAAAGAGTTCAAACTTCTTTCACGTTGTCATTATGGGGGATTGTTTGTAGAATTTTGATAAAAATAATGAATTGAATCCATTTTGGAATAAGGCTGTAACATAACAAGATGTGGAAAAAATGAAGCGCTGTGAATACTTTCAGGATGCTCTGTATGTGTCTGGGGACCCTGCCTTAGGTTGGACTGTCCCTATCCAAATTAAGAGTTTGCAGCCAGGCTGTGGCCAGCCTGAGCTCTGTTTATGTTATCTGGGTGCCTTAGCTTTCTCCTAAACCCAAGGACATTGTTTGCTTCTGCTTGCTTCTGTTGAGTGTTCTCCAGTAGATAGAGTAGAAGTTACAATGTATAGGGTTATAAATATTTATTCTGCCTCGGCCAATCACTGAGGGGTATATGCAGGGACGCCATCAGAGGGGTACAGGCAGTACACTTGTCAGGGGCCCAGAGGTCCCCAGGGGCCCGGATGGCAACCCCCCTTTTTAAAAAAAAAAAATTATTTTTTATTTTTTGTAAGGGGCCCAGAGGTCCCCAGGGCCCCGGATGGCAACCCCCCCTTTTTTTATAATTTTTTATTTTTTTTTATAGTTTTTTTATTTTATTTTATTCTCTTTTTTCTTTTTCTTTTTTGTAAGCTCCCCAGAGGCCCCGGATGGCAACCCTCTTTTTATTTATTTATTTTTATAAAATTTAAATTTTTTTTATTTCTTTTTTTCTTTTTCTTTTTTTTGTAAGGGGCCCAGAGGTCCCCAGGGCCCCAGATGGCAACCCCCCCTGTTCGCCAGCACCCAAAGCCCCCCCGACCTCAACAATTCGCGGCGGCAGCAACCCCCCCCCCCTGCTTCCCAATTCGTGGCATCCCCCCCCCCGCTTCTCAATTTGCGGCGGCAGAACCCCCCCCCCGGTTCTCCTCTGCTCCAGGGGGCCCGTGCCTGAAGCTGTGTAAGGGGCCCCAAAATTCCAAATTCCTGATGGCGGCCCTGGGTATATGCTAATGAAGTGCGGTGGGGAAGAGGATGACCATCTGGAGAGACCTTCTGGAAATGTCACATTCCACCCAGGCTTTGCCTGGAAAGGATGTAATTAAAAAAGGTCCTTTCCTCCCAGGCTGCAGTGAGGAGAGAATGTGGCTGCAAAGAAGTCCAGTCCTTGCCCCCTAGGCCCCCTTTTCTGGAGGAGCCAGAACCAAGAAAGGGTGTTGTTCTCCTAGCTGCCCATCTGGGCCTAGAGTGTCCCAAACTGGCCTGTGGCAGAGGTCTAAAGAGTCCTACAATGGCCTATAGCAGAAGCCTGAAAATACTAAAAGGTAACTGCCACCTGGGACTACAGAATCTACCTGATCTCAGACAGAGACCCGAGGACCAGAGGCGGCTCTAGGCTTTGTGAGGCCTTAGGCAAATCTGAGACATGAGGCCCCATTCACATCCATAATGGGAAAAATAATTCAAGCGATAAAAATTAACTGTATAAATTGCATATATTAAAAGTTTTAAATTTTATGAACTATGAATTCACAGTTTATAGAATATTCTCCAACCAATTCTTTAGACAAATTAGGCGGCCACGAGGCCCCTGTGGGGGCGAGGCCTAAGGCGACTGCCTAATTTGCCTAATTAGAGAGCCGCCTCTGCTGAGGACCCTTAACCTGGCCTGTGGCAGAGGCCAAAGAAACTAGGAGGTAGCTGCTATCTGGGTCTACAAAATCTACCTGGCCTGTGACAGAGGTCTGAGGAACCATAACCTGGCCTGTGACAGAAGCTAAAGAAACTAGGAGGTAGCTTCCTTCTTGACCTACAGAATCCACTTGACCTGTGGAATAGGCATACCGAGCCCTAGCTTGGCTTGTGGCAAAAGCCAAGGAAACTATAGGGTAGTTGCCCTCTGGATCTACAGAATGCCTGGCCTGTGGTATAGTCCTGAAGAGCCCTGCTGCATTGTTTACCCCCCTGCTTGTTGACCTACCTCTACCTCTACTACATTGTTAAACTCCCTCCTTGGTGGCCTCCCTCGAACTCTACTACCTTGTTGACCTCCCTCCTTGTTGGCCTACCTCAACACAGGCTATCCCCCTTCTGTCTATCATTAATACTCCTGCCAGACACATCCACCTTACCAATCACTCTGTGTCCACCAACCCTCTCTGTCAATCCCGCTACTGGGTTCCGCTTACCCAACGTATACATTTAAAAATATTAACTACAATATACAAAGCCATCCTCAACTCTGCCCTGAACTACATCACGAACCTTGTCTTGAAATCAGTGGCGGCTGGTGCTCAAAAGTTTTGGGGGGGCGCAAACAAACTGAAAAACAAAACAAAACCATCAATTGCAGCCACTGTGCCCATCAAATGCAGCCACTGTGCCCATCAAACACAGCCAGTTTGCTCCCTCAAATGCAGCCAGTTTGCCCCTCAAATGCAGCCAGTTTGCCCCTCAAATACAACCAGTTTTCCCCTCAAATGCAGTCAGTTTGCCCCTCAAATGCAACCAGTTTCCCCTCAAATGCAGCCAGCTTGCCCCTCAAATGCAACCAGTTTCCCCTCAAATGCAGCCAGTTTCCACTCAAATGCAGCCAGTTTGCCCCTCAAATGCAGCCAGTTTCCCCTCAAATGCAGCCAGTTTGCCCCTCAAATGCAGTCAGTTTCCCCTCAAATGCAGCCAGTTTGCCCCTCAAATACAACCAGTTTTCCCCTCAAATGCAGTCAGTTTGCCCCTCAAATGCAACCAGTTTCCCCTCAAATGCAGCCAGCTTGCCCCTCAAATGCAACCAGTTTCCCCTCAAATGCAGCCAGTTTCCCCTCAAATGCAGCCAGTTTGCCCCTCAAATGCAACCAGTTTCCCCTCAAATGCAGCCAGTTTGCCCCTCAAATGCAGCCAGTTTCCCCCTCAAATGCAGTCAGTTTCCCCTCAAATGCAGCCAGTTTGCCCCTCAAATGCAGCCAGTTTGCCCCTCAAATGCAGTCAGTTTGCCCCTCAAATGCAGCCAGTTTGCCCCTCAAATGCAGCCAGTTTCCCCTCAAATGCAGCCAGTTTCCCCTCAAATGCAACCAGTTTCCCCTCAAATGCAGCCAGTTTCCCCTCAAATGCAACCAGTTTCCCCTCAAATGCAACCAGTTTCCCCTCAAATGCAGCCAGTTTCCCCTCAAATGCAGCCAGTTTCCCCTCAAATGCAACCAGTTTCCCCTCAAATGCAGCCAGTTTCCCCTCAAATGCAGCCAGTTTCCCCTCAAATGCAACCAGTTTCCCCTCTAATGCAGCCAGTTTCCCCTCAAATGCAGCCAGTTTCCCCTCAAATGCAACCAGTTTCCCCTCAAATGCAGCCAGTTTCCCCTCAAATGCAGCCAGTTTCCCCTCAAATGCAGCCAGTTTCCCCTCAAATGCAACCAGTTTCCCCTCAAATGCAACCAGTTTCCCCTCAAATGCAACCAGTTTCCCCTCAAATGCAGCCAGTTTCCCCTCAAATGCAGCCAGTTTCCCCCTCAAATGCAGTCAGTTTCCCCTCAAATGCAACCAGTTTCCCCTCAAATGCAGCCAGTTTGCCCCTCAAATGCAACCAGTTTTCCCTCAAATACAACCAGTTTGCCCCTCAAATACAACCAGTTTGCCCCTCAAATGCAGCCAGTTTCCCCTCAAATGCAGCCAGTATCCCCCCCCCCCCCCCTGCCCGGCACTTACCTTTCTCGGGTCAGCGCCGTCCTCCTCTGAGTCCTCAATGCCTTCTCCCATCCTCAATGTCATCTCTGCTATGATTGGACGCCTGATAGGCTTCCAATCACAGCGCCTGTCGCTTCAGCCAATCAGGTGACCGGTAACCAGACCCAGTGCACCTGATTGGCTGAGAGGCGGGTCAGTGTTAGGAAAGCGATTCCCTAACACAGCATTGTTTAAACAGGGAACGCACAGCCTGTGCGCACTCTGTTTAAGCATTTGGAAGCAGATTAGAGCCCACAGGCTCTAATCAGGAAGCCTATTAGAGCCTCTGGCTCTAATCAGGCCCAAAACACACCCATCACTGTAATTCAGATGGCCGGCGCTCAACAAGGGGCCAGACACCTGAATAGTAGGCGGCGGCGGCGACAATAGATAGATTCATGCAATGCATGAATCTTTCTATTGTTGAGTGACGGGTGCAGGAGAGAGCGGGCGGCGCTCCTGCGCCCACTATGGACGCACCGCCACTGCTTGAAATATTACCCAAAGACCTCCTGCCCTCTAGTCCCATCGTTACCTCATCCCATGTTCATCTCTAAAACTTCTCTAGAGCCTCTCCCATCCTTTGGAACTTCCTACCCCAATCCATCCAAATATCCCTCACTCCGTTCACTTTCAGGCGATCCTTGAAAACCCATCTCTTTAGGGAAACCTATCCACCTAACTGGAATTTTACTTTCCCCATCAACTCCCCACACAGTTACTACTATTTTATATCAATTGTCCCTCCCTTTAGATCATAAGCTCCCGTGAGCAGAACCCTCTGAACCCTACTGTGATAAATTAAATTATATTTATAAAGTACAATTTTTGTAAACGAATGCAAACTGTTGGCGCTATATAAATCTTGAATAGTAATAATAATAATGAAAAGTTGACGAAGAACATGGAGGAAGAGCGTCTTTTTTCTGGGTTATGCTTTTTTATGTGTGGAAAGAGGCAAGACCCCTGCAGCTGGCGGTGAGGCCTTAAGTCTACCGTGAGCAGTACCAGTTGCAGTAATTAATAAAATCCCAGGGTCAGTATGACTGCCAGGAAATTAGTATTTTCAGAAAGATGCCTCCATGGCAGTTTTCCTTTATTCTGTGATTTTTTTTTATGGGCTGTCTGTAGATTTGTGAGCAGTGAGCAGCTGTGCCTGGCAGCTTGAGGTGAAGCAGGGACTCCTGAGCGAACAGTCTCTGCACATTTTCAGGGCATCTGCTGACAGGCTGGCTGTACAGTAACTGGCTCCGCTGAAACACAATCTGCCTTTGGTCTCTGACATGGAAAGCGGCAGGTTTATGCTGCAGATGTAGAATTAATGAAGGGGATCATACACCAGATCTGAAGACTGGAGGCTTTCCAGGTCAAATCTCCAGCACCGCACCCATCACTGCCTCTGGGGGAAACGAGAAAACCCAATCAGAGCTGACCTTAAAGACTTTTTGTTTTTCTGCATGGGCCTTCCTTTAAAATCCTGACCAGATCTAAAAGGTCTGGTATAGAATTTGGGGAGACCTCATGCCATTTTTATTGCTTTGGTCGCACCTTAAAATCCCAACCAGATCTGAAGGGTCTACAAAATCTACCTGGCCTGTGATAGAGGTCTCAGGAACAGAGGCGGCTCTAGGCTTTGTGAGGCCTTAGGCAAAACTTAGACATGAGGCCCAACTCACGCCCGTAATGGGAAAAATAATTCAAGCAAGAAAAATGGCTGCAGAAAATGCACGGATCTAGCACACAGGTGATCAGCAGCACTTCCAGGGCACCCTCCTCACCCATCAGACATATTCAGCCAATGCAAGGGGGGGGGGTGAGAAAGAGAGGGGTGATAGAGAGAGCCGATGACGCCGACATTAGTATTGATCACAGGCAAATTAGGCGGCCGCCAGGCCCCTGTGAGTGCGAGGCCTTGGGCGACCGCCTAATTTGCCTAATTAGAGAGCCGCCTCTGCTCAGGAACCATAACCTGGCCTGTGGTAGTATAGAATTTTGGGGGACTTCATTCACACCCTGTTTTTTTTTTTTTTGCATGTCTCCCCCTTAAAATCCCAACCAGATCAGTATAGAATTTGGGAGGGACCTCACGCCTTTTTTTCTTTTTTGCATGGGTCTCCCTTGAAATCCCAACCAAATCTGAATGGTCTAGTATAGAATTTGGGAGGGACCTCACACCTTTTTCTTATTTTTTGCATGGGTCTCCCTTGAAATCCTGACCAAATCTGAAGGGTCTGGTATAGAATTTGGGGGGACCTCATGACCTTTTTTTTTTGCATGGGTCTTCTATTAAAATCCCGACCAGATTTGAATGGTCTGGTATAGAATTTGTTGGGACCTCACACCCGTTTTTTTTTTTTTTTTTTTCATGGGTCTCCCTTAACTGCTTACCGACCTGCTCACAACTATATACGTCGACAGAATGGCACGGACAGGCAAATCAATGTATATTTACGTTAGGCTTGTGCAATTCGTTTCGTAACGAATCAAAATTCGTACGAATTTAGCAACTTTCGGACGTTCGGAAGCATTCGAATTTCCGAACAAAGCAATTACGAATAAAACCGAATCCGAAATAAATGATATCGCAAATAGCGAATGCCTGAATGGCTTCGGCATAATTTGTTGCGAAAAAAGTTACGAATGTACGAATCCATTCGAAGCACAATAACACTCTGCTCTGCTCTCTGCTCCTCCCTCACCGTGCTGAACTCCCTCTCAAAATGGTGTACAGGGGCGGAGGCTATAGCCGCATGTCAAAAACGAAAGTAAAATACGAGATTTTGAATCGTTAAAAATAATCGCAGTGTATTTAGAAAAGTACGAATCCATTTGAAGCACATTAGGCATAATAGGCAGCGCCACTGTGAGAGAGACACGGAAAATTACGAATCAACAAACCAAAAAAAAGTTACGAAAAACAATGTACTCTACTGAAAGTACGAATTATAAATCAACTAAAAATAAGGCTTACATTAATACGAATCATTCCGATTCCATGAAAAATGTCGCTTGCGGAAATACGAATTAGTCCGAACACGAAATATCCCGTTTAGAAAAATTACGAATGATTCAACAGGACCGAAAAGAAACTAAACTAAACAAAACACATTTTTCCGTTGTGCACAAGTCTAATTTACGTCACTTTGAATTTTCTGCCGTGTGCGCGCGCCTTTGCCGCGAGCTCCGTGACCATGCCCGCGAGACCCGCAGACTCGATGTCCGCCGGTGTCCCGCGATCGGGTCACAGAGCTGCAGAACGGGGAGAGGCAAGTGTAAACAAGCGTCTCCCTGTTCTGCCTAGTGACACTGTCACTGATCGTATGCTCCCTCTCTTCGGGAGCAGCGATTAGTGACGTGTTACTCGTAGCCACGCCTTCTAACAGTTAGAATCACTCCCTAGGACACACTTAACCCCTTTCTACCCCCCTAGTGGTTAACCCCTTTACTGCCAGTCACATTTACATAGTAATCAGTGCATTTTTATAGCACTAATCGCTGTATAAATGTGAATGGTCCCAAAATGGCGCCAAAAGTGTCCGATGTCTCAGTCACGAAAAAAATCGCTGTACGCCGCCATTACTAGTAAAAAAAAAAAATTATTAATAAAAATGCCATAAAACTATCCCCTATTATGTAGACGCTATAACTTTTGGGCAAACCAATCAATAAACGCTTATTGCGATTTTTTTTTACCAAAAATATGTAGAAGAATACGTATCGGCCTAAACTGAGGAAAAAAATGTTTTTTTATATATTTTTTGGGGATATTTATTATAGCAAAAAGTTAAAAATATTGCATTTTTTTTTAAAATTGTCGCTCTATTTTTGTTTTTAGCGCAAAAAAAAACGCAGAGGTGATAAAATACCACCAAAAGAAAGCTCTATTTGTGGGTAAAAAAGGATGTCAATTTTGTTTGGGAGCCACGTCGCACGACCGCGCAATTGTCAGTTAAAGCGACGCAGTGCCGAATCGCAAAAAGTGGCCCGGTCATTTGGCAGCCAAATGGTCCGGGGCTGAAGTGGTTAAAATCCCAACCAGATCTGAAGGGTCTGGTATAGAATTTTGGGGGACTTCATTCACACCATGTTTTTTTTTTTTGTATGTGTCTCCCCTAAAATCCTGACCAAATCTGAAGGGTCTGGTATAGAATTTAGGGGGACCCCATGCCCTTTTTTTGTTTTTTTGCATGGGTCTTCTGTTAAAATCCCAAACAGATCTAAAGGGTCTGGTATAGAATTTTGGGGGACTTCATTCACACCATTTTTTTTCTTGTATGGGTCTCCCCTAAAATCCTGACCAAATCTGAAGGGTCTGGTATAGAATTTAGGGGGACCCATGCCCTTTTTTTTTTTTTGCATGGGTCTTCTGTTAAAATCCAGACCAGATTTGAATGGTCTGGTATAGAATTTGGGGGGACCTCAGATCCTTTTTTTTTTTTCCTGCATGGGTCTTCTGTTAATAATCCAACCAAATCTGAAGGGTCTGGTATAGAATTTGAGGGGACCTCACACCCTTTTTTTTTTTTTTTTCATGGGTTTCCCTTAAAATCCCAACCAGATCTGTAGGGTCTGGTATAGATTTCTGGGGGGACCTCTCATCCTTTATTTTTTTTTTAACTATTCCTGGCTCCTTTGCTTACGTGGCTAGGGATTCTTGGCCATGTAAGTAAATGGTGCCAGTGATGTCACTGCATGGCAAAGACTCGGCGGTGCCGATCTTTAACAACCATAGTCAGCAGGAAACTGTCATGTATAATAGTGGTAGGAATATATGATATTTGTCTCCCGCCAAACAGGTAAATGTTGGCCGTGGCCAAGGTTTGAAAGAACCTTAAGCTCATCCCTATGAAGAAATAATTTTTTTGCAGGTCAGTTTTTCATGTTCTTTGTGCTAAAAGGTCCCCTTTTTTTTTCCATTACAGAATTGCTAGAGGCAATTCCAAGATCACAAATCCAAGATTCTCAGAAGAAGGCATCTTCGTCAGCAGAGTCATGGAATACAAGGGTTAATCATTGTGGGCCAATGCTACTTTGACCTTGAAAAGTCACTTTCCTTCATAAGGACATTGTCAAGTACTTGAGTTCCATTTGGAAGGCAGGCCTGTCCTCCGTTCAGATCCCACTTTGATTTATTTAACTTACATTAGAAACTGGAGAGAGCCGCTGCAAATTCCTGACATTGATTGAATTATAGAGAGACCACCTGCGGCCCCTAATGGAACCACTTCAAAGGTAGTCAGAGAGAGAAAGAGAGAGAGAGAGAAGAGAGGCGTTTGCAGGGATGTAAGTTCAATTTAAAGCGATGAAAATTTATGTTAAAGCTTTTTTTTTTTTTTTTTTATTGCATTAGCGGCAGAAGCGTCTTAGATCAGCCCTTACTTAAAGCATAGCCTGGGGCTAGCCAAAGACTGTAAAGGAGCCAGACTGGACTGAGTGACCCCCGAGAACGACAACGGAATCTGCCTAATTGCCAGTGTCACTCATAAGTGGCTGGAATCACATTCCTCCGAACATCAAGATAAAGTCCACATTGTTCGCCGTGGATAGGAGGGGCGATGCTCAAAAGGAGCTTTATATTGCGTCCATCAGTATGACAATTAAACAGCCAATAAACCTAAATTAAAAAGATTTATTTATTTATGTATTTATTTATTTGTTTGTTCATGTTGCATTTTGAAGCTTCATCAGTGGCAGATGCAATTTATTTAATAATTTATTTATAATTATAATTATTCATATGATTTATTATTTACATTTATTTATTTATTTTACTTTTTTTTTTTACATTTATATTATTTATTAAATAAATACATACATTATTTACTAATGTATTTATGCAAATATTAATTCATTTATTGATTTATATATTTATGGTTTTATTTATTTAATTATTTTTGTATTTATGTATTTATTTATGTTGCTTTTGAAAATTGCCTTTGTGGCATATGCAATTTATTTATTAATTAATTTATAATTATTTTTATTTATATTATGTATTATTTATATTATAATAATTTATTTATTAAATGAATACATTATTTATGCATGTATTTATTTATGTATATATTTATTTATGGAAAAAATAATTAATTAATTAATATATTTATTATTTTGTTTAGTCTATTACGTATGTATTTACTTCCGATTTACTTATTTGTTTATTTATTTATGTTGCTATTTGAAATTGCCCTAGTGGCGGATGCAATTTATGTATTTATTTATTTATAATTATATTTATTTATATTATGTATTATTTATATTATAATATTTTTTTATTAAATGAATACATTATTTATGCATGTATTTATTTAGGTATATATTAATTAATTCATTACGTTATATATATATATTTTTTTTTTGTTAATTATTTATGCATTTACTTACTATTTACTTATTTGTTTATTTATTTATGTTGCAGTTTGAAATTGCATTAGTGGCAAGTGCAATTAGTTTATTAATTAATTTATAATTATATTTATCTATATTATGTATTATTTATATTATAATGAATTATTTATTACATAAATACATTATTTATTCATGTATTTTTTTATGTATATATTAATTAATAATTAATTTATGTATATATTTATTATTTTGTTTAGTTAATTATTTATGTATTTACTTACTATTTACTTATTTGTTTATTTATTTATGTTGCTATTTGAAATTGCCCTAGTGGCAGATGCAATTTATGTATTCATTTATTTATAATTATATTTATTTATATTATGTATTATTTATATTATAATCATTTATTTATTAAATGAATACATTATTAATGCGTGTATTTATTTAGGTATATATTAATTCATTAAGTTATATATTTATTATTTTGTTTAGTTAATTATTTATGCATTTATTTACTATTTACTTATTTGTTTATTTATTTATGTTGCAATTTGAAATTGCATTAGTGGCAAGTGCAATTAGTTCATTAATTAATTTATAATTATATTTATCTATATTATGTATTATTTATATTTATTTATATTATAATTATTTATTTATTACATAAATACTATATGTATTCACGTATTTATTTATGTATATATTAATTAATAATTAATTTATGTACATATTTATTATTTTGTTTAGTTTATTATTTATGTATTTACTTACTATTTACTTATTTGTTTATTTATTTATGTTGAAATTTGAAATTGCATTAGTGGCAAGTGCAAATAGTTTATTAATTCATTTATAATTATATTTATCTATATTATGTATTATTTATATTTATTTATATTATAATGATTTATTTATTACATAAATACATTATTTATTCATGTATTTATTTATGTATATATTAATTAATAATTAATTTATGTATATATCTATTATTTTGTTTAGTTAATTATTTATGTATTTACTTACTATTTACTTATTTGTTTATTTATTTATGTTGTTATTTGAAATTGCCCTAGTGGCAGATGCAATTTATGTATTCATTTATTTATAATTATATTTATTTATATTATGTATTATTTATTTATATTATAATAATTTATTTATTAAATATATACATTATTTATGTATTTATTCATGTATATATTAATTAATTAATGTATTTACATATGTATTATTTTGTTTAGTCAATTATTTATGCATTTCTTACTATTTACTTATTTGTTTCTTTATGTGTGTTGCATTTTGAAGTTGCATTAGTGGCAGGTGCAATTTGTTTATTAATTAATTTATAATACATTTTTATTTATTTTAATAATATATATTTATATTATTTATTTATTAATTTATTTCTTATTAATTATTAATTAATTTATGGTTTTGTTTATTTAATTATGTATGTATTTATTTGTTTGTTTATTTATGTTGCTTTTTTTTTAATTGCCTTTGTGGCAGATGCAATTTATTTATTAATTAATTTATAATTATATTTATTTATATTTTGTATTATTTATATTATAATAATTTATTTATTAAATAAATACATCATTTATTTATGTATATATTAATTAATTAATTAATTAATTAACTAATATATTTAATATTTAGTTTAGTTTATTCCTTATGTATTTACTTACGATTTATTTATTTGTTTATTTATTCATGTTGCTATTTGAAATTGCCCTAGTGGCAGATGCAATTTATGTATTCATTTATTTATAATTATATACTTTTTTTATATTATGTATTATTTATTTTTATTTATATTATAATTATTTATTTATTAAATAGATACATTATTTGTGTATTTATTTATGTATATATTAATTAATTAATGTATTTACATATGTATTATTTTGTTTAGTTAATTATTTATGCATTTACTTACTACTTACTTATTTGTTTCTTTATTGATGTTGCATTTTGAAATTGCATTAGTGGCAGGTGCCATTTGTTTATTAATACATTTTTATTCAAGTTTAATTATTTGTATTTATATTATTTATTCATGCATTTATTTATTATTAATTATTTATTAATTTATGGTTTTGTTTATTTAATTATGTATGTATTTATTTGTTTGTTTATTTACTTATGTATTTATTTATTTATTTATAGCAATCACGCCAACATTTAAACATTTAAGTAACTTTTAAGAACTGAGGGTGGCGTTGCTGAGAAATACTTTATAAAAAGCTGCCTTCCTGTCCGGTAACCACATAGAAGAAAAAAAAGCCAATTGTGTCTAGACTTGAGATAGATCTGTTAATTGTATTTAAAGCTGAAGTTTAATCTGCTTATATTTCACCTTCCTTAGTTCCTCCCCCCGCCCGAAAGATAAAAGAAGAAGATCAAAGAAAAAGATGGAAATTTCAAGGTGCTACTTACTTTTTGGCAAAGTAAAAAACAAACACTATAAAATCAAATCATTTATTAAATCAATATTAAAATGCCCTTATAGATGCAGTACATAAAAATAGTATATTGTCCACACAATCACATGAACATGAAAAGTACCCTGCATAGAACCTCCTAACACCCAAGGTATCTATACAACGCTTTTTAACATCGCAGAAGCATAAAGACATTGTATCCCAAACCCAGCGATGTCTTCTGGAGTGCCGATAAATGACTGAAAATGTGAAGTTATAAATCTCTACGCGTTTTGCAAAGAGGAGCTTCATCAGGAAGAGTACAGGTATGTGCTGCAATCTCGCTTGCTCAGTGGTGGAAGGGACACCGCCTAGCATCCCAGCCAACCGTCCTTGTATTTCACTCTTGTCTCCCTTTGTTGGGGGGGGGGGGGCACTTCTGCAGTGTACAGCGCCACTCCACATTTATATGTTACGCTACATACAATAAGTGAGCCTTAATGGTTGGCATAGCGTATATCCACGTACTGACAGGCCTTTTTCTGACTTTCAGGCCTTTTGTCAGTAATTTGTGCTAGAAAATTACTTAGAACCCCCAAACATTATATATATTTTTTTAGCAGAGGGTCTAAAGACTAAAATAGCCGTCATTGCAATTTTCTTATGTCATACGTTTTTTACGCAGCAATTTTTGGGGTAAAAATACACTTAAAAAAAAAAAGAAAAAAACTATTTTAATATTTTTTTTTATTTTTTTTTTAATGAAAGATGATGTTAAAAAACTCCATAGGCGGCGCTTTAAAAATCTCTACAGGTAGGTTACCACTTTAGAATTACAGAAGAGGTCTAGTGCTAGAATTATTGCTCTCGCTATAACCTTCATGGTGATACCTTACCATGTACATATGTGGGTGTTACCTATATATGCATTCACCACTGCCCGTGAGAACAGGGGGAAGGGGGCACTTTAAAAAAATATATACCGTATATACTCGAGTATAAGCAGAGTTTTTCAGCCCTTTTTTTAGGGCTGAAAGTATACCCCTCGGCTTATACACGAGTCAGTACCTGAAAATCTTCTTATTCCGCGGCCGGCGTCCATTGTTTAAATCTCGCGGCTTTCTTCAGGTCCCTTCCGCGATAGGCGTTTCCAGCAAACACTGTGTTGAGTGTTGCGCCTATCATGGACGTTTTCTTGTCCGACGTCCGTCATTGGCGGAACACTGAACACAGTGCCTGCTGGGAAACGGAGTCCGAGAATGAGAGGATCTCCGTGATAGGCGCAACACTCAACACAGTGTTTGCTGGAAACGCCTATCACGGAAGGGACCAGAAGAAAGCTGCGAGATTTAAACCATTTGACGCCGGCCGCGGAATAAGAAGATTTTCAGGTACACTGACTGGCTCGGGCACAGGGAGGCTGCAATGGACACAGTAAGGGGGCACAGTGAGGTGGCAATGGGCAGTGTAAGGTTGGACAATTGGCACAGTGAGGTGGCAATGGGCACATCCCCCCCCTAGGCTTATACTCGAGTCAATACGTTTTCCCATTTTTTTGTGGTAAAAGTAGGTACCTCGGCTTATACTCGGGTCGGCTTATACTCGAGTATATACGGTATATTATTTATTTTAGTACATTTTTTTTATTTTTGCACTGTCTCTTTATTTATTTTTTACCACTTTTATTACTATCGCAAGAAAGGTAAGCATCCCTTGCAATAACAATATAGCATGACAGGTCCTCCCTATGTAGAGCTGTGGGGTCTATAAGACCCCAAATAACTACCTTTAAAAGCAAAGGGAATTTTTTTTTTTGATCTTTTGCGTTAAAAATATGGCCTTGTTTACATGGAGCTGGCATGAGGTCACTCAGGTCCTCTTAGGCCATAGAGATGAGCGGAGGCCATATTGCCTTCACTCATCTCTATGTCCAGCCGGTGCCTGATGGGTTCCCAGTGCTAACGATCAGTCAGGAAAGCCTGGGAACCACCGGGAAGCAGCGAGAGGGACCACCCCTCCCGCCGCTTCTAATAGTGATCCGCCGCTAGGGAAAGAATAATATCAGAGTCTGGGCATCTAGCTGCAAAAACATGACGTAAATTCCCAGTTAGATGGTGGATATTGGATTTGTTTATCATATTCGTGAATATTTTTTTCTTTGTCTTATATACGTACTATCAGTTCCCTGCTCTCCTGATGAAGCTTCTCTTTGCGAAATGTGCAGAGATTTATAACCTCATATCCTTCAGTAATTCATCAGCACTTCAGAAGACAGCACTAGACATCAATACTGGTTGTGCCTCTGTGGACATGTTTTTGGTGGTCTCAGTACGACACTGGTTGTGTCTCTGTGGACATGTTTTTGGTGGTCTCAGTACGACACTGGTTGTGTCTCTGTGGACATGTTTTTGGTGGTCTCAGTACGACACTGGTTGTGTCTCTGTGGACATGTTTCTGGTGGTCTCAGTACGACACTGGTTGTGTCTCTGTGGACATGTTTCTGGTGGTCTCAGTATGATACTGGTTGTGTCTCTGTGGACATGTTTTTGGTGGTCTCAGTACGACACTGGTTGTGTCTCTGTGGACATGTTTTTGGTGGTCTCAGTACGACACTGGTTGTGTCTCTGTGGACATGTTTCTGGTGGTCTCAGTATGATACTGGTTGTGTCTCTGTGGACATGTTTCTGATGGTCTCAGTACGACACTGGTTGTGTCTCTGTGGACATGTTTCTGGTGGTCTCAGTACGACACTGGTTGTGTCTCTGTGGACATGTTTTTGGTGGTCTCAGTACGACACTGGTTGTGTCTCTGTGGACATGTTTTGGTGGTCTCAGTACGACACTGGTTGTGTCTCTGTGGACATGTTTTTGGTGGTCTCAGAACGACACTGGTTGTGTCTCTGTGGACATGTTTCTGATGGTCTCAGTACGACACTGGTTGTGTCTCTGTGGACATGTTTTTGGTGGTCTCAGTACGACACTGGTTGTGTCTCTGTGGACATGTTTCTGGTGGTCTCAGTATGACACTGGTTGTGTCTCTGTGGACATGTTTTTGGTGGTCTCAGTACGACACTGGTTGTGTCTCTGTGGACATGTTTTGGTGGTCTCAGTACGACACTGGTTGTGTCTCTGTGGACATGTTTTTGGTGGTCTCAGAACGACACTGGTTGTGTCTCTGTGGACATGTTTTTGGTGGTCTCAGTACGACACTGGTTGTGTCTCTGTGGACATGTTTTTGGTGGTCTCAGTACGACACTGGTTGTGTCTCTGTGGACATGTTTCTGGTGGTCTCAGTACGACACTGGTTGTGTCTCTGTGGACATGTTTTTGGTGGTCTTAGTACGACACTGGTTGTGTCTCTGTGGACATGTTTTTGGTGGTCTCAGTATGACACTGGTTGTGTCTCTGTGGACATGTTTCTGATGGTCTCAGTACGACACTGGTTGTGTCTCTGTGGACATGTTTTTGGTGGTCTCAGAACGACACTGGTTGTGTCTCTGAGGACATGTTTTTGGTGGTCTCAGTACGACACTGGTTGTGTCTCTGTGGACATGTTTTTGGTGGTCTCAGAACGACACTGGTTATGTCTCTGTGGACATGTTTTTGGTGGTCTCAGTATGACACTGGTTGTGTCTCTGTGGACATGTTTTTGGTGGTCTCAGTACGACACTGGTTGTGTCTCTGTGGACATGTTTCTGGTGGTCTCAGTACGACACTGGTTGTGTCTCTGTGGACATGTTTTTGGTGATCTCAGTACGACACTGGTTGTGTCTCTGTGGACATGTTTTTGGTGGTCTCAGAACGACACTGGTTGTGTCTCTGTGGACATGCTTTTGGTGGTCTCAGTGCGACACTGGTTGTGTCTCTGTGGACATGTTTTTGGTGGTCTCAGTACGACACTGGTTGTGTCTCTGTGGACATGTTTTTGGTGGTCTCAGTACGACACTGGTTGTGTCTCTGTGGACATGTTTCTGGTGGTCTCAGTACGACACTGGTTGTGTCTCTGAGGACATGTTTTTGGTGGTCTCAGTACGACACTGGTTGTGTCTCTGTGGATATGTTTTTGGTGGTCTCAGTATGACACTGGTTGTGTCTCTGTGGACATGTTTTTGGTGGTCTCAGTACGACACTGGTTGTGTCTCTGTGGACATGTTTTTGGTGGTCTCAGAACGACACTGGTTGTGTCTCTGTGGACATGTTTTTGGTGGTCTCAGTACGACACTGGTTGTGTCTCTGTGGACATGTTTTTGGTGGTCTCAGTATGACACTGGTTGTGTCTCTGTGGACATGTTTTGGTGGTCTCAGTACGACACTGGTTGTGTCTCTGTGGACATGTTTCTGGTGGTCTCAGTACGACACTGGTTGTGTCTCTGTGGACATGTTTTTGGTGGTCTCAGTACGATACTGGTTGTGTCTCTGTGGACATGTTTTTGGTGGTCTCAGAACGACACTGGTTGTGTCTCTGTGGACATGTTTTTGGTGGTCTCAGTACGACACTGGTTGTGTCTCTGTGGACATGTTTTTGGTGGTCTCAGTACGACACTGGTTGTGTCTCTGTGGATATGTTTCTGGTGGTCTCAGTACGACACTGGTTGTGTCTCTGTGGACATGTTTCTGGTGGTCTCAGTACGACACTGGTTGTGTCTCTGTGGACACGTTTTTGGTGGTCTCAGTATGACACTGGTTGTTATTCTGTGGACATGCTTTTGGTGGTCTCAGTATGACACTGGTTGTGTCTCTGTGGACATGTTTTGGTGTTCTCAGTATGACACTGGTTGTGTCTCTGTGGACATGTTTCTGGTGGTCTCAGTACGACACTGGTTGTGTCTCTGTGGACATGTTTTTGGTGGTCTCAGTACGACACTGGTTGTGTCTCTGTGGACATGTTTTTGGTGGTCTCAGTATGACACTGGTTGTGTCTCTGTGGACATGTTTCTGGTGGTCTCAGTACGACACTGGTTGTGTCTCTGTGAACATGTTTTTGGTGGTCTCAGTACGACACTGGTTGTGTCTCTGTGGACATGTTTCTGGTGGTCTCAGTACGACACTGGTTGTGTCTCTGTGGACATGTTTCTGGTGGTCTCAGTATGACACTGGTTGTGTCTCTGTGGACATGTTTTTGGTGGTCTTAGTATGACACTAGTTGTGTCTCTGTGGACATGTTTTGGTGGTCTCAATACAACACTACTTGTGTCTCTGTGGACATGTTTTGGTGGTCTCAATACAACACTGGTTATGTCTCTGTGGATATGTTTTTGGTGGCCTCAGTACGACACTGGTTGTGTCTCTGTGGACATGTTTCTGGTGGTCTCAGTACGACACTGGTTGTGTCTCTGTGGACATGTTTTTGGTGGTCTCAGTATGACACTGGTTGTGTCTCTGTGGACATGTTTCTGGTGGTCTCAGTACGACACTGGTTGTGTCTCTGTGGACATGTTTTTGGTGGTCTCAGAACGACACTGGTTGTGTCTCTGTGGACATGTTTCTGGTGGTCTCAGTACGACACTGGTTGTGTCTCTGTGGACATGTTTTTGGTGGTCTCAGAACGACACTGGTTGTGTCTCTGTGGACATGTTTCTGGTGGTCTCAGTACGACACTGGTTGTGTCTCTGTGGACATGTTTTTGGTGGTCTCAGAACGACACTGGTTGTGTCTCTGTGGACATGTTTCTGGTGGTCTCAGTACGACACTGGTTGTGTCTCTGTGGACATGTTTTTGGTGGTCTCAGAACGACACTGGTTGTGTCTCTGTGGACATGTTTCTGGTGGTCTCAGTACGACACTGGTTGTGTCTCTGTGGACATGTTTTTGGTGGTCTCAGAACGACACTGGTTGTGTCTCTGTGGACATGTTTCTGGTGGTCTCAGTACGACACTGGTTGTGTCTCTGTGGACATGCTTTTGGTGGTCTCAGTACGACACTGGTTGTGTCTCTGTGGACATGTTTTTGGTGGTCTCAGTACGACACTGGTTGTGTCTCTGTGGACATGCTTTTGGTGGTCTCAGTACGACACTGGTTGTGTCTCTGTGGACATGTTTCTGGTGGTCTCAGTACGACACTGGTTGTGTCTCTGAGGACATGTTTTTGGTGGTCTCAGTACGACACTGGTTGTGTCTCTGTGGATATGTTTTTGGTGGTCTCAGTATGACACTGGTTGTGTCTCTGTGGACATGTTTTTGGTGGTCTCAGTACGACACTGGTTGTGTCTCTGTGGACATGTTTTTGGTGGTCTCAGAACGACACTGGTTGTGTCTCTGTGAACATGTTTTTGGTGGTCTCAGTACGACACTGGTTGTGTCTCTGTGGACATGTTTCTGGTGGTCTCAGTACGACACTGGTTGTGTCTCTGTGGACATGTTTCTGGTGGTCTCAGTATGACACTGGTTGTGTCTCTGTGGACATGTTTTTGGTGGTCTTAGTATGACACTACTTGTGTCTCTGTGGACATGTTTTGGTGGTCTCAATACAACACTGGTTATGTCTCTGTGGATATGTTTTTGGTGGCCTCAGTACGACACTGGTTGTGTCTCTGTGGACATGTTTCTGGTGGTCTCAGTACGACACTGGTTGTGTCTCTGTGGACATGTTTTTGGTGGTCTCAGTATGACACTGGTTGTGTCTCTGTGGACATGTTTCTGGTGGTCTCAGTACGACACTGGTTGTGTCTCTGTGGACATGTTTTTGGTGGTCTCAGAACGACACTGGTTGTGTCTCTGTGGACATGTTTCTGGTGGTCTCAGTACGACACTGGTTGTGTCTCTGTGGACATGTTTTTGGTGGTCTCAGAACGACACTGGTTGTGTCTCTGTGGACATGTTTCTGGTGGTCTCAGTACGACACTGGTTGTGTCTCTGTGGACATGTTTTTGGTGGTCTCAGAACGACACTGGTTGTGTCTCTGTGGACATGTTTCTGGTGGTCTCAGTATGACACTGGTTGTGTCTCTGTGGACATGTTTTTGGTGGTCTCAGTATGACACTGGTTGTGTCTCTGTGGACATGTTTTGGTGGTCTCAATACAACACTAGTTGTGTCTCTGTGGACATGTTTTGGTGGTCTCAATGCAACACTGGTTATGTCTCTGTGGATATGTTTTTGGTGGCCTCAGTACGACACTGGTTGTGTCTCTGTGGACATGTTTCTGGTGGTTCCAGTATGACACTGGTTGTGTCTCTGTGGACATGTTTTTGGTGGTCTCAGTATGACACTGGTTGTGTCTCTGTGGACATGTTTTGGTGGTCTCAATACAACACTAGTTGTGTCTCTGTGGACATGTTTTGGTGGTCTCAATACAACACTGGTTATGTCTCTGTGGATATGTTTTTGGTGGCCTCAGTACGACACTGGTTGTGTCTCTGTGGACATGTTTCTGGTGGTCTCAGTACGACACTGGTTGTGTCTCTGTGGACATGTTTTTGGTGGTCTCAGTATGACACTGGTTGTGTCTCTGTGGACATGTTTCTGGTGGTCTCAGTACGACACTGGTTGTGTCTCTGTGGACATGTTTTTGGTGATCTCAGTACGACACTGGTTGTGTCTCTGTGGACATGTTTTTGGTGGTCTCAGAACGACACTGGTTGTGTCTCTGTGGACATGCTTTTGGTGGTCTCAGTACGACACTGGTTGTGTCTCTGTGGACATGTTTTTGGTGGTCTCAGTACGACACTGGTTGTGTCTCTGTGGACATGTTTTTGGTGGTCTCAGTACGACACTGGTTGTGTCTCTGTGGACATGTTTCTGGTGGTCTCAGTACGACACTGGTTGTGTCTCTGAGGACATGTTTTTGGTGGTCTCAGTACGACACTGGTTGTGTCTCTGTGGATATGTTTTTGGTGGTCTCAGTATGACACTGGTTGTGTCTCTGTGGACATGTTTTTGGTGGTCTCAGTACGACACTGGTTGTGTCTCTGTGGACATGTTTTTGGTGGTCTCAGAACGACACTGGTTGTGTCTCTGTGGACATGTTTTTGGTGGTCTCAGTACGACACTGGTTGTGTCTCTGTGGACATGTTTTTGGTGGTCTCAGTATGACACTGGTTGTGTCTCTGTGGACATGTTTTGGTGGTCTCAGTACGACACTGGTTGTGTCTCTGTGGACATGTTTCTGGTGGTCTCAGTACGACACTGGTTGTGTCTCTGTGGACATGTTTTTGGTGGTCTCAGTACGATACTGGTTGTGTCTCTGTGGACATGTTTTTGCTGGTCTCAGAACGACACTGGTTGTGTCTCTGTGGACATGTTTTTGGTGGTCTCAGTACGACACTGGTTGTGTCTCTGTGGACATGTTTTTGGTGGTCTCAGTACGACACTGGTTGTGTCTCTGTGGATATGTTTCTGGTGGTCTCAGTACGACACTGGTTGTGTCTCTGTGGACATGTTTTTGGTGGTCTCAGTATGACACTGGTTGTGTCTCTGTGGACATGTTTCTGGTGGTCTCAGTACGACACTGGTTGTGTCTCTGTGGACACGTTTTTGGTGGTCTCAGTATGACACTGGTTGTTATTCTGTGGACATGCTTTTGGTGGTCTCAGTATGACACTGGTTGTGTCTCTGTGGACATGTTTTTGGTGTTCTCAGTATGACACTGGTTGTGTCTCTGTGGACATGTTTCTGGTGGTCTCAGTACGACACTGGTTGTGTCTCTGTGGACATGTTTTTGGTGGTCTCAGTACGACACTGGTTGTGTCTCTGTGGACATGTTTTTGGTGGTCTCAGTATGACACTGGTTGTGTCTCTGTGGACATGTTTCTGGTGGTCTCAGTACGACACTGGTTGTGTCTCTGTGAACATGTTTTTGGTGGTCTCAGTACGACACTGGTTGTGTCTCTGTGGACATGTTTCTGGTGGTCTCAGTACGACACTGGTTGTGTCTCTGTGGACATGTTTCTGGTGGTCTCAGTACGACACTGGTTGTGTCTCTGTGGACATGTTTCTGGTGGTCTCAGTATGACGCTGGTTGTGTCTCTGTGGACATGTTTTTGGTGGTCTTAGTATGACACTAGTTGTGTCTCTGTGGACATGTTTTGGTGGTCTCAATACAACACTACTTGTGTCTCTGTGGACATGTTTTGGTGGTCTCAATACAACACTGGTTATGTCTCTGTGGATATGTTTTTGGTGGCCTCAGTACGACACTGGTTGTGTCTCTGTGGACATGTTTCTGGTGGTCTCAGTACGACACTGGTTGTGTCTCTGTGGACATGTTTTTGGTGGTCTCAGTATGACACTGGTTGTGTCTCTGTGGACATGTTTCTGGTGGTCTCAGTACGACACTGGTTGTGTCTCTGTGGACATGTTTTTGGTGGTCTCAGAACGACACTGGTTGTGTCTCTGTGGACATGTTTCTGGTGGTCTCAGTACGACACTGGTTGTGTCTCTGTGGACATGTTTTTGGTGGTCTCAGAACGACACTGGTTGTGTCTCTGTGGACATGTTTCTGGTGGTCTCAGTATGACACTGGTTGTGTCTCTGTGGACATGTTTTTGGTGGTCTCAGTATGACACTGGTTGTGTCTCTGTGGACATGTTTTGGTGGTCTCAATACAACACTAGTTGTGTCTCTGTGGACATGTTTTGGTGGTCTCAATGCAACACTGGTTATGTCTCTGTGGATATGTTTTTGGTGGCCTCAGTACGACACTGGTTGTGTCTCTGTGGACATGTTTCTGGTGGTTCCAGTATGACACTGGTTGTGTCTCTGTGGACATGTTTTTGTTGGTCTCAGTATGACACTGGTTGTGTCTCTGTGGACATGTTTTGGTGGTCTCAATACAACACTAGTTGTGTCTCTGTGGACATGTTTTGGTGGTCTCAATACAACACTGGTTATGTCTCTGTGGATATGTTTTTGGTGGCCTCAGTACGACACTGGTTGTGTCTCTGTGGACATGTTTCTGGTGGTCTCAGTACGACACTGGTTGTGTCTCTGTGGACATGTTTTTGGTGGTCTCAGTATGACACTGGTTGTGTCTCTGTGGACATGTTTTTGGTGGTCTCAATACAACACTGGTTGTGTCTCTGTGGACATGTTTTTGGTGGTCTCAGTACAATACTGGTTACGTTTCTGTGGACATGTTTTTGGTGGTCTCTGTATGATACTGATAGTTTTTGTGCAGGCATTTTTTCGAGTAGATTTTAGTGCGTACCATTTGGGTCTCTGTGGTACTGTGCTGTGAGATCTGTACAACAAGTACCCATTATTGGTCCTCACAGGTGGCAGATTGAGCTCCAGGTCTTTACCGTCTTCTGAAGACAGAAGAACCAACTCTCCAGGTCCCTCAGAGGTTAATACAAATATAGTGAAAGTAAAGGTGGACTGAGATAAAACAATTGAACTCCTAGAACACATCTCACCTTTAGAAACCCACCAAACCCCCTGAGTACACTCTGCACTTTGTGAATAAAGGGTGTGAATCTCATAATCTTTACAAAGAGAAAATGAAACTCTCTGGGTCGGTGTGAAGAGCTCTGGGCTGACGAGGGGGATTCCCGTGGCCCCCACACAAACCGCTGTGCAAGCTGCATGCCCTTTACAAATTACCATAAAGGACTTCACTTACAGACCACCACGGAAGTTTCCAGAGAGGGGGGAATTTCAGCAGTTGGAGGGGACCCTTTACTGTAAGCTGATATTTGAGCTCTGAAGAGAAAAATGGAAAACTGTCAACTATCTGTTTACAAATAAAGATTTCTCTTTTTATAAATATTTATTTTTGTTATTATCTTTAGTACTGTAAAAGCTGAAGGTTACAATATAAAAAAAATACAAATAAATTCAGTAATTAGACCCCATGGTACACTTAGGCCCCTTTCACACGGGGCGGATCCGTGCAGATCCGCCCCGTGAAGCTCCGCTTGCTCAGCGGGGATCGCTCCGTTGATCCCCGCTGAGCCGACGGATGACTGGGCGGTCCCCGCACACTGTGCAGGGACCGCCCTGTCAGAGCGCCGCTCTCCCCTATGGGGAATCGGATGACGACGGACCGTAGAGTCCGTTGTCATCCGATCCGCTCCGCCGACGGAAGGAAAAATAGGGTTTTCCTCCATCACACTTTGGCGGAGCGGAGCGGATGTCAGCGGACATGTCTCCGCTGACATCCGTGCCTCCATAGGGGTGCATGGAGGATCCGTTTCAGGTCCGCCTAAAAAACTGACAGGCGGACCTGAACGGACCTCCGTGTGAAAGGGGCCTTAGGCTTCGTTCCATATCTCCCAAATTTCTGAGATGGGAACAAGGGGCACCTATTAGAAAAAGTATGTATGCATAGGACACACACCCCTGCCACGCCCCCTTAACCACTTCAATACTGGGCACTTTTACCCCCTTCCTGCCAAGGCCAATTTTCAGCTTTTAGCGCTGTCACACTTTGAATGACAATTGCGCGGTCATGCAACACTGTACCCATTTGACATTTTTATAATTTTTTTCACACAAATAGAGCTTTCTTTTGGTGGTATTTAATTACCACTGGGTTCTTTATTTTTTTGCAAAATAAATGTTATAGTCCAAAAATTTTGAAAAGTGTGTTTTTCTTCATCTATGTTATAAAATTTTGCAAATAAATAACCTTTCTTCATAAATTTAGGCCAAAATGTATTCTGCTTCATTTCTTCTGTAAAACAAACCCAAATCAGTGTATATTATTTAGTCTGTAGGAAAGTTATAGAGTCCACAAACTATGGGATATATCCGAAAATCGATAAATCCTGATGTACTGACGGCCAATCTCATTTATTGAGGCCTGAAAACGCCAGGACAGTACAAATATCCCCCAAATTACCCCTTTTTGGAAAGTAGACAGTGTGAGGTAATTAGTACGAGGCATGGCACGATTTTTGAAGTTGTCATTTTTTTGTCACAATTTTGGGGAAAATTAAGATTTTTTTTTTTTTTTTCACATTTTGTAAAGAAAAATGACATACTGTCACCAGTGCAGTACAGCATCATCACATACCTGGTGTGGCAGTGACCAGGGACACTGACTGCTGACAGTATGTAGAAAAAATATAAAAATTTATTTTTCTATTTTTTAAAATATTTTTTCTTTTCTTTTTTTTATTTTATTTTACATATTTTTTTTTTTTTTTTACATACTGTGACCAGAGCAATACAGTGTTACCATAGTAACACTGTGCCACACTGGGAGTTGATCAGGATTTTATTTATTTTTTTACATACTATGCTTGCTTATAGCAGTGAATTTCACTGCTATAAGCAATTTTTTTTTTTTTACTGAATGACAGTGTGTAGCCGCTTTGTATTGCTGTGATTTGCTGTGATTGGCCACAGCTAATCACACGGTACAAATGGTCTGTGATTAGCCCTGTCTGTACCATGTGATCACCGTGACCAATCACAGCTAGCAACACAATTGTATACAATGGATGGCATGAAAGGAAGCCATTCATTGTTTAAAACGGTCATGTGATCTGCTATGATTGGTCACAGCGATCACATGGTACCGGCAGCGGGCCGGTACACTGATCAGTCATCTGCTGTGTCCGGTGGACACAGCGGGTGACAGATCACACCTGAGCGCAGCCTAGAGGGGCGTTCTCGGGAGGACATCATATATCACTCCCATACAGATTCACTCAAACAAACAGCTATTTCTTCAGAATAACAAAAGGTAGGAATCTGCAACAAAGTCTGTTAAGATCCCTGCAATGTACAGAGATCACCCAGAGGGGAATGGTTTTTTTTCCCCAATAAAGCTGGAGTTACTCTAAATACAGAAAAAAAAATATGTAAACTGAAACAAAGTAACCACTGAGTTTTGTTTTTGTTTTCTCCCTTGTACTGACCCCACCCACATGTTTATGCGTCTTTCGTTTTGAAGTGGAGCCCTCTGACTCCAGGGCAGGCCCGGGAATTTCAGAACTGTGAGTTTAGTTACATGGGGTTCCTTCTGTGTGCATTACTGTAAACGTACCAAACTTTACCAATGTCCACAGTTTATAGGCAGAGGAAACCACGGGCTGTGAGATTTGAATACAGGAAATTTATCTCTGCATGGGGAAGTTATAAGAGCAAAGTCATACTTCCACAATTTGTTAGAGGGAATAGGAAGAAACATCAAAATATACAATACTCCTTGAAATTTTCCACATTTTGTCATGTTACAACCAAAAACGTAAATGTATTTTATTGGGATTTTATGTGATAGACCAACACAAAAAAGTGGCTCATAATTGTGAAGTGGAAGGAAAATGATTATTATTATTATTATTATTATACAGGATTTATATAGCGCTAGCAGTTTACACAGCGCTTTACAATGTAGAGGGGGGACAGCACAAGTACATTACAGTTAAATACAGAAGGTACAGGAGGACCCTGCTCATAGAGCTTACATTCTAAAGCAGTGGTTCTCAACCTGGGGGTCGGGACCCCCTCGGGAGTCAACTGATGATTTGCCAGGGGTCACCAAATCCTGGGCTGTTCCTGAAGCCTGCCTCTCCCAGCCTTTTTGCGGCCGCCCAGCAGGGCTGTTCCTGGAGCCCGCAGCCGCCCACTCAGCCTCTTTGCAGCCGCCCACTCAGCCTCTTTGCAGCCGCCCATTCAGTTCACGGCATGGCTGGGGGGCAGAGACCTAGAGGTCAGCTGACTAGTGAGGAATGTGAAGTGGGAGGGGCTGGAGGAGACCCTATCTCCCGATTTCAGCATAGGTGTCACTGCTACGAGACACCACAAAGTCAGAGACACAGTGAAGCCGGAGACACCGTGAGTAATACTACCTGTGATTATAGTTGCCATTAAAAGACCCCACTACAGTTCTCAGATCAGCAGATGACCTTGATCAAGAGCACCTAAGTTGGCTGATCAGCATTGCCCCTCATCCCAACTCCCTGCCAGGACTGCCACTCATCCCATTCCCCCCACCAATGAGTAAGAGAAGGAATAAAAATAGAGAATACATGGAAGGGGGGGGGGAACAAAGAAAAAGGAAGAGAAAGAATAAGAGAAAGAACAAGAAAGACGACTAGAGAGAGGGCTGGGGAAAAAACAAGAAATCAGGATAGAGAGAGATAAAAGGGAAAGAAATGAGAACAAAGAGAAAGAGTGGTACATCCTAAAATGTACTATAAGGGGTTTTATTATTGTACGAGTGGAAGGAACTCAGGGAGCGCTAAATGTCCGTGAGTTAGGGGCGCAAATTACTTGTCTTGCCTTGGGTGCCGACAACCAACGCTACGAAAATAATTTCACCGTTAGGGGTCCCCACAACTTGGAAAATTTTATCAAGGAGTCACAACACTAGAAAGGTTGAGAACCACTGTTCTAAAGGGAGGGGGGGGTGGTACAAAAGGTAATAGCTGCAGAGAATGATTTGATGGGGGTGGCTCGGGGACAGTTGTTAGGTGGGTGTGGGATAGGCTTCCCTGAATAAATGAGTTTTAAGGGATCTCCTAAAGGTGGAGAGGTTAGGGGCTGTTTGAACATACTGGGGCAGGGAGTTCCAGAGGATGGGAGAGGCTCGGGGGAAGTCCTGAAGGCGAGCATGGGAGGAGGTAACAAGGGAGCTAGAGAGCAGGAGGTCCTGGGAGGAGCGGAGGGGATGGTTTGGGCGATATCTGCAGATGAGGTTGGTGATCTAGATGGGGGCGATGTTGTGAATGGCCTTGTATGTTGGGGTTAGCATTTTTATACGGTAGGGTAGGGGAAGCCAGCCAAGGGATTGGCAGAGGGGAGCAGCAGTCACGAATCGGTTAGTGAGGTCTATTAGTCTGGCAGCAGAATTCATAATAGACTGAAGGGGGGATAGCCTGCGTAAGGGTAGGCCATTAAAGCGTAGTTCCACCCAAAAATGGAACTTCCACTTTTCGGAATCCTCCCCCCCTCCGGTGTCACATTTGGCCCCTTTCAGGGGGGAGGGGGGAGCAGATACATGTCTAATACAGCTATTTTGCTCCCACTTCCGGGCATAGATAGCCGAGCCACCCGCGGCTATCTACGCCATGTCCGGTGCTTCCTCCTCCAGAAGACAGCAGGGACCAGTGGGAACGCGCAGCGCGAGTCGCGCATGCACAGTACGGATGAAAAAATATATAGTGTAGCGCTAAATTGGCAAATGCCCAGAAACTGGTGAATGTCTAGATGGTCAGTGCAATTGATGTGGGACACCAATTGCACTGACCATCTAGACATTCACCAGTTTCTGGGCATTTGCCAATTTAGCGCTACACTATATATTTTTTCATCACTTTAAGCTACTGTCTGTTTGCTGTGTTAGCCGCTAGTTTTAAAGGGCCAGCGCGGGATTATTTTTGTATGCGCAGTAGGGAACCAGGCTGTGAAGCCGCTAGGCTTCACTTCCTGATTCCCTTACCGAAGATGGCGGCGCCTAAACCCGAGAGCCGAGGGACAGGTGCCGACATCGCGGGCACCCTGGACAGGTAAGTGTCCATATTTTAAAAGTCAGCAGCTGCAGTATTTGTAGCTGCTGACTTTTAAAGAAAAAAAAAATTGGTGGAACTCCGCTTTAAGGAGAGAATGATTTTCAATTTTTTTTACAAATAAATATGTGAAAAGTGTGTGGGGTTCATTTGTATGGCGCCCCCCGGAGTCAATACTTTGAAGAACCCCCTTTCTCTGCAATTACAGCTGCAAGTCTTTTTGGGGACGTCTCTACCAGCTTTGCACATCTAGAGAGGGACATTTTTGCCCATTCTTCTTTGCAAAATATCTCAAGCTCTGTCAGATTGGATGGAGAGCGTCTGTGAACAGCAATTTTCAAACCTTGACACAGATTCTCAATGAGATTTAGGTCTGGACTTTGACTGGGCCATTCTAACACATAAATATGCTTTGATCTAAACCATTCCATTGTAGCTCTGGCTGTATGTTTCGGGTCGTTGTTCTGCTGGAAAGTGAACCTCCGCCCCAGTCTAATGTCTTTTGCAGACTCCAACAGGTTTTCTTCCAAGATTGCCCTGTATTTGGCTCCATTCATTTTCTTATCAACTCTGACCAGATTCCCAGTCCCTGCTGAACAAAAAAAATCATCCCCACAACATGATGCTGCCACCACTATGTTTCACGGTGGGGATGGCGTGTTCAGGGTGATGTGCAGTGTTGGTTTTCCGCCACACCTTGCTTTGTACACTGGTGCGCAGTCATGTTGAAACAGGAAGGGGCCATCCCCAAACTGTTCCCACAAAGTTGGGAGCATTAAATTGTCAAAAATGTCTTGGTATGCTGACGCCTTAAGAGTTCTCTTCACTGGAACTAAGGGGCCAAGCCCAACCCTTGAAAAACAATCCCACACCATAATCCCCCCTCCACCAAATGATTTGGACCAGTGCACAAAGCAAGGTCTATAAAGACATGGATGAGCGAGTTTGGGGTGGAGGAACTTGACTGACCTGCACAGAGTCCTCACCTCAACCCCATAGAACACCTTTGGGATGAATTAGACCGGAGATTGCGAGCCATGCCTTCTCGTCTAACATCAGTGCCTGACCTCACAAATGCGCTTCTGGAAGAATGGCCAAACATTCCCATTGACACACTCCTAAACCTTGTGGACAGCCTTCCTAAGAGTTGAATCTGTTATAGCTACAATAGGTGGGCCAACTCAATATTGAACCCTACGGACTAAGACTGGGATGACAATAAAGTTCATGTGTGCGCAAAGGCAGGTGTCCCAATACTTTTGGTAATATAGTCTATCTATCTATCTATCTATCTATCTATCTATCTATCTATCTATCTTCTATTTCTTTCTATCTATCTCTCTACCTACAGTATCTCTATCTCTCTCTCTCTCTCTCTATCTATCTTTCTATCTTTCTTTCTATCTTTCTATCTATCTATCTATCTATCTATCTATCTATCTATCTATCTATCTATCTATCTATCTATCTATCTATCTATCTATCTAGCAGCTCATCATGAACACAGATGTCATATGTTCTATAGGTCTATGGGTGACTTGAAGTTCTCCATTAAGGTCTACAGGACAGGCAGAGTTCTGACTTAGGCGTCCGGTTTATTTAGCACTAAGTGGGCTCCGTCTGCCACGACCGGCTTTTATACCAGTCCGCCCAGAGATTTTATTGCCCAGACAAATTGCATTAGCACGTGTGTTTCCTCATATGTATGCATGGCCATCCGTGTCTCTTGTACCGCGTCAGACAGACTGTTCCCAGAGAAATTTTATGGCGCTTCATTTGACATTTGATGTTATTTAAAGATTTAAAATTTTAAAAAAATATATATATATATATATATTTCAGCTGAAAGCTGCCTGGTGTCTTTGCAAGGGGCACCTCAAAGTTATCGCTGTGGAAGGTCGTAAATCAGGAGAAGAAATTTAATTAAAATGTCTCTGTCATGTTGAAGCAAAATGGAATGCTGAAAACAGGCCCTGGTATTTAGAAAGGCAACATAGATGGAAGGGACGAGATTTCAAGGGACAGTAAGCAGGTGCTTCCAAAAGAGTTCTGACGTGTTGAAAGGTTTCCTTCTACTGATGCTCTGAGGTTAATCAGGTCAACTATGTTGCAAATTGTTACAATGTAGATTTGTTACACTGTGTATTAGGTTGACCTGCCGAGCTGGTAGGGTGACCACATTTCCAAACTACCATTCAGGGACACTCCCCCTTCCTAAAAATCAGCTTGTGCTGTAAAGAATCACAGCACAGTGATTGGACACAAGAGGCGGGATTTATGATTTCTCCAATCACAAGCAGGGGGCGGGGATTGTGCTCCTCCAGGCATTCCCAGTCAGGACAAGTACAGTCAGTTAGTAAAGCGGTGATGTGGCTGCCTTTTTTTGAGGGCATCAGATTGGCCAGGGGGGGTGGCTGTGTCAGTTTCATTCCGGGACACTGTATTGTCCTGGAATGAAGGTGCCCGGGACAGACCTGCAAAATGCGGGACTGTCCCGGGCAATCCGGGACACGTGGTCACCCTACGAGCTGGTGGTGTCTGAGAAGGAAGGGTTAACGCCGCTGGACAGATTTTCCCACTCTTTTTAGGAAGGTTACCACCCCCTGCAGGTCATACCATATAAATAGGGGAAGAAAAAATAGGGAAAACTCTTGGAGGAGAAATACCCAAAAAGGCCGGACTTTAAAGGCAATGACACGGTAGATAGACAAAAAATAATAATTTATTTGTATGGACAAAAAACACAGTAACTACATGATTAGAAATAATTAAAATGTCACAAGATGGAAAATGTGGTCCCTTTTGCATCAACGCGTTTCGCCGCGAGGCTTCTTCAGGAAGACTCAAGGATAGCAAGAGAAAACAGGACTTGCTATCTTGGGATAGCGTTGATGCAAAAGGGACCACATTTTCCATCTTGTGACATTTTAATTCTTTCTAATCATGTAGTTACTGTGTTTTTTGTCCATACAAATAAATTATTATTTTTTGTCTATCTACCGTGTCATTGCCTTTAAAGTCCGGCCTTTTTGGGTATTTCTCCTCCAAGAGTTTTCCCTATTTTTTCATTCAGTATTATTGCGGATGTGGCATTGTGAGTGCTTCCCTTCCCCCCATTTATATTTTTACATATAAATAGGGGCTCATTAGTGCCTTGGAAGTCGGCCTGTTGAAAGACTGCCAAAATGTAGTTGCTACGCTGTCAGTCTGAACCTCCCCTTGGGCCGAGCCCAGTCGGGGTTTCCAGTGGGGTCTGGAACCTATGGACTTGTGCTACCTTAACTGGACTCTGTTATGGATTATTGCTACCTCTTGTGGATTTACTGCCTAATATGGACCCTTGCCTTGAGAAAGAGTCTTTATGGATTTACCCATCTGCCTAAGGTATGACTACCTCACAAAGCCAGAAAAAGTCCATCTAGTGCCCATGGCAAAGATGCCAAACGGCACCCCCCACTCCCCAAAACGTATGAGCATTATGTGTCAGCAAAAATCCCCTCCCTCCCCCCAACAAATTTGAGCACTAATCTTCACACTTACCCCATAAATTTCCTTTGCAAGCCAAAATTCTCCCCAAACAAAAATTTCCCCTCTTCGCAGTACAAATCCCGCCTCTCAGCTCAAATCTTCTCCCTCCCCAAATCCCCCCTCCTAGCACAAATCCTCTACCCTTCAAATTACTCCTCTGAGTATAAATCCTCTCTCCCGCATCCCAATCCCCCCTTCCCAGCACGAACCCCCCTAAAAACCCTTCTCCTAGCACTAATCGTCTCACCAAATGTATCCTCCTAGCACAAAACCCTCCATCATCATCCCTACTAGAAAACCCCCCCAAATCCCCCTTTCTAACAGAAATCCACCCTCCTAGTACAAATCCCCCCTCTAAATCTACTCTTCCAGCACAACCCCCCAAAATCCCCACTGTGTCCAAGGCAGCCGTCCCTCCTGCCCACCCCTTGTCCTGGCCCTGCTACCTCATGGGGCTCTATTCAGGGGCACATGAAAACTGTGTATAGGAAACTGTGTGGAAGATGTCTATAAGAACTGCTTACTTGTTACCTGCAACTACCTTTATTTGTTCATCTAAACTACCTGGTCAGAAGTCTCTAAAGGGGTGCATGTAAGGTTTATTACAGTAAATGAACAGGGCTTAAAGGGATTAAAGAGAAGTTAATGAAGATACAGTACAGGAGGAGTCTAACGAGCAGAACTCTAACGAGCAGAACAAGAGGAAGCTATATTGCCATTGCTAATGGCTAGGGTATTTGTGTAATTTACTAAAGCAACCAACCAGTCAGGAAACAGGTGATAAAAGGAATCATATCCACAGCATACCAGCACTCTGCAGGTCTGTCCATAGCCATGAAGAAGGGGGAGGCTGTTCCCCCCAAAACACGTTGGCTTTATCTGTTACCTTTAAATCTTTAATTTAAAAAAGTTTCAATTCAACTACAAAGCCACAAAGCGAGATGACACTCTGTTACCGGGCACACTGCCACACTCGCTCAAGTCCCCCCCCATGCCGCGTACACACGAACTGATTTTTCGTCGGCAAAAACTTGGATGGTTTTTCCGACGGAATTCCGCTCAAGCTTGGCTTGCATACACACGGTCACACCAAATTCCGACCGTCGTGGCAGTGACGTACAACACGTACGACGGCACTATAAAACGGAAATTCCATTCGGAGACTGACACCCTTTGGGCTGCTTTTGCTAATCTCGTGTTAGTAAAAGTTGGGTTTGTATCTGTCTTTCAGTGCGTGTAGTGAGTTCGTATCTGTTTTTCAGTGCGTACTGGTCCGCTCGTTTCTGATTTTCAGGTCGTTCTTTATAGGCCTTTCTGTTCTTCAGTGCGTTCTGTTTGTTTTGACCAGCCGACCGTTTTCTAGCCATGTTGCCGTTGCGTACTCGTCGTAGAGTTCAAGCTGTGCGGGGGTTTGGTGTTGGGGTTCTTACTTTTACCCAAGCTCAGTCCATGAACAGGGTGAGGAGGAGTTCATGGACGAAGAATTGGTTGCTCCAGCGGGACCAATTCTGTCATATGCCTTTGCTGTGGGAGATCCAGGAAAATAATCCTGATGATTTCAGGAATTATCTCCGGATGACGGACCCCATTTTTAACCGTCTGTTGGCTTTGCTGTCCCCCTATATTACCAAGCAGGACACCTGCATGCAGCAAGTTATCACTCCTGAGCAGAGGCTAGTCACCACGTTGTTCTACCTGGTGACTAGTAGAAGTCTGCAGGACCTCAAGTTCTCGACAGGCATCTCCCCCCAGGCTCTGGGGATCATTATCCCAGAGACCTGTTCTGCCATCATACAAGTCCTTCAAAAGGACTATATTAAGGTAAGTTTTCTCCTTTAATATCACATTCTATGTATTTAATGTATGCTAATGTATTGTATTTCTTTCATCATTCCCTAATTACCATGATTGTAATATGCTGTGAATGTCCCCTTTGTCCTTATGCATGCTGTAAGCTTTTAATGCTCCTTTTTTGGCCTACATGCATATTTGCCTTCACTAACCTCTCCAGCATGCTTTTCAGGGCCCATAAACACCTAGCCTAGTCACTTAAAAATGTATTTTGTCAGCTCCATTGTAGTGCTTTACCCCCCCCCCCCCCCCTAAAATGTGTACAAATGTTTTTGTTCTCATTACTGTAAATTCATACAGAGTGGCAGAGGCATTTTTTTGGGGGTCCCAAACTCATCTCAAACCCCCCCTAAAATGTTTACAACGGACCATCAGAGGGGGTGAGGAATCTGTTAAGTGGACCTTATATTTTTGTCTTTAAATACTCCTTAAAATAAATGTTATACTGATTTTGGCCAAGAATGTTTTTTGTATAATCTGCTTGCAATGTTATGTGCAAAAGTACCAATTTTATTTTTTCTGGTTCGACTCCACAGTTTCCTTCAACGCCACAGGAATGGCAGACTGGCCAGATGGCTTCAGAGTGGTGGCCTGGCATTGCCACCTGCTGCGGAGAATGTGGAAGGACTCCCGTTCGTGTTTAACGCTGATGAAGCGCTTGGTCTGGGTGATCACCTGATAAGGCCATTCCCCCAGAGGACCCTCACCCCGGAGAGGAGGGTTTTTAATTACCGGCTGGCCAGAGCCAAAAGAGTCGTTGAGTAGAATGGAAGAACGAAATACCAGAACATTTCAAAAGTCCAAACATACAAACAATGGACGATCAGACCTATAACTTGATACATGCGCTGCCACTCAAGGGAGAATGGTTCCAAACACCAAAACCATCACCTCCACAAATATCTCCACCGCCATCCCCTAAAGCAGGAAAGCAGAAGGGTACAGAGAGTCCCGGATCACCACCGGCCACCCTCAGCGCAGAACTGTGCGCTGTCCTAGGCGAGATTGTAGCCCAGTGTAAGAAGGATCCTACAGAGTACCCGATGTCGGGATACAGAAAACTCAGGATATTTTCTGGAAGGAAACCTGTACCTTCGGGAGAAGAGGGATTTGAGGAGTGGCTAGACGGCGCTACTCAGGCCCTAGAGGAATGGGAAGTCCCAGAACACCGAAAAAAACAAAGAATCACTGAGAGTTTGAAGGGGCCTGCTCTGGAGGCCATACGCAACCTTAAGCTGAGCAAGAAAGACTGTGATGCACAGGACTATCTGGACATTCTGCAGAATGTGTTCGGGGGAACTGAAAAAGTAACTGAGCTCACTTATCAGCTAGAGCACTGCTACCAAAAGACGGGAAAGAAACTGTCAAAGTTCATGAGACGTCTGGATAAGATCCTGCATAAGATGATACAAAAAAAAGGGATCGACCCAAGTAGAGTGGATGAGGCCCGTGTCCAGCAGGTGTTGAGGGGAGCTCAACCCCTGGACCCCATCGCATTAGCGATACGCACCCGACAGGACGGGAAGAGCCTAGAATACCCCGACTTAATCCGAGTGGTTAGAGAAGAAGAGGCTATGTTGGAAGACAAGAGGAGGAGCCAACCAGTCGAACCAACCAACCCTCCGGTGGTGATGGTCAGGTCGGCCATGACCCCTGAAAGAGACTCAGAGGTGGATACCCTGAAGTCACAGATGTCCCAGGTATTGGAGATGCTGACCTCTTTGATGGCAAAGGATTTACGGGTACCAGAAAGGGAAGGACCAAAGAAGGAACTGTTCCCAAATGCCTCAGCGCCCGCTTCCATACAAGATTGGGGGGATACAACTTGTTTCAACTGCGGAGGAGTTGACCGTGTCGCAAAAGTGTGTTCCAGTCCCAAGAAAAAGAAGCTGAATAATCGCAGGCCGGCGGAAAACTTCAGAGGGCCCCGGTGAAGGAGTCAACCGGGTGCCCATCTTCCACAGTGAGCTCCAAACTGAATGAGAAGTACAGAAAAAGAGAGGACCAAACCCCTCAGAAGAAGCGTAGTTTTCCCCAATGGGAATGTTCACCAAAAAAAGAGAATAATGTCCCTCAGCGGGTATGTACACCCATCAAAAGGAGGGAGATCAATGCATACCGAGCCCAAGAGAGGCTAAAGTCCAAAGAGAAATGGCAGAAAGAGAGTCCAAAGGGAAAGTGCAAGGGTCAAAAGAGAGAGACCCCTTCGAAGCAATATCCAGAGAAGCTGGTAGGCCCCTCCCCCATAGTGCCTATTCAAGTGGAGGGAGTCTACACAAGAGCCATATTAGACACTGGGGCGCAAGTGACCCTACTATACCGGGATTTCTATGATAAGCATCTAAGCCATCTACCCATCCAGAGGATTGAAGATTTGGAAATATGGGGAATTGGAACTCAGAAGTTTCCGTATGATGGCTACCTGCCCATAAAATTGACCTTCGACCCATCTGTGGCCGGGAAGGCTGAAGTGTTCGATACCCTGGCTGTGGTATGCTCCCGACCCCCTGGAGCCAACAAGAGCTCCCTAATAATAGGGACCAACACGGACCTGGTCCGGAAACTTTTGGCCCCTCTAGCACGAGGGAAGAACCCCACAGTCACCAAGATCCACCCAATGCTGAAGACAGCTTACCAGCGACTGGTCTTAGAGCAGGAGGCCCCGGAAGAGGGGGTAGGAAAAGTCTGGAGGCTGGGAAAGAGAGGAATAGTGTTGCAGCCCGGTGAAGTAACCTGTCTCAGAGCCACTGTGAAGCTTACTTGGGAGCAACCTGGGCCCTTTGTCATGTTGGAACCCGACCCAAGGGAAGAACACTCGGGCTTGGAAGTACTTCCAGAAGTGGTCCCGTTGAGGGCCCTGAAGAAATCACACTGTAAAGTACCTGTGAGCGCCAGGAACATTACGGATGGCCCCATGGAGATCCCAGCCAGGATGTTGCTGGGCCAGGTGAGCCCTGCTGCCCCAGTTATCTTGTCAGATGTGGAGAGAACAAAGGATGAAAAAGACCATAAGGCCTCCCCGAAGATTGACTTACCCACAAATGGGGGAGAGCACAGAAGACACTGTGGTCACTGCCAGGAGGAGTGTGGAAGACCCTGATCCCTCCACTGCTCATTTAGTGGAGGGCAACCCCAACTCACCCTCTGGCACGGTTAGGCAGGCCACTAGTGACAGTGTGACCTGTGGGCGAGGAAGTCCAGCCCCTCGTTTTTGGTGGGAACTTCCTCTGCCGACATCATACGCAGCTTTGTCAAATGTTGTGCGTAGTGTTTGTTAATAAGTTGTCTTTGGGGACCAAAGAGTTTAAGTGGGGGGAGTGTGTAGCGGGGGTCTCCTTTAAGGCCCTATGGACTACGTTACCCAGAACCCCGTTTGGCACCCAGGGTGCATTTGGCCACCGCAGAGACTCATGGGTGGGGCTATAAAAGAAGAGGGCGAGGCTAAGCTCGGCCTCTTTGGACACCGCGCTGCAATCAATAGGACTCCCTGTGCGGATCTGTTGCAGTGCAAGGCCCGAGGCCAGGGCCTGGCATACCTTCCAAAGAGCCTTCCACCCCACTGCTGAGCCTGGGTGACACCTGATTGCTTTGAGTTGCTGACATCAGTTGAACCAGAAGCCGGACCGTTGCAGACACTGTGTGTGGAAACACAGTGGTCGAAGTCCAGACTGGGATCGCGTCCGGAGGGGTGAGCGAGCATCTGCTCACTTATTTAACTTGCACTGTGTTTAGGCCTAGTGACTGCCTTGGCCCATCGTGCTGTAGATATTATCCCGCCGGAGACTAGTGGCGGAACTGAGTTGTGTAGTCTCCGGTGAAGCGTTCCTCCTTTATTAACCGTTATTGGATTACAAATTCTGTTCCTGTATGTGCACCACCGTTCATCTGCATGCAAAGAGTTGTTCTTACAGAGACTGAGCTTTATCTGAGTCAGGCCTGACCAGGGGTTTAGAACTTTGTTGGTGCGCCACATTGCGCATAGAAAAGATAGTTGCACGTGGCGTGTGATCACTCTGCACTATCACTGATTAGTAGGTTTATTGCTGCAGGGCTCTGCATGTATGCTATGTGTTGTGTTTAACCTATACCCTTATACCTAAGTAAATCGGAGATAGTTTACCACTCCTGACTCAGTGTTTATCATTGCATATTATCTGCCTATCCTGCTGTGAGATTGTGTATACCCAGGTATAGAATTACATGAAGGAAACATTCCCTAGACTAACTGTGCCATAGAGGGTTGAGAAGATTGCCGGGGGTTGGCGGTGCTGTATACAGGGCCCGAACCAACTAAAAGCCAGCGGCTCTCTTAATTGGGGGCAGCGCTACATAAATATGCAGGCATGCCTCTATTACCTGACTCTGTGGTGTCAGACACTGACCTGTTGTGGTGACAATTTCGACCCCTTCTTCCACCTCTCCTTCCTCCACATCCTGAGGTTGTGGTGTTCTCTGTTCCCCTTCTTCATGAGGTGTGGGACCCGGTGTCCTCAGATGTCCCGAGTCTTCTCTCCCCTATGAGAATGAAACAAAAGGTATACTTAGCACACAGATATTTGAGAACAGAAATAGGAATATGAAACATTGCTTGGAAGTGGGGTACAATTGTGTGTTTGGGCAGAGTTTCAAGATGAAGACATGATTTTTTCCCTTACCAAAGCTTGAATACTTACCTTTTTGGCCATGTATTACACATGGAGACACCCCAAGTATCCATTGGAGCACCTGTGTGGGACACCCTAAAAAGGTTGTTCTGGTGTCCCACACTAGTGCTCCTGAGTCCAGATGTGTAAACTGCTGAGTGTCCTCTCCTTACACTGAATCAAGTTTGCTTTTCATTCTAATTACAAACACATCTAGACAACAATGTACAAAACTTATTTTAATACAAATAGGCATGACCAAATGTATTTAACCTGTATCTGCCAAAAACAACGTATTTAGTGGCCGAACAACAATGTTTACTACGACCGATTACTGTGCCCACTAACCTGAAAGTTGCCATTTTAAACTGTCCAACAGTAAAAAAAAGCACATGGAGCAACATGCAAGTAATAATAATAATAGAAACACAGGAGAAATACTTACTTTTTTGAAGCAGTTTCTTGATCCTTCTGTACTGATCGTGCTCCCTCAATTTCAGGTCTGACCAGCGTTTCCTCAATTGCTCCTTGGATCGTCGTACCCCAAAATTCCTGTGCAGACTTCTCACAACTTTAGACATGATTTTGGCCTTTCTCACATAAGGGTTAGAGTACGGTCCATACTTCCCATCATAGTCGGTCCTCTTCAAGATGTCCACCATCTCCACCATCTCAACAAAGGACATATTTGAGGCCTTATATCTCCTCCTGGATCGTGACGTTTCTGGCTCTGGGCTTTCCTCCTCGTTACTGGAATTACGCACCTGCTGTGTCTCCGCTATGTCTCTCCCACTGCGCGCCGAAAGAGAAGGGGCAGGGAATATACTAGAAAGAACGTCAGGGGCGGGCGACGCAGGCGGAGTTTCACGCATGCGCAGTGTATATAAAGCTAACACGCATGTGTCGTACCTACGTTCTGTGTGCGAAGGAAGGAGGAACGGAAGCGCCGATCGTCCTAACGAAGGTAAAATTTAAACTTGGGGTATCAGTGGCCTATACTGCTTCAAGATAGAGGCCTATATTGGGATAAGAATATGAGAGTTTAGGCTGACATTAGTAATTTTTGTCTTGTGTTTTGTCTTGCAGCAAATATGAATCCGTTTAAGGAGCCTGAATTCATGGGCAGGTTCATAGACAGGTACAGGGAGCTTAACAACTTATGGGAGGTTAAAAAACCCTTATATTATAATAGACCAGCTAGGAGGGCAACGCTGGAGAAACTGCTGGTATTAGTGAAGACACAGGTCCCTGATGCAGACATCGCGTTTGTGGAAAAGAAAATTGGTACCTTGAGGAGCATGTACAGGAAGGAGCATAATAAGATCCAGAAATCCCTCAGAACAGGAGCAGCAGCAGAGGATGTGTATGTACCCAGACTGTGGTACTTCAACAGACTGCGGTTTCTGGATGACCAGATTGAAGCCAGGGAATCACTTTCTACACTTCCCTGCAGCCTTCCCTCCACCCTTCCCTTCACCCTTCCCTTCACCCCAGCTGAGGCTTCCGAGGAACAACCTAAACCTTCCATCCTGGAAGAAGTGGATGCGCCCAGCTGGAGCCAGGTATAGTATTTTTTACCATATTTATTGTTCTAAAATTATTGTTGTTAACTAGATGTTATTATTGATAACAAATTAATGATTTAAGAAAAAGTGTCTGACATATCAGTAGACAGTAGTGGCCAAAAATGATTGGGACAAGAATGAAAAATGCTGGGGTCACAATGAGAGTCTTTTCTATTTATTAACATTCAATTTGCAAGAGTCATGAGCTGAAAATTTAGTGTGATTGATGAACAAAAAACTAAAACTATGTCCCTTTTTTATACACAGGATGATGTCAGCCAGGATGAGGGTCTGGAAAGTGGCAGGCAGGAGGTGGGGGGAAGTGGCAGCCAGGAGGTGGCCGGGCCCAGTGGCCTCACCCAATCCCAGGTGGCTCCCCTCTGCCTTACAACAAAAAGGCCCAGGAAGGGGAGTTACACGGAGCAGGCAGTACTGGGCCTCATTAGGGAGGCTAGCGAGGCCCTCAGACCCCCCCCCCGACGCTGAAGAGGGCTATGGCTGCTATATAGCTGCTAGATTGCAGAAAATGGAGGAGGGGCAATGCCTCATCTGTGAGGGAATTTTTTCTCAGGCCCTGACTGACAACATGCACTTATGTGCACTTGACCATCCTCCTCCTCCTCCTGCCACAAGTCCACCTCCAGAGCCACAGCCTCCAAGGAAGGCTGCAGTGAAGGCTGCAGGGAAGGCTGCAGGGAAGACAAGAAAGTGATTGCCTGGCAGGAAGGCTGCAGGGAAGGCTGCAGGGAAGACAAGAAAGTGATTGCCTGGCTTCAGTTTGGTCTGACAGAAGACGCAGGCTGTTGTAGTACCACAGACTGGGGACATATATGTCATCTGTTGCTGTTCCTGATTTCTGGGAGTCCTGGACCAGATTGGACTCCCTATTATATGGACTTCTCAGGCTACCAATTTTTTTTCCCCACAGAGTTGATGTCTGCCCTGGGGTCCATAGGCTTCACAAATACCAGCAGTTTCTCCAGCGTTGCCTTCCTCTTTATTTTGATACCCAGAATAAATGGATATTTTTCTTTCAGAAAATACTTGCCTATATGTTTTTCTTCAAATAGGACAGTTTGTTTGTGACTAGGCAGGTACATTTCAAAACTACAATGTCAAATTAGCAAGGAACACCAACACCAACCAACCTTCTTGAGGTTAAAAAATACAAGATAATAATGTTGTTGTGGTAACTTGACAAAAATAAAAAAATGTAAAATATGGAGATCACTAGAAAATATTTTTTAATAAAAAAAAAAAAAAAACCAGGAGATCTCGATTTAAAAATAAATAAATAAAAAAGATGACTATAAAAAATAATTCAAAACATTATTATGGAGATCTGGCTTTAAAAAAAATAAAAGATTATTCATGAGATCACGAGAAATAATAAAGAAATAAGTTTGTCAGAACTCTGTCTGAATATCAGCAGCAAAACAATTTCATTATTTTAGCATTATAAAGAACAAAAGAATGCGCTGCATTAAAAGTTCCCAGAATTTGCAGCGTGATGAATGTGCTATCTCCATTGCGAACGCTAGTTTTACCAGACCGAGCGCTCCCGTCTCGTACTTGAGTCTGAGCATGCATGGTTTTTTGTGCGTTGGAATTGCATACAGACGAACAAATTTTCCGATAGAAATTTTTTCCGTCTGAAAAATAGAGAACCTGCTCTCTATCTAACTGTGTCGGAAATTCCGACAGAAAAAGTCCGATGGGGCATATTCACAGTCAGAATATCTGACGAAAAGCTCCCATCTAACTTTTTCTGCAGGAGTGTCTGGAGAAGCAAGGTGCCAGCTTGGTCTGATGGCTGGTCCAGTGAGTAGAGGGCTGCTGCTGCTATAAGGTCAATGGAAGATTCATGCTGGGAAGGCGGATTTGTATTGGGAGCATAGGTAATTTATGCTTAGGGGGTAAGCTCGTAGAATAGTGCTCGATTTTGTTTTGGGGGGGGGGGGGTTTTGCTGACACACAATGGTGATACATCTTGAGGGGGGGGGGTGCAATTGGCATATTTGTCCCAGGGGCGGATCCAGAGTCTAGTCTCGGGAGGGGCACTACCAGAAAATAGAAAATAGACTCTCAGGCGCCCGCACGTTCCGCGACTACCGCCCGCTCAGACTCTCATGTGCCCACAAGTTCTGCAACTAAAACTAATTTCTCGGGGGTGGCAATTGCCCCGTTGCCCCCCCTGGATCTGCCCCTGCAGGGGCGGATCCAGAGTCTAGTCTCGGGAGGGGCACTACCAGAAAAAAAAATTTGGGGGCAATTTATCAGGGCAATGGCTGGTGTTGGCGCTTCAATGATCACGGCACCAAGGTTGTTATGGTGTCAGGATGATTGAAGCGCATTATTTATATTATTACATTGTAATATAAAATGAAATGGTTCAACTCACCATAATGCAGAATCAGTGGGTGCCCCAAGTGTGTCACTTGCCACGTCACCTGCCACCAGATGCAGCTTGTCACTTGCCACGTCACCTGCCACACGTTGTGGATTGTCACTTGCCACATGTTGCGGATTGTCACTTGCCACGTCACCTGCCACACGTTGCAGATTGTCACTTGCCACGTCGCTTGCCACACGTTGCGGATTGTCACTTGCCACATGTTGCGGATTGTCACTTGTCACGTCACCTGCCACACGTTGCAGATTGTCACTTGCCACATAACCTGCCACATGTTGCGGAATGTCACTTGCCTGCCACCAGATGCAGATTGTCACTTGCCACCTCACCTGCCACACGTTGCGGATTGTCACTTGCCACGTCGCCTGCCACACGTTGCTGATTGTCACTTGCCACACGTTGCGGATTGTCACTTGCCACGTCACCTGCCACAAGTTGCAGATTGTCACTTGCCACGTCGCTTGCCTCTCGTTGCGAATTGTCACTTGCCACACGTTGCGGCTTGTCACTTGCCATGTCACCTGCCACACGTTGCAGATTGTCACTTGCCACATCACCTGCCACATGTTGCGGAATGTCACTTGCCTGCCACCAGATGCAGATTGTCACTTGCCACCTCACCTGCCACAAATTGCGGATTGTCACTTGCCACGTCACCTGCCACACGTAGCGGATTGTCACCTGCCACGTCATCTGACACAAGTTGCGGAATGTCACTTGCCTGCCACCAGATGCAGATTGTCACTTGCCACCTCACCTGCCACACCTTGCGGATTGTCACTTGCTAAGGTGGTGTTTTGCTTGTCAGAGTCAGGCAGCAGAGAGATGATGTAATCTCTCTGCTGCCTGCACAGTGAGGGTGGAAGTTACTGCAGGGATGCAGGGCGGGCGCGTGGCGGTAAGAGATGATGTCATCTCTCTGCTCCCCTGGCCGCCAGCTTGTTAATTGGCCAGCCGCCCGCTCACCCACAGAGCCGACCAGCTGACGTGCCCACTCTCTGACTCTCACTCGCCGCCGAGCCGCCCGCCCACACACCGAGGCCCACGCTGTCACCCGCCCGTGGAGCCGCCCGCTCAGACTCTCAGGCACCCGCAAGTTCCGCAACTACCGCCCACTCACACTCTTATCTGCCCACAAGTTCCGCAACTAAAACTCATTTCTCGGGGGTGGCAATTGCCCCGTTGCCCCCCCTGGATCCGCCCTTATTTGTCCTGGGCTCTAGGTGACCTTGTCCCAATACTGGCTGCTATTGCAAACCTCTTCTAAATAAAGGATACAAGTTCATAGCCTATCATCTTCATCCATCGTCTTCTCTGCATCCATTGAAGTTCTATGATCAGTGACTAGTGAAGCATGAGGAGGACAGGCCTGGGAACACGGCACTGGCGGCTCTTCTATATTTTGACATGACAGGTTGACTTTTTTGATGTTCTAAAAGGATTTTTTTTGGCCAAGGTTGGTCTCAGCAACCGGTGAACTCGAGATACAAGCGGTTAATTTCTTTGCTTATTATGGTCAGCATCGAAAATATTGGATGGAAAAATTCCTAGGAAAGTTTCTCACGTCCCAGAGCTCAGCGTGGTCTCGCCCCCGCTAGTTACAACACCCTACAGAGAAATAATCTTATCACCGCTCCATATAAATCACTACTGCTATCTTCATAACACAGCACCGCCATATAACCAAGGCAAATACAAGGAAGGGTTCAAGGGATCCAGGCCTGTCTGTGTCTATAGGGATATTTCACAGAATGCTGAGGTCAATCGCCAGTCTTTATTTTCTGCGGGCACCACGAGGATCTACTGACAATCTGCAGAGGAGCAAGGAAGGAGCATTTAAAATATTTTTAAACATAATCATTAAAATCTCATTTAATTTTAGCACGTTATTTGAATTTGAAAAGTTGCTTTAAAAATCTGTTTCTTTCCTTTAAACAATCCCAGTTGATCCTGCCATTAAGATCTCTGTTTGATTTTGCTCATTGATCCGCTTAGATGGGAAGAAGGAAAGTTGCAGGATAGTTAAAAAGAGTGTGTCACCCTCAGGAGATATTTAAAACCATTTGCACTCTTAAAACCTTCCAAAAACCACCTTCATTTGGATAATAATCCCAAAGCACTGTACCAAAATTGTGTGAAATTTTGCCAAAATCTCAAAACTTTTGCTGAAGTTTCAGAGGAAGGAAAACTTTCAATTTTTGTTTCATCCATCCCTATTGAAAATGTGCCAAAATGTGTGTTGCTGTGTTGTCACCCTTTCACATGCACCCCTAGAGGAGGCTACAGGTGGCCTTGTATGAGAGATAAACATATGAGATCATCTCTCAATGACGGCTCTTCTTCCTCACACAGAGACCGCGGAGGAGGGAGAGCCATAAGTGAGTATTCTGCAACCGGTTCAAGTGCCAAACAGTTCCCAAACAGTGCCCACGGTGCCATAAGTGCCCACAGTGCAAAAAGTGCCCACAGTTTAATCAGTGCCCACAGTCAGAGCTGTCTTTAATATTGATTGGACCCTGGGCAAACATTTTCTTGGGCCCTTCCGAATCCACTTATCAACTATGTGCGGGCTCAAGCGGCAGCTGCCCCTTTTGCCCGGTGTTATAGACAGCCCTGCCCACAGTGTCATCAGTGCCCACAGTGTCCACAGTGTCATCAGTGCCCACAGTGCCATCAGTGCCCACAGTGTCATCAGTGCCATCAGTGCCCACAGTGCCCACAGTGTCATCAGTGCCATCAGTGCCCACAGTTTTATCAGTGTCCACAGTTTCATCATTGCCCACAGTGTCATCAGTGCCCACAGTGTCATCAGTGCCATCAGTGTCCACAGTGTCATTAGTGCCCACAGTTTTATCAGTGCCCACAGTGTCATCAGTGCCCACAGTGCCATAAGTGCCCACGGTTTCATCAGTGCCCACAGTGTCATCAGTGCCCACAGTGCCATCAGTGTCCACAGTGCCATCAGTGTCCACAGTGTTATCAGTGTCCACAGTGCCATCAGTTCCCACAGTGCCATTAGTGTCCACAGTGCCCACAGTTTTATAAGTGTCCACAGTGCCCACAGTGCCATCAGTGTCCACAGTGCCCACAGTACCATCAGTGCCCCCAGTGTCACCAGTGCCCACAGTGTCATCAGTGTCCACAGTCCCATCAGTGTCCACAGTGCCCACAGTGTTATCAGTGTCCACAGTGTCATCAGTGCCCACAGTGTCATCAGCATCCACAGTGCCCATAGTGTCATCAGAGCCCTCAGTGCACACAGTGTCATCAGTGCCCACAGTGTAATCAGTGTCCACAGTGCCATCAGTGCCCACAGTGCCATCAGTGCACACAGTGCCATTAGTGTTAACAGTGCCATCAGTGCCCACAGTGTCATCAGCATCCACAGTGCCATCAGTGTCCACACAGCCCACAGTGCCACTAGTGCCCACAGTGTCATCATTGTCCACAGTGCCATCAGTGCCCACATTGCCATCAGTGCCCAGTGTCACCAGTGTCCACAGTGCCCACAGTGTCATCAGTGCCCACAGCCTACAGTGTCATCAGTGTCATTAGTATCCACAGTGCCCACAGTGCCATCAGTGTCCACAGTGCCATCAGTGCCCACAGTGCCATCAGTGCACACAGTGCCATTAGTGTTAACAGTGCCATCAGTGCCCACAGTGTCATCAGCATCCACAGTGCCATCAGTGTCCACACAGCCCACAGTGCCACTAGTGCCCACAGTGTCATCATTGTCCACAGTGCCATCAGTGCCCACATTGCCATCAGTGCCCAGTGTCACCAGTGAACACAGTGTCATCAGTGTCCACCGTGTCATCAGTGCCCACAGTTTCATCAGTGCCCACAGTGTCATCAGTGCCATAAGTGCACACAGTTTCATCAGTGCCCACAGTGTCACCAGTGTCCACAGTGCCCACAGTGTCATCAGTGCCCACAGCCTACAGTGTCAACAGTGTCATTAGTATCCACAGTGCCCACAGTGCCATCAGTGCCCACAGTGCCATCAGTGCCCACAGTGCCATTAGTGTCCACAGTGCCATCAGTGCCCACAGTGTCATCAGTGTCCACAGTGCCATCAGTGTCTACACTGTCATCAGTGCAAATCATTTGTATTAGTGAAGCACCTTAAAGTGAGATAAACCTGTACTGTTATTATTACTATGTTAGAACTATAATTATCTTCGTTAATTAGCAGGTGAATGAATGCCGCCCTCCACGCATTCACATACATTGAGTCTGGCCCCTAAGTGGAAAAAGGTTGCTGACCCCGAATGCAGTGTATCAGCAGCCAGGCAAACAGCGACAGCCCCTCCTTTGGCTAAGTAAACACTGAGGTTTGGGGGTTTTCTTTTTGATACTTTATTGGAAAAAAAAAACTTGAACTTGGATGGGTGGAAGGTAACTGTGGGATACTCGAGCAAAATTAAGCAGTAACTTGAGGACCCCTATTTTCCACTTAAAGCGGTTGTAAACCACTGGATGTTTTTTTTATTTGGACCTGGCAAGGCAATGTCAGAATGTGCTAGTATGCATCGCATACTAGCACATTATGTTAAACTTACTTTAAAACAAAGCATTCCAGCGCCGAGATGTCAGAGCCGCAGGCGCTCCCATCTTCACCCGTCTTACTTCCGGGTTCACGGACTCCGGCTCTGTGACTGGCCGGAGCCACGATGACGTCACTCCTGCGCATGCCAGGAGCCGCCGTTTACAGCACAGGGCTCTGAAGGAACGGCATGGGCGGCCATTCCTTCAGAGTGCATGCGCCAGTGATGTCACTGGCTGCATGTAGAGTAAATATTTCCTGAATGGTGCACGTTATGAGATATTTACACTACCTATAGGTAAAAGCCAGAGATGGAAGTTTTCTTCCACTTTAAAATGGTTGTAAAGGCTGAAGGTTTTTTACTTTTATGCATTCTATGCATGAGCCCAGGGTTCACATTGAGACACCGCATGTCATTCGCAATGAAATCGCAGCACATTCCTGTGTGAATTACATGCAGTGTCTCTGATGTGCGATTTGAGCCATAGATTTGTATGGCTCAAATCGCACCGCATTCGCACCAAACTCGCGCAGGACCTTTTTTTTTGTCTGCACCAGAATTGGATCGCATGAGTGCTCACACCCATGCGATCCAATTCTGAAAATCGCAGAAATAACTTAACATGCAGTGCAATAATCCGTTTGTATGAACGGGTTGCGTTTTTGATGCAGTGCGGAATCCGCAGCGAATTCGCTGTAAATTCGCACCCACCCCACCTAGTGTAAACCGGGGCTCAAGGTAAAAAACCTTCACTGTGCCCGACGACGATCAGTGAAGTCACACACCAAACCACGCCCCCCTACAGTAAGAATCACACATTAGGTCACACTTAACCCCTTTAGCGCCCCCTACAGGTTAACCCCTTCACTGCCAGTGTCATTTTTACAGTAATCAGTGCATTTTTATAGCACTGATCGCTGTAAAAATGACAATGGTCCCAAAATAGTGTCAAAAGTGTCCGATGTGTCCGCCATTATGTCGCAGTCACAATAAAAATCGCTGATCACCTCAACTACTAGTAAAAAAATATATATATAAAAAAAAATGCCATAAAACTATCCCGTTCTTTGTAGACGCTATAACCTTTGCGCAAACCAATCAATAAACGCTGATTGCGATTTTTTTTTACCAAAAATATGTAGAAGAATACGTATCGGCCTAAACTGAGGAAAAAAAAAATTATATATATTTTTTGGGGATATTTATTATAGCAAAAAGTAAAAAATATTGTTTTTTTTCAAAATTGTCGCTCTATTTTAGTTTACAGCGCAAAAAATAAAAACCGCAGAGGTGATCAAATACCACCAAAAGAAAGCTCTATTTGTGGGGAAAAAAGGACATAAATTTTGTTTGGGAGCCACGTCGCACGACCGCACAATTGTCAGTTAAAGTGACGCAGTGCCGAATCGCAAAAAAGGGGCTGGTCCTTTAGCTACAAAATGGTCCGGGGCTTAAGTGGTTAAGGTTACTGCACATCAAACTATAACTCAAAAAGGCACCAATTGTGGGGATCTGGTCCTTGAGTGGGCATTCCACGTATATTTAGAGTTGGGCGCCAGAGTGGGACCAACCAGGTAAATGGGCTTGATAGGCAGTCTAAGCATACTATTGGTGGGGTTTGGGCAGTACTAGCCAGTAATAAGGGCATTCTTTGGGTGCACCAGGGAAGGGGCTAAAAGTTAGGGTGACCAGACATCCCCGGTTTCAGGGGACAGTCCCCGGATTGAGGACCTTGTCCCCGGACCAAATCTGTCCCCGGTTTTGTCCCCGGATTGGATTTGAAGAGGAACTGGGACAATTTCAAAGACAGTCAGTGCAGAATTAAAGAAATAAAATCTGAATTACTCACCCCCGCTTCGCCGCTCCTACTAGCTTAGGGGGGAGGGTGTATTTTTTCCATTATCTGTGCCCCTTTCTGATGATCATGTGCTGATCGGAGTGGAGGGAATATTTCTTCAGTTTTGGGTGCATGCCCATTCAGCTCCGCTCGTATTTTCTTCTGCCTTGGCTCAAGTCCCAGCCAGCCGCCTGCCTGCTTATCTCCTTGCCAGTGGAGGCTGGTGCTCAAATTTTTTGGGGGGGCGCAAACAAACTGAAAAAAATAAATAAAAAATTGCCGCCACTGTGCCCATTAAACGCAGCCACTGTGCCCAAACGCCACTAGTTTGTCCCCAAATGCAGCCAGTTTCCCCCCAAAATACAGCCAGTTTGTCCCCAATATACATCCAGTTTGTCCCCAAAATACAGCCAGTTTGTCCCCAAAATACAGCCAGTTTGTCCCCCAATATACAGCCAGTTTGTCCCCCAATATACAGCCAGTTTGTCCCCATTATACAGCCAGTTTGTCCCCATTATACAGCCAGTTTGTCCCCAAAATACAGCCAGTTTGTCCCCAATAATACAGCCAGTTTGTCCCCAATATACAGCCAGTTTGTCCCCAATATACAGCCAGTTTGTCCCCCAAATGCAGCCAGTTTGTCCCCCAAATGCAGCCAGTTTGTCCCCAATATACAGCCAGTTTGTCCCCCATATACAGCCAGTTTGTCCCCAATATACAGCCAGTTTGTCCCCCAAATGCAGCCAGTTTGTCCCCAATATACAGCCAGTTTGTCCCCAATATACAGCCAGTTTGTCCCCCAAATGCAGCCAGTTTGTCCCCAATATACAGCCAGTTTGTCCCCAATATACAGCCAGTTTGTCCCCAATATACAGCCACTTTGTCCCCATAATACAGCCAGTTTGTCCCCCATATACAGCCAGTTTGTCCCCCCAATATACAGCCAGTTTGTCCCCAATATGCAGCCAGTTTGTCCCCCAAATGCAGCCAGTTGGCCCCCAAATGCAGCCAGTTTGTCCCCAATATGCAGCCAGTTTGTCCCCAATATACAGCCAGTTTGTCCCCCAAATGCAGCCAGTTTGTCTCCCAAATGCAGCCAGTTTGTCCCCCCCAGCCCTGCACTTACCTTCCTCGAGTCAGCGCCGTCCTTCTTCCGTCCTCGATGTCTTCTCCTGCCCTCGATGTCGCTTCAGCCAATCAGGTTACCGGTAACCAGACCCGGTGAACCTGATTGGCCAGGGAACGCACCCCCCGTGCGTCCTCTCATTAGGTAATTAGAAGCCGATTACAGCCCTCAGGCTGTAGTCGGGAAGCCTATCAGAGCCGCTGGCTCTGATAGGCACTTCTAAAGGCCAACCAGACGCTGTTATTCAGATGGCCGGCGCTCAAGGGGCCGGCCATCTGAATAGTGGGCGGCAGCAATGCATAGGTTCATGCAATGCATGAACCTATGTATTGTGAGTGACGGCCGGGCGCAGAAGCGAGCGGGGGGGCGGCGTTTCTGCGCCCACTATGGACGCACCGCCATGTGTGTAAACAAAAAGGACAGGAGGGGGGGCGGCGCCCGGGCACCCCTTATGGACGGGCCGCCACTGCTCCTTGCCTTCCCTGGTGGAGTGATCTTCCTCCGCTCCCCACCCAGTAGTAGCCGGGGCCCGGAGAGAAAGACTTGACAGGCTGTGAGGCGGGCGGCATCGGCGATGGGCAGAGAGTTGCTGATTGCCGCCATTACTAGTATAAAAAAAAAAATATGTCCCCGGTTTTTTATTTTAAAAATCTGGTCACTTACTAAAAGTGTCCTGGGATCTGGGACTATAATGTAGGTAAGTATACTCAGACCAATGATGTGAAGCCAACATTGGAGTAGGTGCATATAGACAGGAAGGTCAAGAAAGTAGGTGGAGGAGATTAGCAGCACTGAGAAAAGCTGAAATCAGTGTTTTCTAAAAGAAACATGACGATTGTTTATGATGCACAATGACCCACTTAGGATCTACTTTAAATGAACTTTAATAAAATGCCTATATTTCTACTGGTGATGGCAAAAAAAGAAGCTGCCCCTCTGACGCCTATAGGTACAGGCCCATGGTGCCTAATGCTAAATGTGAAAGTATTAGAAAGATGGGAGCGCCACACTAGCTTGCACTGTCCTTTGAAAGGCTTAATTTTGCAACAGCCACCGCGTTTCGGGGGCTCAGCGCTCCCCTTCGTCAGGCCAAAAAAAAAAATAGATCATTCAGGCGCCTGGATTGAAAAAGCCGTCCATCCTGTTAAATCCGGACCTCAGTGGAAGCCTCCAGCGCAGGTTGCCCCAGCTGTCATTACAGGTTCCCCTTGCAGCTTAGAATTCAGCATCCGTTTCCCGGGCCGAAGCGGATGCAGAAGGTATACATTTGTAAACATACAAGAAAAGCCTTTTAAGTATAGATTTAGTAATAAAAAGTCATATACCCCCCTTCCCCCGCCCACAGCATTGGCCAGCGTATATATAAAAGAACTTTGTTTGCATTAGACAATAGGCAATCAGTCATAGAGAATGGAAATAGATAGGACGCGGTGACATTACAATAGAGGCCATAGAAATGAAATTCTTCCTGAGCAAACAATCCACTTTGTTTCCCTAACAGTAAGGGGTCTATTTATAAAGATTAAAGTTAATATCAACTACTACTTTTTTTTTTATGGGAAGCGCCCCTGAAAGTTAGGCTCATTTATTTCGCCGCTATGGTCAATTTCTTTTCTCCGGCAAAATATGGTGGAAGGAGAAGCGATTCATGCGCCGACCTTCATAAGGAGAATAGAAGTGTGATGACTACATTGTAGCACTTTATGGGTCACTTCCCGTCTTCACGGCTGATCATACGCCATTCGGCATCACTTGTAACAAACAATTGGCCCCTGGCCCCCCGCCTATAACTGGCCTTCACAGCAAGGAGCGCATGAAAAGGGCAAACGCATAAAAGACAAAAACAGAACCTGGCTCGCAGTCTCCACTCGAGTTCATCCCAAAGGTGTTCTATCGGGCTGAGGTCAGGATTCTGTGCAGGCCAGTCAAGTTCCTCCACCCCAAACTTGCTCATCCACACTATATTGCCAAAAGTATTTGGACACCCCTCCAAATCATTTGGTGGAGGGGGGATTATGGTGGGGGGGGGGTTGTTTTTCAGAGGTTGGGGTTGGCCCCTTAGTTCCAGTGAAGGGAACTCTTAGGGCGTCAGCATACCAAGACATTTTGGACAATTTCATGCTCCCAACTTTGTGGGAACAGTTTGGGGGCGGCCCCTTCCTGTTCCAACATGACTGCGCACCAGTGCACAAAGCAAGGTCCATAAAGACATGGATGAGTGAGTTTGGGGTGGATGAACTTGACTGGCCTGCACAGAGTCCTGACCTCAACCAAATAGAACAACTTTAGGATGAATTAGAGTGGAGATTACGAGCCAGGCCTTCTCGTCCAACATCAGTGCCTGTCCTCACAAATGCGCTTCTGGAAGAATGGTCAAACATTCCCATAGACACACTCCTAAACCTTGTGCAGGACCGAAAAATTTGTTTTTGTTTTTTTGTTTCATTCGTTTTTTTTTTGTTTGTTTTTTTCGTTTATCCGATCATTCGTTATGATCGGAATTCGTTACTTCGGATCGTTCGTAACTTCGGAATGCGTTGCGTATTCGTTCTGTTCGATTCGTTTAGATGCAGTACTCGTTACTTCGGATAATTCGTAAATTTGGATGCATTTGTATTCGTTACGTTCACTAACAGTTAGGCAGCCTTACCAGAAGAGTTGAAGCTGTTATAGCTGCAAAGGGCGGGGCCAACTCAATATTGAACCCTCCGGGCTAAGACTGGGATGTCATTAAAGTTCATGTGCGTGTAAAGGCAGGCGTCCCAATATTTTGGTAATTTAGTGTGTATGTTAGCTGTTGTTTGTATCCGTAGTACAACCCAGAAAGAATGGTGCACATTTTACACTGACACTGATACCAATTACAATTAATTTTTTATTTTTTATTCTAACCAAAATAGGCTGACCATGACCTTTGACCCTGACCTTGACCCAAACACTAACCGTGGCAAAATTGATCTTGTTATTTTTTTCTTTATTTTTTACTTTATTTTTTAATCTTTATTTTTATTTCTTTTGTACACATTTGTTTACCATGCCTCTCTTGCAAGAAGAGGAAGGTACAAAGTATCTTTCTTTTCATTCAGAAGAGGAAGGAAACCCAGGGGCGGGCTCACAGTGACTGATCACTGTGATAGCCAATCAGAGGCTATCACAGCGATCAGGTGGCCGGGAACCGGCAGTCCAGGGTCCCGATCGTTAGTACGAGACCCGGGGCTCTCGGTAAGAGCCCAGTCTGTTTGCTAGGAGCGCGCTGTACGGCCCCATGAAAAAAAGCCCGGTTCTGTAAGGCCGCATATTTGTGTGCGGTCGGGTTTTGGCACAGCCTACTGATAACGAGCTGCTAGGCCCGCACCTTCTTCCGCTGGTGAATGGGTTGATGAGCGGGTCTCCCGGTGCCTCCTGGGGTATGCAAGTCACATATTCCAAGAGGCGCCAGAGGCACCAACATCATTCACCTAGCCAAATGATGGAGAATTGGGGGGCGGCTGAAATAATAAAAAAAAAACAGTAAACAAACAACAACAAAAACCCCCCACAATAAATGTGTACCGGAGGGTGGGCGTGATACAGATGAGCCAAGTCATTGGCATGGGTGAAGATCCGCTTTAAGCCCCAGTTAAAGGGCCATGGTGGGCATTAAATGGGGATTGTAGGGAGCACAAATGTGGAAGCTTTGATTTTTTTATTACAGGTTCTACATATAGCGCCTTCAATTTACATTCACATTCGGCCCTGCCCCCAAGGATCTTACTTTCCATCTCACATACTGTACTGTACATACTAGGCAGTGGCGGCCCGTCCATAGGGGGCGCCCGGGCGCCGCCTCCCCCCCCCCCTCCCCTCCTGTGGTCACCAAAAAAAAACGGGCCCTTTAAGAGTTTTTTTTTTTAATGTCTTTTTTTTACACATGGCGGCGCAACCATAGTGGGCGCAGAAGCGCCGCTACCGCTCGCTTCTGCGCCCGGCCGTCACTCACCACAACAATACATAGGTTCATGCATTGCATGAACCTATGTATTGCTGCCGCCCACTATTCAGATGGCCGGCCCCTTGAGCGCCGGCCATCTGAGTCACAGCGTCTGATTGGCCTTTAGAAGTGCCTATCAGAGCCAGCAGGCTCTGATAGGCTTCCCGACTACAGCCTGAGGGCTGTAATCGGCTTCTAAATACCTAATGAGAGGACGCACAGGGGTGCGTTCCCTGGCCAATCAGGTTCACCGGGTCTGGTTACCGGTAACCTGATTGGCTGAAGTGACATCGAGGGCGGGAGAAGATATCGAGGACGAAAGAAGGACGGCGCTGACTCGAGGAAGGTAAGTGCAGGGCTGGGGGGGGGGAAACTGGCTGTATTATGAGGACAAACTGGCTGCAGTATGGGGGAGAAACTGGCTGTATTATGGGGGACAAACTGGCTGCATATAGGGGAGAAACTGGCTGTATTATGAGGACAAACTGGCTGCAGTATGGGGGAGAAACTGGCTGCATATAGGGGAGTAACTGGCTGTATATCGGGGGAGAAACTGGCTGTATTATGGGGGAGAAACTGGCTGCATATGGGGGAGAAACTGGCTGCATTATGGGGGAGAAACTGGCTGCATTATGGGGGAGAAACTGGCTGCATTATGGGGGAGAAACTGGCTGCATTATGGGGGAGAAACTGGCTGCATTTGGGGGAGAAACTGGCTGTATTATGGGGGACAAACTGGCTGCATTATGGGGGACAAACTGGCTGCATTATGGGGGATTAACTGGCTGCATTATGGGGGATTAACTGGCTGCATTATGGGGGAGAAACTAGCTGCATTATGGGGGAGAAACTGGCTGCATATGGGGGGGAACTGGCTGCATTTGGGGACAAACTAGTGGCGTTTGGGCACAGTGGCTGCGTTTAATGGGCACAGTGGCGGCAATTGATGATTTTTTTTTTTTCAGTTTGTTTGCGCCCCCCCAAAAAATTTGAGCACCAGCCGCCACTGATACTAGGGCCAATTTCAAAAGCAGACAGTTAACCTACCCGCGTGTCTTTGGAGTTTGGGAGGAAACCCATGCAAGCAATGCGAGAACAGGCAAACTCCATGCAGATAATGTCCTGGCTGGGATTCAAACCAGGGAGCCAGAAGTGCTAACTAATAGGCTGTAATAGTTGTGATCTCTAGCAGTCTCACAAATTCGTCTATGATGGCCTCCTGAAACATGCTTATATTCTATGAATGTCTTCGAAGCCTTTACCCAAGCTCTAAGGAATGTCTACAGTCTTATACTATGTGTGCCCAGGGCCGCCATCAGGAATTTTGGGGCCCCTTACACAGCTTCAGGCATGGGCCCCCTGGAGCAGAAGAGAACCGAAGGGGGGGGGTGCTGCCACCGCAAATTGAGAAGCGGGGGCTGCCACGAATTGAGAAGCAGGGGGGTACTGCCGCCACGAATTGTCGGGGGGGGGGCTTTGGGTGCTGAAGAACAAAGGGGGGGTTGCCATCCGGGGCCCTGGGGACCTCTGGGCCCCTTACAAATTTTTTTTTTAAATAATAATAATTAATAAAATTTAAAAAAATATATAAATATATATATATATATATATATATATTTTTTTTTTTATTTAAAAAAAAAAGGGGGTTGCCATCCGGGGCCCTGGGGACCCCGGGCCTCTGGGCCCCTTACAAAAAAATAAATAAAAAATAAATATATATATATATATATATATATATATATATATATATATATAATTTAAATACATAAAAAAGGGGGGTTACCATCCGGGGACCAACGGGCTTCTGGGTACCTCTGGGCCCCTTACAAAAAAAAAAATATCAATTACATATTTTTTTATTTTATAAAAAATACATATAAAACGGGGGGTTACCATCCGGGGCCCTGGAGACCTCCGGGCACCTTACAAAAAATAAATAAATAATAATTTAAAAAAAAAGGGGGTTGCCATCCGGGCCCCTTACAAGTATACTGCCTGTACCCCCCTGATGGCGGCCCTGTGTGTGCCTCTTCGGTGAGATGAGGGGCCACACTTGAGTCCCTCTTTATCATGATAGTTGACCAGAACTGGTGAACTAAATTTGTAAATGCCTGTTAATATATTATGTATCCACTTCCTGTCCCTGAGCTGTTGGCTTTGAAACCCTGGAAGGAGGAAGGAGAGAGAAAGTCTCAGCCTCATGCCCTGTCCATGCTGCTGGTCCCCAAGCCAGAAGGAACTATTAGGCCTCATGCACACAGGACCTTATAAAATAAGCCAGTAGCGTTAGCTGTACAATACGTTTTGCAGCCTTTTTGCAGTAGCGTTTTTCCGCAGTTTTTTTAGCTGTTTATTTTTTTATCTTTTTTTTTCTAAAACTATACTCCAACAAAAGCTTATGGTTTAAAAACGCTAATAGATGCCAAATAGCCAAATTTTTCAGCATTTTTAAGCTTTTATTAGAGTTAAAGCGTTTTACAGCCGAAAAACTCCTCTTAAAGAGGAAGTAAACCCTGATGGGTTTTACTTCCTCTTTTGCTCCCTGCAAAATAAAAGCATAATGGGCTAGTATGCATCGCATAGTATGTGACACTTACCTGCATAAGAATCCAGCGCTGTCCCCTGTGTAGGCTGCGTCCATCTTCTCGCCCCTCTTCCTTCCGGGCCGTGGACTCCGGCTCTGTGATTCGCCAGAGGCGCGTGACGTCACTCCCACGAGTGCGCACGATAAGGGTACACGCTAGGGAAGAAACGGCACAGAGATTTGTTTCTTCCCAGCGCATGCCCTGTTAACATTATCAAGTGAAATTTCTCCTATCAAGTGAAATTTCTCCTAAACGGCGCACGTTTAGGAGATATTTCCACTAGGTAAACCTTATTCTAGGCTTACCTATAGGTAGAAGCAGGGCTTTTTTTCAGCGGGAACGCAGTTCCGGAATCTCCTGGACTGACTGTATGTAATGGCAAGGGGTGCTAGGGTGTCCTGCAGGGTATGGATGCTCACTGCTGTCGGTCTATTTTTGAAGGGGGGGTCTATTGTTGCTGAGGAGGGTCTTATGTTGTTGGGGGATCAGTTGTTGCTGAAAGAGATCTACTGTTGGGAGAGGGGTCTATTGTTTATGGCAGCCAGAGAGTCTATTAATGCTGGCTGTGCAGAGATTTGTTGATGCTGCCGGGAGTCTATTGTTGCTGGGGGAGGGAATTTTGTTGTGGGTGGTCCATTGTTGTTAGGGGGATCTATTGTTGCTGGCTGCAGGGGATCTATTTTACTGTTTTTCTTGATATCATTATCAAATTCCATACAAATTACCTAGCACCACAAAATGATACTTGGTTCTGTATTGTCTAAAAGGGGCGGTACTGGGAGGTGGGTAGGGGCGGAGAAAAGGGGTGACATGGAAAGGGGAGTTCCTGCACCTATTGTCTGAGAGAAAAAGCCCTGGGTAGAAGTAACAAAAAAGGGGTTACAACCACTTTAAAACTCACTAGATCTGGGGGGTTTTTCCAGCCAGAAAACGCCCCTCCCCAAAAAACGCTGATAACAGGCTATTAGAGTTGAGCGGACACCTGGATGTTCGGGTTCGACGGGTTCGGCCGAACTTCGGAAAAAAGTTCGGGTTCGGGACCGAACTTTAACCCGAACCCGAACCCGAACCCCATTGAAGTCAATGGGGACCCGGACTTCTGAGGACTAAAAAGGCTCTAAAAAAGTAATGGAAAGGGCTAGAGGGCTGCAAATGGCAGCAAAATGTTGTTAAGAGCATGGCAAGTGCTCTGCAAACAAATGTGGATAGGGAAAAAACTTGAAATAACATAAAAAAAATATGCTGGAGGCCCCCTTTTCAGCAGAAGAGGTACGGGAAGTCATTAAGAACCTCAGAAACTCAACGGCACAATGCCACACATATGGTGGGAATGCCCCAGAATACGCCCTTTCTGGAAAAAATTATTAAATTTAATGGATAAGCTAGTGGGAAAATAAAATACTTTGAAATAAAAATGTAGCGGAGTGCTAAATTTAAGGGAAGTGTTTGAGTGGTAAATAGGCTCAAACACCCTAATTCTGTAGGATTCATGGACCATTTTGTCCTCGGGGGACAGTATTGGTGTGCAGTTCCCTGCGGCCTACAGGTGGCGCTGCCATGGTAAGCTAGGGTTGAACCGCGATACAGTGCTGTGCCTTTTGTGTCCCCTCTTGGCAGTAGTACAGCGGGGCGGGGAACCTGCTGTGCATGCCGGGAGAGCATATAAAAGGGGCAGACCTTTGGCCTGGGGGCTGATGTCCAGTGGGGTCCGCGCCTAGGTGCCTTCGGCCTGGGTGCATGTGTTCCTGTTCCATCTCGGGCACCTTTAGCCTGGGGTGAGGTACTATCCTGGAGTTCCTGCTGCCCTGGGTATGGAGGCCTAGGTGCGGGAGTAAAGCCTGGAGTCCAGAGCCTTCGTCTGGAGTCCGCTAAGGGTCGAGGAGTCTTAGGGTGCCGCCTCATGTAGGGGACCATGTTCCAGGGAGGGGAGGATCATTCTGATGGACTGATGCGGGAGTCACGGTGAAGGAAGGGTCTGTTGACTCCCTGGAGAGATGTCTTCCCCTTGATATGGGCTAGGTTCGTAGAAGGAGAAGCTCAAGGTCATCTTGACTGTATCAGAGGCCTTATTCACCCGGCCCGTGGCAGGGGCCTTGTACACCCTGGTCTGTGGCAGAGACCAAAGTTCTCCAGGTCCGTGGCAGGGGCCTTGTACACCCGGTCTGTGGCAGAGACCAACCTCAAGGTCTGTGGCAGAGACCGTGCACCTAAAACTGTTTGAGAAACCTAAGCAATGAAGTGAATGTGATACGTTTGTGCCTGGACCTCCTCCTCCACACCTTAAGCTGTCCTGTTTCTTTGCTCTAACCTTTTCTATCCGAGTAGAGTTTATTTTGCCATGAGAGAATTAGGCCTCGTACACACGGCCGAGATTCTCGTTGAAAAAAACATGTCGTTTTTTTCGACGAGATTCTTGGACAAGAAACTTGTCCCGGCCGAGTGTACACACGCTCGTTTCAAAGAACCCGCAGTTCTTTGAAAGGAGCGTACGCGGTGACGTCATCGACTACGTCGAGCATGCGCTCGTCACATTCGATGCCGTCGCCGCCATCTTGGTATACCCTACGTATGCCTAGGAAGCTACCGCGCATGCGTCGAATTCATTTCGAACATGCGCGGGCTTCGGGGAGGACAGGTAAGTGTACACACACTCACTTTTCTCGTCGAGAAACATGCCGAGGAGAATCTCGACGAGAAAATAGAGAGCAGGTTCTCTATTTTCTCGTCAAGGTTTCTTGTCGGTTTTCTCGACGAGAAACCCGATAGCAGCGTACACACGACCGATTTACTCGGCAAGACCTCTCTGCCAGCAAGTTTCTTGCTGGTTCTTGCCGAGAAAATCGGTCGTGTGTACGAGGCCTAAGAGTTGTAATTTCAGCTGGTGTGGACATTGACTTTACTGGGAATTAAAGGACTTGCCTATACCTACAGTAGAGGTGAGAATCATCCTCTGGAGGAGTTTTGACTCCGGCTGTGGACACGGCCCGTCAAGTACACCGCTCAACCTCTTTATATAGGAGGGTACGGGCTGGTAGTGCAGTGTGCCTTTCTCCCTCCTGCAAGGAGCCAACAACATAAAGGCAGGTAAGGGGGAAAGGATCTGTGCGCTACAAAAAAATAAAATAAAAATTATAATCTTGACCTAGGATGACGAGGTCCATATGGAGTAGGAGGTTGAGGTGGCGGTGGATGTGGCTGTGTAGGTGGAAGCGGCGGTGGAGGAGGACGAGGTAGCCAACACTGGTTCAAAAATACAACAATGGCTGGGTAAGGCCGGTGATGTGTTGAATGTTGTTTTTTTAGCATAGCACAGTAGAAGACAAATATATAGAAATGGTTTATTTCACACGCCTCCAGATATGTATTTCACACTCCAAAATACTTTTTGTGGCCCTAAATGGCGTTTTTTGGAAGACCAGAACACACCCACAGTACGTAACCGCTGAATCGCACAGCTACAGAACTGCAGAAAATGCTATTCAAAAAAAATTTTGTTTTTTTAGCATCGCACAGTAGAAGACAAATATATAGAAATGGTTTATTTCACACGCCTCCAGATATGTATAACACACTGCAAAATATTTTTTGTGGCCCTAAATGGGTCTTTTTGCAAGAGTACATTAAAGTGCAAATTTTTTTTTATTATTTGCCCTAAATGGGTCTTTTTTTGCACGAGCAAAATAAAATGCAAATTGTTTTTTTTTTTGTTTTTTTTTTCCCTAAATGGGTCTTTTGGAAAAAAGCACAATAAGGTTCTTTTTTTTTTTTTTGCCCTAAATGGGTCTTTTTGCAAGAGCAGAATACACCCATAGTATGAAAACGGTGTATCTCTTAACGTAATATATGCAGTGCTGGTGCACTGAGCTTGCAGATAAAAGTTAGATTTTCTCTGACACTGGGCTCATGGCAGTGTAAAAAGACTGTGCACTGCAACACAAACAGGTAAACCTATGCAGATCGCTGAGTTATATCTCTGAATCTGGACTCCTATATAATAAATCTCTCTCCCTGAAAGCACCAACAGGAACCTGGCCCTACACTACACTGTCTCTCTATCTTTTCCCTCAGATTGCAGAATCAGGACTACCTCATATATTTTACAATCTCTCCCTATTAGCAACAGCAGCAGCCAAGATCCTCTCCCTATCTATTCTGAAGCAGAGTGACGTGTGTGCTGTGTGCCTCTAGCTTATATAGAAGCTGGGTCACATGTTGCACTGACCAATCACAGCCATGCCATTAGTAGGCATGGCTATGATGGCTTCTAAGGGCACACCAGCTAATCAAAAGGTGATTGGCTGGCCCCTGAAGCATTTCTAACTGCGCCATTAGATTGCCGAACCCGAACCCGAACTTTCGCGAAAATTCCGGGTTCGGGTTCGGGAAAAAGCTAAAGTTCGGTACGAACCCGAACTTTACAGTTCGAGTTCGCTCAACCCTACAGGCTATGTGTGCATAGACACATAGGATAACATGCTGGGGAGTTTACTGGCTGCAGAAAAAAATGCCTGAAGCCAAAAACAGCAGCTGTAATATCGTCCAGTGTGCATGAGGGACTAGGGAGGGACTAAAGCACAGAGTAGATTACCACACCACAGTTCCTGCTGGTGAGAAGCTCTGTCCCAGGCTGGTTGGACAACACTTGGAGGATCTCTTCTTGACTGTAGACCATGTCTTCAGGTCTCTGACACAAAGGCAGAGACGCATTTTTCTCTTCTTTACCTACAGGTTTAGTACAATATCCTGTTTTGAGAGAGCCATGCTGTGCGGGAAACCCGTCCAAAAACCCACTGCAGTTGCGATCAGCGTCAGGTGTCAATGCTAAGTTAACAACACCCCAAGTGCCGGCTCACACAATAACGCGCGCATTCAAACATGCATGTTTTTGCTCGTTTCCACATGTTCTGTTTTTGGCAGCCCATTTATTTCAATGGGCTGCCAAACGCACAGGAATGTGCTGCTTTCAAAAATTGCACTGCATGATACCATGCGGTTTGGTGGCCGCAAACATGCAATGTTTGCTAGATGCATTTTAGGTGCCATCAGTGGTGGTCTGTTTGCCGCCCCCCCCCCCCTCCGGCTGGAGCACAAGCCCCAATTGGGTGCCATTAACAATTAATAGCACCTGCGCACATCTAGCAAGGGCAGCACCTTTCCCGCACTGTGTTCTGGGGTAAATGGGCCCTTAAAGCATTACATCAAAATCTGCAAAATTACATTAAAGAAAACTTTATTTGTTGGTACATGGCGGGTGGGAGGGGGAGGAGGATTGGGTGACTTCTTCCCCCATACAATACTTAATCTACGAACCCTGGTATGCTTTCATTGTCTCCCAGATGGAACAATCTAACATTCTTTCACAAATGTCAAACCAATTAATTTTGACACTTTCACGTCTTTTATTCTTTTTGACTATAATTGTTGCTTCTTTTTTTTTTTTTTTTTCATCAAATGAGTCCATTGTGGGACAGTGTGCTTATTATTATAACTTACATCTGTTATTTGTCATTTTTAAGTTACCCGTTCCATTGTCACGTTCACCCTTGACAAGTCTGGTAATGGAAGAATGGGAACAATGAGGAATCAATTAAAACAATCAGAGGGAATTAGCCAATTTCATCCTCCGAGACTTGAAATGTACATGAAATAAAACATAATTTTCTCAGACTCAGAAATCTTTTTTTTTTTTTTTTTTTGTCAGATGTTATAATAGTCATTTGTGTTAATTTGATTGTGAAATAAGTTGACCGCAGAGATATAGAGAATCTGGCCAAAAGTGAAAAATTGTGAACTTTTTATTCTCTTGGGAGAGATCTTGCTGATGCAGGATAACTACATTGTGTCTTGTTGCTGTGCTCAGTCTTGCCATTATATGACCGGTGACATGAAACGGTCTTCCACAACCTCACCTTAGTAGCAGAGTTTGGCTGTTCCTCGCCCAGTTTTAAAGTGGTTGTCAACCCACTTTGACAACTTGCACCTACAGGTAAGCCTGATTAAGGCTTACCTGTAGGCAGGGCCGTTGGAACAGGACAGGCAAACCAAGCAACTGCTTGGGGCCCCGAGCTGACCTGGGGCCCCAGCAGTCCAGAAATAGTCTGAATTTTCCCACACAGCAGGAAGAGGAGCAAGAGGAGGCATCACGGGAGGAGAAGGTAAGACAAACCCCCCCCTTATCTACTCCAGGGCCGGCCCTACCATGGGACCCGATGGTACCACGGTCCCAGGCGGCACTTTCAGGGGAGCGGCAAATCAGTGTTCAAACTGCTGCCTAAAAATCTCTCTGCGTTTTGAGCCAAGCTCAGCAAGGGGCAGCGGCGGGTGTCCTGTGATTGGCCGAGCAGGTTATGTGGGAGGGACGGACAGCAGACGTGAGGCTTGTGATTCGCCTGGAGGAGCGGAGGAGCTGGACTGTGGGTAATCGCGCCAGCCCTGCATGCTCCTGGAGTCCTAACTAGCGCTGTGTGTCACAGGAGACCTGAGGTCTGTCTCTCTCATCTCCCTGTCAGCTGCCCGCGGCCCCCCCTCTCTCTATCAGCCGCCCCCCCCCCCCATCCTTGGGTCTGTCTCTCTCATCTCCCTGTCAGCTGCCCGCGGCCCCCCTCTCTCTATCAGCCGCCCCCCCCCTCCTTAGGTCTGTCTCTCTCATCTCCCTGTCAGCTGCCCGCGGCCCCCCCTCTCTCTATCAGCCGCCCCCCCCCCCTCCTTAGGTCTGTCTCTCTCATCTCCCTGTCAGCTGCCCACGGCCCCCCCTCTCTCTATCAGCCGCCCCCCCCCCTCCTTAGGTCTGTCTCTCTCATCTCCCTGTCAGCTGCCCGCGGCCCCCCCTCTCTCTATCAGCCGCCCCCCCCCTCCTTAGGTCTGTCTCTCATCTCCCTGTCAGCTGCCCACGGCCCCCCCTCTCTCTATCAGCCGCCCCCCCCCCTCCTTAGGTCTGTCTCTCTCATCTCCCTGTCAGCTGCCCGCGGCCCCCCCTCTCTCTATCAGCCGCCCCCCCTCCTTAGGTCTGTCTCTCTCATCTCCCTGTCAGCTGCCCGCGGCCCCCCCTCTCTCTATTAGCCACACCCCCCCCTCCTTAGGTCTGTCTCTCTCATCTCCCTGTCAGCTGCCCGCGGCCCCCCCTCTCTCTATCAGCCGCCCCCCCCCTCCTTAGGTCTGTCTCTCTCATCTCCCTGTCAGCTGCCCGCGGCCCCCCCTCTCTCTATCAGCCGCCCCCCCCCTCCTTAGGTCTGTCTCTCATCTCCCTGTCAGCTGCCCGCGGCCCCCCTCTCTCTATCAGCCGCCCCCCCCCCCTCCTTAGGTCTGTCTCTCTCATCTCCCTGTCAGCTGCCCGCGGCCCCCCCTCTCTCTATCAGCCCCCCCCCTCCTGAGGTCTGTCTCTCTCATCTCCCTGTCAGCTGCCCGCGGCCCCCCCTCTCTCTATCAGCCGCCCCCCCCCTCCTGAGGTCTGTCTCTCTCATCTCCCTGTCAGCTGCCCGTGGCCACCCCTCTCTCTATCAGCCGCCCCCCCCTCCTGAGGTCTGTCTCTCTCATCTCCCTGTCAGCTGCCCGCGGCCCCCCCCTCTCTCTATCAGCCGCCCCCCCCTCCTTAGGTCTGTCTCTCATCTCCCTGTCAGCTGCCCGCGGCCCCCCCTCTCTCTATCAGCCGCCCCCCCCCTCCTTAGGTCTGTCTCTCATCTTCCTGTCAGCTGCCCGCGGCCCCCCCTCTCTATCAGCCGCCCCCCCCTCCTTAGGTCTGTTTCTCTCATCTCCCTGTCAGCTGCCCACGGCCCCCCCTCTCTCTATCAGCCGCCCCCCCTCCTGAGGTCTGTCTCTCATCTCCCTGTCAGCTGCCCGCGGCCCCCCCTCTCTCTATCAGCCGCCCCCCTCCTGAGGTCTGTCTCTCTCATCTCCCTGTCAGCTGCCCGCGGCCCCCCTCTCTCTATCAGCCGCCCCCCCTTTTGAGGTCTGTCTCTCTCATCTCCCTGTCAGCCGCCCACTGCCCCCCCTCCTCTCTATCAGCCGCCCCCCCTCCTTAGGTCTGTCTCTCTCATCTCCCTGTCAGCTGCCCATGGCCCCCCCTCCTTTCTATCAGCCACCCCCCCTCCTGAGGTCTGTCTCTCTCATCTCCCTGTCAGCTGCCCGCGGCCCCCCTCTCTCTATCAGCCGCCCCCCCCTTTTGAGGTCTGTCTCTCTCATCTCCCTGTCAGCCGCCCACTGCCCCCCTCCTCTCTATCAGCCGCCCCCCCTCCTTAGGTCTGTCTCTCTCATCTCCCTGTCAGCTGCCCATGGCCCCCCCTCCTCTCTATCAGCCACCCCCTCTTCTGAGGTCCGTCTCTCTCATCTGCTCTGTCAGCCGCCCCCCCTTCCTCTCTATCAGCCCCCCTTCCTCTCTATCAGCCACCCCCCCTCCTCTCTATCAGCCGCCCCCTCCTGAGGTCCGTCTCTCTCATCTGCCCTGTCAGCCACCCGCGGCCCCCCTCCTCTCTATCAGCCACCCCCCTCCTCGCCCCCCCTCCTGAGGTCCGTCTCTCTCATCTGCTCTGTCAGCTGCCCCCCCTCCTCTCTATCAGCCCCCTTTCCTCTCTATCAGCCGCCCCCCTCTTCCTCTCTATCAGCCGCCCCCCTCTTCCTCTCTATCAGCCGCCCCCCTCCTCCTCTCTGTCAGACCCCCCTCCTCCTCTCTGTCAGACCCCCCTCCTCCTCTCTGTCAGACCCCCCTCCTCCTCTCTGTCAGACCCCCCTCCTCCTCTCTGTCAGACCCCCTCCTCCTCTCTGTCAGACGTGTGGCAGGTGATGTCATGGCAAGGGACAATCCGCTATGTGTGGCAGGTGATGTTGTGGCAAGTGACATTCTGCAATGTGTGGCATCGTGGCAAGTGACCAGCCGCAATTTGTGGCAGATGGCATTGTGGCAAGTGACAATTCGCAACAAGTGACAATCTGCATCTGGTGGCAGGTGACACGGCAAGTGACACACTCGGGGCTCCTACTTATTCGGCATTATGGTGAGTTGAACTATTTTATTTTATATAACAATAGAAATAATGCACTTCAATCATTTTTTGCGATTCGGCACGGCATCGATTTAACTGACAATTGCGTGGTCGTGTGACGTTGTACCTAAACAAATAGAGCTTTCTTTTGGTGGTATTTGATAACTTCTGCGGTTTTTATTTTTTGTGCTATAAACAAAAATAGCGACAACTTTGAAAATTGTTTTTTATTTTAACTTTTGCTATAATAAACATCCAAAAAAAAAAAATTTCTTCATCAGTTTAGGTCGATATGTATTCTTCTACATATGTTTGGTAAAAAAAAAAACGCAATAAGTGTATATTGATTAGTTTGCACAAAAGTTATTGCGTCTACCAAATAGAGGATAGATTTATGGCATTTTTATTATTGTTATATTTTTTTTTACTAGTAATGGCGGTGATCTGCGATTTTTAGCGAAACTGTGACATTGCGGTGGACAGATTGGACACTTGACACTTTTTTGGGACCAGTGACATTTATACAGCGATCTGTGCTATAAAAATGCACTGATTACTGTGTAAATGTCACTGTCAGGAAAGGGGTTAAATGTGTTCCCTGGGAGGTGTTTCTAACTGGGGGGATGGGGACTGACTGGAGGAGGAGAGAGATCTCTGTTCCTAATCACTAGGAACAGCAGATCTGTCTCTCCTCCCCTGTCAGAATGGGGATCTGTCTGTTTACATTGACAGATCCCCGTTCAGGCTCTATGGAGCGATCGCGGGTGGCCAGCTGACATCTCGGCCAACGGCCACGCACAGGTCCTTTTATACTCCTATATACATGTATAGAGCCATGACAGGTCCATTTTGGTTATCATGATATAAAATAATGAATATGGGGGCATTTTGGTGGGCGTGATTTTTCTTTTGGGGGGGGGGGCAGCATTTCATTCTTGGTACCAGGCAGCACAATGTCTTGGGCCGGCACTGATCTACTCTAACGTCGGGCAATCGCCCCCCCACCCCTCCCGCGATCTGGCCCTCCCTCCCGTGATCGTCAATGTCCCGCCCCCCCCCCCCCCCAAGACCAACAGGTGAAAAAACCTGAACCGGAAAAACCTGAATTCCTTCAAACGGCCCTGCCTGTAGGTGCATGAAATATCTCCTTAACCTACACGGTTAAGGAGATATTTGCAGATAACACTGCACCGATGTCTAGACAACGGCGCAGGCACACTGAGCTTCCCGGCGTAATGAATGGGACATGCCGGTTTTTTGAATTGGCGAATGCCGGCCCCGCGCGCAATGCGTGTGACGTCATCGCCGCTCCGGCTAATCACAGCCCCGGAGCTGCGATACCAAGAAGAAGCTCCGAGGGGACATGGCGGCAGCGACGGAGGGGAACGAGGAGGACTTCGGGGGCTTTGATTTCAGGTAAGTGCCACATAATGAGCTAGTATGCATAGCATACTAGCTCATTATGCCTTTTTCTTGCAGGGTTTTTTTTTTCAGGTAAAATGTCAGAGGGTTTACTTCCTCTTTAAGCTGTTTCTGTTTCAGTTAATGGCTGGGCCTACATATGAAATCTACATATGAAATTGATGATCATTAACATCTGCTTGGTATAATTGATTAACCCCTTCACGCCGACCGTACGCAAATTTGCATTTATAGCTTGAAGGAGTTAAACCGGGGTGATGCCTGCAGCCGCAGGCGTCACCCCTGTACTGTTTTTTTAGAGCGGGCGGCTGGTTTTTTAGTGATAACAACCGATGTGGCTAAAAGCCGCTCTGCTGTTATCCTAAAAGCCCCTCCCGCCGCCTTCCGCCGCTCTTCCCGGGCCTCCCATGCCAGCGGGAGACCCGAGCCACCAGCCGGATTCGGCTCCGATTGAATCTCCGATGTAAAATCCCGAAAGCGCCGTCACAACGTCACTTCCGGTTTACTCGGCTGCCTATGGTACCGATTTTAAAAAATTGACAGTATTCAGGATTGCCGTTTTTGGCGATCTAAATACTTTTAGGTGCAAAGGAGGGACCCCCAATCCCTCCATAAAGAGTACCTGTCACCACCTATTACTGTCACAAGGGATGTTTACATTCCTTGTGACAGCAATAAAAGTAATCAGAATTTATTTTTATTTTTTAAAGGGACAATGTAGAAAAAAAAAATATTAATAAAAAAAAAATGTAAGCGCCCCCGTCCCCAAGTGCTCAAGCAGCAAAGAAAATGCATATGTAAGTCACACCCGCAGATGTAAACGGTGTTCGAATCACACATGTGAGGTATCGCCACGATCGTCAGAGTGAGAGCAATAATTCTAGCGCCAGACCTCCTCTGTAACTCTAACTTGGTAACCGTTATTTTTTTTTAACGCGTCGCCTATGGAGTTTTTTAGGTACCGTTTGTCGCCATTCCACGAGTGTGCGCAATTTCAAAGCATGACTAGTTATGTATCTATTTACTTGACGTAACATCCTCTTTCACATTATACAAACAAAATTGGGCTAACTTCACTGTTTATTTATTTTTTTAATGAATGAATGTGAAAGTGAGTTTTTTTACCCTCAAAAAAAAATGCGCTTGAAAGACCGCTGCGAAAATACCGCGTGACATAAAATATTGCAACAATCACCATTTTATTCCCTAGGGTCTCTGCTATATATATAATGTTTGGGGGTTCTAAGTAATTTTCTAGCAAAAAAATACGGATTCTAACTTGTAAGCAACAAATGTCAGAAATAGGCTTAGGCATGAAAGGGTTAAGCATACAACTAAATCTAATCCTGCAAAATCCCTGACTCTCTGCAAGTGTAAAGCCTCGTACACACGGTCGGATATTCCGACAACAATTGTGTGATGACAGGCTGTTGTCGGATAATCCGACCGTCTGTATGCTCCATCGGACAATTGTTGTCGGAATTTCCGACAACAAATGGTGGATAGCCATGCTCTCAAATTGTCCGACAACAACAAATGTGTTCCATCGGATTATCCGATCGTGAGTGTACACAAATCCGTCGGACTAAAATCCAAAGTACAAACACGCATGCTCCGAACCAATGCTAACCATCAGACAACATTAGCAGAAGTTGCCCAAAGGGTGGCGCTAAAGAGCAGAAAAAAAACAGTGAATGTTGGCTGAAAAAGTTCTGCCCTCTGTATGCAGAACAAGTTCACGGCCAACGCCCTTCGGACTTAAATCCACGGATTTGTCCGATGGAAATCCGATCGTGTTTATGAGGCTTAAGAAATGACACTGGTTTGAAGCTAAAGGGTAGCCACGCCAAATATTGATTTGATTCAGATTTTTCTTCTGTTCACTCACTTTGCAATTTGTGAATTGATAAAAGTAAACAACTAAAATGTATATTTTTTAAAGCATTCTTACTTGACGGCATTTCTTCACACCTTCCTAAAACTTGTGCACAGTACCGTATATGTAAAACGCTGCGTAAATCTTCGCCGCTATAGAATAACATGTAATAGCAAATATGTAAAATATACGATGCGGCCCACATACTGAAAACTTCGGAGACCCGTGGATTATTTGATCATTTTCAATAGATCGTTTCTGATCATATTTTCAGTCGACATCGCATGTGTTGCATTGATCGATACTTTATTAATTTATGAATCGGATGAATCACTTATTTGCGATCGCTAGTGGATTGTCAGCTGTCATGGACGCAGAACTGGACATCGCGATATGAGATAAATCTTCAGGCTGTGGGGCTCAATCATCTGATGGAAGACCTAATGAGAACACACACAGGCGAGAGACACTCAGACTGGGCTTCTCATCTTTTGCACCCCCTTTGTCCCCATCCCGTCTCTTGCACCCCTTTGTCCCCTGTCCTATCTCTTGCGCCCCCCTTTGTCCCCATCCCGTCTCTTGCACCCCCTTTGTCCCCTGTCCCGTCTCTTGCACCCCCTTTGTCCCCTGTCCTGTCTCTTGAACCCCCTTTGTCCCCTGTCCTGTCTTTTGCACCCCCTTTGTCCCCATCCCATCTCTTGCACCCCTTTGTCCCCTGTCCTGTCTCTTGCGCCCCCCTTTGTCCCCTGTCCCGTCTCTTGCACCCCCTTTGTCCCCTGTCCTATCTCTTGCACCCCCTTTGTCCCTATTCCATCTCTTGCATCCCCTTTGTCCCCGATCACATCTCTTGCACCCCCTTTGTCCCCAGTAGGGTTGCCACCTCATCCCTTTAAACCCGAACACATATTAATTACACAGGTTCTGTGGCTGAATAAGGTGGTAATTAAACTCACTTGGTGCCTTATCTGCATTAAATTAGCCTCAGAACCTGTGTAATTTATTTGTGTTCGGGTTTAAAGGGATGAGGTGGCAACCCTAATCCCCCCCCCCCCGGTCCCATCTCCTGCATCCCTCTTTGTTCCCTGTCCCGTCTCTTGTGCCCCCTTTGTCCTCATCCCATATCTTGCACCCCCTTTGTCCCCAGTCCCATCTCCTGCACTCCCTTTGTTCCTATCCCATCTCTTGTACCCTCTTTGTTCTCTATCCTGTCTCTTGTGCCCCCTTTGTTCACTGTCCAATCTCTCGCACCCCCTTTGTCCCCTGTCCCATCTTTTGCTCCCTGTCCCATCTCTTTCACCCCCTTTGCCAGCGGCTCAGTCTCTTGCACCCCTTTTGTCCCCTGTCCTGTCTCTTGCATCTCCTTTGTCCCCTGTCCCATCTCTCACACCCCCTTTGTCCCCATCCCATCTCTCACACCCCCTTTGTCCCCATCCCATCTCTCACACCCCCTTTGTCCCCATCCCATCTCTTGACCCCCTTTGTCCCCTGTTCCATCTTTTGCACCCCCTTTGTTCCATGTCTCGTCTCTTGTGTCCCCTTTGTTCCCTGTTGCATGTCTTGCACCCCCTTTGTCCTGTGTCCTATCTCTTGCTCCCTCTTTTGGTTCCCTGCCCCGTTTTTTGCGCCCCTTTTGTTCCCAGTAGGGTTGTCACCTCATCTATTTAAACCCAAATTTGTCCCCTGTCCTGTCTCTTGCACCCCCTCTAAACCTCATCCCATCTCCTGTGCCCCCTTTGTTCACCGCCTCATCTCTCGCATCCCCTTTGTTCTCTTGCACCCCCTTTTTTCCCTGTCCCATCTCTTGCACCCCCTTTGTCCACATCCAGTCTCTTGTGCCCCCTTTGTCACCATCCCATCTCTTGCACCCCCTTTGTCCACGTCCAGTCTCTTGCACCCCCTTTGTCACTATACCATCTCTTGCACCCCCTTTGTCACTATCCCATCTCTTGCACCCCCTTTGTCCCCAGTAGGGCTGCCACCTCATTCCTTTAAACCTGAGCACATATTAATTACACAGGTTCTGTGGCTGATTAAGGTGGTAATTAAACTCCCTTAGTGCATGTCCTATCCCCCCCACACCCTTTGTCCCCTGTCCCATCCCCTGCACCCCCTTTGTCCTCTGTCCCATCACCCCACCCCCTTTGTCCCCTGTCCCATCCCCTGCACCCCCTGTGTCCCCTGTCCCATCCCTCCCACCCCCCTTTCTTCCCTTTCCCATCTCTTGCACCTCCTTTGTCTTCTGTGCCCATTGATCCCAGGGGAGGTCTACTTTTCCTGGAAGTCGTGTCTTCGCCAGGAATTTGCTCGCTCTTGAAAGGAGCCGAGTGAGATCTGAAGTGAACCTTCCATGTGTCAGTGAGCAATGACAAGAATGATCTCGCTCTACCCGGCGTAGGTAAGAGGATTTCCTGGAAGCAGTTAGTGACTGACACATGTTCAGGGGTCAGAGGTCGGAGGTCGCTCCGGGTAACCAGAGGAAGTGACCCCAATTAAAGTAATAATAGAAAGCAGGCTCGGGGCGGCTGAATTTTTTTCTTTAAATTGATATCTATAAGCTCTATAATATTCTTCCCTCTGACATCGCGGCTTTCACCCCAAACTGTCACCGATTTTATTTCGGAAGCGTACGCAGATACAGGGGGAGGGGGGAGCGGTCTGTCTCTACACATTTCCGCAGCCGGGGATTAGAGGGGATTAGGGCTCATATGGAGCTCATAGAAATGGAAAGCAAACAGGATTTTCTTTCTGCAAGGCATGTCAATCAAGATTTGGCTATGGGCCCCGAGTGCGTCCTGAGAGGGCCCCGCGCTATGATGGACGTTATCTTTCGAATGTAGCAATATGAGCCGAGGGGAATATTTGGATAACACCAATGTTTCTAAAAAAGTGATGGAAAGTAACGCCTGCTTGACATCAATCGCGGGAAAATTTTGCCGTCTCATTCTTGTTAAAGGGTTAGTCCACCCAAAACTTTGAAATTTCTAGTTTTAGGTGGAGCCTGGAGGGTTGAGTCATTCCCTGGATTCTTGTATGTCTTGGATACTCCAAAAGTGAGATCTCCCTGCCGTAATCTATGGCTTTGTTCTTGTCCACCTTAGTGTGTGACGGCTCCTCCTGTTATATTCTCCATAATATAAAACAAATTAAACTCCAGCAGGGATGGTGGGAACCCCTCATAATGGATACAGAAGGTGTACAGACCCGGAAACTCATCACAGGGATGGTGGGAACCCCTCATAATGGGCACATCAGGTGTACAGACCCGGAAACTCATCACAGGGATGGTGGGAACCCCTCATAATGGGCACAGCAGGTGTACAGACCTGGGAACTCAGCACAGGGATGGTGGGAGCCCCTCATAATGGGCACAGCAGGTGTACAGACCTGGGAACTCAGCACAGGGATGGTGTGAACCCCTCATAATGGGCACAGCAGGTGTACAGACCCGGGAACTCATCACAGGGATGGTGGGAGCCCCTCATAATGGGCACAGCAGGTGTACAGACCTGGGAACTCAGCACAGGGATGGTGTGAACTCCTCATAATGGGCACAGCAGGTGTACAGACCCGGGAACTCAGCACAGGGATGGTGGGAACCCCTCATAATGGGCACAGCAGGTGTACAGACCCGGGAACTCAGCACAGGGATGGTGGGAGCCCCTCATAATGGGCACAGCAGGTGTACACACCCGGGAACTCAGCACAGGGATGGTGGGAACCCCTCATAATGGGCACAGCAGGTGTACAGACCCGGGAACTCAGCACAGGGATGGTGGGAGCCCCTCATAATGGGCACAGCAGGTGTACAGACCTGGGAACTCATCACAGGGATGGTGGGAACCCCTCATAATGGGCACAGCAGGTGTACAGACCTGGGAACTCAGCACAGGGATGGTGGGAACTCCTCATAATGGGCACAGCAGGTGTACAGACCCGGGAACTCAGCACAGGGATGGTGCACACGCACCATAATTTAGCGCATATGTGCCAACACGTGTCAACATGCGTTGTATTAGGCGCCACGTTCTAAGTGAATTGTCTGCCGCCACATCAAAACTGGTGTATGGACCATTTTACCAGCACCCCGGGCATTAGTGTGCTGCTGTACATTGCGCTTTGCTGCAACGTATGTCCTTCGGCAAGGTGCGTTGGGGTGCCATACAGAATGTATAGAACTGCATCGCACCAAGGCATGTTACATATATTATAAACGCACATATTGGAGCCGTTGCTAGCAGTTATCAGCTGATAATAATAGAGACAGTCTGGGATGATGTGGCACGTTGCTGACATTATAAAGTGTGAATTAAACACAAGACACGTCTTCTAATGAGGTTCCTCCATGCACATTGTGCGTCAGCCGCGCACCCTCTTTGTTGAATGCGTGATGCAGAGACGGCGGTGTGACGCCGCTCCGTACGCTGTGATTCACAGCTGGTACACTGTGTCAGCGGTGTGAACGCGGCCCGCGCCGACTCTCATTGTCCTCACAAGGTCAGCCCACACTCGCTCAGATTTACGCACATTGACGCAGCGGTTCCCACGGAGACATGGCTGCTCGCTCTGCGGTGTGTGGGGGCGCGGTCTGCTCTCCTCTCATAAATGTATCAAATACTGTCATCAAACTTTGCACTGGAATCAAAGTAGATACAAAGTTTGACTGAATAACATTTAGGCAAGGTTCACACCATACAGGCGCGCACTCGCGTTACCACAATTTGCGTGTAGGGCAGATGGCGGTCAACAGGCACCTGGGAGGTGAGTTTAACGAATTTGGATAATTTTGTTTTTCATATTTTTTAATATAATTAAATTATTAACTATTATTATAGTTTTATTATTATTAATATTGTTATTATTATTATTTATTAATAATAAATAATAATAATAATAATATTAATAAAACTATAATAAACTATTAATTCCTAATGGCCCCCCAAATATCTAGAAAATGCGCACGCATTTACTAGACATGTGCAATTCGTTTTCGGACTAAATTCGGCATATTCGTTCCTTTGGAAGCATCCAAATGAACGAAAGACTCTTTTTTGACGAATGCACATGAAAACGATTTTTCAGAAAGAACGAAGATCCAAAAATGTGAAAATCAGAAAGAGGGAAAATCCGAAAATTCGAAAATCCGAAAAACGATTAAACCTACGAGTTTAACTAATCGATTACATTTGGATAATTTTATTTTTCGTGTTTTCTATTGTAATTAAATTATTAACTATTATTAAAGTTTTTTTACATTATTATTATTACTATTATTAATATTATTACTATTTATTAATATTAAATAATGATAATAAAAACTATAATGAACTATTAATTCCCAATGGCACCTCAAATATCTAGCAAATGTGTGCGCATTTGCTAGACATGTGCAATTTGTTTCATTCCGAATTCTTTTTCGGACGAAATTCGGCATATTCGTTCGATTGGAAGCATCCGAAAGAACGAAAGACTCTTTTGACGAATGCATATGAAAACCATTTTTCAGAAAGAATGAAGGTCTAGAAAGAACGAAAATCTGAGAATCAGAAAATCAGAAAGAAAATCAGAAAGAAAGAAAATCTGAAAATAAGAACCAAAATCCGAAAAATTCGAAAATCTGAAAAAGTATTCAACCTACGAGTTTAATGAATCGATTACGTTCGGATAATTTTGTTTTTCATATTTTCTATTATAGTTAAATTATTAACTATTATTGTAGTTTTTTTTTTATTATTATTATTATTATTAATAATAATAATAATATTATTTATTAATAATAAATCATATTAATAATAATAATAATATAAAAAAACTATAATAAACTAAACTATTAATTCCTAATGGCACCCCAAATATCTAGAAAATGCGCGTGCATTTACTAGACATGTTTAATTTGTTTTGTTCCGAATTCGTTTCTGAATCAGTTTTCGGCTGAAATTCAGCATATTCGTTAGTTCGGAAGCATCCGAATGAACAAAAGACTCTTGACGAATGCATATAGAAAATATTTTTCAGAAAGAACGCAGATCCGAAAGAACGAAAATTTGAAAATCATAAACAATGAAAATCCGAAAATTCGAAACGCAGAAAGAATGAGAATCCGAAAATTAGAAAATCAGAAAGAAAAAAATAAGAAAATAAGAAAGAAAATACAAAAATACAAAAATACAAAAAACAATTAAACCTACGAGTTTAATGAATCGATTACATTCAGATAATTTTGTTTTTCGTATTTTCTATTTTAATTAAATTATTATTATTATAGTTTTTTTATTATTATTATTAATATTATTATTATTTATTAATGATAAATAATAATAATAATAATAATAAAAAAAAAACTATAATAAACTATAAATTAGAATTTCCTTTCAAATTTGCCTAACTGTCATGCCCTGTACACACAATCGGTTTTACCGATGAAAACAGTCCGATGGACTTTTCTCATCGGACAAACCGATCGTGTGTGGGCCCCATCGGTCTTTTTTCCATCGGTAAGAAAAAATAGAACATGTTTTAATATTATCCGATTGGAAAAAAAACGATAGCAAATTCCGATCGTCTGTGTGGAACTCCATCGGACAAAAAACCTACGCATACTCAGAATCAAGTCGACGCATGCTCAGAAGCATTGAACTTCATTTTTCTCGGCTTATCAGAGTGTTTTACATCACAGAATTTTGGTCCGGTCGGATGTTTGACTGATGGTGTGTAGGCAAGACTGATGGAAGTCAGCTTCATCGGATTAGAATCCATAGGTAATCCGATCGTGTGTACAGGGCTTTAGTGAACGTAACGAATACGAATGCATCCGAATTTCCAAATTATCTGAAGTAACAAATACCGCATCTAAACAAATTGAACAGAACAAATACGAACGCATTCCGAAGTTGCGAATGCCGATCATAACGGAAGATCGGATAAACGGGAAAAAAAAAATTTGGGTCCTGCACAAGGTTTAGGAGGGTGTCTATGGGAATGTTTGACCATTCTTTCAGAAGCGCATTTGTGAGGTCAGGCACTGATGTTGGATGAGAAGGCCTGGCTTGTAGTCTCCGCTCTAATTCATCCCAAAGGTGTTCTATCGGGTTGAGGTCAGGACTCTGTGCAGGCCAGTCAAGTTCCTCCACCCCAAACTCGCTCATCCATGTCTTTATGGACCTTGCTTTGTGCACTGGTCCAAACCATTTGGTGGAGGGGGGATTATGGTGGGGGGTTGTTTTTCAGAGGTTGGGCTTGGCCCCTTAGTTCCAGTGAAGGGAACTATTAAAGCGGAAGTAAACCCATCGATGTAACATTTTCAAAGAACAGCTAACATTCCCGGGCATGCCGGGAATGCTGACTGCACATTGGTTGTGCTCTCAACCAAACTGTCAAACCATCCAATGGCTGGTGTCATAACCGATCACATGTGCAGCATCATGGCAGTTGTAGATTAAACGGAGGCCAAGATGGCAGCTTCCTTAGCTAAAAAAGATAGGAGGGTTTACTTCCACTTTAAGGCGTCGGCATACCAAGACATTTTGGACAATTTCATGCTCTCAACTTTGTGGGAACAGTTTGGGGATGTCCCCTTCCTGTTCCAACATGACTGCTCACCAGTGCATAAAGCAAGGTCCATAAAGACATGGATGAGCGAGTTTGGGGTGGAGGAACTTGACTGGCCTGCACAGAGTCCTGACCTCAACCCGATAGAACACCTTTGGGATGAATTAGAGCACAGACTGCGATCCAGGCCTTCTCATCCAACATCAGTGCCTGACCTCACAAATGCGCTTCTGGAAGAATGGTCAAACATTCCCATAGACACCCTCCTAAACCTTGTGGACAGCCTTCCCAGAAGAGTTGAAGCTGTTATAGCTGCAAAGGGCGGGGCCAACTCAATATTGAACCCTACGGACTAAGACTGGGATGCCATTAAAGTTCATGTGCGTGTAAAGGCAGGCGTCCCAATACTTTTGACACTGTAGTGTATATCTGAAGTCATTTTTTTTTTACATATTTTATAGAGCAGAGAAGGGTTTAAGTTTGTAAAACTAACCGCTAAAATCTCCCAGAACACAAGGCGTCCAATGAATGAAAATGAAAGTTCATGTGCGTGTAAAGGCAGGCGTCCCAATACTTTTGGTGATATAGTGAATCTGAGACCATGAAAGTGTTAACTGAAGCAGTAACATTTGTGTGTTCCCGGAGCCCACGGTGCGGAGGTTTGCATTGTGTGCGTTCTTTTTCGTGAAAGAGCGAAGAATGGGAAGGTTACGAGCAATCATCACCTGCTGTGAAAAGGTCACCATTCGGGGGGCTCATCAAACAAAAGCGCACCCCTCCCCGGGGAGCCCAGGTCAGGGGTGACACCAGGTAGGTACATGTAACCACACACAGCCGCCCCCCCCAATATGTGTCACCCGGCACGCCCTCTGGAATTCCCTGCTTCTCAGCGCGGGTGGGCTGGAGCGTCATTGTGATGCAGACGTGCGATGTTCAGGGGGGGGACGTGCGATGTTCAGGGGGGGGACGTGCGATGTTCAGGGGGCTTTCACACCTACAGTATCATTGTCCTCCATTCTCTCTTCTCTCTTCTCCCTCCCACACAACCACACACTGCCAACCAAGACGGCTGCTCTATTCTCATGCTAATCTCTACCATGAGCAGTCACAAGACCGGGCCTGGAATTCCAAGGGCTCATTCACACCAGGAGGTGCGTCCGAGCCTGCGCGTTTTTTTTTTTTTTTTTCATTTTAGCGTTTTGGGGCAGCCCACGCACAATAAAAGGTGCAGGCGCGATTTTTAAAATTGCGCCGCGCCAAAATGCATGGGACTGTTTGCTAGATGCATGGGGGGGGGGGGTGCAATTAACGTTTGGCGCTTATGACTGCATGTGCATCTCACGCGTGTTCCTGAGCATCACATGTAGGGCAGCCCATTCATTCCAAATCGCATATTGTGACCGGGGCTTTACCGGCCGCATGTCTGAAAGAGCCCTCAGTCACAAACTGAAAAAAAAACAACATCAAGCGCAGCCACTGTGCCCATGAAACGCAGCTACTGTACCCATAAATTGCTGCCAGTGTGCCCATTCAATTGCTGCCAGTGTGCCCATCAATTGCTGACACTGTGCCCATCAATTGCTGCCAGTGTGCCCATCAATTGCCAGTGTGCCCCATCAATTGCTGCCAGTGTGCCCCATCAATTGCTGCCAGTGTGCCCAATCAATTGCTGCCAGTGTGCCCATCAATTGCTGACACTGTGCCCATCAATTTCTGCCAGTGTGCCCATCAATTGCCAGTGTGCCCCATCAATTGCTGCCAGTGTGCCCCATCAATTGCTGCCAGTGTGCCCAATCAATTGCTGCCAGTGTGCCCATCAATTGCTGACACTGTGCCCATCAATTGCTGACACTGTGCCCATCAATTGCCAGTGTGCCCCATCAATTGCTGCCAGTGTGCCCCATCAATTGCTGCCAGTGTGCCCATCAATTTCTGCCAGTGTGCCCATCAATTGCCAGTGTGCCCATCAATTGCTGCCAGTGTGCCCCATCAATTGCTGCCAGTGTGCCCCATCAATTGCCAGTGTGCCCATCAATTGCCAGTGTGCCCATCAATTGCTGCCAGTGTGCCCTATCAATTGCTGCCAGTGTGCCCATCAATTGCCAGTGTGCCCATCAATTGCCAGTGTGCCCCATCAATTGCTGCCAGTGTGCCCCATCAATTGCTGCCAGTGTGCCCATCAATTGCCAGTGTGCCCCATCAATTGCTGCCAGTGTGCCCCATCAATTGCTGCCAGTGTGCCCATCAATTTCTGCCAGTGTGCCCATCAATTGCCAGTGTGCCCATCAATTGCCAGTGTGCCCCATCAATTGCTGCCAGTGTGCCCCATCAATTGCTGCCAGTGTGCCCATCAATTTCTGCCAGTGTGCCCATCAATTGCCAGTGTACCCCATCAATTGCCAGTGTGCCCCATCAATTGCCACCAGTGTGCCCCATCAGGGCCGCCATCAGGAATTTACCCTTACCACAGCTTCAGGCATGCTGCCGCCCGGGGGGGGGGGGCTGCCGCAAATTGAGAAGCGGGGGGTGCCACGAATTAAACAAAATAACAAAAAAAAACAGGGGGTTGTCATCCGGGGGGCCCCTTACAAAAAAAATTTATAAAAAAAAGGGGGGTTGCCATCCGGGGACCTCCGGGCCTCTGGGTACCTCTGGGCCCCTTACAAAAAAAAAAATCTAAAAAATTAAAACTATTTTTTTTTTAATAAAAAAGAAATAAAAAAAGGGGGGTTGCCATCCGGGCCCCTTACTGGTGTACTGCCTGTACCCCCCTGATGGCGGCCCTGTGCCCCATCAATTGCCGCAAGTGTGCCCCATCAAATGCTGCCAGTGTGCCCCCTCGCCCGGCACTTACCTGTCTCAACGCTGTCCTCCACGCTCCTAGTCCTCTATATCTTCTCCCGTCCTCTTCCCGTCATCTCTGCTATGATTGGACACCTGTTAGGCATCCAATCACAGCGCCTGTCGCTTCAGCCAATCAGGTGACAGGGTAACCAGACCCGAGCATCCTGATTGGCTGAGAGGCGGGTCAGTGTTAGGGAAGCAATTTATTTGCTTCTCTAACACAACACCGTGAAAACAGCAAACGCACAGCATTGCACCCGCTGTTTACCATTTTGGAAGCCTAGTAGAGCCTATGGCTCTAATCAGGTGCTTCAAAAAAATAACAACGCTGTAATTCAGATGCCCGACAAGGGGCCGGACACCTGAATAGGGGGCGGCAGCGGCGACAATGCAATGCATGAATCTATCTATTGGTGATAGAGCGGTGCATGAGAGAGGGGGCGGCGCTCCTGCCCCCTTTATGGACGCACCGCCACTGGCGTTGGATGTAAAAACTATCATTCAGTTAATTCTCAGGACTCCGGCGCCTCTAATCCACCATTTGAAGCCGGGCCCCCCGCCCGCCGCCCGCCCCATGAGAAACGCAGACAAAGAAGTCCCCCGACCCTTTTTTTAAAAAATCGCACCATACTGAACGACGTGGTGCTGCAGCAGCATGGGGTTTGGCACACGTGAAAACACACGCATTTGCAGATGCATGGGGGGTGGCAATAAGAATTTATTATGGCACCCCCACACTTCTGCTAAAGAAGGGCAGCGCAGTGGCTAAGTGGTTTGCCCTTCCGTCTGGCGGCACTAGGGGTGTTGGGCCGAATCCCAACCATGGCACTACCTGCATGGAGTTTGCATGTTCTCCCTGTGCCTGTGTGGGTTTCCTCCGGGTACTCCAGTTTAGACATGTGCAATTTGTTTCCTTCCGAATTCGTTATTCGAATAGTGCCCCATCATTGGTGTCAGTGGGTAGAATAGTGCCCCATCATTGGTGTCAGTGGGAGGAATAGTGCCCCATCATTGGTGTCAGTGGGTAGAATAGTGCCCCATCATTGGTGTCAGTGGGTAGAATAGCGCCCCATCATTGGTGTCAGTGGAAGGAATAGTGCCCCATCATTGGTGTCAGTGGAAGGAATAGTGCCCCATCATTGGTGTCAGTGGGTAGAATAGTGCCCCATCATTGGTGTCAGTGGGTAGAATGGTGCCCCATCATTGGTGTCAGTGGGGAGAATAGTGCCCCATCATTGGTGTCAGTGGGAGGAATAATGCCCCATCATTGGTGTCAGTGGGAGAAATAGTGCCCCATCATTGGTGTCAGTGGGAGGAATAGTGCCCCATTATTGGTGTCAGTGGGAGGAATTGTGCCCCATAATTGGTATCAGTGGGGAGGATAGTGCCCCATCATTGGTGTCAGTGGGAGGAATAGTGTCCCATCATTGGTGTCAGTGGAAAGAATTGTGCCCCATCATTGCTGTCAGTGGGGAGAATAGTGCCCCATTATTGGTGTCAGTGGGAGGAAAAGTGCCCCATCATTGGTGTCAGTGGAAGGACTAGTGCCCCATTGTTGGTGTCAGTGGGAGGAATTGTGCCCCATCATTGGTGTCAGTGGGGAGGATAGTGCCCCATCATTGGTGTCAGTGGGAGGAATAGTGTCCCATCATTGGTGTCAGTGGAAAGAATTGTGCCCCATCATTGCTGTCAGTGGGGAGAATAGTGCCCCATCATTGCTGTCAGTGGGAGGAATAGTGTCCCATCATTGGTGTCAGTGGAAAGAATTGTGCCCCATTATTGGTGTCAGTGGGGGGGAATAGTGCCCCATCATTGGTGTCAGTGGGGAGATTAGTGCCCCATTATTGGTGTCAGTGGGAGGACTAGTGCCCCATTGTTGGTGTCAGTGGCAGAAATATTGCCTCAGGGGCCAGATAAAGACAAGCACAGGGCTGCATCTGGCCCCCGGGCCGCAGTTTGGAGATCACTGACTTTGCACATACGCACCTAATATGAACTATATATCTGATGATTGCTCCACTTTAAGGGAAATCTTTCCCTGATGTACTCAGTAACCTGTAATACCGCCGTACACACGAGCGGAATTTCCGTCGGAAAAAAGTTGGATGTTTTTTCTGCCGGAATTCCGCTCAAGCGTGGCTTGCATACACACGGTCACACAAAAGCTCCCTGAACTTTTGAGCGTCAAGAACGCGGTGACATACAACACTACGATGAGGTAAGAAAAAGAAGTTCAATGCTTCCGAGCATGCGTCCAATTGTTTCCGAGCATGCGTGTTTTCTTCCTGTCAGAATTGCATACAGACGAACGGGTTTTCCGTTAGAAATTTTTTACGTCGGAAAAATAGAGAACCTGCTCTCTATCTAAGTCCCTTGGAAATTCCGATGGGGAATAAACACGGTTCGGAATATCCTTTTCTGTCGGAAATTCGGACCCCGTGTACGCGGCATAAGAGAAATACACCGGCTTCCATGCTGACTGATTATTCAGCACGCATGCGCAAAAAAAATCTATCTATGATCGGTCCACCTGTAAGGGCCGCTTCCCACCACATGCAGTCCGGTGTGTGGGGCAGAACATGGCTACCGGCTTCCTAAGAAACAAGTTTAGGTGACAGGTAGGTCCCCATCCTCCCGGGGCCCCTTACACAGCTTCAGGCATGGGCCCCCTGGAGCAGAGGAGAACCGGGGGGGGGGGGGTGCTGCCGCCGCAAATTAAGAAGCGTGGGGGGGGGGGGTGCCACGAATTGAGAAGCGGGGGGGGGGGTGCTGCCGCTGCAAACTGTTGAGGTCGGGGGGGCTTTGGGTGCTGACGAACACAAAAAAAGGGGGGTTGCCACCCGGGGCCCTGGGGACCTCCGGGGGGCCTCTGGGGACCTCTGGGCCCCTTACAAAAAAATTATAAGAAATACATTATAAAAAAATAAAAATAAAAATATATATATTTTTTTGTAAAAATAAAAAAAAAAAAAGGGAGGTTGCCATCCGGGCCTCTGGGGACCTCTGGGCCCCTTACAAATAAAAAAAATTCAAAAAAAATTATAAAAATGAGAAATAAAAAAATAATAATAATTTTTAATAAAAAAAATAAAAAGGGAGGTTGTCATCCGGGGCCCTGGGGACCTCCGGGCCTCTGGGGACCTCTGGGCCCCTTGCAAAAAAATTATATATTTTTTTAAATAAAAATAAGAAATAAAAAAAATGACAATTTTTATAAAAATAAAAAAAAAGGTAGATTGCCATCCGGGGCCCTGGGGACCTCCGGGCCTCTGGGGACCTCTGGGCCCCTTACAAAAAATAAATACAAAATAACATAAATAAATTTTAAAAAAAAATAATAAAAAAAACGTAATAAACAAAAAAAAATAATAAAAAAAAAAAAAAGGGGGGTTAACATTCGGGGCCCTAGGGAACTCCGGGCCCCTGGGGACCTTTGGGCCCCTTACAAAAAAATTATAAGAAATACATTATAAAAAAATAAAAATAAAAATATATATTTTTTTGTAAAAATAAAAAAAGGGAGGTTGCCATCCGGGCCTCTGGGGACCTCTGGGCCCCTTACAAATAAAAAAAATTCAAAAAAAATTATAAAAATGAGAAATAAAAAAATAATAATAATTTTTAATAAAAAAAAAAAAGGGAGGTTGTCATCCGGGGCCCTGGGGACCTCCGGGCCTCTGGGGACCTCTGGGCCCCTTGCAAAAAAATTATATATTTTTTTAAATAAAAATAAGAAATAAAAAAATAATAACAATTTTTATAAAAATAAAAAAAAAGGTAGATTGCCACCCGGGGCCCTGGGGACCTCCGGGCCTCTGGGGACCTCTGGGCCCCTTACAAAAAATAAATACAAAATAACATAAATACATTTAAAAAAAAATTAATAAAAAAAACGTAATAAACAAAAAAAAAAAAAAAAAAAAAAGGGGGGTTAACATTCGGGGCCCTAGGGAACTCCGGGCCCCTGGGGACCTTTGGGCCCCTTACAAAAAAAAAGAAATAAAAAATAAAAAAGGGGGGGCCATCCGGGCCCCTGGGGACCTCCGGGCCCCTTACAGGTGTACTGCCTGTACCCCCCTGATGGCGGCCCTGCTCCCGGGGTCGGTGTTCTGCCTCGGTCTGTACATTTATCATCTTTCATCGCATTGTTTTATTGTGTTCCCAAACATGCAGAATGAAACGTTGATGGCCCGCCAGGCAGACCGAATTAAACAATTACGCCGGGAACATTCGGAGGTGTTGTGCCCTCCGCACAGAACAACAGGATGGGAAAGTCTCTCAATTAAAGAGATTGCCCCGCTCGCTGCTTCCTGCCTACAGACCGCTGGAGGAGACCTGAAAAGGAGATGAAATGGCAGATAAGACATTTGCGGTTTTCCTGGCGGCTGAGTTCAAGTCTGAGACGCTTTTGTAGAACATGAAAAAAGATGAACACGAAGGTTTTACATCTCCGTCTACAACACAGCCTCCTGTGCAAGAGGCCGTTCTACTCAATAAACCCAGATAGGCAAGGGCGTGCGAAATTGGGAGGTTTGCATGACCAGTGTGGATAAGATGTCCCACCTTGTTTTGTGTCTGCCCGGCCATGAGTACTCACCACCCCCCTTGCTATTAAAGCGGAGTTCCACCCAAAAATGGAACTTCCGCTTTCCGCTTTTCGGAACCCCCCTCCGGTGACACATTTGGCAACTTTCAGGGGGGAGGGGGGTGCAGATACCTGTCTAAGACAGGTATTTGCACCCACTTCCGGGCATAGACTTCCATGGGCAGGGCCGCCATCAGGGGGGTACAGGCAGTACACCTGTAAGGGGCCCGGAGGTCCCCAGGCCCCGGATGGCAACCCCCCCTTTTTTTTAAATAAAAATAATATTTATTTTATTTATTTTTTATATTAAAAAAAAAAATTGTAAGGGGCCCGGAGGTCCCCAGAGGCCTGGAGGTCCCCGGGGCCCCGGATGATAACCCCCTTTTTTATGTATTTTTTATAAAAAAATATATATATATTTTTTTTTTCTTTTATTATTATTTTTTGTAAGGGGCCCAGAGGTCCCCAGACGCCCGGAGGTCCCCAGGGCCCCAGATGGCAACCCCCCCTTTTTTTTTTTATATATTTTTTTTTTGTGTAAGGAGCCCAGAGGTCCCCAGAGGCCTGGAGGTCCTTGGGCCCCGGATGGTAACCCCCTCCCCCCTTTCTTTTTTTTATAAAAATAATATATTTTTTATTTTTTTTTATATAAAAAAAAATTGTAAGGGGCCCAGAGGTCCCCAGAGGCCTGGAGGTCCCCGGGGCCCCGGATGGTAACCCCCTTTTTTATGTATTTTTTATAAAAAAAAAAATATATATATTTTTTTCTTTTATTATTTTTTTTTGTAAGGGGCCCAGAGGTCCCCAGACGCCCGGAGGTCCCCAGGGCCCCGGATGGCAACCCCCCCCCTTTTTTTTTTTATAAAAAAAAAATTGTGTAAGGGGCCCAGAGGCCTGGAGGTCCTTGGGCCCCGGATGGTAACCCCCTTTTTCATGTATTTTTTATTAAAAAGAATAATTTTTTTTTTATTATTTTTTTTTGTAAGGGGCCCAGAGGTCCCCAGAGGCCCGGAGGTCCCCAGGGCCCCAGATGGCAACCCCCCCTTTTTTTGTTCTTTCTTTGTTCATCAGCACCCAACAATTCGCAGCGGCAGCACCCCCCCGCTTCTCAATTTGCGGCTGCCCCCCTTCTCAATTCGCGGCGGCAGCAACCCCCCCCGGTTCTCTACTCCAGGGGGCCCCATAATCCCTGCCCGTGGGAGTCATTCCATTTCCCGTCCCCCCTGCTGTCTCCTGGGAAACACACTGTTCCCAGGAGAGAGCGGGCACCAGTGACGGCGCGCCGCGCTACTCGCGCATGTGCAGTAGGGAACCGGGCAGTGAAGCCGCAAGGCTTCACTTCCTGGTTCCCTCACCGAGCATGGCGGCGGCAGCATCCGAGGATCTAACGATTGCTCAGCCTCATCTGCCGACATCGTGGGCACGCTGGACAGGTAAGTGTCCATTTTTTCAAAGTCAGCAGCTGCAGTATTGGTAGCTGCTGGCTTTTAAAAAAAAAATTCGGGTGGACCTCCGCTTTAACTAAATGAATGAGACCACACATGACTTGGAGTACAAATGGCCATAGCAGCCTTTTTATTAACAAAAAACAACTTATCGGCCTGTTGGTCTTATGACGGCACCCAGAATTCCAACACTGCGGGACCTTTTACCGTACCAGGCCTCCAGCCGTGACACACCCGCTCGGAGACAATCCACACCCGCAGTGCAACCATTACCGTATTCCAGTACCTGGAGTACACCAGAGGGGCACATACCACCGATGAGCCCCCCGCACTTCCATCTCAACCGTATTTTCTTCCACCATCAAAAGACCAACCACCGCCACCCAATCAGCTGCCATGACGTCCTTTGCTCATATTGCACCTGCAAAGAGGTGGGAGGGAAACTGCCTTCTTGTCACCTGTCCCTTCTCTGCTGTCCAGGAGACCCCAGCTATCCCTTAACTAACTACCACCAACCCCTCCTCATCCTGTTGCTCCAACCAATCCCCCTCTCCCCCATTCTCCACCTACAATCCTTAACCCCATAGTTGCTTCCACTTCTCACACTGTCATGCCGGTGACTTGTCGTTCTGGTTCCCCTATCTATATGGTTCCAAGCTCAACTGTGCAGGTGCAGCCGAACAGCTGTTGAAGCTCGGAGATTTCCGTCGGCTTGGCTTGCGCCTGCGCAGTAAAGAGGGAACCAGAGCGATAGGAGGAACCATAGTCTCGGCAACTGTGGACGCGCTCGCCCCCGATGCTTCATTACGCACGCCGCTTTCCTCTTCATACAGCAAGGGGCGGCTCAGATGTCATATTGTGCAGTGCGATTTGTTTGTTTGTACACGACGCTCTATCCAGTCCCTTACTGTATAGAGCGTTGTGGATAAACAAACAAATCGCACTGCTCATTATTACATCTCAGCCGCCCCTTGCTGTATGAAGAGGAAAGCGGCGTGTGTAATGAAGCCATACCTCCCAACTGGCACGGATTGTGCGGGTTTTACCCGCAGAGGCTCCTCCTTCCCGCACTCCCGCGAGACTATCATGTTTCCCGCACAGCAGGAAACATGAAGAGAAGAAGAGCAGCAGCAGCAGCAGGTAAGACCCCCCCGCGATCGGCGCACTAGTATGCCCCCCCCCCCCGATCGGCGGCCCCCCGCCACGCCCCAACCCCCCCTTAAAAATTTTTTTTTTTTGCAAGTCCGGCGGCAACCATCACCCCCCGCTCAACAACTTCTGTGGCAATTCCCGTTTTTTTTTGCCAATGTCCCGCACCCCCCCCCCCCCCCCACCGCTCAACAACTCTGGTTGGCAGGGGAGAGGGGTACAAAGTTGGGAGGTATGATGAAGCATCAGGAGCGAGGGCGTCCTATCAATATGCTTCCCCCCCTTGACTGCGCAGGTGCTGCCGAACAGCTGTTTAAGCTCGGAGATTTCCGTCGCCTCGGATTGCGCCTGCGCAGTCAAGCTTGGAACCATACAGATAGGCGGAACATGCTTGGCAGATCACCGGCCCTGCGCTATCTTTCATTTTATTTTCTCTCGCTCCGGGCCTTACTTTACACTGAAATTTTTGGTAAAGATCAGAAGGTTTGAGGCACATTTTGCTATCTCGGTCAAATGCATTGCAGTATTATTCTTTCAAATGCTGTCTTTAAAGGAGAAGCCAAGCCTGAGCTTTTTAGGATGGGCTTCTCCTCTGGGTCACAGGAGTGCAATTCGTTTTGCACTCCTGTGACCCGTTTTTAGCGGAGAGCGGTCTGAATCCGCTCTACGCTGACGCCACTGCCATCAGTCGGGGCAGCGCGTCATCGCGACTTAGAAAGGTTAGGGTTAGGGTGTTAGGGTTAGGGGTTAGGGTTAGGGTGTTAGGGTGAGGGTGAGGGTTAGGGTTAGGGTTTTCCCTTTAAGAATAAGGCTAGGACTCAGGCTCTTGAACAGGGACCCCCCAGAGGTCAAAGGTCAGAGGGTGGGTCCCCAGAAGTCAAAGGTCACTGGGCGTGGCTGACCCACCCCCACCAAAGTGTACCGCGACTTAGAAAGTCGGGATCCGCCAGCTGCCCTGATTGATGGCAGTCTCGGGAGCTGTCATGTATCTGGAATAAGACTGGACAATGAGTATATTTTTCAGAAATGATTTCATTACCGATGATGGAGGGTGGTGATAGGTAGAGCCCACATCCATTTTTAGTCTGTAATCCTTAGTATTTGACAGTCTGTGGTCTCAATTTTCAAATAAATAATTTAGGACCTAGTAGGATAGTTTTTGGCATTTCGGTAGTTTCTCTGTGGTTAGTAACTGTACCGTAACAACTTACACCAATAACCTTAATTCAAAGTACTAAATGCTCCATAATCAAATTTAAAAGTACCCAGTGCTACCCAACATGTTTTGCTATAAAAATGGCTTCTTCAAGAGATAATGTTCATTGTGTACTGTGCAAATTAAAGAATAACTTCAGGTATGGATATGTTTACATTGTTACATTGATCAGGGCCGGGACGAGGGGTGGGCAGGAGGGACGGCCGCCCTGGGCGCAGTGGGGATTTGAGAGGTTGTGCTAGGAGGGGTGATTTGAAGGGGGTGGAATTTGTACTAGGAGGGTGGATTGGGGGAAGGAAGGGGGATTTGGGGGAAGGATTAGTGCTAGGAGTGTGGATTTGGGATGGGGAGGGGGGAATTTGTATGGGGGGGTAGGATTTATGCTCAGTGTGGAAATTTAAAGGAGTAGAGGATTTGTATTAGGAGGGGAGATTTGGGAAGGGAGAGGATTTGAGATGGGAGAGGATATTTGTACTGGAAGAGGGGGAATTTTTGTTTGAGAATTTTGGCTTGCAAAGGGAATTCATACTTAGGGGGTTAGTGCGAAGATTAGTGTTTTTTGGGGGGGAGGGGAGGGATATTTGCTGACACATAATGGTCTTGCATTTGGGGGGAGTGGGGCACCATTTGGTATTTTTGCCCTGGGCACTAGATGACCTTGTCCCGGCACTGACATTCATCCAGCTTGGAGCAATGTAACTATGTATACAGTATACCATACCCGTGGGAATTACTCTAGAAGCTGGAAATCACTGAAGTAGTCACTGCTACTACATCACTACTACACCAGTGGAGGCCCGTCCATTAGGGGTGCAGAGGCGCAGCCCCCCTATCCATACAGCCAGCCCCCCTAATCCTACATGCGGGGCGCCAGGCGCATGGATTCCAATTGGGTGCTTTTTTTTTTTGTTAAGCACGTGATTAGAGCCTGAGGCTCTAATAGGCTTAAAAAAAGGGTGGGCTCGGGGTGCAGAGCACTGTGCCATGAGCCCACCCAGTTGTGTGACAATATCAAATTATTATTCGCTATTGTCATACTGATTCTCCTCCCAGCCAATCAGGAAGCGGGTCCTGAGACCCGTCATCTGATTGACTGAAAGGACAGGCGATCCTATTGGCCACCTAGGAGGAGGAGGGAGGAGACACATGGCTGCCGTGAGGAGACGCACAAGAAGCCGCCGCCTGTTGCCCGGAGGGAAGTGCTGATGGGGTAAGTGCGGGGCCGACCGACCAACGGGGGAGGGGGGGGGGCGATTGACCCGACCGACCCACAGTGGAATGACCCAACCTGACCGACCGACCGGGGGTGGGGGTGGCTGTGGGTGCATTGTTTGCTTCCCCCTCTACAAAAAAAAAACAACCAGCCGCCACTGTACTACAGTGGTCTCTACTAGCTTCTGAGTGCTGTGCGTAGAGGCTGCCCTGCTGCATTGTGGACACAGGAGGTTGGCTGCTGGGCACGAGTACCATTCAGAGAAGGCTTTGCATTTTCTCAATCTCTGACGAGGTGGGGATTGAGATGTCACCACCCCCACCTCTTCACCTTCTCCAGTCATAGGACACTTTGCAATAATTGAGAAAATGCAAAACCTTCTGTGGGTGGCACCCAAGCCGAGCAGCCAACCCCCTGTGTTCAAGGAGCAGGGCATCCATTCACTACGGAAACTGGTGGAGAATGCACTGGAGTAGCTTTCAGAGCCGTGTCGGAATAAACTTTGTGGAGGCCCCTGGGCAGTCGAAACTTTGAGACGCTCGCGCAGGTTTCTAGAGGGTTTTTTCGCATTTGGGCGCTCTAGTGGGATAACATTGAACTAAGTAGTGTGCACATTGACAGCTAGATAGAGATGACCAGCAGAGAAGGGCAACCAAACTGATAAGAGGCATGGAGGAGCTCAGCTATGAGGAAAGATTAGAGGAACTGAATTATTGAGAAGAGGAGAATAAGGGGGGATATGATCAACATGTACAAATATAAAAGGGGTCCATATAGTGAACTTGGTGTTGAGTTATTCACTTTACGGTCATCACAGAGGACAAGGGGACACTCTTTACGTCTAGAGCAGTGATTCTCAACCACGGTTCCTCCAGAGGTTGCTAGGGGTTCCTTTAGCATTGGGTAATTTCTGCCTCTCAGATAAGTTCCCACTGACACCAGTGATCTTTTTAGCTCTCTGTAAGGGGGTCATTCTTCCCATTGACCATCACACTAATGTATCATGGGTTGTAGATTTCTAATTTTTAGCAGGGGGTTCCCTGAGCCCGGAGAACTATTTCAAGGGTTCCTCTGTGTTGAAAAGGTTGAGAAAGGCTGGTCTAGAGGAAAAGAGATTTCACCTCCAAATACGGAAAGGTTTCTTCACAATAAAGCCGTGTACACACGATCGGTTTTACCGATGAAAACAGTCCGATGGACTTTTTTCATCGGACCAACCGATCGTGTATGGGCCCCATCGGTCTTTTTTATATCGGTGAGAAAAAATAGAACATGTTTTAAATTTATCCGATGGTTAAAAAACCGATAGCAAATTCTGATCGTCTGTGTGGAACTCCATCGGACAAAAAACCCACGCATGCTCAGAATCAAGTCGACGCATGCTCAGAAGCATTGAACTTAATTTTTCTCGGCTTGTCGGAGTGTTTTACGTCACAGCGTTTTGGACGGTCAGATTTTTGACTGATGGTGTGTAGGCAAGACTGATGGAAGACAGCTTCATTGGATTACCGATGGAAAAATCCATCGGATTAGAATCCATAGGATATCAGATCGTGTGTACGAGGCTTTAGAGCTGTGAAAATGTGGAATAGACTCCCTGCAGAGGTGGTTCTGGCCAGCTCAGTAGATTGCTTTGAGAAGGGCCTGGATTTTTTCTTAAATGTACATAATATAACTGGGTACTGACATTTATAGGTAAAGTTGATCCGGGGAAAATCCGATTGCCTCTCGGGGGATCAGGAAGGAATTTTTTTCCTGCTGTAGCAAATTGGATCATGCTCTGGTGGGGTTTTTCGCCTTTCTCTGGATCAACTGTGGGTATAGAATTGGGTATATGGGATTGTATGATATTATTATTTTATTTTTATTTTTTATGGTTGAACTGGATGGACTTGTGTCTTTTTTCAACCTGACTATCTATGTAACTATATACTGTACATTACACGTATGTAGGTTGCACCAATTTTTTTTTACAAACTGACAGCTGAAAGAAGATGATCTTTTAAGAGACAAACTGTAATGTAAACCTGATGTCTATGGATTTTAAGTTTTTAATGGTCACAGTATTTTCTCTATAGTCTTTAACCCCTTCATGCCAACTGTACGCAAATATGTGGCTCCACTGGACTGGGCTTTTTGCCATGGGGGCCGCAAATTTGCGTATCTTTGGGAGCGCACCGCACAGAGACCGTTCTAACGATTGGGACCCGGAACTGCCGATTCCCGGTCACCTGATTGCTGTGATAGCCTCTGATTGGCTATCACAGTGATCAGTCACTGTGAAGCCCGCCCCCGTCAGTCTCTGTGAATGGATGAGAGAGATACATTGTATAACTCTCTGTCCTTGCAGACATAAAAAAAAAAATTTTGCACAGTATTTTTTTTTTTAAATTAGTATGAGTGTCGGTGTGTTTTAGGTGGGATTAGAAAAAGGCTAAATGTACACTATTTTTTTCTGGGCTGTACTACGGGTACAAACAACAAATAATATACACATATGTGGTATCGCTGCGATTGTCAGGAGCAGGAGGATTTATTTGGGGTTGTTCTTTGGTGGTAGATTATGGTAGTAGCAAGAAATACACAGTTACATTTAAAATTTAAAATATTTTTTTTTTTTACTATTTTGGACCAGTTTTCCTTTGATGATAATAATAATAATAATAAAAAAAAAAAAAAAATCAGGAGATATCCATTACCATTTACCACCAAATGAAAACCCAATTTCACGCGATATAATCCACCTGGATGCACAAAGTAGTGGTGATGATATGTACGGTTTTACTAACACATGTTAAAATTGCAAAATATGGCTTAGGCATTTCGATTTGTTTTACACTTAGGCGCGAAGGTGTTAATATAATGTTTTAATTTATTTTAGTTGATTATTTTTTCTATCTTTTGTAAACAATTTAAAGCGGAGGTCCCGCGAAAAAAAAATATTGAAAGCCAGCAGCTACAAATACCGCAGCTGCTGACTTTTAATAAATGGACACTTACCTGTCCAGGGTGCCCGCCATGACGGCAGCCGAAGCTTCTGTTTCCCAGAAGACAGCGGGGGGTGGGGGGGTGAGTGGAGTGACTCCCGTGGGAAGCTAGTGCAGATCACTGGAGTAGCAGAGTCTACTAGAGTAGGGTGACCAGATATCCCCAGTTTCAGGGGACAGTCCCCAGATTGAGGACACTGTCCCCGGACCAAGTCTGTCCCCGGTTTTGTCCCCGAATTGGATTTGAACAGGGGCTGGGGCAATTTCAAAGACAGTCAGTGCAGAATTAAAAAAAAAAAAATCTGAATTGCACACCCCCGCTCTGTCGCTCCTACTAGCTTAGGGGGGTGTATTTTTTTCCATTATCTGTGCCCCTTTCTGATGATGATGTGCTGGTCGGAGCGGAGGGAATATTTCTTCAGTTTCGGGCGCATGCCCAATCAGCTCCGCTCGCATGTTCTTCTGCCGTGGCTCAAGTCCCGGTCCAGCCACCTGCCTGCTTATCTCCTTGCCTTCCCTGGCGGAGTGATCTTCCTCCGCTCCCCACCCAGTAGTAGCCGGGGCCCGGAAAGTAAGACTTGACAGGCTGTGAAGTGGGCGGCGGGCAGAAAGTCGCTGATTGCCGCCTTTACTAGTAAAATAAAAAAAATATGTCCCCGGATTTCAATTTAAAAATCTGGTCACCTTATACTAGAGTGATATCCAACTTATAGAATGACATGGGGAACTTGCAAAAAGCAAGGCTTTGCTGAACCCGCCATACAAGGTACCCCCCCCCCCTAGTTTTGCAAAGCTTGTGGCCTGGTATAGTAAGGAAATTTAAAAATAAAGTATTGTTTCTTTCATTTTCAACCGTTATCTGACTCTGGGAAATCCAGGGGATCCCTAGGTGACATCATCATTGACCTTTTATGGTCAATGATGACGACTTTAGCGTTTGCACGAAAAGGAACAGACAGCAGCCCAATTCAACTACAAAACAATTTTTGTGAAAAAAAAGCACCTGTGGGTTTCACCAATCATTTTTTCCATATTAATTCTTTGTGTTCCACATAACTGGGGGTGTGATGGGGGGAGGTTGACTTTTGTCTTTTCATAGTTTGTGCTGAAAGGTGTCTCTCTTGGAAAATGTAAAGGTGTTCCCCCTGATAACGGCTGCTTTCATCTGGTGCAGCAAACCTGCCATAGCCACCAAGGAAGTGCAGTGCGGTGAGCTGGGTCGGCTCGTTCGAACAAGCCCCTAACTCAGAAAACCAAAAACATGCGATACCTAGAATGTGTCCTCCTGGCATGCGTGACTGTCGCACTCATTGGTCAGACATCCTGTTGTAGGTGTTAGATCGGGCCCTCTGCTTTTCTGAATGATAACCACTGAGCATCCTCTCCTGACATAGAACATAGTATATGAGACAGGCACATGTGAACAATTACTTTTCATGAAGCCAAAAATGTGGGTCTGTTAAGAAATAAAAAAAAAAAAGACAGTCCGCCAAGTTTACAAGTAGCAAAATTTGCAGCAGATCATTACCTGCTTCCGCTCTGTAGACACTGATGTATTTCTTAATAATTTTCTAAATCAGTGCTGGAAGGTTCTGTGTTTCTCTATAATCATATGACCATCCCAGTGTTATAATTATACATTTGGCCTAGTTTACTAAAGCAAAAGGTGCAGCTGTTTGCTTGTGCACAAAAAAAAAAAAAAAAATTTGCTCACACATTTGCACCTGATTTAAGAAAATCTTTGACACAATATAAAGCGAAGTCAAGTTCCTCTAGCAACACCATTTGCAGATGGACATGTAACCATGCAAAGTGGGCTGTGTGTACTAGTGATGAGCCGAACATGCATATTTTGTGATTGAGTAGGGGTATGTACTATGTACCTCTTACTCGTTCACAGTTTGTTGGGACGGTATCATGGGCCCCCTTATTGTTAAAGAGGGCTTCCAGATTCCAATAAGCCCCCGCCCATAGGCCCCCACAACCACCAGACCAGGGTGTGGGAATGAGACCCTGTCCTCTTTAACCTGGGGACAATGTGTTTTGCCAGGGGGGTCCTCTCTCCTACATGTTGAGGGCATATTGCCTGATATGGTTCAGGAGGGGAATTGCCAGTCAGCTAAGTGAATAGGACTAGTGACATCATTGATTGTTAAGGAGTTGAAAGTACTTACAGTCTCTAGTGACTCCTGTGTCTCCAGAGACCCCAGCATCTCCAGTGACCCCAGTGCTCCTGAGTCTCCAGTGTCTCCAATGTGTTCCTGTGTCTCCCGTGACTCTTGTGTCTCCAAAGACACCAGCATCTCCAGTGACCCCAGTGCTCCTGTGTCTCCAGTGACTCTTGTGTCTCCAAAGACACCAGCATCTCCAGTGACTCCAGTGCTCCTGAGTCTCCAGTGACTCTTGTGCCTCCAAAGTGTTCCTGTGTCTCCAGTGACTCTTGTGTCTCCAAAGTGTTCCTGTGTCTCCAGTGACTCTTGTGTCTCCAAAGACACCAGCATCTCCAGTGACCACAGTTCTCCTGTGTCTCCAGAGACTCTTGTGTCTCCAAAGACACCAGCATCTCCAGTGACCCCAGTGCTCCTGAGTCTCCAATGACTCTTGTGTCTCCAATGTGTTCCTGTGTCTCCCGTGACTCTTGTGTCTCCAAAGACACCAGCATCTCCAGTGACCCCAGTTCTCCTGTGTCTCCAGAGACTCTTGTGTCTCCAAAGACACCAGCATCTCCAGTGACCCCAGTGCTCCTGAGTCTCCAGTGACTCTTGTGTCTCCAATGTGTTCCTGTGTCTCCCGTGACTCTTGTGTCTCCAAAGACACCAGCATCTCCAGTGACCCCAGTGCTCCTGAGTCTCCAGTCACTCTTGTGTCTCCAATGTGTTCCTGTGTCTCCCGTGACTCTTGTGTATCCAAAGACACCAGCATCTCCAGTGACTCCAGTGCTCCTGAGTCTCCAGTGACTCTTGTGCCTCCAAAGTGTTCCTGTGTCTCCTGTGACTCTTGTGTCTCCAAAGTGTTCCTGTGTCTCCCGTGACTCTTGTGTCTCCAAAGACACTAGCACCTCCAGTGACCCCAGTGCTCCTGTGTCTCCAGTGACTCTTGTGTCTCCAAATACACCAGCATCTCCAGTGACCCCAGTGCTCCTGTGTCTCCAGTGACTCTTGTGTCTCCAAAGACACCAGCATCTCCAGTGACTCCAGTGCCCCTGAGTCTCCAGTGACTCTTGTGCCTCCAAAGTTTTCCTGTGTCTCCCGTGACTCTTGTGTCTCAAAAGACACCAGCATCTCCAGTGACCCCAGTGCTCCTGAGTCTCCAGTCACTCTTGTGTCTCCAATGTGTTCCTGTGTCTCCCGTGACTCTTGTGTCTCCAAAGACACCAGCATCTCCAGTGACCCCAGTGCTCCTGTGTCTCCAGTGACTCTTGTGTCTCCAAAGACACCAGCATCTCCAGCGACTCCAGTGCTCCTGAGTCTCCAATGACTCTTGTGTCTCCAATGTGTTCCTGTGTCTCCCGTGACTCTTGGGTCTCCAAAGACACCAGCATCTCCAGTGACCCCAGTGCTCCTGAGTCTCCAGTCACTCTTGTGTCTCCAATGTGTTCCTGTGTCTCCCGTGACTCTTGTGTCTCCAAAGACACTAGCATCTCCAGTGACCCCAGTGCTCCTGTGTCTCCAGTGACTCTTGTGTCTCCAAAGACACCAGCATCTCCAGTGACCCCAGTGCTCCTGTGTCTCCAGTGACTCTTGTGTCTCCAAAGACACCAACATCTCCAGTGACTCCAGTGCCCCTGAGTCTCCAGTGACTCTTGTGCCTCCAAAGTTTTCCTGTGTCTCCCGTGACTCTTGTGTCTCCAAAGACACCAGCATCTCCAGTGACCCCAGTTCTCCTGTGTCTCCAGAGACTCTTGTGTCTCCAAAGACACCAGCATCTCCAGTGACCCCAGTGCTCCTGAGTCTCCAGTGACTCTTGTGTCTCCAATGTGTTCCTGTGTCTCCCGTGACTCTTGTGTCTCCAAAGACACCAGCATCTCCAGTGACCCCAGTGCTCCTGAGTCTCCAGTCACTCTTGTGTCTCCAATGTGTTCCTGTGTCTCCCGTGACTCTTGTGTCTCCAAAGACACTAGCATCTCCAGTGACTCCAGTGCTCCTGAGTCTCCAGTGACTCTTGTGCCTCCAAAGTGTTCCTGTGTCTCCTGTGACTCTTGTGTCTCCAAAGTGTTCCTGTGTCTCCCGTGACTCTTGTGTCTCCAAAGACACTAGCATCTCCAGTGACCCCAGTGCTCCTGTGTCTCCAGTGACTCTTGTGTCTCCAAATACTCCAGCATCTCCAGTGACCCCAGTGCTCCTGTGTCTCCAGTGACTCTTGTGTCTCCAAAGACACCAGCATCTCCAGTGACTCCAGTGCCCCTGAGTCTCCAGTGACTCTTGTGCCTCCAAAGTTTTCCTGTGTCTCCCGTGACTCTTGTGTCTCCAAAGACACCAGCATCTCCAGTGACCCCAGTGCTCCTGTGTCTCCAGTGACTCTTGTGTCTCCAAAGACATCAGCATCTCCAGCGACTCCAGTGCTCCTGAGTCTCCCTTGACTCTTGTGTCTCCAAAGACACCAGCATCTCCAGTGACTCTTGTGTCTCCAAAGTGTTCTCCTGTGTCTTCAGTGACTCTTGCATCTCCAAAGACCCCAGCATCACCACTGACCCCAGTGCTCCTGTGCCTCTAGTTACCCCAGCAACTCCAGTGACCCCAGTGCTCCTGTGTCTCCAGTAAATCCTGTGTCTCCAGTCACCCCAGCCTCAATAGTGACCCCAGTTCTCCTGTGTCTCTATTCACCCCAGCATCTCCAGTCACCCCAGTGCTCCTGTGTCTCCAGTGACTCCTGTATTTCCAGAGACCCCAGCATCTCCAGTGACTCCTGTGTCTCTGGTCATCCCAACATCTCCAGTGATCCCAGTGCTTCTGTGTCTCCAGTGACTCCTGTGTCTCTGGTCACCGCAACATCTCCAGTGACCCCAGTACTCCTGTGTCTCCAGTGACTCCTGTGTCTCTGGTCACCCCAACATCTCCAGTGATCCCAGTGTTCCTATGTCTCTAGTCACCCCAGCATCTCCAGTGATTTCACTGCTTCTGTGTCTCCAGTGATTGCTGTGTCCCCGGTCACCCCAGCATCTGTAGTAACCTCTGTGTCACCCAGTGATCCCAGAACATCCTAAATTCCCTTGTGTCCTCTCAGCTGTGACTCCACAGTCCATCCAGTCTCATACGGTGACCCCAGAGCATCCTGTGACTCCCTTGTGCCCTGGGTGCATTTGAATACAGCCTCAGGTATGCTTCTCTATTTTGTGTAATAACTCTCTCCTAGTGGAGAAACCTTCTCCCCCAAACCCCCACAACCACTAGGCCAAGGTTGTGGGAATGAAGCCCTTGTCCTCATCAACACAGGGACAGTGTGCTTTTCCAGGGAGTGTTTTCCCCATGTTGAGGGCTAGTGATGAGCCGAACACCCCCGGGTTCGGTTCGCACCAGAACCCGCGAACGGACCGAAAGTTCGTACGAACATTAGAACCCTATTAAATACAATGGATGCGAACGTTCGAATTCTAAAGTGCTAATTATAACAACTATTATGCATGTTATTGTCCTAAAAAAGGTTTGGGAACCCGGGTTCTGCACCAGGGGACATGTATCAATGCAAAAAGAAGTTTTAAAAACGGTCGTTTTTCGGGAGCAGTCATTTTAATGATGCATAAAGTGAAAAAAAAAAAGTCAAATATTCCTTTAAATATCGTACCTGGGGGGTGTCTAAAGTATGCCTGTGAAGTGCCACGTGTTTCCCGTGTTTAGAACTGTCCCTGCACAAAATGACACTTCTAAAGGAAAAAAAAGCCATTTAAAACTGCTTGCGGCTTTAATGTAATGTCTTGTTCCGGTAATATGGATGAAAATCTTTAAGAAAAATGGCATAGCTACCCCATGACCCCCCCCCCCTACCCCAGCCCATTACCAGCCCCTTTGGGTCTTGTATGGATATTAAGGGGAACCCCGCACATAAAATAAAAAAGGCCCTATATACGCCCCTGTAAAACAGGGGCTGAAAAATTGGGCCTTAGCCACTGGTGGCGGCACCCATAAACAAAAATGATCTTCCAAGCTATCATCATCAATCGTATCATTGAGGACTCGGAGGAGGAGGATAGCCAGTCAACATAACAGCACAGGCACTCAGCATCAGCATCAGTCTTGAAGGGATGTGACATGTTAAAATCAATTAGTCTGTTATATCAGCATCAGGTGTGTGGTAGCTGGTGGTGATCCAAGACTGGTTCATCTTGATGAAAGTCAGTCGATCAACCGAGTCGGTGGACAGGCGCACCCTGTGATCCGTGACATATCCTCCAGCAGCACTGAATGTGCGTTCCGAAAGAACGCTGGATGCAGGACAGGCCAGTAGCTCAATTGCATACTGTGCAAGCTCTGGCCAGTGATCCATCCTCAAGACCCAGTAAGCCAGAGGATTTTCGGTGGGGAAGGTGTCCAAGTCTGACCTTGCCCCTAGATATTCCTGCACCATGTTTATCAGACGCTGGCGATGGTTGCTGGAACCGATCATACTTTGGGGCTGCGGACTAAAGAATTGTCTGAACGCATCGGTCAGACGGCCACCTTCCCCACCGCTCCTTCTTTGACTGGCCGAAGCCTCAGCAACTCGTTGTCCAGGACCAGGAGTTTGTAACCTCCCAGTCTCTGGGAACGCGTTGCACAGACCTTTCTGCAAGGCCTCCCGGAGTTGTCTCATCCTCTGCTCCCTCTGCGACGGTAACATAAGGTCCGCAACCTTACCCTTGTACCGTGGATCAAGGAGAGTGGCCAGCCAGTAATGGTCCCTCTCCTTGATCCGAAGAATACGAGGATCCTTCCGCAGACTTTGCAGGATCAGGGAGGCCATGCAGCGTAGGTTTGCTGAGGCATTCGCTCCGGAGTCCTCTGGGTCACTAAGGACGACATGATCCGCAGCCACCTCCTCCCAGCCACGTACAAGTCCACTGGTTTCTTGGGACTGTAAATCATCCCTAAAAGACTGCTGCTGATGATGCTGAGTGCCAGCCTCCACCTCCATGCTGACACAATCCTCCTCCTCCTCCTCCTCCTCCTCCTCTTCCTGTGCGATGGGTGGGACAGAAGGAACACTGTCTGGGTAAAGGGGGCCTTGAGAGGCAAGGAAGTCCTCCTCTTCCTGCCTCTGTTCTGCCTCAAGTGCCCTGTCCATTATTCCACGCAGCGTGTGCTCCAACAGGTGGACAAGAGGCACAGTGTCACTGATGCATGCACTGTCACTGCTCACCATCCTCGTGGCCTCCTCAAATGGTGCCAGGACAGTGCATGCATCCCTGATCATGCCCCACTGGCGTGGAGAAAAAAAAACAAGCTCCCCTGACCCTGTCCTGGTGCCGTAGTCGCACAGGTACTCATTGATGGCCCTCTGCTGCGTGTGCAGCCGCTGCAGCATGGCCAACGTTGAGTTCCACCTGGTGGGCATGTCACATATAAGGCGGTTCTTGGGCAGGTTCAACTCCTTTTGCAGCTCAGCCAGGCGAGCACTGGCATTATAAGATCTGCAGAAATGCACACAGACTTTCCTGGCCTGCCTCAGGACATCCTGTAAGCCCGGGTACCTGCCCAAGAACCGCTGCACCACCAGGTTAAGGACGTGAGCCACACAGGGCACATGGGTCAGTTGTCCCTGTCGGAGGGCGGAGAGGAGGTTGGTGCCATTGTCACAAACCACCATTCCTGGCTTAAGCTGGCGTGGCGTCAACCACCTCTCGGCCTGGCCCTGCAGAGCAGACAGGACCTCTGCCCCAGTGTGGCTTCTGTCCCCCAAACACACCAGCGCAAGCACGGCATGGCATCTTTTTGCCTGCGTACTTGCGTAGCCCCTTGAACGGCTACGGAGCACCGCTGGTTCAGAGGACAAACCACAGGAAGAGGCCATGGAGGAAGAAGAAGAGGAGGGGGTGGAGGAGAGAGGTGTGTCACAACCAGTAGTAGCATTTTGGAGGCGTGGCGGTGGAACAACCTCCAACACTACTGCACCTTGTCCTGCATCCTTCCCAGCTGCCAAAAGAGTGACCCAATGGGCCGTGAAAGAAAGGTAACGTCCCTGTCCATGCCTGCTGGACCATGAGTCAGCGGTAATATGCACCTTACCGCTGACCGCCCTGTCCAGCGAGGCCAAGACATTGCCTTCCACATGCCGGTAGAGAGCCGGAATAGCCTTCCGTGAGAAAAAGTGGCGTTTGGGAACCTGCCACTGAGGAACCGCACATTGCACAAACTCACGGAAGGGGGCCGAGTCTACCAACTGAAAAGGCAGCAGTTGAAGCGCTAGCAATTTAGCCAAGCTAGCATTCAACCGCTGGGCATGTGGATGGCTGGGAGTGAACTTCTTTCAACGGTCCAGCAGCTGGGGCAGGGAAATTTGCCTGCTAGAATCGGACGTCGGTGTACTGCTAGCAGAGTGGCCGCAAGTACTTGGCTGTGACACACCTAATTCTACACCTTCATTCCTCTCAGTGCATGTTTCAGAGAGGACTGAAGTTATAGTGGGGTTGGAGATCCCAGCTGATGCGGTGCAAGGAGAGGTGCGCTTTGTTCTTTGGTGTGGGTCTTTGAGGTAGGCTTGCCAACGAGCTGCATGGCAGGTCAACATATGTCTGGTCAGGCATGTGGTACCCAAGCGGCTGATGTTTTGGCCACGCGATATACGCTTGAGACATATGTTGCAAACAGCAGCTGTGCGATCTGATGCACTAGCCTCAAAAAAGGCCCACACCAAAGAACTTTTTGAATGACGGGCAGAGGCAGCGCCCTGCACAGGCGGAGCTCTGCGGTGTGATTCCGTCGGTGTACTGCCCTTACGCTGGCCATCAAAGGGCATCCTGCCTCGTTGGAGATGTGCCTCCTCCTCATCCTCCTCCTCCTCCTCTCTCCTATTAGGCACCCACGTGGAGTCAGTGACCTCATCATCCCCTCCCTCCTCATCACTGGAGCCAATCTGGCAGTATGCTGCAGCTGCTGGAACATGACTGCCAGATTGGTGTCCTTCTTGAGCATCCCCTCTGTCTGCTCTCACGCTACTGCCTTCCTGTAGCTGGGTTTCATCATCAGACCCTTCGAAACGCTGGGCATCCTCCTGGAGCATGTACCCAACACTGTGCTCAAACAGTTCGGGGGACTCCTCAGGAGGAGGACATGGTGGGTCTAGGGAAGGAGTGACTGATGATGAGTCTGACATTGATACCAGGGAAGAGGACGCTTTGGCAGCTGCTTTGCCAGTACCCTGAGCCTGGGTGAGAGAGGATGAGGAGGAGGAGGAGGGCTTGGTCATCCACTCTACCAAGTCTTCGGCATGATGTGGCTCAACATGTCCAGCTGCCGAAAAGAAGGACAAGCATGTCCCATGGCCATGTGCTGATGACAATGCACCGCGTCCACGACCAGCACTGTTGCCCCCAGACACAGAGCCTGCTTGCCCTCTTTTATTGCCTCCTGACTGTCTGCCTCTCCTTGTTTGCCTTCCAGACATTCTAATAGATGGCCTGCAGGGAGATGGGAAAAAAGCAATAAGGGCTACCTTCAGGTGTCCTTCTCTGTCCCTTTACTTAAGGATTTCTAAATATGGTTGAGGATGATTGCTTTCGCACAGAATAGCACAACGACAATTTCCCTGACTGTCCAAAAAACAAGGATTTCAAAGATGGTTGATGAGGAATGCTTTAGCACACTATAGCACAAGGAGAATTTCCCTCACTGTCCTTCCCTGTCCCTAGAAACAAGGATTATCACAGTGAAAGAAACTGACACTCTTCCTACCTATAGTTTTCTGTCCCTAGAAAAAATGTTTTTTTAAAGCTGATTGATGATCAATGCTTTAGCACACTATAGCACAAGTAGAATTTCCCTCACTGTCCTTCCCTGTCCCTAGAAACAAGGATTATCACAGTGAAAGAAACTGACACTCTTCCTACCTATAGTTTTCTGTCCCTAGAAAAAATGTTTTTTTAAAGCTGATTGATGATCAATGCTTTAGCACACTATAGCACAAGTAGAATTTCCCTCACTGTCCTTCCCTGTCCCTAGAAACAAGGATTATCACAGTCAAAGAAACTGACACTCTTCCTACCTATAGTTTTCTGTCCCTAGAAAAAATGTTTTTTTAAAGCTGATTGATGATCAATGCTTTAGCACACTATAGCACAAGGAGAATTTCCCTCACTGTCCTTCCCTGTCCCTAGAAACAAGGATTATCACAGTGAAAGAAACTGACACTCTTCCTACCTATAGTTTTCTGTCCCTAGAAAAAATGTTTTTTTAAAGCTGATTGATGATCAATGCTTTAGCACACTATAGCACAAGGAGAATTTCCCTCACTGTCCTTCCCTGTCCCTAGAAACAAGGATTATCACAGTGAAAGAAACTGACACTCTTCCTACCTATAGTTTTCTGTCCCTAGAAAAAATGTTTTTTAAAGCTGATTGATGATCAATGCTTTAGCACACTATAGCACAAGGAGAATTTCCCTCACTGTCCTTCCCTGTCCCTAGAAACAAGGATTATCACAGTGAAAGAAACTGACACTCTTCCTACCTATAGTTTTCTGTCCCTAGAAAAAATGTTTTTTTAAAGCTGATTGATGATCAATGCTTTAGCACACTATAGCACAAGGAGAATTTCCCTCACTGTCCTTCCCTGTCCCTAGAAACAAGGATTATCACAGTGAAAGAAACTGACACTCTTCCTACCTATAGTTTTCTGTCCCTAGAAAAAATGTTTTTTTAAAGCTGATTGATGATCAATGCTTTAGCACACTATAGCACAAGTAGAATTTCCCTCACTGTCCTTCCCTGTCCCTAGAAACAAGGATTATCACAGTGAAAGAAACTGACACTCTTCCTACCTATAGTTTTCTGTCCCTAGAAAAAATGTTTTTTTAAAGCTGATTGATGATCAATGCTTTAGCACACTATAGCACAAGTAGAATTTCCCTCACTGTCCTTCCCTGTCCCTAGAAACAAGGATTATCACAGTGAAAGAAACTGACACTCTTCCTACCTATAGTTTTCTGTCCCTAGAAAAAATGTTTTTTTAAAGCTGATTGATGATCAATGCTTTAGCACACTATAGCACAAGGAGAATTTCCCTCACTGTCCTTCCCTGTCCCTAGAAACAAGGATTAGCACAGTAAAACACACTGACACTCTCCCTACCTATCCTTCTCTTTCCCTAAACTAAAGGAATCCAGGTTAAGCAAGAAAAAAATAAATGTCACTGTCCCTGCCTATGCTTCTCTTTCCCTGCTCCGGAACACACTACACTAGGCCGCCGTGCTGGCGGCCTTTTATAGTGTGGGGCGTGTACTAAACACCCTCAGCAATAATTGGCCACAGGCATCCTGCCTGTGGCCAATCATTGCTCTCCTCGCTGCCGGCGCTGTGATTGGCCAAGCATGCGGGGTCACAGTGCATGCTTGGCCAATCACAGCGCCTGGATGACACTGCGATGGCGTAGTGCATTGTGGGCCGTTCGCGTCACTCGAATTAGGCGCGAACGGCCCAAATCGTTCGATCTTCGTCGAACGATCGAACAGCCGATGTTCGAGTCGAACGTAAGTTCGACTCGAACACCGAGCTCATCCCTATTGAGGGCATGTGGCCTGGTATGCCTTATGTAGCGGGCCTCACTCTCCCTCTCCGCTTCTATCGCCTGGTTGGCTGGTGTGGTCTAGGGGTACCTGGGAGAGGAGAGTGCAGAAACACTACGCCAAGCTCTCACCTCGTATGTGTAGGAGGGTTGAGCAAAGTCACTTGAATTACCTCTGGGTCTGTTCACTGCATACAAAGCTTCCCCTTGTTCCGAGGAGATGTTTCTGCCAGTAATAGAGCCCCACACCAATTAAAAGTCCAACACTCTTTTATTTCTCCATTGCAGTGTGAACATAATAGTTGAACTTTCAGTAACAGACAGACAGGGGTGTGGATACGAGTAGGCCCAGGCACAAATTAACTCTCCTATTTCTTTGCAAGCGAATAGGCCTGGCGCACGGTCTCTGCCACCGACCGTGAGATTGGTCGCTGCCACCGACCGGGTGAACTGTTGAGGCCCCTGCCACAGGCCTAATAGCAGGTCTCTGCCACTGACCTGAGTTGACTAGTTGGAGCGCTGCCACCGGTCATAGAACATGAACCACCTTCCTCTCTGAACTTGGCCAGTGTTCGGGAAAGATATCCCTCCGGGCGGTCTCCAGAGTTTCACCCGGCACTGGCAATATGCTGCACCAGATCTTGGGATGAGTCCCTCCTCCGGTCCCTTACGCCTCTGGATTCGGGTGCCCAACTCCCGGGGCATCCTAGGATGATCCCTCCCTTGCGGGACCCAGCGGAAGGTACTGGGCCCCAGGCCTCCGGCTGAGTAACTCACCCCAGACTGAAGGTATCTGGGATGGAACACGAACTCCAAGTGTCCAGGCCTAGGCCGCCTGGACACCGACCGCGGACAGCATCCCTCAGGCTGAAGGTGCCTGGGACTCGAACCTCGTGGCGAAGATGTCCGGCCCCTTTATACCCTCTCCCAGAAAGCACAGCGGGTTCCCCGCCCCGCCGTACAACTGCTGCGAGAGATCACAAAGGGTACGGCACTGTAGTGATGTTTCAACCCCAGCCCAAAGTGACAGCGCCACCTGCTGGGCCGCTGGGAACTGGACATCACTGATGTCTTCACCAGATTTAAACACTCTGAAAAGTACATACCCGCTACACTTAGAAAGTGGCTTCCCAGCAATTTAAGCAAATGAGACCTGTGAAATCACTGATTGTTAAGGACTTTATGGTATCCACACCAGCCAGTGCCCTTAACAATCATTGACAGCGGGAAACTGTCATGTCCAATAGTGGAAGTAATAGCACTATTATACATTGCTTTCAGCTCTTGGCAAATGGGTAAATGTTTAGGTATTCGTCCTAGCACCCAAACAGCCAAGGTTTGGTCCGACCTTGTGTTCAGACTGAGCCTCAATCTCATTCCCTAGTGTGCCCACATCTTTGCTCACTGAAATTCCAGAATGCATGAAAAGTAGGCAACACAATGGCTAAGTGGTTAGCACTTCTGCCTAGCAGCACTAGGGTCATTGGTTTCAATCCCAACCATGATACTACCTGCCTGGAGAGCATGTTCTCCCTGTGCCTGTGTGGGCTTCCTCCAGGTACTCTTGTTCCCTCCCACACACCAAAGACATGCTGGTAGGTTAATTGGATCCTGTCTAAACTGACTCTAGTATGTGTATGTATGAATTTGAGTTAGGGACCTTGGATTGTAAGCTCCTTCAGGGCAGGGACTGATGTGAATGTACAGTGCCTTGAAAAAGTATTCATACCGCTTGAAATTTTCCACATTTTGCCGTGTTACAACCAAAAACGTAAATGTATTTTATTGGGATTTTATGTGATAGACCAACACAAAGTGTCACATAATTGTGAAGTGGAAGGAAATTGATAAATGGTTTTCAATTTTTTTTACAAATAATTATGTGTAAAGTGTGGGGGGTACATTTGTATGGCGCCCCCCGGAGTCAATACTTTGTAGAACCGCCTTTCACTGCAATTACAGCTGCAAGTCTTTTTGGGGGTGTCTCTACCAGCTTTGCACATCTAGAGAGGGACATTTTTGCCCATTCTTCTTTGCAAAATATCTCAAGCTCTGTCAGATTGGATGGAGAGCATCTGTGATCAGCAATTTTCAAGTCTTGTCACAGATTCTCAATGTGATTTAGGTCTGGACTGTGACTGGGCCATTCTAACACATGAATATGCTTTGTTCTAAACCATTCCATTGTAGCTCTGGCTGTATGTTTCGGGTTGTTGTCCTGCTGGATGGTGAACCTCCATCCCAGTCTCAAGTCTTTTGTAGACTCTAACAGGTTTTCTTCTAAGATTGCCCTGCATTTGGCTCCATCCATCTTCCCATCAACTCTGACCAGCTTCCCTGTCCCTGCTGAAGAAAAGCATCCCCACCACATGATGCTGCCACCACCATGTTTCACGGTGGGAATGGTGTGTTCAGAGTGATGTGCAGTGTTAGTTTTTCTCCACACATAGCGTTTTGCTTTTAGGCTAAAAAGTTAAATTTTGGTCTCATCTGACCAGAGCACCTTCTTGCTGTGTCCCCCACATGGCTTCTCACAAACTGCAAATGGGATTTCTTTTGGCTTTCTTTCACCAATGTCTTTCTTCTTGTCACTCTTCCATAAAGGGCAGATTTGTGGAGAAGCACGACTAATGCCCCATACACACGATCATTTTTCATGCCGTTAAAAATGCCATTTTAAAAAATGGCCATTAAAAATGATCGTGTGTATGCTCCAGAGCATTTTTAACGACGTGAAAAACGGCCATTAAAAATTTCGAACATGCTCTCTTTTTTCACGTTGTTTTTCATGTCGTTTTTTTTAACGACGTGAAAAACGATAGTGTGTATGCTTTAACGACGTGAAAAAAAACGCGCATGCTCAGAATCAAGTATGAGACGGGAGCGCTCGTTCTGGTAAAACTAGCGTTCGTAATGGAGATAGCACATTCGTCACGCTGTAACGGACTGAAGAGCACGAGGCTGAAAAGCGCGAATCGTTGCTCAACAAACTTTACTAACATGAAGGGTGGCGCCATTCGAGCGGAACTTCCCCTTTATAGTGCCGTCGTACGTGTTGTACGTCACCGCGCTTTGCTTGATCGTTTTTTAAAATGATCGTGTGTGCGCAAGACAGGCTTGAGAGGAAACATGAAAAAAAACGACGTGAAAATCGGCAAGAAAAAAAATGGCAAGAAAAACGATCGTGTGTACGGGGCATAATAGTTGTCCTGTGGACAGATTCTCCCACCTGAGCTGTAGATCTCTGCAGCTCCTCCAGAGTTACCATGGGGCCTCTTGGTTGCTTCTCTGATGAATGCTTTCCTTGCCCGGCCGGTCAGTTTAGGTGGACCGCCATGTCTTGGTAGGTTTGCAGTTGTGCCATACTCTTTCCATTTTCAGATGATGGATTGAACAGAGCTCTGTGAGATATTTTTTTATAACCTAACCCTGCTTTAAACTTCTCCACAACTTTATACCTGACCTGTCTGGTGTGTTCCTTGGCCTTCATGATGCTGTTTGTTCACTGAGGTTCTCTAACAAACCTCTGAGGGCTTCACAGAACAGCTGTATTTATACTGAGACTAAATTACACACAGGAGGACTCTATTTACTAATTGGGTGACTTCTGAAAGCAATTTGTTCCACTGGATTTTAATTAGGGGTATCAAAGTAAAGAGGGCTGAATACAAATGACCCCCCCCCCCACACACACACACACACACACTTTTCACATATTTATTTGTAAAAAAAATTGAAAACCATTTATCATTCTCCTTCCACTTCACAATTATGTGCCACTTTGTGTTGGTCTATCACATAAAATCCCAATAAAATACATTTACGCTTTTGGTTGTAACATGACAAAATGTGGAAAATTTTAAGGGGTATGAATACTTTTTCAAGGCACTGTATATGTAAAGCGCTGCGTAAATTAATGGCGCTATATAAGTACCTGAAATAAATAAATAAGTAATGGGAAAACAAGGAAAAGAATGTTCCTGAGGGGGATTGGTGACCTTTGATTGATAATGACAAGACAGCTGTCATACCATGTTAAGCAGGAGTATTCTACACTGTATACCAAATGAATTACAACATAAAAGACCGTAAAATTGTGAAGACAGGTGACTAAAAACATTCTTTTTTTTATTTTTAATAAAATGATTTTTATATAAAAAAAAATCAATTTACAACAAAACTCAGAACATACAAAACATTCCCACCAAACAACAAAAAAACACCCCCCAAAAAAATGAAAAAGATTCTAAAGAATACATTTTCTAAAATTGTTTTAATTTTTTAGAAAAAGACACGACATATGTCCATTCTACACAGACCGCCTTGTTCAGCTCAGACTACATGAAATATAACACCCCCCAAAAACGTATACTAGAATTCGAAGATGCATTTTAATGCCAACACAGATTCAGTGAGGAATTTATTAAGTGTTCTTGCAGAGCAAGACCACTTACTGTTATTTCACATATATATTATTCTTATTATAGCCAAATTTACCACCCTAACTCCTCCCACAGCTTTTACATTACATAGACAGTAATATACCGAAACGTGCAGAAAATTTTTTTGGGGAAAAAAAAAATGTAAAAAAAAAAAAAAAAAATGTAAAAAAAAAAAATATTAAAAAAAAAATTATTAAAAAAAAAAAAAAGAAACATTTAAAAAAAATAATAATAATTTTTGAAAAAAAATAATAAAATGATTTTTTTTAAAAAGAAGAAACATAAAAAAAAAAAATTCTTTAAAAATTTTTTTTTTTTTAAATGTTCAGCTCTTTCAGCTATTGATGGGACGTCTTCAACTTTTTTTCTACTATTTATACTTTTTAAAATATTAACCTTTTTAAAACTTTTCACAGTTACTTCAGCCACTCCAACCACACAACAGTTACTCAAGCCACTCCACCCAGTTATTCCGCCCACTCCAGTTGTAGGCTACTTGTGGAAGCAAGAACACTTCACACAATTTCCCCAGAAATTTTAGCTTTTCTAGTTAGCAAAACTTTACTAATACTTGGATGGGCCTCCTTTGCTTTCGAAACAGCCTCAATTCTTCGTGGCACAGAGTCCACATTCCACAGACGTTCCTTTAAGATTCTGGTCCAAGTTGACATGATTGCATCACCCAATTTACGCAGATTTGTCAGCTGCACATTCATGCTGTGAATCTCCCATTCTGCCAACTCTCCCATTTTTAATTCATGGAATTAAGACTGGTAACTGGTGTACCATCTGTGTGCCTCTGCAGAAATCAAGATTCATCAGACCAGGTCACATTTTTCTTGTGCCCACTGCTTCCTCAGTGTTCTGTTCTTGGCTGAGAGGAGTGGAGCCTGACGTGGTCTTCCCCTGTTGTATACCATATTTTTTAACTTTGAAGTGTTGTGTATTTTTAGATGCTTTTATGTTCCTATCCTAACAGTTGTGAAGAGTAGTTCTCTGAGTTATTGTGGCCTACCTTTCACACTCACCTGTTTCCCGATCCAGTGCCGTGTTTTCTCTCCTGTGCCTGGCCGCTGTCTTCTGTGTCTATCTGGCGCTTCAGCCATTCAAACTTTAGATGCTTCCTTAAAGGGCTAGGGGATGCATTGCTTGGCATACAGGCCACACCACGCCTAGCTTTCCTCCTGTGTCTCTGGCATCTGACTAGGCTTTCTGGGTACCCGTGCTTCTAGTGTCTCACCCTTGTGCACTCCAGTATTCCCTGTATCCCCAGAGACCGTGACCCTTGTGCCTTTCAAGTCCCTTGCACATTAGTGCCCCCTGCGACCCGCAACATGTCTGTGCATTCAGAGACCTTTGCACTCCTGTTGTGCCTCCAGAAACCCATGAATCTTTGCATGTCCATGTCTTGTGTGACCTCTGCACTCCTGTACTTCCAGTGACCCTTGCTTTCTGGTGCCTCCAGAGACTCTGTACCTCCTGTGTACCACAGTTACCCCTTTGCTGTCTTCAGTGACTCTTGTGTCTCCTGTGATCACAGCATCTTCAATGAACCCAAAATGAATCTGACTTTAGTGGCTCCTGTGTCACCAATGACCCCATTGTTCTTTAGTCTCCAGTTATTCCTGTGTCTCCAGTGACCCCAATGTCTCCAGTGACCCCAGCACTCCTGAGCCACCAGTTCCTCCTGTATCCACAGTTACCTCAGTGCTCCTGAATCTCCAGTAACTCCTGCTTCCTCGGTGATCCGTTCATCTCTAGCAACCGTAGCACTCCTGAGTCTCCAGTAACGCGTATGTCCTCCGTGATCCCAGCATCTCCAGTGACCTCAGTGCTCCTGAGTTTCCAGTGGCCCCTGTGTCTCCAGTGACCTCAGCATCCCCAATGACCCCAGTGCTTCTGTGTCTCCAGTGATTCCTGAAACCTTTGTAACTCCAGAGTCTCCAGTGACCCCAGCGCCCCTGAGTCTCCAGTTACTCTCAGTGACCCCAGCATCTCCAGGGACTCCAGTGCACCTGAGTCTCCAGTTACTCCCACGTACTCAGGAATCCTGCGTCCACAGTGGCCCAGTGTCTCCAGCAGTAGTGGCTGGTGCTCCATTTTTTTTGGGGGGGGGCGCAAACAAACCACACCCGTTCAGTCCATCAGTCAAAGCCTCCCCCGTCGCTCGCCGGATTGGCAAAACGTCCCCCACCCCCCCAGTAGCTCACCCATCTGCCCACCAGCCCCGCACTTACCCCATCTAGGTCATTCAGCAGCTTCCCCCTTGCGTCTCCTCCTTGGCGGCTTCCCCCTCCATCTCCTCCTTGGTGGCCAATGCGGTCGCTTTTCCTCCCAGGTCTTAAGACCCGCTTCCTGATTGGCCGGGAGGAGAAGCAGGAATACAATAGCGAATATTAATTCGCTATTGTCACACAACTGGGTAGGTTCAGGGCGCTGTACACACGGGCGGGAATCCCGTCGGAAAAAAAAAACGTTTGTTTTCTCGACGGGATTCCTGGCAAGCTTGTCTTGCCAAGCCCTGTGTACTGACGGCCATTCAAAAGAACCGCTGTTCTTTTGAATGGCAAGAACGCGGTGACGTCAACGACTTCGACGAGCCGGCGCTCGTCACATTCGATGCTGTCGCCGCCATCTTGCTGCACCCCACACTAACCTTGTATGCTATCGCGCATGTGTCAAAGTCTTATTGAGCATGCGCGGGTTTACCTTGGACAGGTGGGCATACAGACGACCGGTTTTCTCGGCAGGAAACACTCTGCCAAGAATCCCAACGAGAAAAATAGAGAGCAGGTTCTCAATTTTTTTCGTCGAGATTCCCGGCAGTTTTCCCGACGAGAAACCATACACACGACCGGTTTTCTCTGCAAAAAGCTCTCCCAGCAGTTTTCTTGCCGAGAAAACCGGTCATGTGTACGAGGCTTCAGGCTCTAATCATGTGCTTCAAAACCTCCCCCCTATGAAACACATGGGCCCGGCACCCTGCATGTAGTTTAGGGGCCGGGCGCATTGGATTAGGGTGGCGGCGCCCCTGTGCCCTAAATGTAGCCACCGCCACTGGTCTCCATTGACTCTTGTGTCTCCAGTGACCCCAGTGTTCCTGTGTCTCCAGACGCCCCAGCGCCTCCGGTGACTCCTGCATTCCTGTACAATCCCAGAACATCTTGAATCACCCAGTATCCTCTCAGACTAAGCATCTATTCTCAATCAGTGACGCAAAACATCTGGTGACTCCATTGCGCTCTGGGTGCAACCATGACACCTGTGGGTAAGAGAAGCTTTACAGCATCCTGTCGATAGCATGTACATGTTATAGGCGGAACAGCCTCTTGTTGGCACTTCTTTCGCCAGCCGTCTGTCTCTCAGAGCAATGCATGCAGATTTGCGCTGCAAAGATTCCCATCCTTTAAAGAGGTACGGATGTTCAAGAGTTAAGTTAAGTGCACGTGTGGAGCCCGCACAGGGTGCACGGCGTGGCCCACTCCGCTACTTGGAAATAATAGTGGAAGACAATGGACAAATGGATGGGGACATTGGCTCAGAATGTCCTTCTTAAAAGCAGATTATGGAGAAGGTGTACATTGTGACGGGGACCTGAGAGTTAACTGGAGAACAGCTGCAGTGCACGTGTACATGGTGTACATTCATCTCTAAGAGTAGAAGCCTGCCTTAAGGTCGATTATTCCCCCATAGCAGCCTTAGCCTTGTCCCAGGGCATTGATGAAGACGACACAAAGCAAAGGTGCCCCATGTGTAGTAAAGTGACCCTGTATAAGGTGCCTAGCGTAGCCCAGAAGAACCCACCCTGGGGTAGGCCTCTCATGTGACCCTTGCTTGGCGCCCAATGAGGAGGGGAACATAGAGGACATGACAACCACCCACAAAGCCCTCTATCCCTGCCCTACAACAAAACAGTTGCCCTCACAGGGGTTTCCCCCATCGTTTTAAATGCAAAGAAAAATTATATCTAGCTTCTTGGCTTACTCTCGCAGGGCCTCTGCTCAGACTGGTTCTTTGGTCTGGTCTCTCAGACCATCTCTCATCACAACTATGCTCACATGCAACTCTCCACCTCTGTAGGCAGGTTCCTACAAGAGGAATGTATTGTTACAGCAAGTGAACTTAGGCTGCCCAGGCCAGGGAAAAGTTAAGTGTTTGCTACCGGTTTCCTGGGGTTTTTGGGTCCTGTCTTCTTCCCGGCTGATATATATACTATATATATTGTGAGGGAGTTAGCTCGGCAGCGGGTGTGTGTGACCCCCGGGATGGGCTCCCCACACAAAAACAGGCCCAGCAAACGGAGGTTGTGGTTTTCAAAATCAAAAAGGTGCGGTTTATTTTCTATTTACAGTGACAAAACACAGCAAAGCAAAAGAAACATAAATAAAATAAATCCTGGTCAACTTGACCTCTGACTAAACATACAGGTTTCCTAACTAACAACTGGGATCAGCCTAGTGCTGTCCTAGTCCCTAAGTCCCTGGTTTTAAATGTCCAAGCAAATAGCCACACAGGCTTTGTCTCACCGCACAGGGGTTCACTCTCCCTAGACAGTCCACACAGGTCTGGTTCCAGGCATGAGCTAACACCTAATGAATCTGGGAGTTCTTATAGAGGCCTAAATGAGCTGACAAGCTTCAGCTGGTCTCATCAACTCCCTGTCTGCACGACGCCCCACACTCTCCCTAGAGGTATGAGTCATCCATGAGCCCACTAGCCTCAGCTGGGCTTATACAACTCTCCACCTAGTTGTATAAGTCGGCGTAAAGCCTGAATCTGGGCGAAATATATCTACCCCCCTGGATGCAACCAGGTGACTTTACCTTCCTGCTGTCACATACCCCCCCCCTCTTGTTTTAACCTCGGGGTTGGAACACCAGCAATCAGGCATTCATGTACTCGAGACAAAGCATCCACATTCCCCATTTGAACGCCAGGGCAATGCTTTACTGTGAAGTTGAATTCCTGGAGGGCCAGGAACCACCTATTCACTCTTCTATTTGTTTCCTTGTTTTGAGCCATCCACTTTAACGGAGCGTGATCCGTAACCATGTCAAAGTGCCTACCTAGCAGGTAGTACCGAAGGGAATCTAGAGCCCACTTCACCGCTAAACACTCCTTTTCAACGGTGGCGTAATTTACCTCATGGGACTTCAACTTCCTGCTGAGGTAAATGACTGGGTGCTCTTCCCCGTTCCAGACCTGGGACAATACTGCTCCTAACCCCACATCTGACGCATCACTTTGTACGACAAAGTCTTTAGAGAAGTCGGGTGAGTACAACACTGGCTGGCTACATAAGGCTTGTTTCAAGAATTGGAATGCTGCCTCAGCCTCGGGGGTCCATTTAATCATGACTGACCCTTTCCCCTTCGTCAGGTTGGTTAGGGGCACAGCCTTAGAAGCAAAGTGGGGAATGAATCGCCGATAATACCCAGCGATTCCCAGAAAGGCTCGTACCTGCTTCTTGCTGTTGGGACGTGGCCAACTCTGGATGGCCTCGACTTTGTTGAGTTGGGGTTTTATTACTCCCCTCCCAATGGTGTACCCAAGATATTTGGCCTCCTCCTGCCCAATGGTACACTTCTTGGGGTTAGCCGTAAACCCCGCTTCCCGAACAGAGTCCAGGACTGCTTGCACTTTTGGCAGATGTGAGGCCCAATCTGTGCTATGGACAATTACGTCATCCAGGTAAGCCGCAGCATACTTCCGATGGGGCCTCAGCATCTGGTCCATTTTCCGCTGGAATGTGGCCGGCGCATTCTGTAACCCGAACGGCATTCTTTTATATTGGAACGCCCCGTCTGGGGTTACAAATGCGGTTTTCTCTTTGGCCGACTTGGCCAGGGGGATTTGCCAATACCCTTTTGTGAGGTCAAGAGTCGTCATGTATCGGGCTGTTCCCAGCCGGTCGATCAACTCATCTATACGTGGCATGGGGTAGGTGTCAAATTTTGTAACTTTGTTCAACTGACGAAAATCGTTACAAAATTGCCAGCTCCCATCCGGTTTAGGCACCAACACAATGGGACTAGACCAATCACTTTGGGACTCCTCTATCACCCCTAAGTTCAGCATTTTCTGTACTTCCTCCCGTATTGCCTCCCGTCGGGCCTCTGGGATCCGATAGGGTTTTAACTTCACCCTTTCACCGGGCGGGGTAATGATGTCATGCTCTACCCCAGATGTTTGTCCCGGCAGCTCAGAGAATACCTCCTTGTTGCGAAGCACAAACTCCTTAACCTCCTGTTGTTGGGGTTGTGACAAGGTGGCTGCTATTCCAACCTCAGGAATCACGCAACCAGTTTGAGCTGGTGACCAAGTGTCTGCGACTAGGGACTCTCTATCCCTCCAGGCTTTCAACAGATTAACGTGATAGATCTGTTCGGGCTTTCGCCTTCCTGGTTGTCTGACCTTGTAATTCACTTCGCTCACTTTTTCCATTATCTCATAGGGGCCTTGCCATTTGGCAAGGAATTTACTTTCAACCGTAGGGACAAGTACCAGTATCCTATCCCCCGGGGAAAAGGTACGGGTCTTGGCTCCACGGTTGTACACTCTCTGCTGTGCTAACTGCGCTTGGGCCAAATGTTCCTTCACGATGGGCATTACCTGTGCAATTCGGTCTTGCATCAGGGCGACATGCTCAATCACACTCCTGTGGGGAGAACTCTCACTTTCCCAAGTTTCCTTGGCAATATCCAACAGCCCTCTTGGGTATCTCCCATACAGTAACTCAAAGGGGGAGAATCCCGTAGAGGATTGGGGCACCTCCCTAATAGCAAACATCAGATAAGGAAGTAGACAGTCCCAATCCTTTCCATCTCTATCCACCACTTTCTTCAACATTTGTTTTAGGGTTTTGTTGAATTTTTCAACCAGCCCATCGGTTTGGGGGTGATACACAGATGTACGTAATTGCGTCACTTTGAACAATTTACACAGCTCCTTCATAACCCGGGACATAAAGGGTGTACCTTGGTCCGTAAGCAGTTCTTTACAAATACCCACCCGGCTAAACACAAGAGATAGCTCTTTGGCTATGGTTTTGGCCGAGGTATTTCGGAGAGGGATCGCTTCTGGATAACGGGTGGCATAGTCCATTATAACTAATATGTACTGGTGCCCCCTAGCGGACTTGATTATAGGCCCTACCAAATCCATGGCGATCCTCTCAAACGGGACCTCAATGATGGGTAGAGGGACCAGCGGGCTACGGAAATGTGGCATCGGGGCCGACCTCTGACACACAGGGCAGGAGGAACAATAATTTTCTATGTCCTTCATCACTCCCGGCCAATAGAATCTCTGTAATACCCTCTCTCGGGTTTTCTCTGTCCCCAGATGACCTCCAAGAATGTGCCCATGGGCCAACTCCAACACCAACTTCCTGTAAGGTTTGGGCACCACAAGCTGCTCAACAGTTTCTTCTGCCCTTTTTGCCACCCGATACAGTAGGTCCTTCTCTACGCTGAAGTATGGGTAAGTGCAGGTATTATCTGGGTTCACTAACTCGCCATCTATTTTCACTACGTTTTCCCGTGCCTTTATTAGGGCGGGGTCTTTCAACTGTTCTGTGGCAAAGTTTTCCCTGTGAACCTCAAGATCAGAAAACTCCACAGACGGTAGGTTTTCGTCTGAGGAGGTGGGCTCCTCTCCAGTTTCTTGAGTCACCCCTGCCAATACTGATAAGGGAAATTCCGGAGAGTCCTCACCACTCTCAGGGGAGTTCTGGCTATCACATTCCTGGTACATAGGGGCACCAGTGGGGGGCTCAGGATCATCCCACAGTTCCCAGAACTTCGGAAAATCCCTTCCCACAATGGCATCATGCGGTAACTGAGATACTAAGCCCACTGGATGAGAGAGGGTACCTTTGGGGGTCTCGAAACACACTGTAGTCACTGGATACTCTCGGGTGTCCCCATGCACACAAATAACAGCTACCTTGCTATTCCCAAAGACCTCTGTTTTAACTAACTCAGCCTTTATCAGGGTCACAAGGCTACCTGAATCCAGCAATACCACAACATTTCTACCATTAACACACATTTTGCATAAATGTTTCTCAGTTCCTCGAATGGCAGTGCATGCGACTGTCGCACACAGCGACTGACGTCTGCCCGTCAGAAAGTCACACTGCATGGGTTCCTCCACAACCGGGCAATTGGCTGCAATATGTCCCGCTTGCCGGCAGCGGTAGCAAACGATCCTTCTTGCCGCCTCTTGAGCCGCTGATTTCCCAGGCTGTTCTCGCCAAACTTGGGGTAGAGCTCCCACCCTCTCACTCTCTCCACCCTCACCCCTTGGAATCCTCTTATCCGCCCCTGGGGATGGTCTGGTCTTAGGGTGGAAAGTCCGAGTGTCTCTGGAAGAGGCCGTCAGGTTCTCTGTAGCCAAGTATTTCTCCACACGATCCACAAGACCATCGGCCGTCTCTGGGTCTCCATGGCTTACCCACTTTTGGATGGCAGTAGGAAGAGCTCTCAAAAACCGATCCATTACAACACGTTCCACAATCTTTGGTGCGGACAAAGTCTCTGGCTGTAGCCACTTTCTGCTCAGGTGAATGAGATCATACATTTGAGACCTGGGGGGTTTTCCAAGCTGGAAAGTCCAGTTATGCACACGCTGAGCCCGGACAGCCTGGGTGACACCCAGCCTTGCCAAAATTTCAGCTTTTAGCATCACATAGTCTTTTGCTTGGTTAGGCTCTAGGTCATAGTAAGCTTTCTGCGATTCACCAGTTAACAGAGGAGCCACCAGTCCAGCCCACTGCTCCTCAGGCCACTTTTCTCTTTCAGCGGTCCTTTCAAATGTGGTCAAAAATACCTCTGGATCATCCTCTCCAGTCATTTTTGTCAATAAACGACTCACCCCAAAGGACGCGGTATTAGTGGGACGGCTTTCCTCACTGGTCTGCGGACGTTGCTGCATTACTGCTTCCATTTGTTGTAGTCTCTGCTCTTGCTTCTGTAACAGGTCTATGAAGCGGGCCTCAGATTGCTGCTGGGCTTGTTGCTGAGCTGCAAGGCTCTGTTGATGAGCTTGCTGCTGGGCTGCAAGGCTCCTTTGCAAACCTGCATTTGTCTGCTGTTGATTGGCATTTGCTAGAGCCAGCTGTTTCAGTATCTCCTCCATGCTGGCTTAAAAAAAAACTGCCACTGGTTCTCCACCAACTGTGAGGGAGTTAGCTCGGCAGCGGGTGTGTGTGACCCCCGGGATGGGCTCCCCACACAAAAACAGGCCCAGCAAACGGAGGTTGTGGTTTTCAAAATCAAAAAGGTGCGGTTTATTTTCTATTTACAGTGACAAAACACAGCAAAGCAAAAGAAACATAAATAAAATAAATCCTGGTCAACTTGACCTCTGACTAAACATACAGGTTTCCTAACTAACAACTGGGATCAGCCTAGTGCTGTCCTAGTCCCTAAGTCCCTGGTTTTAAATGTCCAAGCAAATAGCCACACAGGCTTTGTCTCACCGCACAGGGGTTCACTCTCCCTAGACAGTCCACACAGGTCTGGTTCCAGGCATGAGCTAACACCTAATGAATCTGGGAGTTCTTATAGAGGCCTAAATGAGCTGACAAGCTTCAGCTGGTCTCATCAACTCCCTGTCTGCACGACGCCCCACACTCTCCCTAGAGGTATGAGTCATCCATGAGCCCACTAGCCTCAGCTGGGCTTATACAACTCTCCACCTAGTTGTATAAGTCGGCGTAAAGCCTGAATCTGGGCGAAATATATCTACCCCCCTGGATGCAACCAGGTGACTTTACCTTCCTGCTGTCACAATATATATATATATTTATATATATATATATATATATATATGTAGCGGGTACTTGAATTTAAGGGAGGCATCTGGGTGGTAGTGTAACCCAGATGCACAGGTTGCTAGTGTATCCGAGACCCATTTCTGGTTCTTGGAGGACTCTGGTGGTGTGAGGTTCCTTGTGGCCCACAGGTGGCGCTGTTGCCCTGGGCCGGGGCTGAACTCACACCGCAAGAATGTACCTTTTTGTCCTCCCCTGGAGCTGGTACAGCGGGGCGGGGAACCCGCTGTGACGCAAAGGGAGAGGGGATAAAAGGGGCGGACGCCCTTATCACAGGGTTCAGAGTTCAGAGTTGGAGGACGCGGCTGCACCCAGGCACCTTCGGCCTGGGTGCTGGCATTCCGGTGTTCCAGGCCTAGATGCCCTTGATCCAGCCGGAGCGAGGATGGAGTCCATCCCAGGAACCTTTAGCCTGGGGTGAGGTACTATGGCGGATGCCTGGGGCTCAGTACCTTCGACTGAGTTCCGCGAGGGTGGAGGAATCCGAGGGGGCCCTAACTCCTTGGGTGCCCGTGTCTGAGTTTGTGAGGACTGGTGTGCGGAACTTCTCTGGAGAGTCCGGCGCAGCATTGCTGGTGACAGAGAGGCCTCCTGTTTCTCCCTTGGATGGATCTCCTTCCCCTGACAGGGGCCGTGCTAGCGAAGGTAATTCACGTTCTACCTCACATAGTCAGTGGCAGTGACTATTCGCCACTGGTGATACCACAGTGATTAGCATCAGAAGGAAAAGGATTGTGCCTCGATATATTCCCCATTATAACTCAGTAGAAGAAACTGTTTATTGTTTGGAAAGAAGAATAAAACTGTGTTGTACCTATTCACTGTGTGGAACTCTGGTTACTAGGAGCAAAGGAGTCAGGAACAAAGTACTGGACTTGACTCTAGGACACCTACACAGGGCCCAATTTTCTGGCCTTCACCTCTTAGCTATGGAGGACATGGGCCGTGGTGTATCTCATCTCTCCCTCCCAGGGACCCCTAGACAACAGCCGCATAACCGATAAAGTAAGAGGAGAGAGAGAGGTCGCTACATATATATATATATATATATATATATATTTGTCGTCAGAGTCTTCGAGTCCTCGAGTGTGACAGTGATAACCCTAATGCACCAAGGCCTGAGGTGTGCCTTGGCCTAGCTGGTCAGTATGCCTGAAAAGTGGGCATACCCTGAATGTAAGAATAAGAATAAGGAAAATAGAATGAGTATGCATGAATCTGGGGGAACGGGTGGGTGGGAGCCCAGAAATGACGGCAACCCAGACCCGACAGGGGAGGAGGCTTAAGTAGCCCTCTCAGTCTCCTCCCACAAATACAGGCTGGCCTGCGGCCAGCCTTACCACTTGTCGTCAGAGTCTTCGAGTCCTCGAGTGTGACAGTGATAACCCTAATGCACCAAGGCCTGAGGTGTGCCTTGGCCTAGCTGGTCAGTATGCCTGAAAAGTGGGCAAAAAGAGACAACTGTAGGTGAAGAAGGGAAGGTAACGAACAGAGAAGTAGCACGCACCCGGACGGCAACAGTATCTGAACCCGGTCCCGTGCAAGAATGGAATAAGCCTGATGTCCGGCACAATCCAAACATGAGAATGACCTGCTAGCAAATGAGAGGATACGTGGGGGAAAGGAAGCGAAGGCTGGCCCGAGGAGCCTCTGCAACCGATGGGCGAGTAGATCGTAATACTCCAACCGGACATCAAAGATGTGCCTCCGGCCTACCCATACTAGGTATGGGGAAGAGAGGGAGAGGGCAAAAATTGACAACTGGCAGGAGTTGTAGGACTAGATACCTGGAGGATGGGTTGCCGGAGTAGGCAGAAAAGGCCAAGCGCTACGGCAATGAGCATAGTCAAGCATGGGAGAAACATGCCAGACACAGAACACTGGTCCCACCTGACTCAATCGGATCGTGCCACCGCCTGTGACCTGACAAGCGACTGAATCCTGAACCTAGAAAGGAAGGTCAGACTCCATCCCGGGCAAGAAGTCTCATGGCATGATGCAGACATGCCTGGACAAAAGATCAGAGCCGCTAGCGGAACCCCAAACCCACCCCTGTGGCCGACAAGGGGCCGTGGCTCAGCACACACCCCGAGAAAGACTGTGAAACCCTAGGTGGTGACCAGGGCCTCAGCAACAGAACGACGATTTTAGTAAAATGAAGACTGCTTCCTACCCAAGGGTGAATCCAGTGATGAATGACATCCGCACCAATCAACTAGCCCTGGCAACGGGCAGGACTGATGGAAGCGAGTGCAAGCAATGTTTGATGAAGGCGAAGATGCCAGCGCAGCCCAACCTGAGAACACAAACCAGAGAAATGACAGACAACCAGACATGAGAACAACAACGAGCCTACCTAAGAAGAGAACATGCAGAAGTGACAAGACCACCGCGCGTACATGAACCTGATGACGGATGACCCCCCCCCACCTTGTGTGAGTGGCGAGTGAGCCCGAGTAACCTGTAGCGCAGAGACAGGCAATTAACTGAACACTCAGGGCAGGTGTACCCACGGACCGTGGTGGGTGATCGTATAGGAGTAAGAATGAACGTGCATCGTATGACGTATGGTATACGGGCGAGAAGATTGTGGTCAACAATCATTAAAAACGAAACCTCAGCCCGTATGGATCTGTAGACGTGACAGATCCGGAAATGTGTGCACTAACTAACCCAGGTACAAACATGGACGAAGACAACATGATACATAGAAACCAACAAAGAAGAGAACAGCTACCGGAGTATGCCGTGACTGGACCACAACACCCCTCTGGAACGCTAAGACTGAAACGTTGCAACGGAAATGCTGAGACTGAATGCTGAGGCGAAAATGCTACGACAGAAATCTAGGGGCAGAAATGCAAGGACAGAAATGCTGAAACGGAAACGTTTGAGGCAGAAATGTGAAGATGGAAACGCTGAGACTGCAACGCTGAGGCAGAAATGGAAAGACGGAAATCCTGGAGGCAGAACGCTAAGACAGGAATGCTGAGGCAGACAGAAATCCTGGGGCAGAAAACGCAGACAGGAACGCCGGGCAGAAAACGCTATGACAGGAACGCCGGGGCAGAAACGCTATGACAGGAACGCCGGGGCAGAGACGCTATGACAGAAAACGCCGGGGCAGAGACGCAATGACAGAAACGCCGGGGCAGAGACGCAATGACAGAAATACCGGGGCAGAAACGCAATGACAGAAATGCCGGGGCAGAAACGCAATGACAGAAATGCTGGGGCAGAAACGTAATGACAGAAATGCTGGGGCAGAAACGCAATGACAGAAATGCTGGGGCAGAAACGCAATGACAGAAATGCTGGGGCAGAAACGCAATGACAGAAATGCTGGGGCAGAAACGCAATGACAGAAATGCTGGGGCAGAAACGCAATGACAGAAACGCTGGGGCAGAAACGCAATGACAGAAACGCAATGACAGAAACGCAATGACAGAAACGCAATGACAGAAATGCTGGGGCAGAAACGCAATGACAGAAATGCTGGGGCAGAAATGCAATGACAGAAATGCTGGGGCAGAAATGCAATGACAGAAATGCTGGGGCAGAAATGCAATGACAGAAATGCTGGGGCAGAAATGCAATGACAGAAATGCTGGGGCAGAAACGAAATGACAGAAATGCAATGACAGAAATGCTGGGGCAGAAACGCAATGACAGAAACGCTGAGGCAGGAAATGCAATGACAGAAAACGCCGGGGCAGAAACGCAATGACAGAAATGCCAGGGCAGAAATGCCGGGGCAGAAACGCAATGACAGAAATGACGGGGCAGAAACGCAATGACAGAAATGACGGGGCAGAAACGCAATGACAGAAATGACGGGGCAGAAACGCAATGACAGAAATGACGGGGCAGAAACGCAATGACAGAAATGACGGGGCAGAAACGCAATGACAGAAATGCTGGGGCAGAAAACGCAATGACACCGCTGGGGGAGAACGCAATGACAGAAATGCTAGGGCAGAAACGCAATGACAGAAATGCCGGGGTAGAAACGCAAAGACAGAAATGCTGGGGTAGAAACGCAATGACAGAAATGCTGGGGTAGAAACGCAATGACAGAAATGCTGGGGTAGAAACGCAATGACAGAAATGCCGGGGTAGAAACGCAATGACAGAAATGCCGGGGTAGAAACGCAATGACAGAAATGCCGGGGTAGAAATGCAATGACAGAAATGCCGGACACCAAACGGATGGCCCCCCATCTCTTGACACCAGCATGGACAGCCTCCCATCCTTAGACAACAGCATGGACGCCCCCCCTCTCTATACCAGCATGGACAGTCCCCCCTCTGTACCAGCATGGACGGCCCCCCCCTCACAACACCAGCATGGACGCCCCCCCTCTCTCTACCATCATGGACGTCCCCCCCTCTCTATACCAGCATGGACGGCCCCCCTCTCTATGCCAGCATGGACGGCCCCCCCCTCTCAACATCAGCATGGACGACGCCCCCCTCCCATACTCCGAGCCCCGGGAAGGATTAAACAGCCGAGTGGGCGGCCTGACAAGATGCCAGCGTGAGTTTAGAGGAGTGAGTGGGTGGGTGGGCGCCCAAACAGACAGGGTGGAGGAGCGGGCGGCCCTGCAAAAGATGGCGGCGTGCGCTCGGAGGAGGGAGTGGGTGGAGGGCGGGCAGCCTGCATGAGTCCCAACGTGTGGAAGGACGGATGAGCGGGCGGGTGACCCCCCCCCTCTGAAGCCGGCATGAGCCCAACGAAAGATGACCCAGTGCGATCAGAGGAGTGGGAGGGAGGACGGACGGACCCCCCCCCCCCTCACTGTGCGAGCCCGGAGGAGTGGGAGGCAGGACGGAGTGGCCCTCCCCTGAGTCCGAGCCCGGAAGGAGGAGCAGGTAACAAGCGGGCGGCCCTGCACCCGAAGCTGGCGTGTGTCCGGCCGTAAGGACAGTGAAGAGCGGGCATGACACATGGCGAGGCCCCCCCCCCTCTGGCGGTCCCCCCTCTCTAGAATACCGGGGGGGGGGGATTGAGAAGACAACAGGCGGTCCCTCAGAAGATTGAGCAGCGAGGAGTGGTGGGGCCCCCTCCCCACCCGACCATGCGGGATTAGCCCAGCAAGGAAGGTGGATGGATGGATGGACAGACGCCGCCCCCCCCCCCCGGCGAGCGCACCGTGGGAAGCGGGTGGCACCCAGCCAGAGAGAGGCCAGATGAAGCCCTGCGGAAGTGGTGGGTGGAAGGAAGGATAGCAAGGAAGGTTGATGTGGAGACAGACGAGACCCCCCGGGGCTGGGAGAAGCGGACGGGCGGCCCCCATGGTGCAGGATGGAACATGGCCTGCAAGGGAGGGGGGGGGGGAGGGGGGCAGGCTGCCCCCACGAAGCTAAAGGAACCCAGGGGTAGAGGAACGATACCATGAAACGGCCGACCACCGTGCTGTAAGGAGGCCGGACATGATGTGCGTCGGCGGCGTCGCCCAGAAATGACGGCAACCCAGACCCGACAGGGGAGGAGGCTTAAGTAGCCCTCTCAGTCTCCTCCCACAAATACAGGCTGGCCTGCGGCCAGCCTTACCACATATATATATATATATATATATATATATATATATAGCGGCCTCCTCACCCCGACCTCTTTAGCTAGGGGTATGTCGAGCGACAGAGTGAGGTGCGCTACGGCCCATGTCCTCCCCATGCATGTGGGTGAGGTGAAGGCCAGTATTAATCTTTTCCTCGGGCCAAATGTGTGCTGGTTATGAGGGTCAGTCCTTCCGTGCCGGAATCTCCCTTTGTTCCCATCAACAGAGTCCATACACCCATCAAAGTCGAAACTCAGGTTTATTGCGTATCTCCACATACAGTCAAATGCAACGGCATGATACGATGGGGAAGCAGGTCGAGGCACTGTACAGGTTCCTAGTCCCTACACTCCCTGTGCTATGACCAGGGGTTGCAGGAGTCTTGATGGAAGCTCCTCCGCTGCGCTGAAGCCCATATCAGGGGAAGATGTCCTCCAAGGGAGTTACTGAAGGCCCATCCGTCACCGGGTTGACGCTACACCGGGTCTTCGGACGGGTGACCCCCCCCAGCCTCCTCACCTCAGATGCGGGTCCCCTCGCAAGGGGCGCCTTGGAGCAACTTCACCCTTGCGGGACCCAGTCGGAGTCACCGGGTCCCAGGCCTCCTTAATAGTACCTCACCCCAGGCTGAAGGTGCCCGGGATGGACTCCATCTTCGTTCCGACCAGGCCTTGGGCGCCTAGGCCGGAACCTTGAACCGCCCGCACCCAGGCCTAAGGTGCCTGGGTGCGTGAAGGGGTGACCCCCTCCCACAAGAACAACAGACAGGCGACGACCTCCTCGTGGCGCGGGCGTCTCCCCCTTTTATATCCTCCCATCGACACCACGGCGGGTTCCCCGCCCCAGCCGTACCATTGCCAGGAAGGAACCAAAAAAAGGGTAACACTGTGATAGCGATTCTACCTCGAGCCAGCAGGTACACTGACACCCACTGGTCAAAGAGAATATTACACCACCCAATCCTCCACGAATAAGAAAAGGGGTCTAATCCCTGACATAATTACACACCTGGGTCTCTCTACCCCCAGGTGTATCCCACTAACTTTGAAGACCCCGCTACACACTCCCCCTGGTGATTTGACGCTGGTCCCCAGCGTCAGGTGCACACCCATGTCTCCCAAGGAGGGGTGACATGAAGTGGGCCCCAGAGGCTATCCCTAATATTTTGGATACTGTATGTGCCAAGACCTGCTCAAAAAAAAAACCTATAAAACATTAAAACTTTTGTATAAAACATCTGTCATGTACACATATACATCCCGTCACTGTCTAAGAACCACCTCATACTCAGTAGTCTTGACCGACGAATCTCCTGCAGAAGGGAAACAAAAAAAAAAAACATCCTAACACTCTGTGTTAACTTGGCATGAGTGGGTCCGTCAGCCAAGAGACCCACTCACTCCAATAAGTAAGTAATGCATGTGTAACATTTTCAAACAACCGTTGCACAACACTGCCACCTGGTGACAGCGCTGCGGTAATGACACTTGGTTAGATCTTCATTCTTCCTGCTTTCCTACTCTAACTCTACCCCAAAAGTCTCTGCCTTTGGCACATGAAGAAAAGGGAGAAAAAAAAACAACAGCTCCCAAATCTCCAGTGAGTAAAAGAAAAGCCCAAATCAAAACAAAAGTAGGGCACAGTTCTAGGCGTCTGGGAATGTCTCTTCCAGAAAGTTTCAATAGGAGCTCACTTTTCCTATAAATAGAACCTTGGATCCGGCAGAAACAGGGGCTTCAGGTGCCCGTCAAACACTTCCACCGAATACTCGACATCCTCTCCATCTTTCCTGCAGATGAGCACCTTATCGGCATGAATATGGCGCCCAAGTCTCCAATCAGCTCTGCAGTCCTTGAACTTTTTAGACACAGGCGGCGAACATGACAGGTATCGCCTGGCATGGGGTACTTTAAGCTTTTCCCATACAAACTCGTCATACCACCTTGGTCGCAGGACCTCGACTTCATACAATAGGTCCCGAGGCAAGTAGGGGTACTCCCACCCATATTCACGGGCGACTCTCTGGGAGAAAAGTCTCTGCAACCTGGCTAGAGGCGGCATCACATCTCGCTCACCTTCTCCTGGCTGTACGATGGCCTCCGGGTGCCGAGGTACCTTTACCATCTCGGGTTTCTTTGTCTTTGGTGCCCGCAATGAAGCACGCTGCATCCCCACCATCAGAGCGGGTGATGTAGTTGAATGCGGAAAGTTGGTCGGAGGACTAGATTTCCTCGGGAACTCCGGGGCCTTCACCCGGAGCGTACTGTCTTCTATGGACATGGGGGAATCCTGCGGTTTACTCAGCATAGGTAGTGGGCGTCTGTCCCAGCCCTTCCGGTGAAACAGTTTGTCTATCTCTCCGTCATCCCCACAGTCTGACAATGACTCTAAGTCGGAGGTGTCATACATCTCAGCGGGAAGGTAGTCTCTAGTAGACGGAAGGCTACCCTCCCCTGCGGGCTCCACCGACTGGGGACCCCCGACACCTCCAACCAACACCACAGTCCCAGCCCCTGGCTCACCTGGACCTTCTGAAGAACTGGGATGTCCGGGACTCTCTTCTCTACCGGCGCCATCCAGGCCAGGCAAGCGGCGGGGTGAAGCTCGACCACGGCCATAAGATGCCTGTACCAGACCGACTTTCCTCTTCGGAGGTGGGAGCAGGGAGTCTGTAGTGACCGAAGCAGTGTCCTCGGATTTTTCTCTCTCAGTCTCTGGTTGGGCAGTCACTTCGCCCTGGTCAGCGCGCACGGGAAACTCCGCAAAGGCTTTGATCTCTCCCTCCGGAGTGGCGGTTCCTGTGATGCAGTTGAGGCGTAGGGCCCGGGGCCTTTCCGTGTGTGGTTCAACCTCAAAAAGAAACTCCTTGCATGCTTCGCATCGCCCGAATGGCTTTAGTTGGACCACCAGTCCCGAGCATCCGGGACAGATCACACCGAGGGCCTCTGTGTCTCTGCATGAATACAAAGCCAACTGTCCTCGGGGCCTGAGCCTTATCCCCGTGTCTGTAATGGATGCAGCAAATGCAGTCATCTTGAAAGGATAAGGTACCGTCATCCACGGGGAGCCTGAGTTCACTCCGACCACTTGCTGCTCCATCACACGCTGACCTCGCGCCGGAGTCTCCACGTGCATCTCCACACGTGGCCAGACTCCTCCCACAACTTGCACGTTTTCGCGGGCTTCCTTCAGTCTCCTCCCACGAATTGCGTAGTCATGGGGTGCCTCGTGGCGCAGTGCAGCAAAAGTCCCCACATGTAGTTCGTCACACGGCTGGACTCCTCCCTCTTCCCGCTCTTTCTGCATGGTCCTCTCCCAGTTTTTCAGGGAAATTTCCACGACTTCGAGCACAGGGATGCACTTTGGCCAATCACATGGCCGACCTGCTCGGACCTCCTCCGGGCAGCAAAGTTCAAACACAGCCGTTCCAAACCTCAGGGTTAACACACGTTCGTATCCCGGATGAGCCCCCACGTGTAGCGGCCTCCTCACCCCGACCTCTTTAGCTAGGGGTATGTCGAGCGACAGAGTGAGGTGCGCTACGGCCCATGTCCTCCCCATGCATGTGGGTGAGGTGAAGGCCAATATCAATCTTTTCCTCGGGCCAAATGTGTGCTGGTTATGAGGGTCAGTCCTTCCGTGCCGGAATCTCCCTTTGTTCCCATCAACAGAGTCCATACACCCATCAAAGTCCAAACTCAGGTTTATTGCGTATCTCCACATACAGTCAAATGCAACGGCATGATACGATGGGGAAGCAGGTCGAGGCACTGTACAGGTTCCTAGTCCCTACACTCCCTGTGCTATGACCAGGGGTTGCAGGAGTCTTGATGGAAGCTCCTCCGCTGCGCTGAAGCCCATATCAGGGGAAGATGTCCTCCAAGGGAGTTACTGAAGGCCCATCCGTCACCGGGTTGACGCTACACCGGGTCTTCGGACGGGTGACCCCCCCCAGCCTCCTCACCTCAGATGCAGGTCCCCTCGCAAGGGGCGCCTTGGAGCAACTTCACCCTTGCGGGACCCAGTCGGAGTCACCGGGTCCCAGGCCTCCTTAATAGTACCTCACCCCAGGCTGAAGGTGCCCGGGATGGACTCCATCTTCGTTCCGACCAGGCCTTGGGCGCCTAGGCCGGAACCTTGAACCGCCCGCACCCAGGCCTAAGGTGCCTGGGTGCGTGAAGGGGTGACCCCCTCCCACAAGAACAACAGACAGGCGACGACCTCCTCGTGGCGCGGGCGTCTCCCCCTTTTATATCCTCCCATCGACACCACGGCGGGTTCCCCGCCCCAGCCGTACCATCGCCAGGAAGGAACCAAAAAAAGGGTAACACTGTGATAGCGATTCTACCTCGAGCCAGCAGGTACACTGACACCCACTGGTCAAAGAGAATATTACACCACCCAATCCTCCACGAATAAGAAAAGGGGTCTAATCCCTGACATAATTACACACCTGGGTCTCTCTACCCCCAGGTGTATCCCACTAACTTTGAAGACCCCGCTACATATATATACTGTATTTTTCGGACTATAAGACGCACTTTTTTCCCCCAGAAATATGGGGGAAAATGTCCCTGCGTCTTATGGTCCGAATACATAACAGGGGCCCCGCCCCCCGCCGTCGCTGGCACCGCCCCTACCATTTGCTCACAGCCTCTGGAATCCCCCATCCGCAGCTCTCCTCTCCCTGTCACAGCGCCGCTGCCGAGTTCTCTGGCAAATAGAGCAGCGGCACTGTGACAGGGAGAGGAGAGCTGCGGGCTGTCTGTATATCTCCCCCGCCGCCCCCCTTCCCTTTCTGTAAGGAGAAGAGAGAGAGAGCGGCTCTAATTGGATTTGCTGGGTCGCCACCCAGCTTCCTGCCCACTGTTTCCCCCCCCATGATTGGCCACATCAGAGGGCCAATCAGAAGACACTGGGGGCATCATGGGAAATGAAGTCCCTGCAGAGTTTATGGCACCAGTTCCCCCAGCATGCAAGCACTCTGCTGGAGGGGAGGGAGGGGGTGTTAGAACTTGAAGAGGAGCAAAAGAGAATACTCTGCTGGGAGACACCACCAGAGAGCCACGCTGTACCCCGCACCACCAGAGAGCCACGCTGTACCCCGCACTACCAGAGAGCCACGCTGTGCCCCGCACCACCAGAGAGCCACGCTGTACCCACACCGCCAGAGAGCCACGCTGTACCCGCACCGCCAGAGAGCCACGCTGTACCCGCACCGCCAGAGAGCCACGCTGTACCCGCACCGCCAGAGAGCCACGCTGTACCCACACCGCCAGAGAGCCACGCTGTTGCGATTTCGCTGGGTCTGGTAAGAGGGCGTGTTGGCCATTATTCATTACTGTTCCCAGGGACTGAGCCATTAGGAAGTGCCTAACCTGATATCCTCTAGGCCTTATTGACCGCCACAACGTCCCTCTCTGTCCTCTTCCCACGGCGTCCCCTCTGTCCTCTTCCCACGGCGTCCTTCTCCCAGGGCATTACTCTGTCCTCTTCCCAGGGCGTTACTTTGTCCTCTTCCCAGGGTGTCCCTTTGTCCTTTACCCACGGCAACCCTCTGTCCTCTTCCCACAGCGTCCCCTCTGTCCTCTTCCCATGAAGATGACAGGGCGGGCCTTGACAGGAGGGGTGGGTCATATTTAAATTAGGGGGTGCGCAAGTTTAGTCAGGCCTAGGGCAGCACAAAACCTAAATACACCACTGATGGCATGGTCACTCTGCGTTTACTGTGGCATGGTCCCTCTGCGTTTACTATGGCATGGTCCCTCTGCGTTTACTATGGCATGGTCCCTCTGTGTTTACTATGGCATGGTCCCTCTGCGTTTACTATGGCAATGGTCAGGCTGCATTTAATGGGCACTGGAAAATATTTTAGTACACAATTTGGTTCAGAATATTTTTTTTCTTGTTTTCCTCCTCTAAAACCTAGGTGCGTCTTATGGTCAGGTGCGTCTTATGGTGTGAAAAATACGGTATATATATATATATGGAAAAAGCTGGGCTCTGGGCTGTTTTTGTGCGTGGGACCACATGAGAATCAGGAGGTCCATTTTATTTTTAAGGATGTAACTATCATCATCTCCCACCCCAAGGGACTCACCAGCAATGGACACTACCAGTTTTGGACTCTCACCTTTTCAGGTATGCCTGGGCAGCCATAGGAAAGTTAGAATGAACTGAGTTGCAATTTAAGGCTGTAATGTTCCTAAAGTGTTTTCAGTAAAGTCCTTGAACTGTTTTTGTAATTTATGCTTAGGGGGTAAGCCTGGAGATTAGTGCTCTTTTTTTTTGGGGGGGGGGGGGGGTGATTTTAGCTGCCATATAATGCTTAAACATCTTGGGGAGGGGGTACGACCGCAGTTTGGCATATTCGCCCTGGGCTCTAGATGACCTTGTCCTGGCACTGTGTACATGATGAAGGTACCCTCATGTGCAGGGTGAGTAGGTCCCACACCTCTCTCTCAGCTTCCTTTCATGAAGCTTATTGCTGCTCTGGCCCATGCCCTGGCTTCTGGGTAGAGGACCTCCTGTGCTCTCTTTGGAGCCGGGTTAGAGGCTTTGTCCCTCCCAAGGCTCTTTGAAGTCTCTAGACTCTAGAACCCATCGGGGATTTACAAAATCTGGAGAAATCCAACTTTTTCCACTCAGAATATCCATTCTGGAGCCCCTCAGTCTGCATCCTTGAGAAGCATGTGTGCCATTTACTTCTTTTTATACAGTGGCAGGGCCTAGCACTGTCACAGCCTGTAGAACTGTAGCTCACTGGATGTTTTTTGCTTTTCACACGATTCTGAGTAAAGCCTAATAATCTGCAGATTGTTGGACATGAAGGTCCCCGGAGATCACAGAAATGACTGAACCCAGCCCATCTGATACTAACAATAATGCTACAGTCAAAATCACTGAGATCTAATTTTTCCACTATTCTGGTGTTTGATGTGAACATAAACTGAAGCCCCTGACTTGTATCTGCATGATTGTATGGAATGTTCTGCTTCCATATGCACATGTGGTGGAAAATAGGGAACATTTATCTAGGATTCAGCTTCCTGGTCAATGAAACTTCTAAATCTTTCAGAAATGGGGCCATTTTTGTGCACAAGAACAGGTCAAGTATAGGTTCATGTAGCTGTATCCTTCTAATTCATTATTTTTCCAGGAGGACAATGTAGACCCATCTATTTTCCCGAATCCCACACAGCAATAGCCAGCCAGGGATAGAACACTGTGAATGACTGAACTGTCTGTACAGTGTACGCGGGGTGATTAGTAATCTAATACCGTCTTCACCTGCACTGGATTTGGCAACCTGCCGGTTGTAAAATTTTAGAAGTGCAGTGCGGTCAGCTCAAGATATATTTGCCTGTCCACAGATTTCCTTCATAGCTCATTAATTAAAGTTGGGCTCCAGGGACTAAAGCTTAAGAGTCATCATTCCCAGATGCACTGAAATTGTACGCTTGCTAACGGACCTGTTGTTTTTGAAAAAGATGTGACTTTCACCAAACATTCACTGGTGGTGAATTCATCAGTCACCGGAGGCGCTGGTGCTGGGGTGTCTGGAGACACAGGAACACTGGAGTCACTGGGGTCACTGGAGACACAAGAGTCAATGGAGACCAGTGGCAGCGGCTACATTTGGCACTCCTGGATGTATTGTGTGACTCTGCTAGGAATTCCTGGAAGGAAGGACCTTGTTGGGCACTCCTGTGTGTAAGGAGGGCCATGCCAGCAAACATGGGTGTAAAGGGGGGACTCTGCTGGGCACTCCTGGATGTGAGGGGGGGACTATGCTGGGCACTCCTGGATGTGAGGGGGGACTATGCTGTGCACTCCTGGTTGTACGAGGGGAGGGGGGGCTCTGGTACACACTCCTGGATATAAGGGGGGGGGGCTCTGCTAGGCACTCTTTGATGTACTGGGGGGGGGGGGCTCTGGTATACACTCCTGGATATAAGGGAGGGCTCTGATAGGTACTCCTGAATGTAAGGGAGGACTATGCTGGGTGCTCCTGAATGTACGGGGGGGGGGGCTCTGGAACACACTCCTGGAAATAAGGGGGGGCTCTGCTAGGCACTCCTGGATGTAAGGGAAGACTATGCTGGGCACTCCTGGTGGATGCGACAGGGTCTCTGCTAGGCACTCCTGGATGTAATGTGTGGCTCTCCTAGGAACTTCTGGAAGTAAGGGGGGACTTTGTTGGGCACTCCTGGATGTAAGGCAGGGGGGGTTTGGGCTCTGCTAGAGACTCCTGGATGTAAAGGGGGACTCTGCCAGAAATTCCTGGATTTAAGGGAGGGTGGACTTTACTATGCATTCCTGAATGTCAGGGGGGACTCTGCTGGGCACTCCTGGATGTAGAGGGTCGTTTAAATTCCATTCAGTATATGCTGATATTCTGCTTTAATGAACCCCTTATTGTTTGTTTCATCTGCACTATAAGGCGTTGGCCCCGCTGTCTCTGCCATGGGGTAGTACCCTGGTTCACGAATGGCTCGGTCTGCTGAATGTCAGTCACCTGAGCCTCTCCTGCAGAGACCACATGACCAAATCCTTGGCATTGATCACATGACTAGACCTGTACAAATCCATTTTCTCATAGTGTAACATTTTTCAGAGACTTGCTTACTATTTATTTAAATATGTTTAGCAAAGTTAAAAGGCTTTATGTTTATTTATTTTTTATCTTTAAACAAAATCTTTATTTTTAATTAAAATTCCTTTTATTGTTTTATTGAAAAGAATTGAGTTCTCTACAGTAAAAAATAAAGAATAAAAAAGTGTGTGTGTGTTTTGTAGGAGATAACAACAATGTAATGTAACAATGTTACCCTCATAGAGAGAACAAATCACATAACACCTACACATGTCCTTATACTGACTGCAGGAAACAAGATGGGGGAAGGGAATGGAAAGTGGAGGCTGGGGGGGGGGGGGGGTTAATACACATCAAACTTGACTTCTGTTCCAATCAGCGGTAGACATCAAGGAACGTCCAGTGTACCCGGCAGACATCCACCCACACAGGAAGACTCATAGTATGGACATCCACCGCACACAGGGCCGGCCCTATGATGGGACCGGGTGGTACCATGGTACCAGGCGGCACTTTTAGGGGGGCGGCAAACTGACGCCCGCCAGCCAGCCTGTTCCGCCCGATCCGCTGCCTGTGAGGAACCCGACGCCGCTGCCTGTGAGGACAGTCGCAGCCCAGGGGCGGGGGGGGGGGGGCAGTCAGCGAGTGAGCGGGCAGGCGCCGCTGCTTGTGAGGACACTCGCATCCCGGGGACGGGGGGGGGGCAGTCAGCGAGCAGGCGCCGCTGCCTGTGTGAGGACACTCACAGCCCGGGAGGTGGGGGCTGTCAGTGAGTGAGCGGGCAGGCGCCGCTGCCTGTGAGGAGCCCAGCGCCGCTGCTGTTAGTGGTGACAGGGGCAGCCGCGGGCAGAACACTCGCAGCCCGGGGGGGGGGGGCTAGGAGCAGTCAGTGAGTGAGCGCGCAGCGGAGCAGAGAGATGATGTCATCTCTCACCGCCCGCCCTGAATCACCACAATTCCACCCTCACTGTGCAGCCGTGTGCACTCTGGGACACAGCAAGTGACAACGGGCAACGTGTGGCAGGTGACGTTGTGACAATCCGCAACGTGTGGCAAGTGACAATACGCAACGTGTGGCACGTGACTATCTGCATCGTGTGGCAGGTGATGTCGTGGCAAGTGACAATCCGCAACGTGTGGCATGTGATGTGGCAAGTGACAACCCGCAACGTGTGGCATGTGACGCAAGTGACCATGCGCAACGTGTGGCAGGTGACAATCCGCAACGTGTGGCAGTAGACAATCCGCAACGTGTGGCAGGTGACAATCCGCAACGTGTGGCAGGTGACAATCCGCAACGTGTGGCATGTGACGCAAGTGACCATGCGCAACGTGTGGCAGGTGACAATCCGCAACGTGTGGCAGTAGACAATCCGCAACGTGTGGCAGGTGACAATCCGCAACGTGTGGCAGGTGACAATCCGCAACGTGTGGCAGGTGACAATCCGCAACGTGTGGCAGGTGACAATCCGCAACGTGTGGCAGGTGACAATCCGCAACGTGTGGCAGGTGACAATCAGCAACGTGTGGCAGGTGACAATCAGCAACGTGTGGCAGGTGACAATCAGCAACGTGTGGCAGGTGACAATCAGCAACGTGTGGCAGGTGACAACCCGCAACGTGTGGCAGGTGACAACCCGCAACGTGTGGCAGGTGACAACCCGCAACGTGTGGCAGGTGACAACCCGCAACGTGTGGCAGGTGACAACCCGCATCTGGTGGTGGAGTCCAAAGCAAAACTGTAAGTACAAACACACATCACAAGTTGTATGAGACATGAGAGCCTGAGAGGGACTTGCCTTGCCCAGCCCTGATTAACCACTTAAGGACCGGAAGGATTCGCCCACTTAAAGCGATTGTATGGCTTTGTTTTTTATTTTTTTTTAAATAAAAAACATGCTATACTTACCTCCACTGTGCAGTTAGTTTGGAAAAGAGTGGCCCCGATCCTCTTGTTCTCGGGTCCCTCGGCGGCTGTCTCGGCTCCTCCCTGCGTCAGATAACCCCCTTCTGGGAAGCGCTCTCCCAAGGAGGTTAGCTTGTGGGCGCGCTCCCTGTCATACACACTGCGTCCATAGACACAGCCTGTACGACTCATTCCCGCCCCCCCACGGGCCGCGTCATTGGATGTGATTGACAGCAGCGCGAGCCAATGGCTGCGCTGCTATCAATCTATCCAATCTAGCCAATAAACGGCCAGCCTCCGTGGAGAAGAGGACGCCGGGGGACGCGCACAGCAGGTGAACGGGCTCAGGTAAGTAAAACGGGGGGCCTGGGGGGCAGTACTTGCCAGGTGTTTTTTCACCTTAATGCATAGGATGCATTAAGGTGAAAAAAAACCAAATCTTTACAACCCCTTTTAATGACCAGGCCATTTTTTGCGATACGGCACTGTGTCGCTTTAACTGACAATTGCGCGGTCATGCGACACTGTACCCAAATAAAATTGATGTCCTTTTTTTCCCACAAATAGAGCTTTCTTTTGGTGATATTTGACAATATGTTTTACTTTTTGCTATGATAAATATCCAAAAAAATTATAAAAAAAAAAATATTTCTTCATCAGTTTAGGCCAATATGTATTCTTCTACATATTTTTGGTACCAAAAAAACACAATTAGCGTACATTGATTAGTTTGCGCAAAAGACATTGCGGCCGCCCGCCATGCACAGGTCCCTTCATACTCCTATATACACGTATAGAGCCATGACAGGTCCTCTTTATACTCCTGTTGACATGTATAGAGCATGACGGGTCCCCTTTAGTTATCATGATATAAAATAATGAATGTGGGGGCCTTTTGGTGGGCGTGATTTTTTTTTGGGGGGGGGGCAGCATTTAATTCTTGGTCCCAGGCAGCACAATGTCTTGGGCCGGCCCTGACCGCACACATGTCCAGTCCTTCCCCATGGACGCCTTCATTGATTCTCAGCTTTAGATTCACAAGTAACACGTGACACCATCACCATCTGGTGACAGTAAATCCATCTAGTTATTCACTATCCACTAAAAGGGATGAGCAAGTTGAGAGTTTTCATTTTCCTGAAATTCCAGAGAAATTTTGGTCTTCCCCCAAAGAATCTCCTGTACAACACTTCACTCATAAAAACGCCTGGAAAAAACCTTAAAAATGTTTAAAGCACTCTGAATGCCAATCAAAGTCCCTGTCACTAAATAAAATAGATAGCTTACAGTCCTGTTCATACGTTGCTTCAAAAATGATACCCCGTGTCGCTTTCTTGGTGCTTCAAAGCATCTCCAAAGCCTCCATAGAAGTCTATGTCAACACTCCTTATTAGCCCTATTAATTTAAAAAAGGCTTTCCAAAAGATCTTTGTGGGTGTCTGGAGAATGATGTGCTTCTTCAGCCATAAGAACATACAGAATGTGATGTCAGGTACTGATGTTAGATGAGAAGATCTGGTTCATCATTGGTATCCCAATTCATCCCACAGGTGTTCAGTATGGTTGAGGGTCATGGATTTGTGTAGCCCTCTTGAATTCCTCCACACCAAACTGGTCAAACCACGTCTTTATGGAGATGACTTTGTACACCTTAACTCAATATCTGCAAGGGCGTGAAAGGCAGTGGCGGCTGGTGCTCAAAATTTTTTGGGTGGGGGCGCAAACAAACTGAAAAAAAAAAAAATCATCAATTGCCATCACTGTGCCCATTAAACGCAGCCACTGTGCCCAAACGGCACCAGTTTGCCCCCTCAAATACAGCCAGTTTGTCCCCAAATACAGCCAGTTTGTCCAGCAGTTTGTCCCTAAACACAGCCAGTTTCCCCCCAAATGAGGTCAGTTTGTCCCCAAATGCAGCCAGTTTGTCCCCAAATACAGCCAGTTAGTCCCCAAACACAGCCAGTTTCCCCCCAAATGAGGTCAGTTTGTCCCCAAATACAGCCAGTTTGTCCCCAAATACAGCCAGTTTGTCCCCAAATGAGGCCAGTTTGTCCCCAAATGAGGCCAGTTTGTCCCCAAATGCAGCCAGTTTTTCCCCAAATGCAGCCAGTTTGTCCCCAAATACAGCCAGTTTGTCCAGCAGTTTGTCCCCAAATACAGCCAGTTTGTCCCCAAATGCAGCCAGTTTCCCCCCAAATACAGCCAGTTTGTCCACGAATACAGCCAGTTTCCCCCTGTGCGTCCCCTGGTTAACTATTTGGAAGCCGATTACAGCCCTCAGGCTGTAATCAGGAAGCCTATCAGAGCCTATCAGAGCCGCTGGGGCTGGCCATCTGAATAGTGGGCGGCAGCGGCGCTGGCGACAATACATAGGTTCATGCAATGCATGAACCTATGTATTGTTGTTGTTAGAGTGACGGGCGCAGGAGAGAGAGGGGGCGGCGCTCCTGCGCCCACTATGGACGTGCAGCCACTGCTGAAAGGACTCACCTAAATAAAATTTGAAATAAAATCCTGTGCCATCCTTATCATTTAACTTTAGCCAACGTTTCACAGTTTGTTTGTTTTTTCCAGGATTGGTTCCTTTTTTTAGCTCTTGGCATTCACTCATATAACATCTCAGAGCTGCAAAGGAAGTCAACTTCCCTCGCCAGGAGCTGTGATCGCAGGTCTGAACAAGGAGCAGAGAGCTGGATAACACCCAGAATGTGTTATTGACTTAGGATCCCGTTCTGATTGAGGTCTGAATGAAGGGGCATCTCCACTCAGGGCCACCAGCCATATATGGAGCATTTGTATTGACTGAAACTGTCTCTAGTATGATAGAGCAGTCTCTGGTATGATGGAAGCATTCTCTGGTAGACAGAAGTATGCCTCGTACACACGACTGTTTTTTTAAGCCTCGTGCACACGACCGGTTTTCTCGGCGACAAAACGGCTGGGAGAGCTTTTTGCCGTGAAAACCGGCCGTGTGTATGGTTTCTCGGCAGGAAAACTGCCAGGAATCTCGACGAGAAAAATAGAGAACCCGCTCTCTATTTTTCTCGTCGGGATTCTCGGCAGAGTTTTCCTGCCGAGAAAACCGGTCGCCTGTATGCTTACCTGTCCGAGGTAAACCCACGCATGCTCGAAAAGACTTAGACGCATGCGCGGTAGCATACAAGGTTAGTGTGGGGTGTAGCAAGATGGCGGCGACAGCATCAAATGTGACGAGTGCCGGCTCGTCGTAGTCGATGATGTCACCGCGTTCTTGCCATTCAAAAGAACAGCGGCTCTTTTGAATGGTTGCGTGTGTACACAGGGCTTGGCAAGACAAGCTTGCCAGGAATCCCGTCGAGAAAAACTACGTTTTCTTTCTGACGGGATTCCCGCCCATGTGTACAGGGCTTGAGACGGGAAAACCGTTATGAGAGGTTTTGGCCGGGAATCCTGGCCGTGTGTATGCCCCATCGCAGTTTTTCCGACTGGAAAACTGCCGGACAAAAAAAGAGAGCAGGATCTCTTTTTTCCCGTCAGGAAAAAATCCTGGTGGGAAAACCGTTCGCCTGTATGCTTTTCCGAGGGGAAGAAAACCGCACATGCTCGGAAACATTTCGATGCATGCTCGGAAGCATAGAACTTATTTTTTTCGGCTCATCGTAGTCTTTTACGTCACCGCGTTCTTGGCAGTCAAAAGTTCACCGGACTTTTGTCTGAGCGTGTGTATGCAGGGCAGGCTTGAGAGGAGTTCTGTCGGGAAAACCGTTGGTTTTTTATTCAACGGAAAACCCGGCTGTGTGTTCTAGGCATAAGTCTCTGGTATAATGGAAGCAGTAAAAAAACAAAACGAAAAAGAATGGAGCAAGAATTGATACATATGACAAACCGGGACCAGTTAAAAAAAAGTAAGAATTAAAGGGGTTGTAAAGCTTCGTTTTTTTTTTTTTTAAATAACAAACATGTTATACTTACCTCCACTGTGCAGTTCGTTTTGCACAGAGTGGCCCCGATCCTCGTCTTCTGGGGTCCCTCGGCAGCTGTCTTGGCTCCTCCCCACAAGAGCAAACCTCCTTCATGGGAGCTCTCTCCCTAGGGGGTTATCTTGCGGCTATAGCCGCCGACTGTATCACTCGGCTCCGCCCCCGGCGCGCCGCGTCATTGGATGTGATTGACAGCAGCACAAGCCAATGAGCGCTGCTATCAATCTATTGAATATAGCCAATCAACGGCCAGACTCCGTGGAGAAAAGGACGTCGGGGGCGAGCACAGCAGGTGAACGGGCTCAGGTAAGTAAAACGAGGGGGCTGGGGGGGCCGCCATTGCCAGGTGCATAGGATGCATTAAGGTGAAAAAACTCGAACCTTTACAACCCCTTTAATATATGCAAGTTGTTTTATTTTAGTCCATTTAAGAGTCCATAAAAGTCCTTAGGGTGCTAAGAGCAACACTTGTGGCAGCTCCCTTGAGAGTGAAAAAACAGCAAAGTGCGCCGGACTTAAGCCCCGTACACACGATCGGTTTGACTGATGAAAACCGCCCGATGGATAGTTTTCATCAGACCAACCGATCGTGTATGGTACCCATCGGTCTTTTTTCCATCGGTTGTAAAAAATAGAACTTGTTTTAAAATTTTCCGATGGATAAAAAACCGATGGGAATTTCCGATCATCTATGGGCAAGTCCATCGGTTAAAAAAAACACGCATGCTCAGAATCAAGTCGACGCATGCTCAGAAGCATTAAACTTAATTTTTCTCGGCTCATCGGAGTGTTTTACGTCACCGCATTTGGAACGGTCGGTTTTTTGACTGATGGTGTGTGGCCAAGACTGATGAAAAACAGTTTCATCGGATTTCCGATGGACAAATTCATCGGACGAAAATCCATAGGTTATCCGATCGTGTGTACGGGGCTTAAGTGTAGCAAGTTCATCAGGAAGGGGCTACTCACATGGGGTTGTAGATCAATAGGCATTAAAAGAAAGGAGTTTGTGGTTACGGTGGGAGCCCCGGGATTTATTGTTGCGGTTTTGCCGTAGTTCTGGCAGGTAGGATGGATCAGCTGGCAAAGACCCTGCCTCGTGGTGCGGGAACCAGTGTGGAACGCACTTGGAGCTGAACCGGACGTGACATCAAGACGTGTCAGGTGACACGTTTCAAAGCTTCTGCTTTTTACTCAGACCTCCTGAGGACCTCCTCAGCAGTCTCTGGTATGGTGGAAGCAGTCTCTGGTATGATGGAAGAAGTCTCTGGTATGGTGGAAGCAGTCTCTGGTATGATAGAAGCAGTCTCTGGTATGACGGAAGCAGTCTCTGGTATGACGGAAGCAGTCTCTGGTGTAATGGAAGCAGTCTCTGGTATGATGGAAGCAGTCTCTGGTATGATGGAAGCAGTCTGTGGTATGGTGGAAGCAGTCTGTGGTATGGTGGAAGCAGTCTGTGGTATGGTGGAAGCAGTCTCTGGTATGATGGAAGCAGTCTCTGGAATGGTGGAAGCAGTCTCTGGTATGGTGGAAGCAGTCTCTGGTATGGTGGAAGCAGTCTCTGGTATGATGGAAGCAGTCTCTGGTATGAAAGGAAAAAGTCTCTTGTATAATGGAAGCAGTCTGTGGTATAATGGAAACAGTCTCTGGTGTAATGGAAGCAGTCTCTGGTATAATGGAAGCAGTCTCTGGTATGGTGGAAGCAGTCTCTGGTACGATGGAAGCAGTCTCTGGTATAATGGAAGCAGTCTCTGGTATGATGGAAGCAGTCTGTTGTATGGTGGAAGCAGTCTGTGGTATGGTGGAAGCAGTCTCTGGTGTAATGGAAGCAGTCTCTGGTATAATGGAAGCAGTCTGTGGTATGATGGAAGCAGTCTCTGGTATGATGGAAGCAGTGTCTGGAATGATGGAAGCAGTCTGTGGTATGGTGGAAGCAGTCTGTGGTATGGTGGAAGCAGTCTCTGGTATGATGGAAGCAGTCTCTGGAATGATGGAAGAAGTCTCTGGTATAATGGAAGCAGTCTCTGGTATGGTGGAAGCAGTCTCTGGTATAATGGAAGCAGTCTCTGGTATGGTGGAAGCAGTCTCTGCCTGGTATGGTGGAAGCAGTCTCTGGTATGGTGGAAGCAGTCTCTGGTATGGTGGAAGAAGTCTCTGGTATAATGGAAGCATTCTCTGGTATGGTGGAAGCAGTCTCTGGTATAATGGAAGCAGTCTCTGGTATGGTGGAAGACATCTCTGGTATGATGGAAGCAGTCTCTGGTATGGTGGAAGACGTCTCTGGTATGGTAGAAGACGTCTCTGGTATGGTAGAAGCAGTCTCTGGTATAATGGAAGAAGTCTCTGGTATAATGGAAGCAGTCTCTGGTATAATGGAAGCAGTCTCTGGTGTAATGGAAGCAGTCTCTGGTATAATGGAAGCAGTCTCTGGTATGGTGGAAGCAGTCTCTGGTACGATGGAAGCAGTCTCTGGTATAATGGAAGCAGTCTTTGGTATGATGGAAGCAGTCTGTGGTATGGTGGAAGCAGTCTGTGGTATGGTGGAAGCAGTCTCTGGTGTAATGGAAGCAGTCTCTGGTATAATGGAAGCAGTCTCTGGTATAATGGAAGCAGTCTGTGGTATGGTGGAAGCAGTCTCTGGTATGATGAAAGCAGTCTCTGGTATGATGAAAGCAGTCTCTGGAATGATGGAAGCAGTCTCTGGTATAATGGAAGCAGTCTCTGGTATGGTGGAAGCATTCTCTGGTATAATGGAAGCAGTCTCTGGTATGGTGGAAGCAGTCTCTGCCTGGTATGGTGGAAGCAGTCTCTGGTATGGTGGAAGCAGTCTCTGGTATGGTGGAAGAAGTCTCTGGTATAATGGAAGCAGTCTCTGCTATGGTGGAAGAAGTCTCTGGTATGGTGGAAGACGTCTCTGGTATAATGGAAGCATTCTCTGGTATGGTGGAAGATGTCTCTGGTATGGTGGAAGACGTCTCTGGTATGGTGGAAGACGTCTCTGGTATGGTGGAAGACGTCTCTGGTATAATGGAAGCAGTCTCTGGTATGGAGGAAGAAGTCTCTGGTATGGTGGAAGACGTCTCTGGTATGGTGGAAGACGTCTCTGGTATGGTGGAAGACGTCTCTGGTATGGTGGAAGACGTCTCTGGTATAATGGAAACAGTCTCTGGTATGGTGGAAGAAGTCTCTGGTATGGTGGAAGACGTCTCTGGTATAATGGAAGCATTCTCTGGTATGGTGGAAGACGTCTCTGGTATGGTGGAAGAAGTCTCTGGTATGGTGGAAGACGTCTCTGGTATGGTGGAAGACGTCTCTGGTATAATGGAAGCAGTCTCTGGTATGGTGGAAGACGTCTCTGGTATGGTGGAAGAAGTCTCTGGTATGGTGGAAGACGTCTCTGGTATGGTGGAAGACGTCTCTGGTATGGTGGAAGACGTCTCTGGTATGGTGGAAGACGTCTCTGGTATAATGGAAGCTGTCTCTGGTATGGTGGAAGAAGTCTCTGGTATGGTGGAAGACGTCTCTGGTATAATGGAAGCATTCTCTGGTATGGTGGAAGACGTCTCTGGTATGGTGGAAGAAGTCTCTGGTATGGTGGAAGACGTCTCTGGTATGGTGGAAGACGTCTCTGGTATGGTGGAAGACGTCTCTGGTATAATGGAAGAAGTCTCTGGTATGGTGGAAGACGTCTCTGGTATGGTGGAAGACGTCTCTGGTATAATGGAAGCAGTCTCTGGTATGGTGGAAGACGTCTCTGGTATGGTGGAAGAAGTCTCTGGTATGGTGGAAGACGTCTCTGGTATGGTGGAAGACGTCTCTGGTATAATGGAAGCTGTCTCTGGTATGGTGGAAGACGTCTCTGGTATGGTGGAAGACGTCTCTGGTATGGTGGAAGACGTCTCTGGTATGGTGGAAGACGTCTCTGGTATAATGGAAGCTGTCTCTGGTATGGTGGAAGACGTCTCTGGTATGGTGGAAGACGTCTCTGGTATAATGGAAGCAGTCTCTGGTATAATGGAAGCAGTCTCTGGTATAATGGAAGCAGTCTCTGGTATAATGGAAGCAGTCTCTAGTATGATACAATCAGTCTGGACAAAGGTCCTCCTGCCTCCAGCTCAGTCCTCCCATGGTTGAATAGCCTATAAATGGCAATAATGTTTGCATGGCTTTCCAATGTAATAACCCAACAGACCAGCGGAGATCATGAAGTAGTCCTGACTCCTGACACACACTGCTCAGGCTTTGTCCACCGTTGTCACTCTCCGGTCCACAGTGATGGTGTTTCCCTGGCTAGAATGCATGTAGACAGGAAGTGGCTGAAAGAAGCCGCAGGAGATCAGCAACACTGAGATGAGAAAAGGGATCTAAAAAAGGGTGAAAAGAGTATTTTTAGAAATGTCAACTGTTTATTATACACAGAGCTTTAGCCAGCTAAATGTCACCCAGTGAGGGTTGAGCTGTACTTGAGCGCCGTGCTGTGTGAACAATCACCTAATGGGCTCTAAGAGGATTTTCTCTGCAAACACAAAGCCTGCAGAGATGTTTTCCTCCAACAGATATTTCTACAATTAGTCACTTGACTGGAAACCTCTTCAGGGACGGCCCTGAAAATACCTGAGTGTTACCAGGAAAAGGAGCTCCATAAAATGACGGTTACAACCGCCACTCACTATAAAATCTGAGGTGTGGGACTGGAGAGGTGAGTTAAAGGATAAGTTCACATTCGCTGAGAAAGGATTGTGCAGCCCCTCCCCCCACCACCACCGCTTCTGCATCAATAAAGTCAATAGCAAAGGTTACCTCCGTCTAGTCTGTTACATTGTTATTAAAAGCAGAACTCCAGATAAAAGTAACAAGATAACAATATTTTGATACAATAACAAAAAAAAAAAAATGCTTTTGCTGCAACATTTAGCTTCAATCCAGAGAGTACCCCTGCAGTATTTTTTTCTGTCACTAGATGTCCTCAGTCTGTTGGCTAACATTATTCAACCCACTTCCTTTGCCCCCAGGTTGCCTAGACCCGCCCCCAGCCTATGACTGGGCAGTGAAAGGAGAAGCAGCATAGTGATGAGCTCAATTCACATTCACTCTGCTCTCTCGTCTTATCGGCATGCTTCTTGCCAGCACATGAGTCTGATGGCCAGCATCATTCAACCCACGACCTCTGTACCCAGGTTGCCTAGACCCGCCCCCAGCCTATGACTGGTCAGTGAAAGGAGAAGCAGCACAGTGATGAGCTCAATTCACATTCACTCTGCTCTCTCCTCTTATCGGCATGCTTCTTGCCAGCATCATTCAACCCACTTCTTCTTTACCCAGGTTGCCTAAACCCGCCCCCAGCCTGTGACTGGGCAGTGAAAGGAGAAGCAGCATAGTGATGAGCTCAATTGACATTCACTCTGCTCTCTCGTCTTATCGGCATGCTTCTTGCCAGCACATGAGTCTGATGGCCAGCATCATTCAACCCACGACCTCTGTACCCAGGTTGCCTAGACCCGCCCCCAGCCTATGACTGGTCAGTGAAAGGAGAAGCAGCACAGTGATGAGCTCAATTCACATTCACTCTGCTCTCTCCTCTTATCGGCATGCTTCTTGCCAGCACATGAGTCTGATGGCCAGCATCATTCAACCCACGACCTCTGAGCTCAGGTCATCCCGGACCCGCCCCCAGCCTGTGACTGGACAATGAAAAGAAAAGCAGAACAGTAAAGAGGTCATTTCCCTGTCACTAAAATAACAAAATCGGCCTTTGCTGCATTATTCACCTTCAGTCAAGAGATTTCCCTGTAGTAAATTTTTTTTCTGCCACTAGGTGTCCACTGTCTGATGGAAATCATATTCCAACCCACTTCCTCTGAGGCCAGGTGGTCCTAGATCTTCCCCCAGGCTTGTGACTGGACAGTGAAAGGAGAAGCTGCTCAGTCACTCTGCTCTCTCTTCCTATTAGCCTGCTTCTTGCACACAAACTGATTGGCTCCTTGTACTGTGTCCTCCTCTCCTAGTCTGAGCTCTGCTGTACAGGGACTACACGAGACTGATACCAAGTCAAATCCGGGTGCTTACACTGCAAGCATTAAACAAATCTCTAAAATTAAAGTGGATGTAAACCCTCACATATACTCAGTGAAGTAAACAGCCTCAGACAGTGGCGTCGCTATGGGGTGGCTATTGGGGCTATAGCCCCGAATCTGGGGCCCATAACCCAGAGTCTCTTGCCACAGGGGTTTCTCCCTAACCAGCGGGCCCTGGCCTCTCTGCAGGCAGGCGGATGAGAAAAGCGAGCAGGCGGACGAGCAGAGATTACATCATCTCTCTCCACCTGCCCCGCATCACCGCTCTTCCGCCCTCACAGCCGGGCCTCTTCAATGTCAGAGTGACATCATCTCTCACTGTCGTCCCCACATCACCACTTTCCTGCCCTCACTCAGAACTAAATGGACCAGTGCTGCCAGCCTGCCACCAATGCAGCGACAATGCACATTTGGTGGCACTGGCTGGCATGGCAAGTGACAATCCGCAAATAGTGACAGGTAACAATCCACATCTAGTGGCAGGTGAAGTGGCAAGTGACAATCCACATCTGGTGGCAGGTGACCCCCGGGCCTGCAAAAGGGTTGGTGACCGCTGCTATGGGCTCTAGCCCCAGATCTTTTGCAGACCTAGCAACACCAAGGCCGCCATCAGGAATTTTGGGGCCCCTTACACAGCTTTAAGCATGGGCCCCCTGGAGCAGAGGAGAACCGGGGCGGGGCAGCCACGAATTGAGAAGCGGTAGTGGGCCCAGAATTGAGAAGCCGCCTCGAATTGTTGAGGTCAGTGGTGCTTTGGGTGCTGACAAACAAAAAAGAACAACAAAAAAAAGGGGGGGGGGTTGCCATCCGGGGCCTATAGGGACCTCTGGGCCCCTTACAAAAAAAAATGTATTTATAAAAAATACATAAAAAAGGGGGTTACCATCCGGGGCCCTGGGGACCTCCGGGCCTCTGGGGACCTCTGGGCCCCTTACAAAAATTTTTTTTTTATAAAAAACATTTTTTTTTTTATAAAAAAATAAAAAAAAGGGGGATTGCCATCCAGAGCCCTGGGGACCACTGGGCCCCTTACAAAAAAAAATAAAAAAAAATAAAAATATATATATATATATATTTTTTTATAAAAAATACATAAAAAAGGGGGGTTACCATCCGGGGCCTTGGGGACCTCAGGGCCTCTGGGGACCTCTGGCCCCCTTACAAAAAATAAATAAAAATAAATAAATAAAATACATTTTTTTTTATCATAAAAAATACATAAAAAAGGGGGTTACCATTCGGGGCCCCGGGGACCTCCGGGCCTCTGGGCCCCTTACAAAAAAAATAAAAAATTATAAAAAAAATGTAAAAAAAAAATATCTTTATAAAAAAAAAAGGGGGATTGCCATCCAGGGCCCTGGGGACCTCTGGGCCCCTACAAAAAATAAATAAAAAATACATAAAAAAGGGGGGTTACCATCCGGGGCCCTGGGGACCTCCGGGCCCCTTACAAAAAAAAAAGGGGGTTGCCATGCGGGCCCCTGGGGACCTCCGGCCCCCTTACAGGTGTACTGCCTGTACCCCCCTGATGGCGGCCCTGAGCAACACCCCTGGCCTCAGATGACACACAAAGATCTACTAGGTACGGATCCTGCGCAGCAGTGCCACTTTGCCGCCGTATATGTAAGTTATTCGGTGGTCAAGTTTTTAAATGACTCCGCTTTGCCTCTACATGTAAACTTTCACCGCAGCCATCGATCAGAAAGGCGAGGATGTTTTATTGCGTTGGGGGAAAAAAAACACGACTTTTCCACACCCAAAAAAAGAATAATTCCGCCAAGTCCTTCTGAGAAGTGCGCGCTCAGCGATGGGTAATCAGCAGAGGGAGACCCGGACACGCCGAGATAAGACACAGGACCCAAAGTTCACCTGGCACTGGGAACTGAAAATATTTAGCACAAAGTTGAACTCACTAAAAATCGAACGGGAATTCCACCCCGCCAAATCCGGAGCCTCACAGCATTCTCCTCCTGTACAGTAATGCAAAATATGTCAGAGCTACAAATATAATATATATTATACACTATATTGTCAAAAGTATTGGGACACCTGCCTTTACTTGCACATGAACTTTAATGGCCTCCCAGTCTTAGTCCGTAAGGTTCAGTATTGAGTTGGCCCTCCCTTTGCGGCTATAACAGCTTCAACTCTTCTGGGAAGGCTGTCCACAAGGTTTAGGAGGGTGTCTATGGGAATTTCTGGCCATTTGTCCAGAAGTGGATTTGTGAGGTCAGGCACTGATGTTGGACGAGAAGGCCTGGCATGCAGTCTTCGCTCCAATTCATCCTAAAGGTGTTTTATCGGGTTGAGGTCAGGACTCTGTGCAGGCCAGTCAAGTTCCCCCACCCCAAACTTGCTCATCCATGTCTCTATGGACCTAGCTTTGTGCACTGGTCCAAATCATTTGGTGGAAGGGGGATTATGGTTTGGGGTTGTTTTTCAGGGGTTGGGCTTGGCCCCTTAGTTCCAGTGAAGGGAACTCTTAAGGCGTCGGCATACCAAGACATTTTGGACAATTTCATGCTCCCAACTTTGTGGGAACAGTTTGGGGATGACCCCTTCCTGTTCTAACATGACTGCACACCAGTGTACAAAGCAAGGTCCATAAAGACATGGATGAGAGAGTTTGGGGTGGAAGAACTTGACTGGCCTGCACAGAGTTCTGACCACAACCCAATAGAACACCCTTGGGGGGTGAATTAGAGTGGAGACTGTGAGCCAGGCCTTCTCATCCAACATCAGTGCCTGACCTCACAACTGCTCTTCTGGAAGAATGGTCAAACATTCCCATAGACACACTTCTAAACCTTGTGGACGGCCTTCCCAGAAGAGTTGAAGCTGTTATAGCTACAAAGGGTGGGCCAACTCAATATTGAACCCTACGGACTAAGACTGGGATGCCATTGAAGTTCATGTGCATGTAAAGGCAGGTGTCCCAATACTTTTGATAATATAGTGTATATGACTATAGAGGGGATGTGTTGGTGTCAATGGTTCTCTGTAAAGTACTGTGTAATATAACAAAGCTACATATTAATTCAACAGCAGGTATGTAGCTAATGACCTAAGCTGACTATTCGCTAGATTTTTGAACGAACGTAAGAAAATTCTTTGTCCATTTAATGACTGAACAATTTCTTTTTTTTGTTTTTAGCATTCGATTTGGGAATGAATGGAATTTCCCGAGTAAACACCACATTCACTCAGGAAATTTGTTTGTTCGAGAAAGACTTTCCATCCTGGTACTTCGAATTTTCTTGTCACCGCGGTTGAAATTGAAAATCAATTTGACTCCACTAACCATTACAAAATGAAACAAACGTTCTTAAAATAAAAAATAAATTCAAACAGAATTCTCTTAGTGCATAGCCAGCTTTAAAGCTGAAATTTAAAGCTGAACTCCAGAAAGCTAAAAAGAAAAAAAAAAACTACCCTTACAGTGGTGCTCCCCCTGCACTGCAAGCAGGGCCGGAGCTACCACTAGGCAAACTAGGCAGCTGCCTAGGGCGCACTGCTGCCTAGGGTGCCCGGTCACTGGTGTTCTTACTCTCTTCTCTCTGCAGCAAGCAAGCAACAAAAATTGAAACATCCAGGGAAGAAGCATTCCAGAATAAAAGAAATTTGGAAAGCGATTAAAGATATTGGGAAAAAGAATGAAGTCGTAATTAGACCAGCCGACAAAGGGGGTGGGCTAGTAATTCTAAACAAGAAAGATTATGAAGAAGAAATGCAAAATTTACTTAACATTGAGAATACGTATAAAAAGCTTAAGGGGAATCCAAAAATTATATTTGAGAACAAATTAAAAAATTATGTAAAGAAAGGACTACTGATGGGAATTCTGAACACAAAGGAAGCTGAATATATGGTATCCAACTCTACTAAAACCCCAGTTATGCACTACACGCCGAAAGTCCACAAAGGGCTAATAAAACCACCGGGTAGGCCGATAATAAGCGGAATCAATTCTGTATTCTCACGTTTAGGAGAATACTTGGACACTTTTCTAAAGCCTATTGTAAAGGAAGGTAGATCATACCTAAGAGATAGTCTGCAACTCATACAGGACATTAGGGGTGCACAGGACCTTCTACTAGCAACAGTGGATGTGAATTCCCTGTATACTAGTATTTTCCAAGAAGATGGACTTAAAAGTGTGGAAAAGGCACTACATGAGAGTACCAATATGAGACAACAACAGATAGACTACATCTTAGAAGGCCTGAAAATGGCTATGGAATGTAATTACTTTTGGCATGATAAAACTTATTATGTCCAAACTAAGGGGGTAGCTATGGGGGCGCGTTATGCCCCCAGTGTAGCGAACCTCCTAATGACAATGTGGGAAGAGGAGTACATTTATCATAGGAACCTCCCTGAAATCAAGTTGTACCGGCGGTACATAGATGACTTAGTGATATTATGGGATGGACCAATCGAAACCTTCCAAATCTTCCTTCAACAATTAAATAACAATAGGTACGGGTTAACCCTTATGGGAAAATGTGACCAACAAAAAATTGATTATCTGGATTTGGAGATTTTTAAGCAAGGGGATCTGCTTCATACAAAAACCTATTTTAAAGTTACGGATCGTAACGGATACATCCCTACTTCCAGCTGTCACCACCCTAGATGGAAGGGAAATGTCCCTTAAGGACAACTGCTCCGGCTGCGAAGAAATTGCAGCTCATTGATGGATTTCAACCAGCAAGCGGATGTTGTCATTAATAGATTTCAAGAAAAAGGTTATGACATCACATCCCTGACTAAAATGAAGGAAGAGATCTCTAAGCTAGATAGATCCAGCCTGCTGAAAAAAACGTCCATTAAACAGAACAAAATGGAATTGGCATTTATTACGGGGTTTAATAACCAATATAGGGCCTTGGAGGGCATCATTAAGAAATATTGGCCCATTTTGAAAGAAGACAGAGTATTATCGACGGTTCTACCTAACAAACCAGCATTTGTGTACAGAAAAGCCCCTAGTCTACGGAATCATATAGTACATAATGTAATCAATGCCCCCAAAGCAGTCAACATCTTTCCTGAAATGAAAGGGTTCTACAAATGCCAAAGATGTCTGGCATGTAGGGTCAGTAAGAAGCAGCCACGTAGGAAAGAAACATTTAAATCAAGGGTAGACTACAAAGAATACAAAATTCGTGAATTGATAACATGCAATAGTACGCACGTCACCTACGTTATCGAATGTCCATGTCACCTACAATATGTGGGTCGGACTACACGTCCATTGTGCGTACGCATTAGGGAACATATAAACAACATAAAGAAGGGGTTCCCTAAACACAACCTCTCACGACATTTTGATTTATTTCATAGGAGAGATCCAACTGGACTCATATTCTATGGGATTGATTTGATCAAGGATCATTGGAGGGGGGGGGGTAACAAAACCACTCGCATTTCCCAAAATGAGACTAGTTGGATCTATCGACTTGGGTCTTTGGTGCCGAAAGGGTTGAACGTGGACATAGACCTAAACTGCTTCATAGCCAACCCTTGAGAATACTGGCCCCGACATTTAGAACATAGGAAGTATCGTATATAATTTTGCATTCTCTTCATACCATACATTTCTGTTCCCCTTTTTCATACTGGGTTGCTTTATTAGCACCCCATGTGGGGACAGGATGTATGGTTGTCATCTGGCATGCGCGTAGCATGGCTTAACTGGGGCATATTTATGGACCTATTTACTACCTAATTAAGTCTAGGCCATCCCCTAGCTAACACATTTCTAGCCTGAGTATGTACGCATATGTGGCATGGTGACTATATGGATAGGCGTTATGCTTACATAGACATACCCATGGTCTTGAAAAATAATTTCAAGAATAAGAACATTTTTTTATATATTTTTTATATTTTTTATATTTTCCACTACAACATTTTATTTTGTAATTCTTAACTTCTTTGGATCCACACTATATATATTACCTATTGCATAGAAGTTGGGCTGTTCAGCATATCCACCATCGAAGTTGGTACACCCACATGTGGATTTCTTTACAAGCTTTACAAGGCAGTAGCTGGGTTTGTACTATACAGATAGTGTAGTATACATTATCACCAGAGAGGGCGCACAATTCTAACCTGAGTTAGACTTAATGACAGACTATGGTGAGTGAATTGTAGGGCGGTATATGTGCGCTCATTGTAGATACAATTCAGTTATATAATTCACCCATATGTTATAGCTCATTTTCTCTTTATAATTTACATCTAGATATGAATACCAAATATAGTATAGCCATCTGATCGCAGAGGCTGGATGTATATTTAAATTAGAGGGGATGAATTTTACACTTTTACAAGGTAATAGCTGGGTTTATACAGTGCAATTAGTGTAGTGATGTATTTTCACCATAGAGGGCGCATGCATCTGCCTAGGCGAAATACATAGATAGAAAACATATGGAGTGATTTATGGAGTGCTGTAAACATGTTAAAGTGTGGATAGCAATGCAACAATTTTAAACCTGTCATATTTTATAATTTATATCTCACAGTCCCTCTATAATATTATAACTTTGTAGTTGGAAGAGCGTCACGGTAGACAGTATGACCCGGGGGAACACACATCAAATTGCTCCTGTGGAGATGCCTCCCCTCGTTGTAGCATGACCAGCCCATTGGCCGGTGATGAACCGTGATACTAAGGCCTGATTTGGCAGCCCTGAAGGAGTGGGTGGGCTTAGAGTGACGCTCTCCCTTCTTAAGCGTGGAGATAGCGTAGCGTGGTACCGCCTCTAGACGAAGTCCTATGACGAAACGCGTAAGGTGGAGCTACGTCATACGCATACCACGCTGATCCGGAAGTACTGCTGGAACGCATTTGGAACGCATGCAGCGTTACCAGCTGGTACTGACCAAATTGAGGACTGCTGTGCTGTTCATTTTTGTTTGTTCCTTTGGCGTGTAGCTTGTCTATTGCAGACTTTGCTGCATTGTATGTTTTTAAATATATTTTTTTAATAAAGCCGGAAGTTTTTTTCATCTGCACTATAGAAGCCTCTCTCTCTTTTTGGCTGCACCTATGAGGTAATTGGGAATCCTCCCTTCCACGGAACTTCACAAATTATAGGAAGAACTAGCCCAGCTGATATCTCCCCTGTGGACGTGTGATCCGGATATCCCTTTGAGCTGTTTACCCCTGTAGGGGTTAAAGGATCTGGTGAGTGGGGACACATGTGGGGGACACTGACATCTAAATGAAGAGCAGAATGTTTACTTTTGAATTTTATGAAGAAGACTGTTTTTTACTGTCTGTGTGCATACATAATTTTGGACTGTGTTGCTATCTGGCAGAGATAGGTATCTGCAGCTGCAGATTGGAGCTTCTATCTGGAGCTAACGTGCACTTATCACATTTGGATCTTATCAATGTGTATAGATGTATTGCAATAAACTGTGGTCTTAATGATACAGTCTTGTATTTTTGTATACTAACATATAATTAGTCTGACACTACACTTTGTTTCTGGGTGTCTCTATGTTCACCGTGGTGTATCTGATGGTGATGTTGGTTTCATGCATCTAGTGTCAACACCACTGTTGAAAGGTGGACTGATTATAATTGTTCACTTTTTGTAGTATATATTATTTACAATTTACTTTTGAGCATTTAGCAATCACTTAGGATTACTGACCCTTTCATTAGGGTTAGGGAGCAGCGCCATACCCCAATTAAATATACTTCTAAGCAAGCAACTAAGTCTCAACATCAGCAGGCAGCCGCTGCTCCGTGCGTACATAGTGTCAGAGGCACAGTGGCTGACAGAGGACTGTGTCCGTGTCCCGACTCTCAAATGAATGGAAGCAAGCAAATATTCATTGATGGACGCTGGTAAGGCTGCATTTGATGGGCGCTGGTGAGGCTGCATTGATTGGCACTTGTGAGGCTGTATTGATGGGCGCTTGTGAGGCTGCATTGATGGGCACTTGTGAGGCTGCATTGATGGGCACTGGTGAGGCTGCATTGATGGGCGCTTGTGAGGCTGTATTTGATGGGCGCTAGTGAGGCTGCATTGATAGGCACTTGTGAGGCTGCATTGATGGGCACTTGTGAGGCTGCATTTGATGGGCGCTGGTGAGGCTGCATTGATGGACGCTGCTGAGGCTGCATTGATGGGCGCTTGTGAGGCTGTATTTGATGGGTGCTGGTGAGGCTGCATTGATGGGCACTTGTAAGGCTGCATTTGATGGGAGCCAGTGAGGCTGCATTTGATGGGAGCCAGTGAGGCTGCATTTGATGGGCGCTTGTGAGGCTGCATTTGGTGGGCGCTGGTGAGGCTGCATTTGATGGGCGCTGGTGAGGCTGCATTTAATGGGCACTGGTGAGGCTGCATTTGATGGGCGCTTCATTAAAAAGGTGGGGTATACATGGGCATGGCAAAGGGGGGTGAAGTCAGAGTGGAGCCAAGGGGGGGTGGCGGCAAAATGGGGTTTTACCTAGGGTGTCAAAAATCCTTGCACCAGCCCTGACTGCAAGGGTTAAATGCTCAATTTTGAATAGGATACCAGGAAAAGGGACTACTGATCCCTCATTCCCCCAGCAGACAGTACCTACAGATAACTTAGCTCCAACAGAAGGATAAGGGGACTTTGTTCAAAAAGGACAGTGGGGCTTGGCTCTAAAAGAAGGAAAGAGGGATGGAGGAACTTACCTCCAGCAGAAGAACAGGGAGACTTAGTTCAAAAAAAGGAGAGTGGGACTTGATACCAAAATGGAGACAGTGGTACTTGATTCAAATTGATAGAGCAGGAGACTTGGTTTAAAAGTTGGATGGAGGGACTTGGTTCCGAAAGAAGGATGGAGGAACTTGGCTCCAACAGAAGTACAGTGTAGGGGAACTCAGTTCAAAAAGAAGGACAATGGGACTTTGTTCCAAAAAATAAGGAGATAGAGTGGGTTTAAAAGATGGACAGAGGGACTTGGTTCCAAAGAGGGAGTAGTGGATGAACCTAGTTGCAACAGAAGAATAGGGGGACTTAGTTCAAAAGGAAGGACAGTGGGGCTTGATTCCAAAAGAAAGACATTGGGACTTGGTTCCAAAAGATAGAGCCAGAGACTTGGTTAAAAAGATGGGCTGAGGGACTTGGTTGAAAAAATGGACAGAGGGACTTGGTTCTAAAAAAAAAAGATAGAGGGGCTTGGTTCTGAAAGGAGGATAGAGGAACCTAGACCCAACAGAAGGATAGGGGGACTTAGTTCAAAAAGAAGGATAGTGGGACTTTGTTTGGAAAGATAGAGCAGGAGACTTGGTTAAAAAGATGGGCAGAGGGACTTGGTTCCAAAGAAAAGATAGAGGGACTTGGTTCTGAAAGAAGGATGGAGAAACCTAGCCCCAACAGAAGGATAGGGGGACTTAGTATGAAAAGAAAGACAATGGGGCTTGGTTTCACAGACTTGGTTTTGAAAGATAGAGCAGGAGACTTGGTTGAAAAATGGACAGAGGGACTTGGTTTAAAAATGGACAGAGGGACTTGGTTGAAAAGTTGGACAAAGGGACTTGGTTCCAAAAAAAAGATAGAGGGGCTTGGTTCTGAAAGAAGGATAGAGGAACCTAGTCCCAACAGAAGGATAGGGGGACTTAGTTCAAAAAGAAGGATAGTGTGGCTTGATTCAAAAAGGACAGTGGGACTTTGTTTGGAAATATAGAGCAGGAGACTTGGTTGAAAAGATGGGCAGAGGGACTTGGTTGAAAAGATGGGCAGAGGGACTTGGTTGAAAAGATGGGCAGAGGGACTTGGTTAAAAAAATGGGCAGAGGGACTTGGTTCCAAAGAAAAGATAGAGCGACTTGGTTCTGAAAGAAAAAAACACAAAAATGCCAGCACTTAAGATGTATATACAGACATTCACCATAAACCAGGGTGCGTATATAGAGGATATTGTCCACAGAAGGAACAAATATTCCAGTCAATAAAAATGAAGATAAAGATGACAAGTGGCGGTTTTAATATAAAATCCTCAGAGGCAACAGGTAATGATGAGAAACTCTTTGATTTTAACACAGATACTCAGGGCAGCTCTTTTCCATGGTGAAGCCGACTCAAGGTAGTGATCCCTGCCATCCCTCACCACGGACAAACCAGCTCGCACTTTGGCCACTTGCGGCTGCCACAGCCGGGACTTAGGGCATCCGCGGAGAAGCGTCACAGACCCTGGATCCAGCATGAACACTCATTACACTGGAGTACACCTGAACTTACCCTAATGTAAGTATTGGATATGATTTGTTTTATCTAACAATAAACCTGTTTTACTTAGAGGCGCTTTTCTATTTTCCTTTTTTTGGTTCTGAAAGAAGGATGGAGGAACCAAGCCCAAACAGAAGGATAGGGGGACTTAGTTTGAAAAGAAAGGCAATGGGGCTTGGTTCCAAAAAAAAAAGACAGTGGGACTTGGTTGAAAAAGATAGGGAGAGAGAGTTAGTATAAAAGATGGACAGAGGGCCTTGGTTCCAAAAGAGGGATGGTGGTGGAACTTGGCTTCAATAGAAGGGAAAAGATAACGAGACTTGGTTCCAAAAAAGAGATGGAGGAACTTACCTCCAGAAGAACAGGAGAACTTAGTTTAGTTTAAAAAAAAAAGACATTGGGGCTTGATTCCAAAAGAAGAGACATAAGAACTTGGGTTAAAAACAGAGACAGAGGGCTTTGGTCCACAAGGAAAGATAGATGGACTTGGTTTCCGAAAGAGGGGTAGAGAAGCTTAGCTCTACAAGAAGGATGGCGGAATTTGTTCAAAAAGGACAGCGGGACTCGGTTCCAAAAGAGGGATGTCCCTCCAATAAACAGACAGCTGGGAGCTATGAGTTCAATCTGCGCACCCAGGTCTGGTACAAACTGTATATACTTACCTTACCACCATCTTCTGTATTTCTGGGGGTGACATCAACATCCTTCTGTGAAGATTACAGAAAAATTCACAGCAGGTGAAATTTGGCGTCTTCTGGAGACATTTTGGTTGCTCGGTGTTCCCCAGGACCTACCCAGTAGGATTTTGACATCATCATCACCCAGGTGTCCCCAGCAGAAAACAGGGGTTAGGTATGTAGGAACCCTAATTTTTTTCTTTACAGGTACATTTTACACCTACTAATAGTGTGCTATTTGTGGAGGCGAGGGAGGGAGGTGGACAGTGCAAGTGGACCTTACATTATACTACAAGGTCTAATAAAAATAATGAAAACCGTGGTGATGACAGAGGAAGATAAATGTGTCTTTATCATAGGGAGTGTAGGCCAAAGTGTTCTGTGCTGACTCTAGTAATGATCTGTTTGTTCTGATAAGCTGGCCGTGGGTGGAGAGAGGACAGCCAAATGACCCATGAGATAGGGGACTACCTACAAAAATAGCAGTAGTGGAATGTGTGTGGACTTTGACTGGGAGGGAATAACCTGGCATGGTACTGGTGGCTACCGGAGTCAAAAGTGTCTCTTCCGGGGGCCCTGACTCTCTGGCCCAAATGACAGCTAATTTTTTCAATTCCAAAGAAGACATTGATGATATAGAATAGAATAGATTATCATATTTTCGTGCTGAGAAGCCAGTATTTTACATATCATTGCTGTTCATCCTTTGGTGGCTTTAAACAGCAAAGTGACGCTCAGCTTGGAGTTTAAGCAACACACCGGTATTGCTGCTGCAGTATCTTCTGTGTGATCCTGTATCACCTTGTGACCCCAGAAGCACCCTGAGCATCCTGTGTCACCCCATGACCCCAGTGACCCCAGAGCACCCTGAGCATCCTGTGTCACCCCATGACCCCAGTGACCCCAGAAGCACCCTGAGCATCCTGTGTCACCCCATGACCCCAGTGACCCCAGAAGCACCCTGAGCATCCTGTGTCACCCCATGACCCCAGTGACTTCAGAGCACCCTGAGCATCCTGTGTCACCCCATGACCCCAGTGACCCCAGAGCACCCTGAGCATCCTATGTCACCCCATGACCCCAGTGACTCCAGAGCACCCTGAGCATCCTGTGTCACCCCAGTGACTCCAGAGCACCCTGAGCATTCTATGTCACCCCATGACCCCAGTGACTCCAGAGCACCCTGAGCATCCTGTGTCACCCCATGACCCCAGTGACTCCAGAGCACCTTAAACATCTTGTATCACCCCATGACCTCAGTGACTCCAGAGCACCCTGACCATCCTATGTCACCCCATGAGCCCAGTGACTCCAGAGCACCCTGACCATCCCGTGGCACCCCATGACCCCAGTGACTCCAGAGCACCTTAAACATCTTGTATCACCCCATGACCTCAGTGACTCCAAAACACCCTGACCATCCTATGTCACCCCATGAGCCCAGTGACTCCAGAGCACCCTGACCATCCTGTGTCACCCCATGAGCCCAGTGACTCCAGAGCACCCTGACCATCTTATGTCACCCCATGAGCCCAGTGACTCCAGAGCACCCTGACCATCCTATGTCACCCCATGAGCCCAGTGACTCCAGAGCACCCTGACCATCCTATATCACCCCATGACCCCAGTGACTCCAGAGCACCCTGACCATCCTGTGTCACCCCATGACCCCAGTGACTCCAGAGCACCCTGACCATCCTATGTCACCCCATGACCCCAGTGACTCCAGAGCACCCTGAGCATCCTATGTCACCCCATGACCCCAGTGACTCCAGAGCAACCTGAGCATCCTGTGTCACCCCATGACCCCAGTGACTCCAGAGCACCCTATGTCACCCCATGACCCCAGTGACTTCAGAGCACCCTGAGCATCCTGTGTCACCCCATGACCCCAGTGACTTCAGAGCACCCTAACCATCCTGTGTCACCCCATGACCCCAGTGACTTCAGAGCACCCTGGGCATCGTGTGTCACCCCATGATCCCAGTGACTCCAGAGCACCCTGAGCATTGTGTGTCACCCCATGACCCCAGTGTCTCCAGAGCACCCTGACCATCCTGTGTCACCCCATGAGCCCAGTGACTCCAGAGCATCCTGACCATCCTGTGTCACCCCATGACCCCAGTGACTTCAGAGCACCCTGAGCATCGTGTGTCACCCCATGACCCCAGTGACTCCAGAGCACCCTGAGCATTGTGTGTCACCCCATGACCCCAGTGTCTCCAGAGCACCCTGACCATCCTGTGTCACCCCATGACCTCAGTGACTCCAGAGCACCCTGGACATCTTGTGTCACCTTGTGATTCCAATGACTCCAAAGTACCCTTAGCATCCTGTGTCACTCCGTGACCCCAGTGACTCTAGGGCACCCTGTGCATCATGTGTCACCCCGTGATCCCTGTGACCTCAGAGCACCCTAAATATTCTGTGTGACCACACAGCATCCTGTGTCACTCTGTGACCCATGGGAGACCAGATCACCCTGAGCACCCTCTGTAGCACCATAACTCCAGAGCACTCTGAGCATCCTGTGCCACCTCATGACTTCTAAACACCCCGAGCATCCTCTGTCATTCAGTAACCCCTGTGACTCTAGTGCACCCTGTATGCCCCTGAGTCTTTCATCTTTGTTCAGGCATCATCTAGGGTTACCATTTACCTCCTGGACTGAGGTACCAGTTCAGAAATTACACAGTCATGTAAATCCTGGTTCTCTTGCAGTTCTTGGCTGTGTTCACAAATGCCTGCCATAGATCAGCCCTCTGCTGCAGTCTCTCACCTTATGACTTGCTACAAAAGTTACAATGTTACAGCCTGATCATGGAGAGAGGGGAGACTGAGGAAATGCTTCCCTTTGCCTGCAGCAGACTGAGGACATCATCTTAGCCTAGGCAAAATCACTGAACTGGAGCTTGATGCACACATTTAATTATTATTATTAATATTAGGGATGCACCGATACCATTTTTTTTTAGTACTTGCCGATACCAATTACTGATACCTACTGCAACTGGTTTTTTTTTTTTTTTAATTTTGTGCTTTTTCAATCTGAAATGTGTAAAATATGTTAATATATATGTGTAAAAATATTAACGAGCAAAGCAAACAAAAAAAAAGTTTTAATTGTTTATCGTTTATAAAATAGACGTAAACAAAAAAAAAAAAGCAGGAAAATAATAATTAAATGGAGGAGAATAGAGAGTTAATTAAGGCTGATTAAGAGTAAATTAAGGGTTAATAAGGGGTTAAACAGAGAAACATTTGTTCATCCCTTTGATCTGCAGATGAAGAAACAGAAAGATACAAAAAGAAACAATGTTTCTTTTTATTTTAGTGTTTCAGCGGCTGAGCAATGTTGTTAATAAACATTGCCGGCTGCTTTTTTTTTTTTTTTTACAGCTCCAATTACTGGACTTCTTTAAAACGGAGCTCCGCCGAAAAAAAAATATTAAAAGCCAGCAGCTACAGCAGCTGCTGACTTTTAATATTAGGACACTTACCTGTCCTGGAGTCCAGCGACGTCCGCAGCAGAGGACGAGCAATCGCTTGTCACTCTGCTGCCCCCACCGCCATCCTCGGTGAGGGAACCAGGAAGTGAAGCCTTGCGGCTTCACTGCCCGGTTCCCTACGGCGCATGCGCGAGTCGCGCTGCGCCGTTCTGACTGGTCCCCGTTGTGTTTCAGGGAGCCGAGTGTCTCCCAGAACGGGTATTCTGCGGGAAGTGACATACTTCCAGCAGATTTCCCGCAGAGAGGACTCCCGGAAGTATCTGCACCCCACCCTGAAAGGTGTCAATTGTGACACTGGAGGAGGGGAGGGTTCTGATGAGCGGAAGTTCCACTTCAGGGTGGAGCTCTGCTTTAACACTTCAGCTGTCAACAGGGGAGACCCCACTGACAGCTCAAAGAACCGAGCCTGAAATTATCGGTTTCAGGTATCGGTGCATTTGCACGAGTACCGATACTTGTGCAAATACTCAGTATCGGCATCGATACCGATACTAGTATCGGTGCAACCCTAATTATTATACAGGATTTATATAGTGCTGACAGTATACGCAGAGCTTTACAACATGGGTGCAGACAGTACAGTTACAATTGGTGAAAAAAAGTGATTGATCCGCGCTAACCTATCCAATTTGGAAAATATGTGCAAAATAACATGTATATAAAAACTAAATAAAAATGTGACAGGTGCTGCAAACTAAAAAACAGCTGGAATATCAGCTGTAAAAAGTATGTGCAAAAGTGATATTTATCAATGCGCAACCTATTAAGTGAGCCTCCTTTCCCAGTGGACGCCTTGTACGACGAAACGCAGCGTCGGGTGGAGCTGTTGATCAGGACGTCACTACGCTACAGCTGACTGGTGTACACTACAGCAGCTGAGTACGATCCGTGTTTGAATTTGCCGCTTTTCCTCTGTAAACTTCATGTGAAGCGTTCCTGTTTTGCCCGAACTAAATAAAGGGTATCTTCTTTTAACAAAAGATATTGAACCATGAAGTTTTTTCTTTTATTATCCCAACATCGTTTCCTGCTCCATGGGTGAGGAGGGTTTTTCCCTAAACATCCTGCTCTGAAGGTTTTGGAGGATCGGGACATTGGGTGGTCGGTGGCGTTGGCCTGCGGTATATCGGTGGACATCTCATCTGTACCCACGAATGAGCCCTTCAAGATCTCCGTCAGAGATCCATCAGAGCTGGTAAGCCTCCATTGCCTTCATTATCTACCTGAGCAAGTTGGAAAAGTTATCTGTTCCATTATCAAGATAAGGCGTGTGTCTGATGAAAACCATCAGAAGTGATCATCTTTGTTTTCCTTGAACTTTGAAACATCTGAACTGTTTTTGCAAATATTATATTACTCCTAGGGGATCATATATTTTTAGCAGTTGTTTTCATGCACTTTTTTATTTTTTTCAATTATCATGGTACTCTTTTAGGACAATTTTCATTGTCCCCTTTCTGTATGAGTTTATTCTCATACATATCTTTATTCATATGGTTTAGCACTGTGTTGGCTCACTTAGTACAGTTACAATACAATTTAATACAGTAGGATCAGAGAGCCCTGCTCATTAGAGCTTACAATCTAATAAAAAGCGATGCTGTCTTTGTATATTGTGAATTGTCCAGGATGTATCCATGCAGATTTGCAAAGGTAAAACAAGGTCATCTTTAAGAAAACCTGACTATGGCTGGTTGCTCTGAGTTCCTGCACTATGGACAGTTATTTTTTCCTTATTAAATAAAGTCTGTATTCATTTATAGGAGACCCCTGTGATCCCGGATACTACAAGTCATCGTGTCCCATTGTTGTCGGCCCCCCTTCTGCATGTCATCCGGAGACACAGAGAACCTACACACCCTCCATGCCCAGCACCCAGCTCCTAAAATGGTCTTCCTCCGCTCTAAATTTGACCTGACCTATGACAGTGCAGCCAGAGGATCCCACAGGGGCCCTGAAATACACAGCACACAGCTTGTCTGGCTGCAAAGCCCACTTAGCTTAATTCGTTTAGCACATGACGGATGATATTCATGGCTGAGGGTTCAGGACAGGAGACTGTTGTGTTGAAGGAAAGGAAATCTCACCGCAGAAGAGAACACAATAAACTTCACCAAACCTGAGAACAGAGCGGATGAAGACAATACAAAATACAAAATAACAAAATACAAAATAACAAAATACAAAATACAAAATAACAAACTACAAAATACAAAATAACAAAATACAAAATAACAAAATAACAAAATACAAAATAACAAAATAACAAAATACAATGTATCAACATAATAAACATGAGAATAAGAGGATCACTGCTTCACAGTGCTTACATCTTCCATAGTCAATGCATTTAAAGTAGCACTCCAACCAAAAAAAACAAGAAAATAAATGTATAGCTCATTAACCACTTGACCTCCGGAAGGTTCCCCCCCCCCCTTTATAACCCGGGCATTTCTTGCTATTCCGCACTGCGCTACTTCAGCTTCACTTCAGCTACTTCAGCTTCACTTAAGCTCAAAAAGATTGTACCCTCTTCATGACCAGGCCAATTTTTTGCTGTGGCACTGCACTATTTTAGCAGGTGTCACGCAATGCTGTACCAAAACAAAATTTGTATTATTTTTTACATATCCAATAATAAAATGTCTTCATGAATTTAGGCCAATATGTATTCTGCTACATGTTTTTGATTTTAAAAAAATCCCAATAAGTGGACAGTGCATCCGGAAAGTATTCACTTTTTCCACATTTTGTTATAATAATTAATAATTAATTTAATCCATTTTGGAATAAGGCTGAAAAAAACATGTCATCTCTTCTCTCCTCTCTCCAGCCGCCAGCTGATTGATTACCGAGGGGGGGGGGCGGACCCCTGGGGACATTTGGGCCCCTTACATGTGTAATGCCTCTACCCCCCTGATGGCGGCCGGGGATGTCCTTTAGCTACTCCTTTGTTATCTTGGCTGTGTGCTTAGGGTCCTTGTCCTGTTGGAAGGTGAAACAGAGCGCTCTGTAGCAGATTTTCATCAAGGATGTCTCTGCACATTGCTGCATTCCTCTTTCCCTCAATCCTGACTAGTCTCCCAGTTCGTGCCGCTGAAAAACATCCCCGCAGCATAATGCTGCCACCACCATGCTTCACTGTAGGGATGGTAATGGCCAGGTGATGAACGGTGCCTGGTTTCCTACCAGACATCATGCTTGCCATTCAGGCCAAAGAATCTTTGTTTCATCAGATCAGGGTTATAACCTGCCCTTGCTCTATCCAAAATGGAAAAAAAAATGTTTTGCCTTTAGTTCTACTTCAAGTGAGATTTACCCACATAAATCTGCGTGACATGTTCACAACAATGTACTGGCTGTCAGTCTCTTTTCCACTGACTCTTCTATACGGGACGCATCGCGTTATGTCCGGACTTGTAGGTGTCTGAGCGAGCACAAAAGTAATAACAATGAAATATTATCTGCGGTCTTTGGAGCACTTCCTCTCTGTCCTGTCACTGCCTTGTTTACGGGTGAAGATTGCAAAGTTCTTTCTTTCCAGTTCACTTGCAATCAGACGGGCTATTTTTTTTCTAAATATTTCTGATAAAAAAATATCTCAAGCTTTGAACATCTCACAGAGCACTGTTCAATCCACCATCCGGAAATGGAAAGAGTATGGCACACCTGCAAACCTACCAAGATATGACCGTCCACCTAAACTGACCGGGCCGGGCAAGGAGAGCATTCATCAGAGAAGCAGCCAAGAGGCCCATGGTAACTCTGGAGGAGATGCAGAGATCCACAGCTCAGGTGGGAGAATCTGTCCACAGGACAACTATTAGTCGTGCTTCTCCACAAATCTGCCCTTTATGGAAGAGTGACAAGAAGAAAGACATTGTAGAAAGAAATCCATAAGAAGTCCTGTTTGCAGTTTGTGAGAAGCCATGTGGGGGACACAGCAAACATGTGGAAGAAGGTGATCTGGTCAAATGAGACCAAAATTGAACTTTTTGGCCGAAAAGCAAAACACTATGTGTGGTGGAAAACGAACACTGTGCATCAACCTGAACACACCATCCCCAACCTGAAACATGGTGGTGGCAGCATCATGTTGTGGGGATGGTTTTTTTCAGCAGGGACAGGGAAGCTGGTCAGAGTTGATGGGAAGATGGATGGAACCAAATACAGGGAAATCTTAGAAGAAAACCGGTTAAGCCGCGTACACGCGACCGAGTTTCTCGTCAAAAAACGACAAGAAAACTGCAGAGAGAGCTTTCTTGCCGAGAAAACCGTACGTGTGTATGGTTTCTCGTCGAGAAAACTGCCGGGAATCTCGACGAGAAAAATAGAGAACCTGCTCTCTATTTTCCCGTCAGGATTCTCGATTTTCTCATCGGGTTTCTCAGCGGCCTGTTTTGCGACAAGAAAACCGGTCGTGTGTATGCTTTTCCGAGTCTTAAAAAATCGCGCATGCTCAGAATCAAGTATGAGACGGGAGCGCTTCTTCTGGAAAAACTAACGTTCGTCACGCTAAAACTAACTGAAAGCACGAAGACTGAAAAGCGCGAATCGTCTCTTCCCAAACTTTTACTAACACGCGGTAACACAAGATCAGCAAAAGCAGCCCAAGGGGTGGCGCCATTGGAATCGAACTTCCCCTTTATACTGCCGTCGTACGTGCTGTACGCGACAGCGCAGAACAACGACGAGATTTGGAATTGACAGTGTGTATGCAAGGAAAGCTTGACAAGAAGCTCGTCAAGCTTGACAAGAATCTCGTCGAGAAAATCGACTGTTTTTTTTACGACGAGAACTCAGTGGTGGTGTGTACGAGGCTTTAGAGTCAGCAAAAGACTTGAGACTGGGGGGGAGGTTCACCTTTCAGCAGGACAACGACCCGAAACATACAGCCAGAGCTACAATGGGATGGTTTAGATCAAAGCATATTCATGTGTTAGAATGGCCCAGTCAAAGTCCAGACCTAAATCACATTGATAATCTGTGTCAAGACCTGAAAATTGCTGATCACAGACGCTCTCCATCCAATCTGACAGAACTTGAGATATTTTGCAAAGAAGAATGGGCAAAAATGTCCCTCTCTAGATGTGCAAAGCTGGTAGAGACATCCCCCAAAAAGACTTTGCAGCGAAAGGCGGTTCTACAAAGTATTGACTCCGGGGGGTGCTATACAAATGTACCCCACACTTTTTACATATTTATTTGTAAAATATTTTGAACACCATTTATCATTTTCCCTCCACTTCACAATTATGTGCCACTTTGTGTTGGTCCATCACATAAAATCCCAATAAAATACATTTATGTTTTTTGGTTGTAACATGACAAAATGTGGAAAATTTCAAAGGGTATGAATACTTTTTCAAGGCACTGTATACTTTGCCTTCCCTGATTCAGTTAGACATGTGCGGCTCGTTTTGTTCCGAATTAAAATTCGAAAAATTTTCGTTATTCAGATGTATCCGAATTTACGAATTAGAATAGTACCGAATTTAAACGAATCAAAAATAATGAAATTCGAACGAAATTCAAATATGAATCGTTTTCGAATAGTTTTAGAATACTGTATATACTCGAGTATAAGCCGACCCGAATATAAGCCGAGACACCTAATTTTACCGCAAAAAACTGGGAAAACTTATTGACTCTAATATAAGCCTAGGGTGTCCATCTGCATGCCTCACTGTGCCTCACTTTGCCTCACTGTGTTTATGTCTATGCCTCACTGTGCCCATGCCTCACTGTGTCCATGACTAGACTGATGTTTAACATTGGAGTCTATAGAAGGGGTGTCCGGCTTTGAAAAATTGGTGCTCCCTGGCCGTAGGTCCCCCGGACAACAAACTTTGCACACTTATAGAGGAGAAATGGGGATACATATGTGCCAAGTTTGGGGTCCAGGAGACTTACGACCAACCGGTACTGGGTCCTCAAATTTACCAGAGATATGACCATTTAACATGGGAGTCTATGGAAGGGGTGCCCGGCTTTGAAAAATCGGTGCTCCCCGGCCGTAGGTCCCCCGGACAACAAACTTTGCACACTTGTAGAGGAAGAGTGGGGCTACATGTGTGCTAAGTACCGGGTCCCCAAAGTCTGGGAGACCAGGCGCAAAAAGGTGACTCGATCATAAGCCGGGGAGGGGGGGGCATTTTCAGCACCAAAAAATGTGCTAAAAAAATCGGCTTATAATCGAGTATATACGGTACTTTTCGAATTCGAATAGTTTTCCAACTTCCAAAGAGAATAAAAGAAATTCTATTCTATTCATTTTCTATTCTATTTTATTATTTTTGGAAATTGGAAAACTATTTGAATTTGAAAACGTTTCAAATTCGAAAACTTTTCAAAACGATTCAAAAACGAATAAACTAAACTAATCCCGAAAAACGAATTAAACGAATGAAACAAATTTAACTAAACTAATTCAAATAATTTTCCAATTTCCAAAGAGAATAAAATAGAATAGAAAGTGAAGGAATAGAATAAAAAAAAAATCTATTCCTTTATTTTCTATTCTATTATATTCTTTTTAGAAATTCGAAAACTTTTCAAATTCAAAACTAATCCCGAAAAATGAATGAAATGAAGGAAACTAATTTAACTAAACGAATTTATGTAGATAACGAAACAAAACAAATGTTTTGCCTAGTCTCAGTGCTCCTCTCGAGTCCCGCCCTGATGCAAGCAGTGAGCTGGCTCTTGGAAAAAGATATGCTGGAGCGAGTGCATGTAGATTAGACATGTGCGACAGGAAGTCAGCACAGCACAGGGATGGTGGGAGCCCCTCATAATGAGCACAGCACAGGGATGATGGGAGCCCCTCATAATGAGCACAGCACAGGGATGATGGGAGCCCCTCATAATGAGCACAGCACAGGGATGGTGGGAGCCCCTCATAATGAGCACAGCACAGGGATGGTGGGAGCCCCTCATAATGAGCACAGCACAGGGATAGTGGGAGCCCCTCATAATGAGCACAGCACAGGGATGATGGGAGCCCCTCATAATGAGCACAGCACAGGGATGATGGGAGCCCCTCATAATGAGCACAGCACAGGGATGGTGGGAGCCCCTCATAATGAGCACAGCACAGGGATGGTGGGAGCCCCTCATAATGAGCACAGCACAGGGATGGTGGGAGCCCCTCATAATGTGCACAGCACAGGGATGGTGGGAGCCCCTCATAATGTGCACAGCACAGGGATGATGGGAGCCCCTCATAATGTGCACAGCACAGGGATGGTGGGAGCCCCTCATAATGAGCACAGCACAGGGATAGTGGGAGCCCCTCATAATGAGCACAGCACAGGGATGATGGGAGCCCCTCATAATGAGCACAGCACAGGGATGGTGGGAGACCCTTCATAATGAGCACAGCACAGGGATGATGGGAGCCCCTCATAATGAGCACAGCACAGGGATGGTGGGAGCCCCTCATAATGAGCACAGCACAGGGATGGTGGGAGCCCCTCATAATGAGCACAGCACAGGGATGATGGGAGCCCCTCATAATGAGCACAGCACAGGGATGGTGGGAGCCCCTCATAATGAGCACAGCACAGGGATGGTGGGAGACCCTTCATAATGAGCACAGCACAGGGATGATGGGACCCCTCATAATGAGCACAGCACAGGGATGGTGGGAGACCCTCCATAATGAGCACAGCACAGGGATGGTGGGAGACCCCTCATAATGAGCACAGCACAGGGATGGTGGGAGACCCTCCATAATGAGCACAGCACAGGGATGATGGGACCCCTCATAATGAGCATAATGAGTCAACGACTGCCGTATTGAGAAAGGTATTTTTTGCTTTTTAAATTCATCATAACGAATTTTCGTAATTGTTACGAAAAGTTAACGAAAATTTGTATTTCGTACGAAACAAATCCAAATTGAATTTCGGACACGAATTACGAAATACGAATTTTCGTCTAATACGAAACGGAACGAAACAAAACAAATTTATTGATGGCGCACATGTCTAATGTAGATAGGAAGTGGGTGCAAAGAGGTTGGAGAAGATGGAGGGGGAAAAAAAAGAAAGACAAGAAGGTTAAAAAAAAATTATTTTACGTTTTTTTTTTTTTTCAATTGGGGGTGTCAGCAATGAAGTCCATGCATTTTTCTGCAAGGTTGTGTTTGCACTTTTCTGCTGCCTTACATGCTTTATTGGCCTTAGCACAATGCAATGATATGCAATGCAATAATAATAAATGGCATCCCAATGGAGGTGTAGCAGCGCACCATAACGCACAGTAATGCACTATCCTGCATTGAGGTGCACCGCATTGCCAAAAATTTAGAATTTTTTCGTTTTTTGGGGGTTTTTGGGAAAATTGCTGGCCCATTCATTGGATGGACTGCCTAATGCCGCGTACACACGACCGTTTTTAATGTCATTGAAAAAAACGGCGTTTTTCTCGACGTGATTCTTCTCAAGTCTGCCTTGCCTACACACGATCGTGAAAAAAAAAATGCTCAAACAAAGCGCGGTGACGTACGAAACGTACGACGGCACTATAAAGGGGAAGTTCCATTCGGATGGCGCCACCCTTTGGGACGTTTTTGCTGATCCTCGTGTTAGTAAAGTTTGGTGAGAGACGATTCGCACTTTTCAGCCTCATGCTCTTCAGTCCGTTACAGCGTGACGAATGTGCTATCTCTATTACGAACGCTAGTTTTACCAGAACGAGCGCACCCATCTCATCACTTGCTTCTGAGCATGCGCGTTTTTTTCACGTCGTTAAAGCCCACACACGGCCGTTTTTCACGACGAGAAAAACGGCGACGTGAAAAACGACGAGAAAAATTAGAGCATGTTCCAAATTTTTAATGGCCATTTTTCACGTCCCGAAAAATGCTCTGGAGCCCACACACGATCGTTTTTAATGACCAAATTAAAAAATTGCATTTTTCTCGTCATGAAAAACGGTCGTGTGTACGCGGCATAAGGGTGCTCAACCTGTGGCCCTCCAGCTGTTGGGAAACTACAAGTCCCATGAGGCATTGCAAGGCTGAACAGTTAAAAGCGTGACTCCCAAAGGCAGAGGCATGATGGGACTTGTAGTTCCGCAACAGCTTCCACAGGTTACGCCCCCATGCGCCTAACATAACGCTCAATAAGGCTTAAATATAGGGCACATTAACTCAAAGCTCCGTGCCAGAAAGGGAAGATTCTCGCCGTGCGTCAGTGCGGGATTCTCTCTTTCTGCGGAGAGCCTCCTTACCTTCTGCATGCAAAAAAAAAAAAAATTTTTTAAAAATTGCCAATTGCCACTCAACATAAAAACAGGTCAAAACAAGGGCAGGAAGGAGGATGGCGCCTCCGGGGTCTCAAAAAAAAAAAAACATTTTCCAGAACGCTCCGCATAAACATGTTGTTACAATGATCCGTCTGTCAGGGAGGTTATACCATTCTGCTTGGTTCTCATGTATAGAATTCATTTTTTTCATTTCATAATTTTTCATATAATGTCCCAAAACCTGTCTGCACTAATGGCCGTTACACACGATCCTAATATCGGACGCAAAGTGTCGTCCGAGGAAGAATCGTACGATTTTCGGATCGTTATTACAGAGTTTTCGAGAGCCGATCACGACAGTTCATCCGATATTATTCGATCGGACAAGCACGAAAATTTTCCTCGTACGATACCAGATCATACGATTTTTGTTTAGTCAGTACAGTTGTCGTCCGAAAAATACAACACAAATACATTACAACTCATGACATCACTTCCAATTTTTTTCTTCTGCCGTACGAGAATTTTCGTGACTTTAGTATCCTATTCAATTTCTACTATTAAGCAAAAAAAGTCGTACGATGTTTGGATCGTGTGTACGGGCCATTGACACACCAGGCTCCAGCTGAAAGTTGAAATCGGCCTAAGGTAGGCATACCTGAATACGTGGGAGGGGCTTAGGCAGGGTTACAGATGGGGGAGGAATAAGAGCTGGGGGTCCCTTATATTCCAAACTGCAGGCAGGAGATGGGGCAGAGACACAGCCTGTGTGCCTGTCCTGTAGGCTGAATGGGTGGGAAGGGGGCGGGGCAGAGACACAGCCTGTGTGCCTGTCCTGTAGGCTGAATGGGTGGGAAGGGGGCGGGGCAGAGACACAGCCTGTGTGCCTGTCCTGTAGGCTGAATGGGTGGGAAGGGGGCGGGGCAGAGACACAGCCTGTGTGCCTGTCCTGTAGGCTGAATGGGTGGAAAGGGGGCGGGGCAGAGACACAGCCTGTGTGCCTGTCCTGTAGGCTGAATGGGTGGGAAGGGGGCGGGGCAGAGACACAGCCTGTGTGCCTGTCCTGTAGGCTGAATGGGTGGGAAGGGGGCGGGGCAGAGACACAGTCTGTGTGACTGTCCTATAGGCTGAATGGGTGGGAAGGGGGCGGGGCTGGGACACAGCCTGTGTGCCTGTCCTGTAGGCTTAATGGGTGGGAAGGGGGCGGGGCAGAGACACAGTCTGTGTGACTGTCCTATAGGCTAAATGGGTGGGAAGGGGGCGGGGTAGAGACACAGTCTGTGTCTGTCCTGTAGGCTGAATGGGTGGGAAGGGGGCGGGGCAGAAACACAGTCTGTGTGCCTGTCCTGTAGGCTTAATGGGTGGGAAGGGGGCGGGGCAGAGGCACGGTGTCTGTGTGCCTGGTCTGCAGGCCGAATGGATAGGAAGGGGGTGGGGCATAGGTCAGGGGCTGTGTGCCTGGTCTGTAGGCTGAATGGGTGGGAAGGGGGGCAGAGGCACGAAATCTGCAGGGGTGGGGAGATAACAAGGCTATATGCATTACCTTACATATCCTTTGGGAGGTAAAATAGTTCCGATATATGTGTTATCTGTATATCCTGCAGATGATGTCAGTTAAAGCAACCTGACAAGTTAAAAAAAGTTGTTTTTTTTGGGGAAATAAACCCTGTTCCTAATAATCTTTATTAGTACCCTAATCAGCCCTAATGAACTCCTTTTTCCCCTTCTCCCCTTAACTAGAAGAGAAGAGGGGAGAAGAGAATGGAAGGGAAGAGAAGAGGAAAGAGAAGAGAGGGGAAGGGAAGAGAGGAGAAAAGAAGAGCTGAGAAGGGAAGAAAAGGGAAGAGAATAGAAGGGAAGGGAAGAGTAAAGAGAATAGAAGAGAAGAGAGGGGAAGGGAGGAGACAGGAAGAGAAGAGAGGAGAAGAGACGAGAAGGGAAGGAAATGGAAGAGAATAGAAGAGAAGAGAAAAGAGAAGAGAAGAGGGGGAATATAGGAGGGGAGAAGGGAAAGGAAGAGAAGAGAGGGAATGGGAAGAGAGAAGAGGAAAGGAGAAGGGAAGTGAAAGGAAGAGAGAAGATGAGAAGGGAAGGGAAGAGAATAGAAGGGAAGGAAAGAGAAGAGAAGAGAAGAGAACAGAAGAGACCAGAACAGAAGAGAAAGAAGAGGGGAGGGGGAGAGGGGAAGGGAAAAGAAGGTAAAAGGAGAGAAGAGAAGAGAAGAGAAGAGAAGAGAAGAGGAGAGGAGAGAAGAGAAGAGAAGAGAAGAGAAGAGAAGAGAATGGAAGGGAAGAGAAGAGAAGAGAAGAGAAGAGAAGAGAAGAGAAGAGAAGAGAAGAGAAGAGAAGAGAGGAGAGGAGAAGAGAGGAGAAGAGAGGAGAAGAGAGGAGAAGAGAGGAGAAGAGAGGAGAAGAGAGGAGAGGAGAGGAGAGGAGAGGAGAGGAGAAGGGAAGAGAAAGGAAGAGAGAATAGGAAAAGGGAAGGGAAGGGAAGAGAAGAGAAGAGAAGAGAAGGGAAGGGAAGGGAAGAGAAGAGAAGAGAAAAGAGAAGAGGGGAAGGAAGGAGAGGAGAAGAGAAGAGAAGCTAAGAGAAGGGAAGGGAAGGGAAGAGAAGAGAAGAGAAGGGAAGGAAGGGAAGAAAAAGAGAAAGAGAAGAGGGGAAGGAAGAGAGGAGAAGAGAAGAGAAGCTAAGAGAAGGGAAGGGAAGAGAAGGGAAGAGAAGCTAAGAGAAGGGAAGGGAAGAGAAGGGAAGAGAAGAGAAGAGAAGAGGGGAGAGAGGAGAGGAGAAGGGAAGAGAAGAGAAGGAAGGGAAGAGGAAGAGAGAAGAGGAAAGGAGAATGGAAGGGAAGAGAAGAGAAGCAAGGGAAGAGAGGGGAAGGGAAGAGGAAGAGAGAAGAGGAAAGGAGAAGAGAAGGGAAAGGAAAGGGAAGAGAGGGGAGGAGACGAGAAGGGAGGGGAAGGGAAGAGAAGAGAGGGGAAGAGAAGGGAAGGGGAGAGAGGGGATGGGAAGAGAAGAGAAGAGAGGGGAAGGACATTATATAATGTAATAATAATACTATGTATTACACTCTAATACAGGAGGTGTGTTACTAGGCAGATCACCAGGTGAAAACAGAGGGGAGAAGCCAAAAAACGAATGCAGCCACCACATCTAAAGCTGCAAAATATTACATATATGACTTTGATTTAATACCGCTATAAGTAATGACAAAGTTATTAAAGAAATGTATCGCCATAGATGGTGTAAAGCAGGGGTCTCAAACTGGTGGCCCTCCAGCTGTTGCAAAACTACAAGTCCCATCATGCCTCTGCCTGTGGGAGTCATGCTTGTAACTGTCAGCCTTGCAATGCCTCATGGGACTTGTAGTTTCGCAACAGCTGGAGGGCCACCAGTTTGAGACCCCCTGGTGTACAGGGTGAGAGCTGAACTTGTTAAAATACCAGATTTTTGGTGCTCTTCTCTGAAGTTTTTTGGTGACAGGGCCTCTTTGCACAGCAGTTGTACGTATTGCTCGGCTTGTTGCAGCACGATCGGCGGGGGATTAGGCGCAGAGTCTGGTATCTTAGGCAGGGCCCGGCTTTGCTGTATTTTGTTATTGGCCGGGCTGGCTTCTCTCTTTGCAGACTGCAGGGATCGGACAAAAGGCTGTTTTCAGAAAGCAGAAGTCACCTGACTGACAGGCGCCGCCCTCGAAAAACATTTTTCACAATGTTTAGTGGAAGGTGTTATATTGCTCCAAATATTTGTTGATGCCGTCACCCGCGGCAACCCTGGCACGGCGGTATTCTGAGAAAACACTGGCCAAATACGAGATACTTCAAATTGTGGCTGTGAAATTTGTATTTATTTTTTCTAGGTGGAATTAATTCCTCGCCTGGTGCCAAGAAGGGTTTTTGTTGAACTCGGGATGGTGAACCCCGGCAAAATTCACACCCTTGTCTGAATAGATGACGCTAATTACTAATTACATTACATTCTATGCTAATTATAGAACATCCATGAGAGCAGCTTGCTGGGATTCTAGCCAGAAGAGAGACTGTAGGGACCTATTCTGTTACATGCTGAATCGCAATCCAAACGCACCTTGGCGATTGAAGTGCATTGCATGGTGCGCTGAGCTACCGATAATGCCACATGCACAATTCTGGGTCCATTTTGGCGCATTGGACAGCCCTTTGGCCTTCCCTAACCCTAAGCACTTTGCCTAGGGTTAAGATGATGTCATCAGTCTGCTGCAGGCAGCAGGGAGCATTTTCTCAGTCTCATCTCCCCAAGTAATCTCACTGCAACATTGCAACTTTGTAGCAAGTCACCAAGTGATAAGCTTCAACAGGGGGCTGATTTGTGAACACCCAGGACTGCACATGCAACAGAATTACATGACGGGGTCATCTCTGAGCCGGCATCTCAGGCCATGAAGTAGATGTTAATTGCAAACCATAAGTTCACAACCTGAAGAAGGATAGGCCCTCCTCCCGAAATGCGTAGGGTGCGTAGGAGAGCCCACCCTCCTTCTTCATGGTTTGTAATTAACTTCTTAAATATAGCCTACGCATTTCAGAAGGAGGGACTCCCCTTCTTTTGGGCTTGACTGTATGATTTGTAATTAACTCTGGGCCAGATTAATTCAAAATGGCAAGTGGGAATGAAACTAGCTGGACACTTTTATTCCCCTGTGAATTCGCTAATACTCAACCTTCAAGTCCTAAAAAAGGAGCTGCCTTCCCCCCGAAACGCGTAGGATATATCTCAGCCAGAGTTAATTACAAACCATACATTCAAGCTCTGAAGAAGGGGGAGGGCCATTTCCTTGAAAAGTGTTGGCTGTATTTCACCAGGAGTTAATTACAAACCATACATTCAAGCCTTGAAAAAGAGGGAGCCCTTCCTCTGACATGCATTGGATGTATTTCACCCAGAATTAATTAAAAACTGTACATGCAAGCCCTGAAGACGGGGAGGCCCTTCCCCCAAAATGCATTGGCTGCATTCGGCCTCAAGTTAATTACAAACCAACCATTGAAGCCCTAAAAAAGGGGTGGCCCTTTGCCCTAAACTTATTGGATATATTTTAGATGGAGTTAATTGCAAACTGTTCAGTCAAGCCCTGAAAAAGGGTAAGCCCTTCCCCTGAAACACGTCGGATGTATTTTTGCCAAAGTGAATTACAAACCATAAACTCAGGCCCTAAAGAAGAAGGGACCCTTCCCCCGAATTGCATTGACTGTATGTTTCCTGGAATTAATTACAAACCATGAAAAAAGGGAGGCCCTTCCCTGAAACATTTTTACTGTATTTCACCCAGAATGAATTAGAAATCATACATTCAAGCCCTGAAGAAAGGGAGGCCTTTCCCACGAAACGTGTTTGGCGTGTTTCTCCCGGAGTTAATTACAAACCATACATTCAAGTCCTGAAGAAGGGGAGGCCCTTTCCTCAAAACTCATTGGCTGTATTTCAGCTGGAGTTAATTGCAAACTTTGCAGTCAAGCCCTGAAAAAGAGTAAGCTCTTCCCCTGAAACACATTGGATGTATTTTTGTTAAAGTGAATTACAAACCATACACTCAGGCCCTAATGCCCTAATGCCCCCGAATTGCGTTGATTGTATGTTGCCTGGAATTACAAACTGAAACCATGAAAAAGGGGAGGCCCTTCACCGAAACATGTTTTCTGTATTTCACCCAGACTTAATTACAAATCATACATTCAAGTCCTTAAGAAGAGGAGGCCCTTCCTACGAAACGTGTTGGCGTGGTTCTCCTGGAGTTAATTACAAACCATACATTCAAATCATGAAGAAGGGGAGGCCCTTCCTCCGAACACATTGGCTCTACTTTACCTAGAGTTAATTACAGACTATACATTCAAGCCCTAAAGAAGGGGAGGCCCTTCCCCCAAAAAGCATTGGATGTATTTCGGCCGGAGTCATTTACAAACCATGCATTCAAGTCCTGAAAAAGAGAAGGCCCTTCCCCGAAACATGTTTACTGTTATTCACCTAGGCATACAATCAAGTCCTACAGAAAGGAAGGACATTCCCACCAAACGCATTGGCAGGTTTCTCCCAGGATCAATTACAAACGATACATTCAAGTCCTAAAGAAGTGGAGGCCCTCCCCCCAAAACACACTGGCTGCATTTTGCCCAGAGTTAATTACAAACCAAATATTAAAGCCCTGTAGAAGGGGAGTCTCTCCCCCCCCCCCCCCCCCCGAAACGTGTTGGCTGTAATGCACTCAAACAATCCATACCAATATCCAGCTATCTAACTTTTTGTACCACTTTATACCCAAAACGGATTGGCTGTTGGGCGGTTTGTTCACCACGATCAGAGTGGCAGGAATAGGTCAAGGTATGGTGAAAGGTGACCCGGTCATGGTCATAGGTGACCGCGACCATGTCAGCTTTCTAAATACCTTGGTCGAAGACAGCCTCCCAAATGGGTAGTAACCTCTTACGTCAAGGTATGGTGAAAGGTGACCCAGTCATGGTCATGTGCCACCACGACCATGTAGCCTCTCACCATACCTTGGCAGAAGACCAGCCTCCTTAAAGGGCCAGTAACCTCTTAAAGAGGTTGTAAACCTCCCTGAGACATTTGTACCTATAGGTAAGCCTAGGATAAGGCTTACCTATAGGTACTGTAAAAACCTCCTAAACGTGTGCCTTTTAGGAGATATTTACTGTATACTGCGCCGATGATGTCATCGGCACATGCGCTCAGCCGCCCTTGCTGTTTCTTCAGGCGAGTGTGCGGCTCCTGCACGCATGCGCGGGAGTGACGTCACACCGCTCTGGCTATTTACAGACCTGGAGTCCCCAGGCCCCCGGAAGGAAGACGGGCGAAGGTGGATGCGGCCTGTAGCGGGGACGACGCTGTCTTCGTTTGCAGGTAAGTGTCAGATAATGTGCTAGTATGCAATGCATACTAGCACATTATGCCTTTACTTTGCAGGGAAACTTTTTTTTTGCAGGGTTTACTTCCTCTTTAAGTCAAGGTATGGAGATAGGTGCCCAGTAATGGTCATGGGCCACCACGACTATCTCACCTTTCACCATACCTCGGTCGAACCACCATGATTATGTCACCTTTCACCATACCTTGGCGGAAGACCAGCCTCCTTAAAGGGGTAATAACCTCTTAAGTCAAGGTATGGTGAAAGGTGACCCGGTCGTGGTCATAAGCCACCGCGATTATTTCACCTTTCACCATACCTTGGCGGAAGACCAGCCTCCTTTAATGGGCAGTAACCTCTTAAGTCAAGGTATGCTGAAAGGTGACCCAGTCATGGTCATAGACCACCAAACTATCTCACCTTTCACCATACCTTGGCGGAAGACCGGCCTCCTTAAAGGGGTAGTAACCTCTTAAGTCAAGGTATGGGGAAAGGTGACCCAGTCATGGTCATGGGCCACCACAACTATCACACCTTTGACCATACCTCGGTCGAAGACCAGCCTCCCTAAAGAGCTAGTAACCTCTTAAGTCAAGGTATGTTGAAAGGTGACCCAGTCATGGTCATAGGCATGTCACCTCTCACCATACCTTGGAAGAAGACCAGCCTGCTTAAAGGGGTAGTAACCTCTTAAGTCAAGGTTTGGTGAAAGGTGACCCAATCATGGTCATAGGCCATTGTGACCATGTTACCTTTCACCATACCTTGGCAGAAGACCAGCCTCCTTAAAGGGGTAATAACCTCTTAAGTCAAGGTATGGTAAAAGGTGACCCGGTCATGTTCATAGGCCACCACGATTATGTCACCTTTCACCATACCTTGGCGGAAGACCAGCCTCCTTAAAAGGGGTATTTACCTCTTAAGTCAAGGTATGGTGAAAGGTAACCGAGTCATGGACATAGGCCAGCACGACTATGTCACCTTTCACCATACCTTGGCAGAAGACCAACCCCCTTTAAAGGGGTAGAAACCTCTTAAGTCAAGGTATTGTAAAAGGTGACCCGGTCATGTTCATAGGCCACCACGATTATGTAACCTTTCACCATACCTTGACGGAAGACCAGACTCCTTAAAGGGGTAGTATTAGTAACCTCTTAAGTCAAGGTATGGTGAAAGGTAACCCAGTCATGGACATAGGCCAGCACCTTTCACCATACCTTTTGTCGGAAGACCAGACTCCTTAAAGGGGTAGTAACCTCTTATGTCAAGGTATGGTTAAAGGGGACCTGGTCATGGTCATAGGCCACTATGACCATGTCACCTCTTACCATACTCAGGCAGAAGACCAGCCTACTTAAAGGGGCAGTAACCCTCATAAGACAATGTATGGTGAATGGTGACCCAGTCATGGCCTTAGGCCACCACGATTATTTCACCTTTCACCATACTTTGGCAGAAGACCAGCCTCCTTAAAGGGGTAGTAACCTCTGATGTCAAGGTATGGTTAAAGGGGACCTGGTCATGGTCATAGGCCACTATGCCCATGTCACCTCTTACCATACTCAGGTAGAACAGTGTTTCTCAACTCCAGTCTTCAAGGCGCACTAACAGGTCATCTTTTCAGCCTTTCCATTATTTTGCACAGGTGATTTGATTGGTTTCACTGCCTTAGTAATTACCACAGCCGTATCGTCTGAGGGAAATCCTGAAAACATGACCTGTTGGGGCGCCCTGAGGACTGGAGTTGAGAAACACTGAGGTAGAAGACCAGCCTACTTAAAAGGGGTAGTAACCCTCATAAGACAAGGTATGGTGAATGGTGACCTAGTCATGGCCTTAGGCCACCACGATTATTTCACCTTTCACCATACCTTGGCAGAAGACCAGCCTCCTTAAAGTGGTAGTAACCTCTTAAGTCAAGGTATGGTGAAAGGTGACCCGGTCATTGTCATAGGCCACCACGACCATGTCGCCTCTCACCATACCTTGGCAGAAGACCAGCCTCCTTAAAGTGGTAGTAACCTCTTAAGTCAAGGTATGGTGAAAGGTGACCCGGTCATTGTCATAGGCCACCACGACCATGTCGCCTCTCACCATACCTTGGCAGAAGACCAGCCTCCTTAAAGGGGTAGTAACCTCTTAAATTTCCACACACCCGCTGGGTCTTCGCTATGAAATATCAGGAATTTATTTATTGGTGAATTTGTTGAAAGTAAATAACAGCTGCGAACTGTAAAGTTTATTTCCAAACACAACCCTTCTATATCTCTCTTTATATACACACAACCTATATTTAACTACCATTAACCTATATTTAACTGCTCGCCGTTCCCTGAATGATTTAACTTGTTGCTGAAAGCTACTCTTTAAACCCTTAAACTGCAGTCTCAGCACAAGCGCGAGCGCTATAACGGCTCCCCCGGGCGTTGTATTTAACAGACAAAATAGCGAATTTTCCCCGCACGAGTCCCACTCTTGTTATCAAACGATACCTTTGATGTGGCCCAGCGAATCCCAACACCTGAAAAAAAAAAAAAGATATTAGGGAGGGGGGGGGGTGTCATGAACTCGAACTTATGAGTTTTTACTGTTTATTTATTTGCTTTCTGCACACCCTTAAAGTAACCATTAAACCAAGAGAAGAAGGGGGGGGGGAGGGAAGTCATTAGGATAAAGCGAATCGCGTTGGAGCGCTGCCAGAAATAACTGTGTGGAAAAATGTTCACACCAGCGGGCGCGTTACAATGCACCTGTACAAATAAAATGCCAAAAGTACGTTCCCGTGATATATGTCTCACGTTTAATACCCCTCTCTTTATTTATTTATTTTTCACTCTTGAAACAAGTAATTGCAAGAGAAAAAATAAATAAAAGTGCGGCGTTCCCAGGCAGGTAAAAAAAAAAAGACGTGAGTTTTATTGCGTCTGAATACCCTTGTAAATCAACAAGTGAGCATTATTATAACAATTTTCTGTGCAGATATTTTATATTTGGGCCGGTGTTCTGTTATAGAAACATCCAAGGTGCAACAAAAAGCGCACGGTTACATTGATGCATTTTACCACGCGTGTTACAACGCACTCCAATGCGCGTGTTCAGCTAACCTAATAAAAAATAGTGCTTGATGGAATCTCTGCGCTGCTGTTTTTTTCTTTTCTAAATAGTTTTTTCTGCATTTTTGCCTGTTGGGTGGAACAAACACGACGCATTGATGCATTGGGACATATTGGCAACTGGTAATTATGATTATTGGATAATAGCTGTTAACTCAATATACTCCAACACACTACTTTTTTTTAAAAGCGCATCAAAAATGCACCTTTTATGTTAAGTCAATGGAAACGCACAAAAAAAAAAACGCACCAAAAAGGCACAGAGGGTGCCTTTTTTGGTGCGTCTTGGGGGGTCACATGACAACTTTTTAAAATAGATGTTGGTTGAGAGGGAGCCAGCACAACCAACAGCTAGTGAATAGCAGAGACACCTGCCTCCTTAAAACAGTGAATAGCTGGTTGTTAACCACTTACGGACCGGAAGGATTTACCCCCTTAATGACCAGGCCATTTTTTGCGATACGGCACTGCGTCACTTTAACTGACAATTGTGCGGTCATGCGACGCTGTACCCAAACAAAATTTATGTCCTTTTTGCCCCACAAATGGAGATTTCTTTTGGTGGCATTTGATCAAAAAAAAGAGCGTCGATTTTGAAAAAATAAATAACATTGTTTACTTTTTGCTATAATAAATATCCCAAAAAAAAATAAAAAAAATTCTTTATCAGTTTAGGACGATATTCTACATATTTTTGGTAAGAAAATAATCGTAATAAGCGTACATTGTTAGGTTTGCACAAAATTTATAGCGTCTACAAAATAGAGGATAGATTTGTGGTATTTTGATTATTTATTTTTTACTAGTAATGGCGGTGATCTGTGATTTTTATCATGATTGCGGCGGACAGATCGGACACTTTTTATACTTTTTTTGGGACCAGTGACATTTATACAGCAATCGGAGCTAAAAATAGCCACTGATTACTGAATAAATGTCACTGGCAGGGAAGGGGTTAACACTAGGGGGCGATTAAGGGGTTAAATGTCTTCCCTGGGAGTGTTTCTAACTGTGGGGGGGGGATGGGACTGACTGGAGAAGGAGAGAGATCGCTGTTCCTGATCACTAGGAACAACAGATCTCCCTCTACACCCCTGTCAGAACGGGGATCTGTCTGTTTACATTGACAGATCCCCGTTTTGGCTCTCTGAGGAGTGATCACGGGTGGCCGGCGGATATTGCGACCGCCGACCACATGCATCAGCTCCGGCGTCACTCCTGCTATTGCTCTTAAAGCGTCCAACGTACACCTGCGCCGATTAGTACAGCCGTGCCAACCTGCCGCAGTATTGACGGTGGCTGGTCGGCAAGTGGTTAAAGACCAGTGAATAGCTGGTTGTTAAGGATGCAGGCAGGTGCTGGCTACTCAACAACCAATGAATAGCAGAGCCAGCCCACTGGCATCCTTACAAACCAGTGAATAGTGGAGCTAGCACTCTCCAGCGTCCTTAGCGACCAGTGAATAGCTGGTTGTTAAGGAGCCGGTACCTACTGGCGTCCTTAAAGGAAAAGTATAGCCAAAGCTCCTTTGGTTGTACTTCTCCTGTGAAGTTCGTTCTGCACTCCTGTGACCCGTTTTCAGCCGACAGCAGGCTGAAGCCCGCTGTAGGCTGATGTCACAGAGCTGGTCAAGGCCGGGGAAAGATCGCAACCATTTGCTTGGGATGCACTCAGGAGTCTGGATCGACACTTGGCTCAGCCTCTCAGCGACCCGCTGAGAGTCTGAACCAGGTGATCCCTCCTCCTCCAACAGCCCAGCTCTCCAGTGAGCATGGGGGGAGCCGGAGGGGGGCAGAACAGACAGCAGTGACTGACAGTCACCAGCTTTCTGCTCACATTACTGCTTTTAATGGCCAGTGAATAGCTGGTTGTTAAGGAGCCAGCACCCGCCAGCATCCCTGACAACCAGTGGATAGCTGGTTGGTGAGTGATGTTCACTGGTTATTAAAGTGTTTGTAAAGGCAATAATACTTACCTGTTCTGTTCATTGGCTTTGCAAAGAGCAGCCCGATCCTCCTCTTCTCGGGTCCCCTTGCCGAGTGCCCCCATAGCAAGCCGCTCGCTATGGGGGCCGTCATGCGTGCTCTTTCCCAAGCCCCGCTTTCTGTGTCCATAAGATAAAAGAGAGCGCGACTCAGCGCCGCCCCATGCTCCCTCCTCACTGGCTGTTATTGACAGCAGCGGGAGCCAATGGCTCCTGCTGCTGCATCTCAGGCAATGAGGAAGGAGAGACCAGAGAGCCGCTGCTCTTGTGCACATCGCTGGATCGAGATCAGGCTCAGGTAAGTATTGGTGGGGGGGGGGGGCTGAATGGGGAGCTGTGCACTGAAGGTTTTTTACCCTTCATGCATAGAAAGTAAAAAATCATCAGCCTCTAGAACCACTTTAAGGATGCCAGTGGGTGCACAACAACCAATGAATAGCACAGCCAGCACCCGCCGGTGTCCTAAACAATCACTGAATATCTAGTTGTTAAGAAACCAACACCCACCAATCAGCTATTCACTTCATATGCGTTGCGTTAAATTTGAACACAGGGCATTTAAAACATGCTACAGTAGGAGTGTAAAACCGGCCTAATACCTTATTCCTTGCTCCCTCGCCCACAGCAGTTCTTCTCTGTGTTACTCTGGGTTGTGGGCGGGACCTCGCTGTCCTCACGTACAATGCAGGGCCATTAGCCTTGGCATTGTATTTGATGATGGGTTAGCATGCGATTGCCGGTTGGAGTGCCTTAGAGAAGAGGCTTCCTAAGTATTACATCTTATCCCTCTACCCCCAGAGAGCATTGAAGGCTTCAGCTCAGGGAGGTCCCACTGTAATAATGTTTTTTTTCTCTAGTGCCTGGAGTTGGGCCTAAGGTTCATTCATTTTAAGTAATGTGTCAGTGTAACACTTTTAGGTATTTATTACCTCTCACAGAGATCACAGTACACCCCCTGGCACTTCTGGGCGTGGGGGAGTGACTTCCTCCTGTAATGCGGTGCTTGGGACTGAGTGGTCAATTGCCAAAACTGAACATAGTCAAATGAGAGGGGGGGGGGCATCATTACCACTTGCCCACTGGGCACTTTCACCCCCTTCCTGCCCAGGCCAGTTTTCAGCTTTCAGCACTGTCACGCTTTGAATGACAATTGCGCGGTCATACAACACTGTACCCAAATGAAATTTTTATAATTTTTTTCACATAAATAGAGCTTTCTTTTGGTGGTATTTAATCACCTCTAGGTTTGTTTTTTTGTTTGTTTGTTTTTTTGCGAAACAAATGAAAAAAGACAGTAAATTTGAGTTTCTGTTAGAAAAATTTGCAAATAAGTACCGTCATTTTTCTCCTTTACTGATGGGCACTGATGAGGCGGCACTGAAGGGCACTGATGAGGCGGCACTGAAGGGCACTGATGAGGTGGCACTGATGGGCACTGATAAGGTGGCACTTATATGCGTTACAGATGGGCACTGATAGGTGGCACTGATAAGGCGGCACTGAAGGGCACTGATGAGGCTGCACTGATATGCGTCACTGATGGGCACTGATAGGTGGCACTGAAGGGCACTGATGAGGCTGCACTGATATGCATCACAGATGGGCACTGATAGGCGGCACTGATAAGGCGGCACTGAAGGGCACTGATAAAGCTGCACTGATATGTGTCACTGATGGGCACTGATAGGCTGCACTGATAAGGCGGCACTGAATGGCATATTTTCAGCTGTCTGTAAGAGTGGCATTCTGACAACCACTGTAAGGGGGGAGTCATTCTTCCCAGTGACTACCAATCTACGTCACATTCTTCCCACTGACCAAAAATGTAAGGAGCATTCTTCCCACTGACCAGTGCCACCAATGTAAGGACCATTGTTCCAACTAATCATTAATGAAAGGAGAATCCTTCCCAATGACCACCAATGTAAGGGACATTCTTCCCACTGACCACCAATCTAAGCCACATTCTTCCCATTGACCACCAATGTAAATAGCATTCTTCCCACTGACCAACAATGTAAGGAGCATTCTTCACATTGACCACAAATCTAAGTCACATTCTTCCCACTAACCACCAATGTAAGGAGCATTTTCCCCACTGACCACCAATGTAAGTAGCGTTCTTCACATTGACCACCAATCTAAGTCACATTCTTCCCATTGACCACCAATGTAAGGAGCATTCTTCCCACTGAGTGAGTGAGTGAATAACTTGTATAGCGCTACAAATGCGAACTAAATCGCCTCAAGGCGCTTGACCACCAATGACACTTGACCACCAATGTAAGGAGCATTCTTCCCACTGACCACCAAAGTGACATTCTTCCCACTGATCACCAATGTAAAGGGCATCTCCTTCCCACTGACCCTAAAGGAATTAATTTTAAGGGTTTCCTGAGATCTGAAAAATATTTTAAGGGGTTCCTTTGGGATAAAAATGTTAAAAAAGGCCGGGTTAAGGTGTCTGTGTGGATATAAATGTTGGGGTATCTTCCTGACACTCATTAGAACTAAAGAAGTGGTTGGAGAAGTTAGGAAATGTCTTCAACATTACAGAACAGAACAAGTCCAGCTGAATGTGACCATCTACTAGATACACCATGACCTGGATAGATGAGAACCTTCTCAGACATGAACCTGTTTTATAGTCCGATAAGATCTGTAACAAATATTTCCTTCTTTTTATTCCCAGAGTCTAACAAAGTTAATACTAGAAACCTAAACCAGAAAAAAATAAAATAAATTTGCCTTCAATCCTCCATTTGTCTTTACACGGATCGTTCTCGAATCACTTTGTGGAATTCCATTCGGTCTGTGTTAGAGAACGAATGTCTCCTAAATACACCTTTTCTAAATTGCTTCCTTTCCTACGTTAAACATTTCAGAACTCCCAGCAGCGTCTTGGCTGAACGATGTCCGCAGTATCAAATGGCTTCCTGACTTATAACTGTTTGTTTCCCCCTTCCTGGCTGATTCATATGTGGAAAGATCACCGTGTGCTTAGGATGGTTTAAAATAACAAGTCAGGTCAAAACTTCATCAGCGACCTTGCCTGCCATTCCTGTGCTCTGGCACAGCTACCGATCTACTGACGTTTCCACAATTTCAGAAAAATAATGGATGGTAGGAGCATATGCATGAGTGCCAACTGTCTTAAATTTGACGGGACAGTTCCACATCTTGGCCCCCTGTCTAGGGTGACCACATTTCCAAACTGCCATTCAGGGACACCCCCCCCCCCCCCCCGGGACACCCCCCCCCTCACCTCCCCCCAAAAAAAGATGAGGGGGGCGGGGGGAAATGTAGTCTCGGGGTTGATGGGGAAAGGCGGAGAGTTATTTTCCAGGTGAATGTGCCACTTGCCACCAGATGCAGTGCCGCTTGCCACCCATAGCCTGCCACCAGATGCAGTGCTGCTGTCACTCCCTCTGCATGAGCCACGTGCGTAGAAGGAAAGGAGTGGCGTCACTATCTGGAGAGTGAAGATCACACCAGTCCCTGCTGCTTGCCGCTGGGTGCCGGAGAAGGAGGAGGTGCCGAGGTGGGTGGGGAGAGCAGTGCTGCACTAGGCGCATGCCTCGCTCCCGGTCTCACTGTCTGAGAGTAAATTGTCACTGGTTGCAAGATGCCAGGCAGCGCTGGCCCTAGCAACCAGTTCTGGAAATGTAGTTATTAGTTAGTAGGGGGTGTCTGTGTCCTCTATTTCATTCCGGGACATTGTATTGTCCCAGAATGAAGGTGCCCGGGACCCAGGACAGACATGTCAATTGTGGGACAGTCCCGGGCAATCCGAGACACGTGGGCACCCTACCCCTGTCCAGCTGATGCTGTGTCCGGGGCCATATCCTGGGATATCAGCATCAGCCTTGTGTAGTATTTCAGAAAGACATTCGTTGCAGGGATTGGGACTATGAGTGGGCAGTCTCATATTTATAGATGGGGCCTGGGCAGGACCAACTCCATAAAGTGGGTTTGATGGCGATGACCACATATTTAGAGGCTGGGTCATGGTGGGACTACCCAGAAAGTGGACAGGCAAAATATGGACCATGGATCTGGGAGCATAACAATGGTAAGTTTGCAAAATAGGGAAATTTATCACCACTTCCTGTCCCAGTGACCAGGTGACCTAAAAAAAAAAGAAAGTCCTAGAGGAATTCTTCCCCTGTGATTAGACTACAAAATGGACATAATGGGTGATCCCCACATATTTAGAGGTAGGATTTGGGTGGGAGTCCTATATTTATAGATAGGGTATGGGCAGGACCAGCTCCAAAAAATGGGCTTGATGGGTGATTCTCACATATTTAGAGTCTGAGTCTGGGCGCAACCAACCCATAAAGTGGGCATTAATTTGGCAAATCCACCCAGAAACTGGCATAATACAGACCATGGGCGGGATTATCAATGTTCATCTATTTTGCAAGTATTAATGGGGTGTGGCGCATTTTTGGGGGAAAAGGTCTTATTTTCACTAGTTTTACCATTATAATTTTTGGATTCGGGTTTTTTGCCCAGCCGTTATAGCCACACCTCTTATTTGTCTTAGGGTGTACCTAAGGAACGAGCAGCGCCACACCCCATTACTACTTGTCCAATCTACTTAAGATCCTTTTTAGGATCCTATTAGGGGGGCGGCAGCTCATTACACATTCAGAGATCCTAAGCGCAGGAACACATATATATATTTTTTCCATCTATTTTACAGTTTGTAAAATAGATGAAATGAATTTTATTACATGTTCATATATATATATTCTTCTAAAATGTATATATTTTAATGGAAAAAATAAAATTTTATATTTTTTGATACATATTGTGTTTTCTTGCACCGTTAAAAATCCCATTCTTTCATATTCATTGTGCTTTATTCAAACGGGATGTGGTGCCATTTGATTTACAGATGTCAGACACTTTCTATTATTCTCCTTTAGTTAAAAGGACAGTAAATCTGGAGATCAGCTTTAAAGCTAAGGTGGTGGTGCTGGCTGTGACACCCCAGTACTGACGTGTGACTTTGTAGCTAAACAGAGCAATGTCACTGATGTCACTGATGTCACTGATGCAGCAATCATGACTTTATTCATTACTGGGTTTAGACCTAGGAATAGGGTTACCGTTAGGGTTAGTGGCACAACAACAGGTCCAGGATAAGAGCTTCACTAACCCTTGGGAGCAATTTAAAGTCCAAATAAAATATTAGGCTTGTGCAATTCGTTTCGTAACGAATCGAAATTCGTACGAATTTAGCAACTTTCGGACGTTTGGAAGCATTCGAATTTCCGAACAAAGCAATTACGAATAAAACCGAATCTGAAATAAATTATATCGCAAATAGGGAATGCCCGAATGCCTTCGGCATAATTAGTTGTTGCGTTAATGCGGCCTAATACAACAGCAAGTCGACTTGTTGTGATCCGTCACGGAAAATTACGAATCAGCGAACCAAAAAAAAGTTACGAATGTACAAATCCATTCGAAGCACAATAACACTCTGCTCTGCTCCCTGCTCCTCCCTCACCGTGCTGAACTCCCTCTCAAAATGGTGTACAGGGGGCAGAGGCTATAGCAGCATGTTAAAAATGAAAGTAAAATACGAGATTTTGAATCGTTACAAATAACTGCGATGTATTTAGAAAAGTACGAATCCATTCGAAGCACGTTAGGCAGCCCCATTGTGAGAGAGACACGGAAAATTACGAATCAACGAATCAAAAAAGTAGGAGTTGTGCCCAGAATCAACGAAAAACAATGTACTCTACCGAAAGTACGAATTATATATCAACTAAAAATAAGGCTTACATTAATACGGATCATTCCGATTCAACGAAAAATGTCGCTTGCGAAAACACGAATTAGTCCGAACACGAAAAATCCCGTTTAGCAAAATTACGAATGATTACGAATCAACAGGACCGAAAAGAAACAAACCGAAACTAAACAAATTTTTCCGTTGTGTACAAGTCTATAAAATATATCTGATGCTAGTTCCACTTTAAATTTTGCTGAAAAGAGGAAGCTGGGTTCCATCTCCTAGGCTATCACATGACAAATGCCTTTGCTCATGTGATCGTTGTCATGGGCTCTTGTGGTTCCGATGTTTGGTGTCTGAAGATCCTCCTGAAATTCAGTTCCTTATCATGGTTTCTATTAGCACACTCCATGATGTCATCACATTTTTGGCCTTTAATTAGCCACATTCTTGTCATAGGCTGTTGTGAGTCTGATGTTTGTTGAGGCCTTCTGAAGATCCTGCAGAGGTTCAGTTCCCCATCATGTTTTCCATTGGCACAGTCCATGATGGGCTCTTGTGGTTCCGATGTTTGTTGAGGCCTTCTGAAGATCCTGCAGAGGTTCAGTTCCCCATCATGTTTTCCATTGGCGTAGTCCATGATGGGCTCTTGTGGTTCCGATGTTTGTTGAGGCCTTCTGAAGATCCTGCAGAGGTTCAGTTCCCCATCATGTTTTCCATTGGCGCAGTCCATGATGGGCTCTTGTTGTTCAGATGTTTGCTGAGGCCTTCTGAAGATCCTGCAGAGGTTCAGTTCCCCATCATGTTTTCCATTGGCGCAGTCCATGATGGGCTCTTGTTGTTCAGATGTTTGTTGAGGCCTTCTGAAGATCCTGCAGAGGTTCAGTTCCCCATCATGTTTTCCATTGGCACAGTCCATGATGGGCTCTTGTGGTTCCGATGTTTGTTGAGGCCTTCTGAAGATCCTGCAGAGGTTCAGTTCCCCATCATGTTTTCCATTGGCACAGTCCATGATGGGCTCTTGTTGTTCAGATGTTTGTTGAGGCCTTCTGAAGATCCTGCAGAGGTTCAGTTCCCCATCATGTTTTCCATTGGCACAGTCCATGATGGGCTCTTGTGGTTCCGATGTTTGTTGAGGCCTTCTGAACATCCTACAGAGGTTCAGTGCCCCATCATGTTTTCCATTGGCACAGTACATGATAGGCTCTTGTGGTTCCAATGTTTGTTGAGGCCTTCTGAAGATCCTGCAGAGGTTCAGTTCCCCATCATGTTTTCCATTGGTGCAGTCCATGATGGGCTCTTGTGGTTCCGATGTTTGTTGAGGCCTTCTGAAGATCCTGCAGAGGTTCAGTTCCCCATCATGTTTTCCATTGGCACAGTCCATGATGGGCTCTTGTGGTTCCGATCTTTGTTAAGGCCTTCTGAAGATCCTGCAGAGGTTCAGTTCCCCATCATGTTTTCCATTGGCACAGTCCATGATGGGCTCTTGTGGTTCCGATGTTTGTTGAGGCCTTCTGAAGATCCTGCAGAGGTTCAGTTCCCCATCATGTTTTCCATTGGCACAGTCCATGATGGGCTCTTGTGGTTCCGATGTTTGTTAAGGCTTTCTGAAGATCCTGCAGAGGTTCAGTTCCCCATCATGTTTTCAATTGGCACAGTCCATGATGGGCTCTTGTGGTTCCGATGTTTGGTGAGGCCGTCGGAAGATTCTCCTGAAGTTCAGTTCCCCATCATGGTTTCCATTGGTACACTCCATGATGTCGTCACATGTTTTGGCCACTAATTCGCCACATACTTGTTATGGGCTCTTGTGGGTCCAATGGAAGCTGGTGAAGCTGTCTGAAGAGCCAACTGAAGCTCAAGTCTCCATCATGGTTTTCATTTGGCATGATGTCATCATCACATGTTTTTGCCCCAATTCACGATGTACTAGACATGGGCTCTTGTGGTTCTGATGTTTGGTGAGCCTGTTATGCCTTGTACACACGACTGTTCATCGGATATTCCGACCGTGTGTATGCCCCATCGGACTTTTTCCTTCGGAAATTCCGACAGACTTAGATAGAGAACTTGTTTTCCTTTTTTTTTCCGACGGACAAAAATTTATATCGGAAAGTCAGTTCGTCTGTATGCAAATCCGACGGACTAAAAACCACGCATGCTCGGAAACAATTTGACGCATGCTCGGAAGCATTGAACTTCATTATCTTGGCTCGTCGTAGTCTTTTACATCACCGTGTTCTTGGCAGTCAAAAGTTCACCGGACTTTTGTGTGACCGTGTGTATGCAAGACAGCTTGAGCGGAATTCCGTTGGACAATCCGTCTGACTTTATTCCGATTGACAGTCCGGTTGTGTGTACAGGGCATTAGAAGATTCTCCTGAAGTTCAGTTCCCCATCATGGTTTCCATTGGCACACTTCATGGTGTCATCACATTTATGGCCCCTAATACGCCACATACTTATATAGTGGAAACAGGTAGAGGGGAGTTCAAAATAAGCTATAAAGCCAGCCAAAACTGTGTTTCTAGTCTTGAATGGAGTGAATGGAGTGAGGAAGTGAGGAAGAGTTAGGGCTCATTCACAACAGGCATCATTGTGCATTGAGGCGCATTGTCATCAACAGCTCATTAAAAATGAATGGGATGTAACGCCCCGCAATGCATGAAAATTTAGTGCATACTGAATTTGTTTGCAGCGTACAGCAACACTCATTGTGTTGCAGAGCAGGTGCATTGGGGTGGCATTCAAAATGACGTTGCCCCTCCATAGATACAGTACAGTCAGTGTTGTCACCCTGGTACAGGAAGTCTGTTGCTGGCAGGATCATCAGGTGAAAATAAAGGAAAAAAAAAAAAGGCTGAACATAGAAAACGAATGCAGCCAACACATCTAATGCCGCGTACACACGTACGTTTTTATTGTAAGTTTAAAAAACGACGTTTTCACGACGTGATTTTTCTTGTTTCCTCTCAAGCCTGTCTTGCATACACACGTTCATGAAAAAAAAATGCTCGAGCAAAGCGCAGTGACGTACAACACGACGGCACTATAAAGGGGAAGTTTCCTTCGGATGGCGCCACCCTTCATGTTAGTAAAGTTTGTTGAGCAACGATTCGCGCTTTTCAGCCTCGTGCTTTTCAGTCCGTTGCAGCGTGACGAATGTGCTATCTCCATTACAAACGCTAGTTTTACCAGAACGAGCGCTCCCGTCTCATACTTGATTCTGAGCATGCGCGTTTTTTTTTTCCCCTTGTAAAAGCTTCCACACTACCGTTTTTCACGACGTTAAAAAGAACGACGTGAAAAACGACGTGAAAAAATAGAGCAGGTTCTCATTTTTTTTAGGCCATTTTTCACATCGTTAAAATGCTCTGGAGCCCACACACGATCGTTTTTAATGCCCAATTAAAAAATGGCATTTTTAACGTCGTGAAAAACGATCGTGTGTACGCGGCATAAGGACTAGTAAGCTGCAATATATTACATTTTTGCTCTTGGGTTTTGATATCCTTTAAAGTTGACTTCCGGCCTTCCCTAAAGCCTCGTACACACGGCCGGTTTTCTCGGCAAGAACCGACAAGAAAACTGCTGGCAGAGCTTTCTTGCCGAGAAAACCGGCCGCGTGTACGAGGCTTTCGGGTTTCTCGTCAGGAAAACTGACCAGAATCTTGACGAGAAAAAAAGAAGACCTGCTTTCTTTTTTCTCGTCGGGATTCTCGTCGTTTCCCGACGAGAAACCCGAGAGTGTGTACGCTTACCTGTCGCCGTGGAAACCCGCGCATGCTCGAAATGACTTTGACGCATGCGCGGTAGCTTCTTAGGCATAGGTAGGGTGTAGCAAGATGGCGGCGGCATCGAATGTGACGAGTGCACGCTCGTCGTAGTCGATGACCTCACCGCGTTCGTTCCATTCAAAAGAACGGCGGTTCTTTTAATGGAGCGTGTGTACACTCGGCCGGGACAAGATTCTTGTCAAGAATCTCGTCAGGGAAAAACGACGTGTTTTTTCCTGACGAGATTCTCGGCCGTGTGTACGAGGCTTTAAGGTTTGCAGTCTAAAGTCCGGTGCGGCTTTGTTCGCCGGTTCCGGTGCGATTCAGGTGTGAAGTTTTACTTAAATTCGCACCTAAACCGGTCCCAAAATCGCACAGGGCTCTTTTCAGAAATGGACCGCCGCCGCCCCAGACAAGTCTGAACCGGCTACATTAAAAGCTGGTCTGATTAGCATGTTATGTGAATTGGCATACATGTGAACCGAGCCTAATGCCCCATACACACGATCATTTTTCATGCCGTTAAAAATGCCATTAAAAAAAATGTCCATTAAAAATGATCGTGTGTATGCTCCAGAGCATTTTTAACGACGTGAAAAACGGGCATTAAAAATTTCGAACATGCTCTCTTTTTTCACGTCGTTTTTCATGTCGTTTTTTTTAACGACGTGAAAAACGATAGTGTGTATGCTTTAACGACGTGAAAAAAAATGCGCATGCTCAGAATCAAGTATGAGACGGGAGCGCTCGTTCTGGTAAAACTAGCGTTCGTAATGGAGATAGCACATTCGTCACGCTGTAACGGACTGAAAAGCACTAGACTGAAAAGAGCGAATCGTCTCTCAACAAACTTTACTAACATGAAGGGTGGCGCCATTCGAACGGAACTTCCCCTTTATAGTGCCGTCGTACGTGGTGTACGTCACTGCGCTTTTCTTGAACATTTTTTAAAATGATGGTGTGTACGCAAGACAGGCTTGAGAGGAAACAAGAAAAAAAATGACAAGAAAAACGTCAGTTTTAAAAATGACATTAAAAATGATCGTGTGTATGGGGCATCAGACATGATCTTCAAAGCGTGACTAACGTGTTTCCGCGTGTCACACATTCACTTCAATGGGCTGCCCTATGCATGTTTGTCACCCAAAAGAAGTTCCTGCTCCTTTTCGGGTGACATGTTTTGCGCGATTTTCAAACGCACATCCCGTTCTGTGATTTTGTCGCCTGGCAATCTGACAGAATCGCACCGCGTCTGGGGTGCTGTTAAGAATAATGGCACCCGGACGCGATTTGGAATCGCAGGCAGAATTGCAGCAAATCTGATCAGGATTTCCGTGTCGCCTAATGTGATGGGGCCTCAGTCCTGTACGGTTGTAGCGGCTCCTCTCCTGGACTGAACGGCTTCCTCTGATTTCACCGCATCCTGTGACCTCATTTCCTGGGTGGAGCCATCCAGCATAATTTAGCCCAGTGGTCTCCAAACTGCAGCCCGGGGGGCCTGGAGGTGGCCCTTTGCTTGCCTTTGTCCTGTCCTTGGGGCACTATTCCATCCACTGACACCAACAATTGGGCATATGTTTTCTCACTGACACCAACAATGGGGCACAAATCCTCCCAATGACACCAACAATGAGGCCCATTTCTTCCCAATGCCACCAATGATGGGGCACAATTTCTCCCACTGACACTAATGATGGGGTACTATTCCTCCCACTGACACCAACAATTGGGCATATGTCTTCCCACTGACACTAATGAGAGGCCAAATTTCCTCCTAATAACACCAACAATGGGGCACTATTCTTCCCAATGATACCCAACCATGGGGTGCTATTCCTCCCACTAACACCAACAATTGGGCATATGTCCTTCCACTGACACCAATGATGGGGCAAAATTCCTCCTAATAACACCAACAATGGGGCACTATTCCTCCCACTGACACCAATGATGGGGCACTATTCCTCCCACTGACACCAAGAGTTGGGCATTTGTCCTTCCACTGACCCCAATCATGGAGCATTGTTTACTCCCACTGACACCAGGACATTTTTTACCCCCACTGGTCTGACTCTGACCCCCCCTCCCCCCCCCCCAGGCCCCCCACTCAGTCTGAAGGACAGTATACTGGCCCTTTGTTTAGAAAGTTTGGAGACCCCTGATCTAGCCCTTTGCTCCCCAGCCTAACTGGCTCTGGCCCGCCCCTTTCATTCATTGGATTTCAGTTCTATCCACCATGGAGGCTCAGCATTACATGTGGGCGTTACCTATGCAAATCCAGCCAGCCTAGGAACGCCCACTCCTCCAGACTGATACCTACCTATCAATGCATTTTGACACACACTGTTCTCATATGAGATACAGAGATATGTTGTTACTTTTGTATCTACTCTGTTTCATTCACTTGCAAGAGCCCGCCCACTGCTTGCATCAGGGATCTTGTGATGTTCTCAGGAAGCTCTGTACAGCCCCCTGCCAGCCCCTCCCACAGCCATGATCCTCCCACCAGCCATGATCTGCCTGCACTGCATAGAGAGGCACAAAGACCCAGTGATGGCTAAAATAAGTTATGTATAGGAAATGTAAAGGTTTTATGAAAACATTTCCTCATCATGCTGATAAGGAGGAACCAGGGAAGGCAAAATATAATCAGATTAAACTCGAGCTGTAAGAACAGGTTCACTAGGAAGATGCTGTACAGGCGGCTGTCACAGGCTGGGCGCTCAGGTTTGGCACCGACTGAAGCTCGTCACTGAGTCACAGAGCAGCTGTATTTGGCCGAACATCTGAAGCGCCCGGCCTGGAGAACATCCAGAGAATAAAGTCGTTTTGGACGGAGCCGAGCGCTGAAAAGAGAACAGAAAATTACGCTTCTTGCGAGCCGGGGGGGGGGGGGAAGCGCTGAACCTCGGAATAAAGAAAAGCACGACTTCCCGCGAAGACTCTCCTGAAGAGGCAGCGTGCTGCACTGCGCTGTGTATGGGTGACGGGACACAGCGGACACCTCATGGTGAATCACGCAGTCAGGATCTCCGGGGGGGGGGGGGGGGATTATGATGGACATGTATTGCTGGCAGGGGGCGCGCGGCTCTGCGGTTGTTGGTTTGCTCTGCTGCCTGTTTCATTCACAAACTATTTCTGCTATTTCCAGATATCTACGCTGGTAAAAAAAAAAAACGTGTGTCCCGAAATGCCAAATACTCATACAACTGACATTCCAGCTATGGGTGGATACCGGTGGGGGGGGGGGGGGCTGGTAGAGCTGCACGATTCTGGCCAAAATGAGAATCACAGTTTTTTTGCTTAGAATAAAGATCACAATTCTCGCAGCGTAAAATCTTTCACATTATACAAAACAAATTTGGGCTAACTTTACTGGTTAGTTTTTTTTTTTTCTTATTATTATTCATTAAAGTAATTTTTTCCCAAAAAATTGCATTTGAAAGACCGCTACGCAAATACAGTGCAACATAAAATTTAGCAACAACCACCATTTTATTCTCTAGGGTCTCTACTAAAATATATATATATATATATATATATATATATATATATATATATATAATGTTTGGGGGTTCTAAGTAATTTTCTATCAAAAAAAAATAATTATTTTAACTTGAAAACAACAAATGTCAGAAAAAGGTTTAGTGGTTAAACTTTCCTAATTTACATACAGAAAGTCTATTCCTTTGATGTAAAAGACAAATTGTTACAATGTTTAGACTTAACTTTCCACTGATAAAGAATGTTCTGATACTTGGCAGACTGCCCAGATTTTTTCTTCCTTTGTTTTGATGGCTGAGAGCAGAGAATTCTCTGCATACAAAAGATCGGGAAATACTTTGTCAAGATCGCAACGGGGGAAAAAAATTGCGATACCGATTCTTGACGATTAATCGTGCAGCTCTAGTGGGGGGTGAACCATTTCTTACTGTTTACGTTTTTTTATGCATCCAGGTGTTTTTTTTCTTTTGTTTTTTTTTTACTGATCTAAATGCAGCCCATTGTCTTAAATGGTCCTGTACATACAGGAGTGTAGACTAGCACTGCGTATTGATCAGTAAAAAAAAAAAAAATCTGCTTGCTGATCAGTATTTTACGCATGTACAGGGCCGCCATCAGGGGGGTACAGGCAGTACACCTGTAAGGGGCCCGGATGGCAACCCCTCCTTTTTTTATTTTTTTATAAAAAAAAATAATATTTTTTTTTATATTTTATTAAAAAATTTTGTAAGGGGCCCAGAGGTCCCCAGAGGCCTGGAGGTCCCCAGGGGCCCGGATGGCAACCCCCCCTCCCTTTTTTTTTAATAAAATTATTATTATTATTTTTTTGTCTTTTTTTTTTTTTTTTTTATTTCTTTTTTTTTTGTAATGGGCCCAGAGGGCCACCCCCACCCCCCCCCCCCCCCCCCAATATACACCAGCCGCCACTGGCCATAACCTTTCAAAGAACAACCAAAAATAAATTCTGCTCCTGACGATCGCAGTGATACCGCATATGTGCATTTAATTGTTGTTTGTACCCGTACAGCCCAGAAACAATAGTGCGCACTTTGCTTTTTTTTATACTACCTAAAACACACTGATGCTAATAGAAAAAAAAAGTCCTGCGCAAATTATACTGACCCTTGACCCTGACCTTGACCTTTGACCCTTACTTGACCTTAACACTAACACTGGCACTGACCTAGATCAAACCTTCCTCTAGGTATTTTTTTCTTAATTTTTTATTTTATCTTTTTATTATTTATTGATTTATTTATTTTACACACACTTTTCTTTTTCTCTCTACAAGGAAAGAGAAAGATACATTGGGGGTTATTTACTAAAAGCAAATCTACTTTGCACTACAAGTGCAAACTACAAGTGCAAAGTGCACTTGAAATTGCACTGAAAGTGCACTTGGAAGTGCAGTCGCTGTAGATCCGAGGGGGACATGCAAGGAAAATAAAAAACAGCATTTTAGCTTGCACATGATTGGATGATAAAACCAGCAGAGCTTCCCCTAATTTCAGATCTACCCCTCAGATTCACAGCGACTGCACTTTGCACTTGTAGTTTGCACTTGTAGTGCAAAGGGGATTTGCCTTTCGTAAATAACCCCCATTGTGTCTTTCCTCTCTATTCACAGAGAGAGAAAACATGAGGGCGGGCTTCACAGTGACTGATCACTGTGGTAGCCAATCAGAGGCTATCACATCGATCTGGTAACCCGGAATCAGGAGTTCTGGGTCCCGATCATTAGTACAGGGTTCGGGGCTCTCAGAGAGGAAGGGAGATACGCAAATATGCGGCTCCACAGAAAATAAAAACAGCCCCGGAGCCACTAATGATCGGGACCCAGAACTCCTGATTCCGGGTTACCTGATCACTGTGATAGCCTCTGATTGCCTCTGATTGGAGAGGAAAAGAAAAGTGTGTGAAAAAAAATAAATAATAAAAAATAAAATAAAGAAAAAATACCTAGATGAAGGTTTGATCTAGGTCAGTGCCAGGGTTAGTGTTAAGGTCAAGTAAGGGTCAAAGGTCAAAGGCATATTTCAAAAGCGCAGCGCACAGATGTGAAGGAGCCCTAAGACGCCTTTCACACTGAGGCGCCCATAGCGTCGGCGGTAAAACGCCGCTATTTTTACTGCCGACGCTATGGGCAGATTTGCGGCGCATTTTGGCCGCTAGCGGAGCAGTTTTACCCCCCGCTAGCCGCCTAGAAAGGGTTAAAACCGCCTTCCGCTAGCGGCCGAGAAAGGGTTAAAACCGCCCACAATGCGCTTCTGAAGCAAGGGAGCCACAAAGGATTTTACACAGCTGCTGGCCCTTTAAAAATAAATACGTGTTAAAGGAGAGCTCTGGGCAATGCAGTAAAATTGGATGTCTAGTTGCACGTGTCTGCTTTTGGTTATTGAGTTTATGCTATTCGAATTTCGGAAGATGGTTATATTCTTTTTATTCTATGCTATTACTTTATTATGTTCTATTCTATGCTATGCTCTTATTTTCTATACTATTCTTTGTTATTCTTTTCTATTCTTTTGTTTTCTAATTTATTCTTTTTGAAATTTGAATTGTTGGGAGAAGGTTATATTTTTTCTAATTTATTCTATTCTATTGTTTTCTATTCTATTCTATTCTCTTATTTTCCATTACATGATTTTCTATTCAATTCCTTGATTTCTGTCCAAATTTCCTTTCGTTATTTTGGATTCGTTTAACCACTTCCTGTAAGTCATTTTTCTGAAGTGGTTGTACCGGGATGACGCCTACGTAAGTCGCGTAAACGCATACGTATGTCGTGTCCGCAAATCTAAACAGTGTTCAAACCACACATGTGAGGTATCACGGCGATCGTTAGAGCGAGAGCAATAATTCTAGCGCTAGACCCCCCCCCCTGTAACTCTAAACAGGTAACGGATAATCTTTTTTAGAGTGTCGCCTATGGAGATTTTTAAGTACCGTCGTTTATCGCCATTCAACGAGCGTGTGCAGTTTTAAAGCATGACATGTTAGGTATCTATTTACTGGGTGTAACATCATCTTTCACATTATAAAAAAAAATATTGGGCTAACTTTACTGTTAGTTAACCACTTCAATACCAGACACTTACGCCCCTTCCTGCCCAGGACAATTTTCAGCTTTCAGCGCTGTCACACTTTGAATGACAATTGCGCGGTCATGCTACACTGCACCCAAACTAAATTTGTATCATTTTCTTCCAACAAATAGAGCTTTTTTTGGGGGGTATTTGATCACCTCTGTGGTTTTTATTAACTAAAAAAGACCAAAAATTTTGAAAAAAAAAAAAAAAAAATTAGTTTCTGTCATAAAATGTTGTTTTCAACTTCACTGACGGGCACTGAGGAGGTGGCACTGATGGGCACTGATGAGGCGGCACTGATGGGCACTGATGAGGCGGCACTGATGGGCACTGATGAGTTGGCACTGATAAAGTGGCACTGATGGGCACTGATGAGGAGGCACTGATATGTAGAATTGATGGGCACTGATAGGCGGCACTGATATGCAGCACTGATGGGCACCAATAGGCGGCACTGATATGCAGCACTGATGGGCACTGATAGGCGGCACTGATGGGCACTAATAGGTGGCACTGATGGGCACTGACAGCCGGCACTGATGGGCACTGACAGGCGGCTGTGATGGGCACTGACAGATGGCTGTGATGGGCACTGACAGGTGGCTGTGATGGGCACTGACAGGCGGCACTAATTGGCACTGATAGGCAGTACTGATTGGCACTGACAGGTGGCACTGACAGGTGGCACTGATTGGCAGCACTGATGATGAGGCACTGACAGGTGTTTCTGCTGGGCAGTGATTGGCATTGTGGTGGGCAGTGATTGGCACTGTGGTGAGCAGGGATTGGCACTGTGATGAGCATGGATTGGCACTTGCAGAGTTTATTATATGGTAGGGTGACCAGACATCCCCGGTTTCAGGGGACAGTCCCCGGATTGAGGACACTGTCCCCGGACCAAGTCTGTCCCCGGTTTTGTCCCCGGATTGGATTTGAACAGGAGCTGGGGCAATTTCAAAGACAGTCAGTGCAGAATTTAAAAAAAAAATATCTGAATTACACCCCCCCCCCCTCTGCCGCTCCTTCTAGCTTAGGGGGGTCTATTTCTTCCCATTATCTGTGCCCCTTTCTGATGATCATGTGCTGGTCGGAGCAGAGGGAATATTTCTTCAGTTTCGGGTGCCCATTCAGCTCCGCTCGCATGTTCTTCTGCCTTGGCTCAAGTCCCGGCCAGCCGCCTGCTTATCTCCTTGCCTTTTCTGGCGGAGTGATCTTCCTCCACTCCCCACCCAGGAGTAGCCGGGGCCTGGAGAGTGAGACTTGGACTAATGATGGACTATTTTCATCGGACAAAAACGATCGTGTGTGGGCCCCATCCGACTTTTTTCCATCAGTGTAAAAAAATAGAACATGTTTAAAAATTTTCCGATGGAAAAAAAAACTGATAGGAAATTCCGATCGTCTGTGGGGAACTCCAACGTAGAAAAAAACCCACGCATGCTCAAAATCAAGTCAACGCATTCTCGGAAGCATTGAACTTCATTTTTCTCGGCTCGTCGGAGTGTTTTACCTCACAGCGTTTTGGACAGACAAAATTTTGTCTGATGGTGTGTAGGCCAGACTGATGGGAGTCAGCTTCTTCGGAATTCCGACGGAAAAATCCATCAGATTTTATTCCATCGGAAATCCGTTTGTGTGTACAGGGCATAAGACTTGACAGGCTGTGAGGCGGGCGGCGGCGACGGGCAGAGAGTTGCTGATTGCCGCCATTACTAGTAAAAAAAAAAAATAAGTCCCCGGATTTCATTTTAAAAATCTGGTCACCTTATTATATGGGGCACTGCTGGGCATGTAATTTTTACATTTGAGGGGGCTGTGCTGATAATCAATATGCTGATTATCAGCACAGATCCCCCCTCTGACATTGAGAGCCGCCGATCGGCTCTCCCTGTCAGAGTGAACCGAGAAATGCCGTTTACAAGCACTTCCTGGTTCACGCGATGATCAGCTGTGATTGGTCACAGCTGATCACGTGGTAAGAAGTCTCTGTCAGAGGCTTCTTATCACGATCAGAGATGCGGGGTGTCAGACTGACACCCCGCACTCGCGATGCGCGCCCCCGCGGGCGCGCGCCGGCATGTTATCCTGCTGGACGTCAATAGCTGTCCAGTCAGGATAACAGAACCATTTCCCAGACGTCAATTCCCTATTGACCGAGCGGGAAGTGGTTAATGTTGCGGATTGTCACTTGCCACAAGTTGCGGGTAGAGTTGCCACCTCATCCCTTCAAACCCGAACACATATTAATTACACAGGTTCTGTGGCTGATTAAGGTGGTAATTAAACTCACTTGGTGCCTTACCTGCTTTAAATTAGCCACAGAGGGTGTGTAATTCATATGTGTTCGGGTTTAAAGGGATGAGGTGGCAATAGGGTGACCACATTTCCAAACTGCCATTCAGGGCCACCCCCCTTCCTAAAAATCAGCTTGTGCTGTAAAGAATCCCAGCACACCCGGGGCGACAGGTGCGCGCTTTACCCAGAAGCACTGATCAGGCCCCCCACCAAAAATGGCTGCCGCATCGCCACTTTACTCACTGACAGTACTTGTCCTGGCAGCCGAGGCCCGTTTTACCTTGTTCCAGCGCTGGCTCTACAGTGATTAGACACAAGAGGCGGGATTTATGATTTCTCCAATCACAAGCAAGGGGGCAGGGATTGTGCCTCTTCCCGGCCAGGAAAAATACCGTCAGTGAGTAAAGTGGCAATGTGGTGGCCTTTTTTGGGGGCATCAGATCAGCTTTGGGGGGTGTCTGTGTCAGTTTTATTCCGGGACACTGTATTGTCCTGGTATGAAGGTGCCCGGGACAGACCTACAAAATGCGGGACTGTCCCGGGCAATCCGGGACACTTGGTCACCCTAGGTGGCAACCCTAGTTGCGGGATGTCACTTGCCTGCCACCAGATGCAGATTGTCACTTGCCACCTCACCTGCCACACCTTGCGGATTTTCACTTGCTAAGGTGGTGTTTTACTTGTCAGAGTCAGGCAGCAGAGAGATGATGTAATCTCTCTGCTGCCTGCACGGTGAGGGTGGAAGTTACTGCAGGAATGCAGGGCAGGTGGGGCGGTGAGAGATGATGTAATTTCTATGCTCCCCCCCGGCCGCCGGCTTGTTGATTGGCCAGCCGCCCGCTCACCCACAGAGCCGACCAGCTGACCGCCCAATCTCTGACTCTCACTCGCCGCTGAGCCGCCCTTACAGCCTCACACAGACTCTTCTGCTGTCCTGTCCCCCCAGGAGAGTCTGTGTGAGGCTGTGAGGACTGTTTACCATATCCCGATCTGTACATCTCGCTACGAGCCTGTTATAGAGTGGTGCACTGTCACGCCTGCAGTATGTGAGTACCCCAGCAAGGGATCTCTCTTTTTATTTAAATAAATATTGTTAAAACGTTACTTGCACCATCCGGTTTTTTTTCTTATATATTCTATGATCTGGAGCTGCCTGCCAAGGAACCCAGGATTATCCATTAGAACCCAGGTGTGGTTCATAAGCGTGCAAAGACCAAGATTAGTTGCAAGGTCGCACGCTCTAAGGTGAGCGTTCATTACCATAGGGGAGCGCCTGTGTGGCTACACCTTGGCATGACTTTTGGATCACTCACTGGGCCGTGTCGTGTGTTGCTGTATGAACTGTATTATACATCACCCTTGGATTGCTGCTACTGATTACATGCACTGAAGCACTGTGGAATTTTTCATTCATTTTTTATCCACACTGAAGCACCGATGCCGCGTACACACGACCGCTTTTCTCGCCGAGAAAAATGGCATTTTTTTTTTTCGCCGAGAAAAACGATCGTCTGTGGGCTTTATGTCGTTTTTCTCGCTGAGAAAAACGGCAGAAAAAACGACGAGAAAAATTAGAACATGTTCTAAATTTTCTCATCGTTTTTTCCATCATTTTTTTCCGCGGCAGTTTTCCCATAGGGAGACACTGCCGCGGAGCCCACAGACGGTCGTTTTTCTCGACAAAGAAAAAAATGACGGGAAAAACGGTCGTGTGCGGGGGAAAATGCCGTTCCCTCGTTTTTTCATTTTATTTCATGTCGTGATTCACAGCGGTGTTTTCACCGCCGTGAATCACGATCGTGTGTACGCGGCATTAGAATACTTTTATATGGACTTGTGTGTCATTTTTAAGGATTGGACTGTTTACCACTATTATTTACTATGCATGTCTATGCACCTATGCACCTTAGTGTGATGCGATTTTTTTGATGCGTTTTTTTTTTTTAATCATGTGATTTTTTTTATGCGATTTTTTTTAAATCATTATTTATATATATATTTAGTTAGTATTATTAGTTAGTTATTATTTAGAATTTTCGGATTTTCGTTCTTTCGAATTTTGGGATTTTCTTTCTTATTTTCGTATATTTTGGAATTTTCAGACTTTCAAATTTACGAATTTTCGAATTTACGAATTTAGGAATTGCGATCATAACGAATGACCCGAAAAACGGGTTTCTAAATTTTCAAATTTACGAATTGCGATCATAACCAATGACCCGAAAAAAAACAAAAAACGAATGAAACAAAAACGAAATCAAACAAATTTTTCGGCAGTGCACATGTCTAAATATAATAAAAAGTTGGAGTTGAGGTTTAAATTCAACAAAACTTCCAAAAATATCCCCCGGCTGATTTCATGGTGTTTACTGCAGATCTGAACAGGCGTCTTTGTGTCCAGAAATAATTCATAGGCGGATTCATCCCGTCCATTGTCAGCTCTGCACAGGCTCTCACTGTCCACATTATTTAGTGCAGAAATAATACGTTTCAAGACTAAAAAAAAATGATATATTGTTGTGTCTTCTAATTGCTGGGTCCTTTACGGGTGACCCCTTTGTGACGGGACTGCGAGAGGGCGCACAATTCACCGGGCAGACGCTTGGCATGTTACAGTAACGGCAATAAATTAAAACCTCCTTCAACCACAAGTGGCCCCGGGGTGACCTCGCCGCTCACTTTTAGCCGCGTTCTGCATGGGATACAAAGGAAGCGCTAATCTGCTTGGTTCTCTGTGACGGGCGCGAGGAAAGCTTCTGAGCCCCACCGCCGGCGCACAATGAGACCTTCATTACCGGTCACAATACTAATGTAGAGAGCCCGGCCTTATCGATGTTTGGCCCCATACGAGACACAGAGGGCCCTATTTATAGGGGGATCCCAACAGAACATGGCTGCCAAGGCTGAACTCCAGACTTTCATTTAAAGTGGAACTCCGGGATCAGAAAATATTGTCTGAATTAATCCTTCAAATGTATTATTTTTGAATCTGGAAAAAATGTGTGCTTTGCGTATTTCTTCCAGATCTGTGCAGTAATCCAGTGTGAGACTTCCTGTAATAAAGACCGCTCACTGCTGCTCTCTCTCCTTGTGCAGAGTAACTGGTCTTGTCTCAGCCCCCTCCTGTCGTTTTCTGTGGGTAGCCTGTAGTGGGTGGGGCCAGATGGGCCCCTCCCACAGCTCTGCTCTCTCTCCTTGTACAGGATGACTGGTCTTGTCTCCGCCCCCTCCTCCAGTCTTCTGCAGGCAGCCTGTAGTGGGTGTGGCCAGATGGGCCCCTCCCTCAGTTCTGCTCTTTCTCCTTGTCTTGTCTCCGCCCCCTCCTGTAGTTTTCTGCAGGCAGCCTGTAGTGTGTGGGGCCTGCTGGCCCCTCCCACAGCTCTGCTCTCTCTCCTTGTGAAGGGGGACTGGCCTTGTCTCCGCCCCCCTCCTGTAGTTTTCTGCAGGCAGTCTGTAGTGGGCTGGGCCTGCTGGCCCCTCCCACAGCTCTGCTCTCTCTCCTTGTGCAGGGTGACTGGTCTTGTGTCCGCCCCCGGAATCAAGAGTTCTGGGTCCCAATCATTAGTACGGGCTCCGGGTCCTCAGTGAGAAAGGGAGATATACGCAAATATGTGGCCCCACAGAAAAAAGCCCATCGCTGTGGGGCTGCATATTTGCGCATCTCCCTTTCTCACGGAGAGCCCTGGAGCCCGTACTAATGATCGGGACCCAGAACTCCTGATTCCGGGTAACCCGATCACTGTGATAGCCTCTGATTGGCTCTTATTGGAGAAGAAAAGAAAAGTGTGTAAAATAAATAAATAATAAAAAAAAATTAGAAAAAATACCTAGATGAATGTTTGTTCTAGGTCAGTGCCAAGGTTAGTGTTAAGGTAAAGTAAGGGTCAAAGGCATATGTGTGTTATGTTGGCGGGAAGGGGGTTAAAAAACGTTAGAGTAATTTTATGCATGTGTACGTGGACACGCGAATATGTGCAAATATGCGCATGCGCTATAGGGTCAACGCTCTCATTTTTACTTAGGAACTTTCTACAAAGGAATATCTGATGTTGTTTATCTGGCCTGCTGGGCCCCTCCCACAGCTCTGCTCTCTCTCTTTGTGCAGGGGGACTGGCCTTGTCTCCGCCCCCCTCCTGTAGTTTTCTGCTGGCAGTCTGTAGTGGGTGGGGCCTGGTCAGTGTAGACATGGCTCCTTACATTGGTGGTCGTGTAGAAGTGATCCCATTTATTGGTGATTGGTGTAGAAGTGACCCCTTACATTGGTCAGTGTAGACATGGCTCCTAACATTGGTGGTCAGTATAGAGTAGACATGACCCATTGTATTGGTGGACGGTGTAGAAGTGACCTATTTTATTGCTGGTCTTTGTAGAAATGACTCCTTACATTGGTCAGTGTAGACATGGGTTCTGGTGGTCAGTATAGACATGACCCATTACATTGGTGGGCGATGTAGAAGTGACCTCTTTTATTGGTGGTCGGTGAATAAGTGGCCCTTTACTTTGGTGATCGATGTAGACATTACCTCTTATACCGGTGATCAGTCTAGAAGTCACCCCTTACATTGGCAGTCTTTGTAGAAGAGATCCCTTACTGTAGATTAGTCAGTGTGGACAAGGATCCTTACATTGGTGGTCAGTGTAGAAATTACCTCTTACATTGGTGTTTTTGTAGAAGTGACCCCTTACATTGGTCAGTGTGGAAATGGCACCTTACGTTGTTGGTCAGTGTAGACATGACCTATTACATTGGCAGTCAGTGCAGAAGTGACTTCTTTTATTGGTGGTCTTCGTAGAAGTGACCCCTTACATTGGTCAGTGTAGACATGGCTTCTGGTGGTAAGTGTAGACATGACCTATTACATTGGTGGTCAGTGTAGAAGTGACCTCTTTTATTGGTGGTCTTTGTAGAAGTGACCCCTTACGTTGGTCAATGACGACATGACAACTGATGGTCAGTGTAGACATGACTCCTGATGGTCAGTGTAGACATGACTCCTGATGGTCAGTGTAGACATGACCTCTTACACTGGTGGTCAGTGTAGAACTGACCCCTTACAATGGTCAGTGTGGCCATGACCCATTACAGTGGTGGACGGTGTAGAAGTGACCCTATAGATTAGTGGTTGGTGTATAAGTGATCCCTTAGATTGGTGGTTGATGAAACAGTGATCCTTTACATTGGTGGCTGGTGTAGAAGTGACCACTTAGATTGGTGGTGGGTGTAGAAGTGACTCCTTACAATGGTCAGTGTGGACATGGCACCTTACGTTGGTGGTCAGTGTAGAAGTGACCCCTTAAATTGGTGGTGGGTGAACAGGTGATTCTTTACATTGGTGGTGGGTGTAGAAGTGACCCCTTACATTGGTGGTTGGTGAATAAGTGATCCTTTATATTGGTGGTCAATGTAGAAGTCACCCCTTACATTGAAGGTGATTATAGGCAGGAGATCAGGAGGTCTACCAATGTTCTTTTCTTAAGGAACCCATAGCAACCTCTGAAGGAACCCAATTGTTCCACAAAACCTGGTTGAGAAACTCTGCTCTGTAGTTTTCTCCTTCAACCCTCCTCTGGCAGCTATATAAAAGGTTTCGTAATAAGGGGAGGGGTGGAGGAGATGGGACAGCACACAGTATTTAGATACTATCAGTGGAGGAGACTATGACAGAGAAGGAGACTGGACAGTGATCCTGCTGGAGTAGTCACATTTACACATGGATTAGACCTGGAGCTCTGACACAGAAACAGAACGAGGGAGGGGTGGGGTGTAAAGAGAACCTGTCAATCTGCCATAAATGGGCCAAGTGACAGACTCTGGAAAGCCTCCAATGCTGGAAAAATGAACTCCCTTCCCTACCCTCGTCCTTCATGGCATTATGTTTATTGATAAATTACAGTGCAAGTTTAAACCGAGACGCAGGGAAGGCCTGAGAGGATTATGTCACTTTATTAGAAACTCCCTGGAACTCTCAGCTTCTCTAGTTCATGGCAAATGCAGGCTGTAAAGTCACAGAATGTTCCCATAGTCCACATTCCACCTTCTGAAGAGATGTATGGAAGGCAATGCAGACCCTACACCTCCCCTCCACGAAGGACAACTATCCTGGCAGGAGGGACCCCCTACCCTCCACCAAGGACAAATTATCCTGGCAGGCAGGAGGGACCTCCTTCCCCTCCACCAAGGACAACTATCCTGGCAGGAGGGACCCCGTACCCTTCACCAAGGACAAACTATCCTGGCAGGAGGGACTAGGGTGACCACGTTTCCAAACTACCATTCAGGGACACCCTCCCTTCCCAAAAATCAGCTTGTGCTGTAATGAATCACAGCACAGTGATTGTACACAAGAGGCGGGATTTATGATTTCTCCAATCACAAGCAGGGGGCGGGGATTGTGCTCCTCCAGGCATTCCCGTCAGGACAAGTACTCAGTAGTCAGTGAGTAAAGCGGTGATGCGGCGCCCTTTTTTGGGGGCATCAGATTGGCCTGGGGGGTAGCTGTGTCAGTTTCATTCCGGGACACTGTATTGTCCTGGAATGAATCTGCCCGGGACAGACCTACAAAATGCGAGACTGTCCCGGGCTATCCGGGACACGTGGTCACCCTAGGAGGGACCCCTTCCCGTCCACCAAGGACAACTACCCTGGCAGGTGGGAGCCTTTCCCCTCCACCAAGGACAAACTATCCTGGCAGGAGGGACCCCTTCACCTCTACCAAGGACAAACTATCTGGCAGGAGGGACCCCTTCCCCTCCACCAAGGACAATCTATCCTGACAGGAGGGAGCCCTTCCCCTCCACTAAGGACAAACTATCCTGGCAGGATCGACCCCTTACCCTCCACCAAGGGCAAACTATTCTGGCGGGAGGGCCCCCTTCCCCTCCACCAAGGACAACTACCCTGGCAGGAGGGACCCCTTCCCCTTCACCAAGTGCAAACTATCCTGGCAGGAGGGAGCCCTTCCCCTCCACCAAGGACAACTACCCTGGCAGGAGGGACCCCTTCCCCTCCACCAAGAACAACTATCATGACAGGAGGGACCCCTTCCCCTCCACCAAGGACAACTATCCAGGCAGGTGGGAGCCCTTCCCCTCCACTAAGGACAAACTATCTTGGCAGGAGGGAGCCCTTCACCTCTACCAAGGACAAACTATCCTGGGACCCCTTCCTCTCCACCAAGGACAACTATCCTGGCAGGGAGGACCCTTTCCCCTCCACCAAGGACAAACTATCCTGGCAGGATGGACCCCTTCCCTTCCACCAAAAACAAACCATCCTGACAGGAGGGACCCCTTCCCCTCTACAAAGGCAAACTATCCTGGCAGGAGGGACCCCTTCCCCTCCACCAAGGACAACTATCATGGCAGGAGGGACCCCATCACCTCCACCAAGGACAACTACCCTGGCAGGAGGGACCCCTTCCCCTCCACCAAGGACAACTATCATAACAGGAGGGACCCCTTCCCCTCCACCATGGACAACTATCATGACAGGAGGGACCCCTTCCCCTCCACCAAGGACAACTATCATGACAGGAGGGAGCCCTTCCCCTCCCCCAAGAACAAACTATCCTGGCAGGAGGGACCCCTTCCCCTCCACCAAGGACAAACCATCCTGGCAGAATGGACCCCTTCCCCTCAACCTAGGACAAACTATCCTGGCAGGTGGGACCCCTTCCCCTCCAACAAGGACAACTATCGTGACAGGAGGGACCCCTTCCCCCCCACCAAGGACAAACTATCCTGGCAGGAGGGACTCCTTCCCCTCTACAAAGGACAAAACTATCCTGGCAGGAGGGACCCTCTTCCCCTCTACAAAGGACAAACTATCCTGGCAGGAGGGACCCCCTTCCCATATGTCAAGGACAAACTATGGTGGCAGGAGGGACCCCTTTCTTGCTCATCTCTCACCTCTACTGCAACCAGGAGACAGCAGAAGTTCTCTCTACTTTATTCATCTAAGTTCCAATGAATGAAAGGGATAAGGAAGGGGGGTAGAGAGGACAGTAAGCCCTGGTTCACACTGGTGCGTTTTGACATACGATTTGGCATGTTAAATCGCATGTCAAAACGACAGTATTTGCCGCAAATTGCCGGCAATGGCACCGTCCTAATCGGTGTGACGCCGCATCTGCGGGGCTGCACCGATTTCAAAAAGTAGTTTCTGTACTACCTTTTGCGATTTTGGACCCCTTCCCCTCCACCAAGGACAAACCATCCTGGCAGGAGGGACCCCTTCCCCTCTACAAAGGCAAACTATCCTGGCAGGAGGGACCCCTTCCCCTCCACCAAGGACAACTATCATGACAGGAGGGACCCCATCCCCTCCACCAAGGACAACTATCATGACAGGAGGGACCCCATCCCCTCCAGGATATCCTGGCAGGAGGGACTCCTTCCCCTCTACAAAGGACAAACTATCCTGGCAGGAGGGACCCCTTTCCCTCTATAAAGGACGTTTGATTGTAGCCGTATTAGTGCAATTGTGACAGAGAAAATTGAGTACTGTCCGTGATACTTTTTTTATTTGCACTAACATACAATTTTTCAGGACAAGCTTTCGGGGTATGTCCCCTTCTTCAAGGTCCAAGCTTCTTCAAGGTCCAAGTGTACTGCTTGGACCTTGAAGAAGGGGACATACCCCGAAAGCTTGTCCTGAAAAATTGTATGTTAGTGCAAATAAAAAAAGTATCACGGACAGTACTCAATTTTCTCTGCCTCTATAAAGGACAAACCATCTTGGCAGGAGGGACCCCCTTCCCCTATGCCAAGGACAAACTATCCTGGCAGGAGGGACCCCTTCCCCTCCACCAAAGACAAACTATCCTGGCAGAATGGACCCCTTCGCCTATGCCAAGGACAAACTATCGTGGCAGGAGGGACCCCTTTCTTGCTCACCTCTCACCTCTACTGCAACCAGGAGACAGCAGAAGTTCTCTCTACTTTATTCATCTAAGTTCCAATGAATGAAAAGGATAAGGAAGGGGGGTAGAGAGGACAGTAAGCCCTGGTTCACACTGGTGCGTTTTGACATGCGATTTGGCATGTCAAATCGCATGTCAAAACGACGGTATTTGCCGCAAATTGCCGGCAATGGTACCGTCCTAATCGGTGCGACGCTGCATCTGCGGCGCTGCACCGATTTCAAAGAGTAGTTTCTGTACTACTTTTTGTGATTTTGGCCCGAGACATAGGCGTGCACACAGGGTGTGCCAGGTGTGCCTGGGCACACCCTAATCACCCTGTGCTGAGCAGATTTCCCCTGCTGCTTGGCTGCAAGGAAAAGGGACTGGGGAATCTCTGTCCTCAGTCCCTTTCTTTTTCTCCAAAGTGAGACATCATGGGTTTAGACCCGTCATATTTCACCAAAGCCCCCCCAATGGGGCTCAGAAAAAAATAGTAAAAAAAAATAATAATAATAAAAAAATATTGTAAAAAAAAAAAAAAATTGTAAAAAAGTATTAAAAAAATAAACTACTGACACCAACCTCTGCCCTACTGACACTGTCCATTTCCCTGCTCCCCTATATATATTTACACACATGCATGTATGTTTGAGCTTTGGGGTGCACACCCTAATGCAATAGGCTGTGCACACCTATGGCCCGCGATTTACATTGACATCTGTGCAGAAACCTGCACAGATGTCCCTGTAATCGCGGCCGAAATCGGGACTGACCAGAGGGAGTGAAATCGTGCGAGTTCAGCTGAACTCGCACGGCTTCAGTCTCGCAGCCCCAGTGTGAACCTGGGCTAAAGCTGGGAAGGAAAGAACCTAATGTTGCTGGGCATCATCCAGCCAGGCAATGAGGTGGGTTCTATCAGACTTGCTGCAGCTTCTAATGCACATTGTGAGAAGCTCACAGTGTGCAATGAAATGAGAGGAAGCCATTTCAGTCCAAGAGAGGAGACTGTACAACTGTGCAAGACTGAAGGGAAGGCTGAAGTTTGTCTTTAAATTGTTATTTTTTTTTTTGTAATTGAGATCCTTTAAGTGACATTTTCAGCTGGCACAATATAAAGCTAATGAACAATGACGCCATTTGTTGGAGGCCGCGATGAGAAATCTTCCTGCATGGTGCCAGCCAAACCCCACTTGAAAGATGGTGGCATTTGAAAATCGTTTGACAATAGAGGGAAGGATTGTGTGGGCGGCACTTTGATATTATATCTACAGCGCTCTACCCTCAGCCCAGGGTTCAGGGTGGCTACATCGCTCCCGAAATATAATATTTCGATTGTTCCGATGTGTACCTTACTATGCCGGGGCTTGGCACACAACACAGATAAACGAACAGATTCTAAACCTAAAGAGTCAAAGTTGTGAGAAAAAGTATTAGCATAATAAAGTCTAGTATAGTAAAGTTCAAAGTATAGTATAGTAAAGTACAAAGTATAGTATAGTAAAGTACAAAGTATAGTATAGTAAAGTACAAAGTATAGTATAGTAAAGTACAAAGTATAGTATAGTAAAGTACAAAGTATAGTATAGTAAAGTACAAAGTATAGTATAGTAAAGTATACATATAAAGTATAGTAAAGTATACATATAAGGTTTAGGTATAAAGTATAGTGTAGTAAAGTATAAAGTATAGTAAAGTATACATATAAAGTATAAGTACAAAGAATAGTATAGTAAAGTATACATATAAAGTACAGTATACAGTAAGTATAAAGTATAGTATAGTAAAGTATAAAGTGTAGCGTAGTAAAGTATACATATAAAGCATAGTATAGTAAAGTACGTATATAAAGTATAGTATAGTAAATTATACATAAGTATAAGTATAAAGTATAGTATAGTAAAGTACAAAGTATTTTATAGTAAAGTATAGTATAAGTATAAGGTTTAGGTATAAAGTATAGTATAGTAAAGTATAAAGTATAGTAAAGTATACATATAAAGTACAGTATATAGTAAGTATAAAGTATAGTATAGTAAAGTGAAAAGTATAGTATAGTAAAGTATACTTATAAAATGTAAGTATAAATAATAGTATAATAAAGTATAAAGTATAGTAAAGTATAAAGTGTAGTATAGTAAAGTATACTTTTAAAGCATAGTATAGTAAACTATAAAGTGTAGTAAATTACACATATAAAGCATAGTACAGTAAAACCTTGGTTTGAGAGTAACTTGGTTTGAGAGCATTTTGCAAGACAAGCAAAATTTTTAAATAAATTTTGACTTGATATACAAGCGATGTCTTGATATACAAGTAGCGTCATGTCACAACTAAGTATAAAAGAGAAGAGAGGCGCCTCTATGTGTAGCAATTTGGTTACATTTCATGAAGGTACAACATTTAGCAACATATTGCTACACTTATGCCCTGTACACACGATCAGATTTCCGATGGAATAAAATCCGATGGAATTTTCCGTCGGAATTCCGATGAAGCTGACTTCCATCCGTCTTGGCTACACACCATCAGACAAAATTCCGACCGTCCAAAACGCGGTGACGTAAAACATTCAGACGAGCCGAGAAAAATGAAGTTCAATGCTTCTGAGCATGCGTCGACTTGATTCTGAGCATGCGTGGGTTTTTTCTCCTTTGGAGTTCCACACAGACGATCAGAATTTCCTATAGTTTTTTTTTTTCCATCGGACAAATTTAAAACATGTTCTATTTTTTAACACCGATGGAAAAAAGTCCGATGGGGCCCATACACTCTCGGTTTTTCCGATGAAAAAGGTCCATCAGACTTTTTTCATCAGAAAAACCGACCGTGTGTACAGGGCATTAGAGGCGCCTCTCTTCTCTTAAATATAGGTAGGTAAATATCAGATTTCGTGCTCAGTGTGAAATGATATCAAACAGCAGCTGAACAGTATAACCCGAATACTGGGCACAAAATCAAAATAAGAAAAATAAAGTGCAGCGCTTGTATCATAAAACATTGTATAAGTATTTGCAATATCAATAAAGTGCAAATGTGCAAAAAGATACAAAAATAAAAATTGCATATATCAATCACTGTGTAAACAAAACCATGTGATAAGATGCAACAATAAAGTGCAATAATATATAAAGTGGCATATCTGATAAAAGAGTCCATATAAGTGACTAAAAATCCTTGTGAAGATAAAGTGACTTGATACAAATGCTTGACCTCGTGAGACCCGACACCACAGTGGGATGGGAGGCTTACCGGAACACCAGTGACCCCCTTTACTCAGGGACAGGGCCGCCATCAGGGGGGTACAGGCAGTACACCTGTAAGGGGCCCGGGTGGCAACCCCCCTTTTTTTTTTTTTTTTTTACTTTTTTTTTTTTTGTAAGGGCCCCGGAGGTCCCCAGGGCCCTGGATGACAACCCCCCTTTTTTTTATTAAAAAAAAATTCAAATTTTTTAACATTTTTTTTATTTATTTTTTTTATTTTTTTTAATTATTATTATTTATTTTTTTATTTTTTTTGTAAGGGGCCCAGAGGTTCCCAGGGGCCCAGATGCCAACCCCCCTTTTTTTAAAAACAATTAACATTTTTTTTTGTTGTAAGGGGCCCAGAAGCCCAGAGGTCCCCAGTGGCCCAGATGGCAACCCCCACTTTTTTTTGTAAGGGGCCCAGGGGGCCTGAGATCCCCAGGGCCCCGGATGGCAACCCCTATTTTTTTATTAAAAAAATAAATTAAACAAAATTTTTTTTTATTTCTTTTTTTTTGTTTGTTTTATTTATTTATTTATTTTTTGTAAGGGGCCCAGAGGCCCTGCTCAGGGAGGTCACAAAGCGCTAGTTGGATCAGAGATCCCAAACATGAAATTCCAGATCTCCTGGGCGTCTCCCATCAGAAACCTCTGAGTCCCGGGCAGTTGTCAAAGCAAGTATCTCGGATATCCAAAGGAAGTGCAAATCATGCAAAAAAATAATAATAAAACTCCAAATAGTGCGATATTGTCTCTTTAAACGGGTTTAATGAAGTAAAAACAGGTTACAGTGCTGCATAAAGTGCTGCATGTAGATGATCTGACTCCAGCCAGTCTCCAATTCGCATGAAACAAAAATAAAACAAATTTTAAAAAAAAGTCCTCAATGCAAACGTGTAAAATCGATCGCGCATGTGCAGAACGTGTGAGCGGGGCGTCCCGATGATCCTTTCGTCACATGTGACGTCATCAGGGGTACCTCTTCTCTTCTATACTCTGTAGCTCCTGCTGGATTTTGCTTCTCTTCCCCTTGTGGAGGCTTCCATTTGTGGATGGATATTTTATGCTTCAAGCCTCATGCCGCGTACACACGACCGTTTTTCATGACGAGAAAAAAACGCGCATGCTCAGAAGCAAGTGATGAGACGGGAGCGCTCGTTCTGGTAAAACTAGCGTTCGTAATCGAGATAGCACATTCGTCACGCTGTAAGGGACTGAAAAACACGAGGCTGAAAAGCGCGAATCTTCTCTCAACAAAATTTACTAACACGAGGATCAGCAAAAGCAGCCCAAAGGGTGGCGCCGTCCGAATGGAACTTCCCCTTTATAGTGCCGTCGTATGTTTCGTACGTCACCGCGCTTTACTCAAGCATTTTTTTCCACGATAGTGTGTAGGCAAGGCAGGCTTGAGAAGAATCACGTCGAGAAAAACGCAGTTTTTTTCAACGACATTAAAAACGGTCGTGTGTACGCGGCATCACTTTCAGGGTAGTCTTCCCGGTCACGATTGCAGACTGACAGCGGTGAGAGACGGCGGTGAGGAGGACGGTCTATGTGGACAGCTTTACCCTGGACGTCTGCATACTTAAATGTCCCTCTTTTAATCATCAACCATGTGAGTTGCTAAATGTTGTACCTTCATTAAATGTAATCATATTGCTACACTTAGAGGCGCCCCCTCTTCTCTTTTATACTCTGGAGCTCCTGCTGGATTTTGCTTCTAATCCCCTTGTGGAGGCTTCTATTTGTGGATGGACATTTTATGGTTACACAACCCATCACATTGCTATATTCTTTTTATATGGACTATAGACTGAAGGACTTCTGAATAAATGGTTGTGGAACGAATCATCTGAGTTTCCATTATTACTTATGGGAAAATTCACTTTGATATACAAGTGCTTTGGATTACAAGCAGGTTTCTGGAACGAATTATGCTCACAGTCCAAGGTTTTACTGTATAGTAAAGTATAAAGTGTAGTATAGTAAAGTATACATATAAAGCATAGTATAGTAAAGTATAAAGTGTAGTATAGTATAGTATACATATAAAGAATAGTATAGTAAAGTATAAAGTGTAGTATAGTAAAGTACACATATAAAGAATAGTATAGAAAAGTATAAAGTATAGTAAAGTACACATATAAAGTATGAGTATATCTTTATATCATATAATGACCTCTACAGAATTCCTTTACTTTCTACAGGAATATTTACTTAAAGCAGTTGTATACCCGCTGCTGCTTTTGTTGTGTGGGTGCCGTGCACAATCTTTTCACCCTGCCCTGAGCCCAGTGCCAGAGAAAAGATAACTTTTATCCGTCTGTTAGTTAGGTTGGCTTCGGCGGGCATTTTATGCAAACTCAGTGCACCAGCACTGCATATGTTACTGTGAGATACACACTTTAGATACTGTTCTCCTATTCTGCTATTCAAAAATAAATACATTTAGGGGGAAAAAAAAAAAATTGTTGGTGCATTTTCTGCATATCTGTACGTGTGAGATACACGCTTTAGATACTGTTCTCCTATTCTGCTCTTTAAAAAAAAAAAATTTAGGGCAAAAAAAAAAATTTTGGTGCGTTTTCTGCCCAAAATGTTTATTTGGGGTGCATTTTCTGCATATCTGTACGTGTGAGATACACGCTTTAGATACTGTTCTCCTATGCTGCTCTTCAAAAAAACAATAATTTAGGGCAAAAAAACATTTTTTGGTGCATTTTCTGCATATTTGTACGTGTGAGATACACACTTTAGATACTGTTCTCCTATGCTGCTCTTCAAAAAAACAATAATTTAGGGCAAAAAAACATTTTTTGGTGCATTTTCTGCATATTTGTACGTGTGAGATGCACACTTTAGATACTGTTCTCCTATTCTGATATTCCAAAAAAAAAATTTAGGGCAGAAAATTTTTTTTTGGTGCGTCTTCTGCCATAAAAATTTATTTTGGTGCATTTTCTGCATATCTGTACATGTGAGATACACGCTTTAGATACTGTTCTCCTATTCTGCGCTTCAAAAAAATAATAATTTAGGGCAAAAAAAATGTTTTGGTGCGTTTTCTGCCCCAAAAAATTTTTTGCGTGCATTTTCTGCATATCTGTACGTGTGAGATACACGCTTTAGATACTGTTCTCCTATTCTGCTATTCAAAAAAATAAAATTAAAAACAAAAACCAGTGTTAGCTACCTCGTCCTCCTCCACCGCCGCTTCCACCTACACCGCCACATCCACCGCCACCTCAACCTCCTACTCCATATGGACCTCGTCCTCCTAGGTCAAGATTATTATTTTTTATTTTTATGTATTTTATGTTATTTTGAAGTTATTATTTCCCTATCCACATTTGTTTGCAGAGCACTTGCCATGCTCTTAACAACATTTTGCTGCCATTTGCAGCCCTCCAGCCCTTTCCATGACTTTTTTAGAGCCATTTTAGTCCTCAAAAGTTCGGGTCCTTATTGACTTCAATGGGGTTGGGGTTCGGGGTCAAGTTCGGGCCCCGAACTCGAACTCTTTTCCGAAGTTCAGCCGAACCCGTCGAACCCGAACATCCAGGTGTCCGCTCAACCCTACTTGAGAGAGCTCTTTGCTTTTACCCATCATGAGCTGTTTCTTGTGTGACACCTTGGTAATGAGACACCTTTTTATAGGTCAGGATTGTTTGTTTTCTAATTACTGATAGATTTCAGCGTGTCTTTGCTTTCTATGCCTTTTTGCACCTCCCTTTCTTTGTCTTCGATACCTTTTTCCCTGTGTCCTTCCATTTTATTACACAGAACTTCACTTCTGAATGTATTTGTTTTGGTGTCTTTGTATGTATGGATTGCATGGGTTGTTACCGACATGTGGGGAGCATTTCATGTCAATAGCACCTTCAGAAATATATTTACCTAGAAAAATGGTGACGTGTTTAATACTTATTTTACCCGCTGTCTGAAATTTCTTGCTGGATATTTTTTGCAGTGCTGTGCAGAGAACACTGATCCAGTCACATCAGTCTCTGTACCAGAGGAGCTTACACTCTAATGTCCCAACCCCCACAATCACACACTATTATTATTATTATACATTTATATAACTGTGACATATACCGCGGTGCTGTACAGAGATCACTGAGCCAGTCACATTAGCCTCTGAACCAGCGGTGGCCGGTCCATAGGGGGCGCCGCCTGGGGTGACCACATTTTTAAACTACCATTCAGGGACAACCCCCCCCTTCCCAAAAATCAGCTTGTGCTGTAACGAATCACAGCACAGTGATTGGACACAAGAGGCGGGATTTATGATTTCTCCAATCACAAGCAGGGGGCGGGGATTGTGCTCCTCCAGGCATTCCCAACAAGGACAAGTACTGTCAGTGGGTAAAGCAGTGTTGGGGCGGCCTTTTTTGGGGGCATCAGGTTGGCCCGGGGGGTGGCTGTGTCAGTTTCATTCCGGGACACTGTATTGTCCTGGAATGAAGGTGCCCGGGACAGACCTGCAAAATGCGGGACTGTCCCAGGCAATCCGGGACACATGGTCACTAAGGGGCCACCCCATGCAGGTAGGGTGACCACGTGTCCCCGATTGCCCAGGACAGTCCCGCATTTTGCAGGTCGGTCCCGGGCACCTTCATTCCAGGACAATACAGTGTCCCGGAATGAAACTGACACAGCCACCCCCCGGGCCAATCTGATGCCCCCAAAAAAGGCCGCCACATCACCGCTTTACTCACTGACAGTACTTGTCCTGGCCGGGAATGCCTGGAGGAGCACAATCCCCGCCCCCTGCTTGTGATTGGAGAAATCATAAATCCCGCCTCTTGTGTCCAATCACTGTGCTGTGATTCGTTACAGCACAAGCTGATTTTTGGAAAGGGGGGGTGTCCCTGAATGGTAGTTTGGAAATCTGGTCACCCTACATGCGGGGCGCCGGACGCATGGATTTCTACAAGTTTTTTTTTTTTAACCACAAGATTAGAGCCTGAGGCTCTAATTGACCGCCGCACGACTATATACATCGGCACTTTGAAGAGGAATATCTCGGTAATGGCAGCAGCTGCTGCCACAACCCAGGTATTCATCTCTTCAGGCGACGGTCCGGTTTACGATAACGGTGGTCTCTGCGGCGGACCCACCGCGAGATCACCATTATCAGCAGTGGGAGAGGGACCCCCCTCCCCTCCTGCCGCTCTCCGGCGCCCTCTGCCGTTTACCGGAGCCGTCGGTAGCGGCGGAGGCGATCGAGTCCTATCCGTGGCTGGTTATAGATACGAGTGAGGGGAAGATGGCCCCCACCCGTCTCCATACCATAGCAGGGCGGAAGTGACGTCAAAACGTCACTTCCGCCCATAGCTCTTAAAGGGCCATTTTTTTTTTGTCATTTTTTCAAATGTCAATTTTTTTATTTTATTGCATTTTAGTGTAAATATGAGATGTGAGGTCTTTTTAAACCCCAGATCTCATATTTAGGAGGACCTGTCATGCTTTTTTCTATCACAAGGGAAGCTTACATTCCTTGAAAAGGAATAAAAGTGACCCAATTTTTTTTTTTTTTTTTTAAAACAGTGTCAAAATAAATAAAATGAAGTAAAATAAATAAGAAAAACATTCTTTTTTAAAGCGAATCGTCCCGAAGGGCTCGCGCCCAGAAGTGAACGCATACGTGAGCAGAGCCCGCATATGAAAACGGTATTCAAACCACACAAGTGAGGTATCCCTGCGATCAATAGAGCGAGAGCAATAATTCTAGCCCTAAACCTCCTCTGTAACTTAAAACATGCAACCTGTAGAATTTTTTAAATGTCGCCTATGGAGATTTTTAAGGGTAAAAGTTTGACGCCATTCCACGAGCGGGCGCAATTTTGAAGCGTGACATGTTGGGTATCAATTTACTCGGCATAACATTATCTTTCGCAATATAAAAAAAAATTGGGCTAACTTTACTGTTGTCTTATTTTTTAATTAAAAAAAGTGTTTTTTTTTTTCCAAAAAAGTGCGCTTGTAAGACCGCTGAGCAAATGCAGTGTGACAAAAAGTATTGCAACGACCACCATTTTATTCTCTAGGGTGTTAGAATTTTTTTTTTAGAATGTTTGGGGGTCCTAAGTATTTTTCTAGCAAAAAAAACGTGGTTTTAACGTGTAAACACAGTCTGAAAAAAAATGTTTTAAAAAAAAATAACAAACATGTTATACTTACCTCCACTGTGCAGCTCGTTTTGCACAGAGTGGCCCCGATCCTGGTCTTCTGGGGTCCCTCGGCGGCTGTCTCGGCTCCCCCCCGCAAGAACACCTCACCATTATGCGAGCTCGCATGGTGGTGAGTTCTTGCGGGCGCGCTCCTGTGATACAGCCGGCGGCCATAGTCGCTCACTGTATCACTCGTCCCCGCCCCCCCGGCGCGCCGCCTCATTGGATGTGATTGACAGCAGCGCGAGCCAATGGCTGCGCTGCTTTCAATCAACCAATAAATGTGCTAATCCACAGATTTTTTTTCACCTTAATGCATAGAATGCATTAAGGTGAAACAACTTTTACCTTTACAACCCCTTTAAGTGGTTAAGAAGGTTGGGCTCGGGGGAAAGCGAGCAGTGCGCTCCGAGCCCACACCCACTTGTGACATTAGGCAATCAACATTCGCTATTGTATTCCTGCATCTCCTCCCGGCCAATCAGGAAAGGAAGCAGGTCCTAAGACTGGATTGGCCGGGAGGAGAAGCGACCAGATTGGCCCGGAGGAGAAGCCGCCAAAGCCCTCTGCGACCTTGATGCGGTAAGTGCGGGGCTGGCGGGCTGGTGGGCGGGGTTTGGTTTGCCCCCCCCTAAAAAATGGAGCACCAACCGCCACTGCTCTGTACCAGAGGAGCTTACACTCTAATGTCCCCTCACAGTCACACACTATTATACAGTACATTTATATAGCTCTGACATATACCGCAGTGCTGTACAGAGAACACACTGAGCCAGTCACATCAGTCTCTGCACCAAAGGAGCTTACACTCTAATGTCCCCCCCCCCCACACTATTATAATTATACATTTATATAGCTCTGACATATACCGCAGTGCTGTACAGAGAACACTGAGCCAATCACATCAGTCTCTGCGCCAAAGGAGCTTACACTCTAATGCCCCCCCCCCCACACTATTATAATTATACATTTATATAGCTCTGACATATACCGCAGTGCTGTACAGAGAACACACTGAGCCAGTCACATCAGTCTCTGCACCAAAGGAGCTTACACTCTAATGTCCCCCCCCCCACACTATTATAATTATACATTTATATAGCTCTGACATATACCGCAGTGCTGTACAGAGAACACTGAGCCAATCACATCAGTCTCTGCACCAAAGGAGCTTACACTCTAATGTCCCCCCCCCCCCACACTATTATAATTATACATTTATATAGCACTGACATATACCGCAGTGCTGTACAGAGAACACACTGAGCCAGTCACATCAGTCTCTGCACCAAAGGAGCTTACACTCTAATGTCCCCCCCCCCACACTATTATAATTATACATTTATATAGCTCTGACATATACCGCAGTGCTGTACAGAGAACACTGAGCCAATCACATCAGTCTCTGCGCCAAAGGAGCTTACACTCTAATGCCCCCCCCCCACACTATTATAATTATACATTTATATAGCACTGACATATACCGCAGTGCTGTACAGAGAACACACTGAGCCAATCACATCAGTCTCTGCACCAAAGGAGCTTACACTCTAATGCCCCCCCCCCACACTATTATAATTATACATTTATATAGCACTGACATATACCGCAGTGCTGTACAGAGAACACACTGAGCCAGTCACATCAGTCTCTGCACCAAAGGAGCTTACACTCTAAAGTTTCTATGCAGATGTAAGCTATTAGGCTAGGTTCACACTGCTGCAAATTCAAAATCGCGCGATTTTACCGCGATTTCGCGGCTGCGTTTTTGCCGCGAATTTGCCGCGATTTTGCTGTAATTCACGGCCGCGATTTCAGGGAATACCAGTCTATAGAGCTGAATTCGCATCGCACGCGGATCAAACTCGCACATGACTCTTTTTTCCCCGCAGCTTAGATTCGCAACGCATTGATGTGAACGGCACTAAGCCCAGGTTCACACTGGGGCTGCGGGAGTGAAGTCGTGCGAGTTCAGCTGAACTCGCACGATTTCACTCTCGCTGGCGGTCCCGATTTCAGCCGCGATTACAAAGACATCTGTGCATGTGTAAATCGCGGCCGAAATGGCAAGAAGTAGTACAGAAACGACTTTTTGAAATCGGTGCAGCGCCGCAGATGCGGCGTCGCACCGATTAGGACGGTGCCATTGCCGGCAATTTGCGGCAAATATCGCCGTTTTGACATGTCAAAACGCAGCAGTGTGAACCAGGGCTAATGGAAAACAATTTTATTTTAATGACTTGCGAATTTGAGAAATCGCAACGGCTCAACTTCGTAATAAAATTGGCAGCAGTGTGAACCCGGCCTTATTGTTTATTTCTATATAAATTTGTATTTATTCTGTGTTTATGGAAATATATTTTTTTTATGTTTTTATGTTTGTAAGATTTTTTAATAAACAAACATTTTCACTCTAACGCCTCCCAGTCACTGTGACATATCGCTGACATATTCAGTAGCGTTGTACAGCAAAAGGTGAGATAAATGTCACCCGTGGGCGGGCGCCGATCGTTTCTCATATCTTTCAGAAAAGATTGTGTGTCCCGGCCCCTCCTACAAAGGTCACAGCGTGGGAGGACTCCTTGTTTTTTTTTTGGTTAATTATTCATTGTGAACCATCACCTGGGAGAGCCGAGGAGCCGAGGAGCGACCTTCGGCCTTGTAGGTAGTTAGGTGGAGCCGGGAGCCCCGGGTGGTGGTGAAACATCAATTCTAGGCGAAGTCGCCCTTTAACATAAAAAAAAAAAAGGGTCATTAAAAGTCCCATCATGGCGGTCAGGAGAAAGCGGCATTTTGCGCGCCCGCCGGTTGCTGTTTTTCGCGAGTCACTCGGCAGACCCCACACTTGTGCCCTCTGGCCAGTTGCTTGGGGGGGGGGGGGGACAGCTGATCCGGGACCTGGCACCGGCCCTCTGTGTCATTCAATCCCGCACACTTTTCTTGTCCCTGCCAATCGCTGCCCAGAGGCTAAACTGTGCCCCTTCGAGGGTCATGTGACTTGGCCGCCGCTCTCCGCAGCTTGTTTGTCGCGTGTTTTTATTTGGCGTGTGACGCGAGGAGAAAACATGGGGGATTTCGGAGACACCCCTCCCAGGATAAACACACCCGGGGGATGATCATCCGCAAGAACCGCAGAAAACACGCCAAACCTGGGGGGCGCTTCACACCCTTCATACAGCCAATGGATACTTCCTTCTAATAAAACCTTTCTATTTTCATTATTATTATTATTATTATTTTTATTATTATTTTTATTATTTTTTTTGTATTATTATTTTTATTATTTTTTAATTCTCAGTGATGTCATCACTGGATCTCTGTGCTTCTCTATGCAGTGCAAGCAGATCGTGGCTGAGGGGAGGAGCCAGCAGAGTGCTGTACAGAGCTTCCTGAAAACATCCCAGCCCCCCTGTCGGCCTCAGTACTCCTCCCAAGAGCCCTCAGTACTGATGCAAGCAGTGGGCTGGCTCTTGGGAGGAGTTATGCAAATATCAACATGCCTTGATGGGCGGGTGTCAGTCTGGAGGAGTGGGCGTTCCTAGGCAGGCTGTATTTGCATTGGTAACGCCCACATGTGGTGCTGAGCCTCCAACATTGGGGTCGCTTGCCGCAAAAATAGCCACAAGCGCTGGTGTCAGTATTATTATTCCATCCCCCCCCCCCCCCCTCACATTGGTGGTCAGTGGTAATGAAAGTTAACTCCCCACCCCCCACATTGGAGGTCATGGCAAGGAAAGTTAACTCACCATCTCCTGTATTGGAGGTCAGGGTAGGTAGAGTTAACTTCCTGTCCCCTGTATTGGAGGTCATGGCATGGAAAGTTATTTCCCCATCCTCTCTATTGGAGGTCATGGCAAGAAACGTTAATTGGAAGTCATGGGAAGGAAAGTTAACTCCCTATCCCCTGCATTGGAGATCATGGCAAGGAAAGTTATTTCCCATCCCCTGCATTGGAGATCATGGCAAGGAAAGTTATTTCCCATCCCTTACATTGGAGGTCATGGCAAGGAAAGTGAACTCCCCAACCCCTACATTGGAGGTCATGGCAAGGAAAGTTATTTCCCATCCCTTACATTGGAGGTCATGGCAAGGAAAGTGAACTCCCCAACCCCTACATTGGAGGTCATGGCAAGGAAAGTTATTTCCCATCCCTTACATTGGAGGTCATGGCAAGGAAAGTTATTTCCCATCCCTTACATTGGAGATCATGGCAAGGAAAGTGAACTCCCCAACCCCTACATTGGAGGTCATGGCAAGGAAAGTTATTTCCCATCCCTTACATTGGAGGTCATGGCAAGGAAAGTTATTTCCCATCCCCTGCATTGGAGATCATGGCAAGGAAAGTTATTTCCCATCCCTTACATTGGAGGTCATGGCAAGGAAAGTTATTTCCCATCCCTTACATTGGAGGTCATGGCAAGGAAAGTGAACTCCCCAACCCCTACATTGGAGGTCATGGCAAGGAAAGTTATTTCCCATCCCTTACATTGGAGGTCATGGCAAGGAAAGTGAACTCCCCAACCCCTACATTGGAGGTCATGGCAAGGAAAGTTATTTCCCATCCCTTACATTGGAGGTCATGGCAAGGAAAGTTATTTCCCATCCCTTACATTGGAGGTCATTGCAAGGAAAGTGAACTCCCCAACCCCTACATTGGAGGTCATGGCAAGGAAAGTTATTTCCCATCCCTTACATTGGAGGTCATGGCAAGGAAAGTTATTTCCCATCCCTTACATTGGAGGTCATTGCAAGGAAAGTGAACTCCCCAACCCCTACATTGGAGGTCATGGCAAGGAAAGTTATTTCCCATCCCTTACATTGGAGGTCATTGCAAGGAAAGTGAACTCCCCAACCCCTACATTGGAGGTCATGGCAAGGAAAGTGAACTCCCCAACCCCTACATTGGAGGTCATGGCAAGGAAAGTGAACTCCCCAGCCCCTACATTGGAGGTCATGGCAAGGAAAGTGAACTCCCCAGCCCCTACATTGGAGGTCATGGCAAGGAAAGTTAACTCCCCACCACCTGCATTGGAGGTCATGGCAAGGAAAGTTATTTCCCATCCCCTACATTGGAGGTCATGGCAGGGAAAGTGAACTCCCCATCTCCTGCATTGGAGATTATGGCAAGGAAAGTTAACTCACCATCCCCTACATTGGAGGTCTCTTATCATCTGGCTTGTTGCCAAGTTACAGTCACAGTCTGATCACTGGGGAAGAGGGGTGACTGAGGAAATGCTTCCTCCTGCCTGCAGCAGACTGATGACATCATCTCACATGGAGGGATTTCTAATAATAAAAGGTGGAAGTTTCCTGGGAAGTGACGGAGTTTCTGTACACTGTGACATCACGTCAGGAATGGATTCCCTGACGAGGTCACTAGGGGGGTCCCGGTCATTGTCCCCCCATCCCCCCAGACTCTACAAGGTGACCGGTATGTGGCCGCCGCGGGGCGACTGTCACCTGGAGGAAAGTAATCTGATTGGCTGCAGGAACAGTGACTGGGAGCTTTCTGTATGATATGTGGAGTCGTGCCCCTCCCCCCGCCTGCGACCAGAATAATGAGGGGGGGGGGGAACTTTGGGAGTTTATTATTCTATTTTGGATTCTTGTTCTTTGGGGATTGTCACAGAATAAAAGGAGAGCGAAGCTGACTCCGCCTCCTCATCCCGGTTACTAAGCAGCCTTTCCACGACCTGGAGGTGTAACTGGCAGGCGCTCCGTGTCATTCACTTCACATCACTAACAGATTTATTTCTTTTTCTGGACAAACCTTTGGGGGGGGGGGGGGGTCCAGACAAGGGGCCGGGGCTTTCCCTAAAAAAAAAAAAAATCTGTTATTGCAAATAAAAAAAAAGTCACAGAGAGTTGTATTTAAAGTGATCTCCGGGGGGCACAAAATCTTTCATTTCACCTCTTGCCTACCGGGCGCTTTCACCCCCTTCCTGCCCAGGCCAATTTTCTGCTTTCCGTGCCGTCACACTTTGAATGACAATTGTGCCGTCGTGCGACATTGTACCCAAATGAAATGTTTATGACTTTTTTTTTCGCACAAATTTCTTTTGTGGTATTTAATCACTGCTGGGATTGTTATTTTTTGCTAAAAAGAAAAGAAACAAGACAGAAAATTTAAAAATTAAAAATAGTAATAAATGTTTTATAGTTTGTTACAAAGTTTTGAAAACAGGTAATTTGTCTCCTTTATTGATGTGCGCTGATGAGGCTGCACTGATGGGCCCTGATAGGCGGCCCTGATAGGCTGCACTGATAGGCGGCCCTGATAGACTGCATTAATGGGCACTGATAGGCTGCACTGATGGGCACTGATAGGCGGCCCTGATAGGCTGCACTGATAGGCGGCCCTGATAGACTGCATTGATGGGCACTGATAGGCGGCCCTGATAGGCTGCATTGATGGGCACTGATAGGCGGCCCTGATAGGCAGCACTGATGGGCACTGATAGGTGGCACTGATAGGCTGCACTGATGGGCACTGATAGGCGGCCCTGATAGACTGCATTGATGGGCACTGATAGGCTGCATGGATGGGCACTGATAGGCGGCCCTGATAGGCAGCACTGATGGGCACTGATAGGTGGCACTGATAGGCTGCACTGATGGGCACTGATAGGCGGCCCTGATAGACTGCATTGATGGGCACTGATAGGCTGCATTGATGGGCACTGATAGGCGGCCCTGATAGGCTGCACTGATAGGCGGCTCTGATAGACTGCATTGATGGGCACTGATAGGCGGCCCTGATAGGCTGCATTGATGGGCACTGATAGGCGGCCCTGATAGGCAGCACTGATGGGCACTGATAGGTGGCACTGATAGGCTGCACTGATGGGCACTGATAGGCTGCACTGATGGGCACTGATAGGTGGCACTGATAGGCTGCACTGATAGGCACTGATAGGCTGCACTGATGGGCACTGATAGGTGGCACTGATAGGCTGCACTGATGGGTGGCACTGATAGGTGGCACTGATGGGCATTGATAGGCTGCATTGATAGGCACTGATAGGCCCCTTTCACACGGACGGATAGAATGGTGCTTTCAGCTGCGGATTTTCTAGCTTTCTACCGCAGCTAAAAGCACACAATGCTTTCCTATGGCCCCATTCACACACAGCGTTTAGCTGCGATTTAGTTACATGCGGTTTGGTGCAAATAGAAAAAATAGAATTGAATGCGTCCAGGTGCGATGTAGCGCAGCTATCTGCACATAACCGCAGGTAATCGCAGTCTTTTGTGTCAACTGCGGATAGCAGCGTGAACAAAAGAAAAAAAAAACCAACAGGAAGCACATCAAAATAAAAACGGTTGCTATGAAGATGACAATAATGGTCAACCACAGCTACTGTAAACGCAGCCGCATGTAAACGCAGCTAATCACAATGTACAAATGCAGCTAATCGCAGTGCCTGAAGCCTTGAATTTCACAGAACAAAAACATGCTTTTTACTGCGGCAAATTTGCCGTCCGTGTGAAAGGGGCCATAAGGCGTCACTGATAGGAAACACTTCTAAGCATTGATGAGGTGGAACTGATGGGTGGCACTGAAAGACACTGATAGGTGGCACTGAAGGGCACTGATGGGTGGCACTGAAAGGCACTCATAGGTGGCACTGATGGGTGGCACTGAAAGACACTGATAGGTGGCACTGAAGGGCACTGATGGGTGGCACTTATGGGCACTGGTAGGTGACACTGATAGGCAGCACTAATCTGTGGCACTGATCATGAGGTACTGATGGGCATTGATTGACAGCACTGGTGGGCATTGATGGGTGGCACTGGTGAGCAAAGGTAGGTGGCACTGTGGGCACTGGTTGGTGGCAACTGATAGATGGCACTGATGAGGCAGCCGTGGCTCTCTCTGTCAGGGACCGATGTCCCTCTGACAGAAGCCAGTGATCGGCTTTTTTTCCCCTCACGCTGACAGTCCTGCAAGCAGCATCTTTGGGGCTGTATTTAGCGCTCACATAACGCCCTGCCCATTGAAATGAATGGGCAGCGCTTTTAAAGTGCGTAAAAAAACGATTCGGAAGCGCCCCAACACGGGCGCTTTTAACCCCTTCTTTGGGGTTAAAAGCGCCCCGCTAGCAGCTGAAAAGCGGCACAAAAGCACTTAAACGAGCGGCACTTTAGCGCCAATGTGAAAGAGGTCTTAAAGAGGCGCAACAAAGTAGCGGATCATCAGCAATAAATGTGAGTACAGGCAAAGGGAGAGTGTAATAAATGGTTTTCCATGCGATACTTTTATCCTTTGGGAATGCTCGTTACCTTTCTCAGCTCTAAAACCATCTTGCACTCAAAACAATCGTGACAAAGGTGCTTGGATAAGTCTCGGTTCACACTAATGTGGTGCGGGAAACCCTGCGAACCGTGCGCGTTTTCCACTCCGCGTTCAAATCACACTGCCCTTGCGATCTGCAGCGAGTGTCAGTGCAATCAGCGTGATTCCACCCGCGTTTTTTTTTTTTTTTTAAAACAAACACTGTAGCTGCTGACTTTTAATAAGGACACTTACCTGTCCTACCTGCGATGTTGATCCCCCGAGGGCGATCCCTCGATCGGGGCAGCTCCCGGCGCCACCATCCTCACTAAGGGAAACAGGCAGTGAAGCGTTGCGGCTTCACTGCCCAATTCCTACTGCGCATGCGCGAGTCGCGCGGCGCTTTGTGAATGGGCGGCTGCTCTCTGGGATACACACAGTTCCCAGAAGGCAGCGCGCCCCATTCACCAGAAGACACCGCGAGTAGGACGGAGGAAGAAGACCTGCCGAGGACTAGGAAGAGGCAGATTAGGAACTTCCGCATAGCAACCGCCTGTTCTGGTAAAATTTATTTATTTTTCTATTTATTTTTTTCTATTCTTTTGCAGGATTTTTGTGTATTTTTTTTTTAGGGTGGAACTCCACTTTAAGGACACCCCAATTGCAAGTTGCAAGCGCAGTGCGTTTGCCTGCACCAGATCGCATAGTACAAAAGTGCCATGCGATCCAGTTGCAGTGCGGTGCCAACATTGGTGCATGCACGACTTTGGTGTGATGCAGTGGGTTTTAAGCCCATTCCGCACTGAATAGCATGTGGATTGAACAGGATTGGTGTCTGGTCCTTGTGCAATTCACATGCAGTTCATAATGTGAACCGCGGCTAATGCTAGGTTTCCACTATTGCGACTCCAAAGTCACGCGATTTACAGTGCGACTTTTCAATGCGATTTTTGATGCGACCTCATGCGACCGGTGAGCACCATGTGAGAACAAGTCGCACCGAAGTCGGAACAAAGTAGTGCAAAAACCTTTTTTGGAGTCGCAATTAGAACGGGGACCATTGAAATACATGGGTTTTGACTTGTCATGCGATTTCACATGTATCAAGTCGCACAAAAACTCGCAGTCGTGGAAACAGAGCCTAATGCCTTGTACACACGGTCGGATTTTCCGTCGGAATAAATTCCGATGGGTTTTTTCGACGAGATTCCGTTCAAGCTGTCTTGCATACACACTGTCACACCAAATTCCGACCGTCAAGAACGCAGTGACGTACAACAGTATGACGAGCCGAGAAAAATGAAGTTCAATGCTTCCGAGCATGCGTCGGCTTGATTCTGAGCATGCGTGTTTTTTTCTCCGTCGGAGTTCCATACAGAAAAAAAAAGAGAACATGTTCTCTTTCTAACTCCATCGGAATTTCCGATGGAAAAAGTCAGATGGGGCACAAACACGGTCAGAATATCCGATGAAAAAATTCCGTCTGAGTTTTTTCCTCGGAAATTCCGACCGTGTGTACGCGGCATAAAAGATAACTGGACGAGAGAAATATTGAGAGAAAAAAATTCAGTTTATTTATTTTTTATTCCATGTTTATAAACATAATAATAATAAAAATAACAACAATAATAATAATAATAAAAATAACAATAATAATAATAATAATACAAATTACAGTCAACACTGAGGACAAAGGGGCACTCTTTATGTCTAGAGCAGGGGTCTCCAAACTTTCTAAACAAAGGGCCGGTTTACTGGCCTTCAGACTTTAGGGGGGCCGGACAGTGGCCAGCGGGAATAGGACATTTTTCTGGCATCAGTGGGGAGTAAACACTGCCCCATCTTTGGTATTAGAGGGAGGACTAGTACCCCATCGTTGGTGTCAGTGGGATGAAATATCACCCATTGTTGGTGTCAGTGGCTGAATAGCGTCTCGTATCAGTGTGAACAATATTGCCCTAAGGGCCAGATAAAGGCAGGAAAGGGGCCGCATCTGGCCCCAGGGCCACAGTTTGGAGACCCCTGGTCTAGAGGAAAAGAGATTTAATCTCCAAATACGGAAAGGTTTCTTCACAGTAAGAGCTGTGAAAATGTGGAATAGACTCCCTGCAGAGGTGGTTCTGGCCAGCTCAGTAGATTGCTTTAAGAAAGGTCTGGATTCTTTCTTAAATGTACATAATATAACTGGGTACTGACATTTATAGGTAAAGTTGATCCGGGGAATATCCGATTGCCTCTCGGGGGATCAGGAAGGAATTGTTTCCCCTGCTGTAGAAAATTGGATCATGGTCTGCTGGGGTTTTTCGCCTTCCTCTGGATCAACTGTGGGTATAGAATTGGGTATATGGGATTGTATGATATTATATATATTTTTTTTTTTTTTTATGGTTGAACTGGATGGACTTGTGTCTTTTTTCAAGCTGACTAACTATGTAACAACAATAATAAAAATAACAATAATAATAATGATATTAATAAAAATAACAGCAATAATAAAAATAACAATAATAATAATATTAATAAAAATAACAAAAATAATAATAATAATAACAATAATAATAATAATAAAAATAACAACAATAATAAAAATAACAATAATAATAATAAAAATAACAATAATATTAATAAAATCTACAATAATAATAACAACAATAATTACAATAATAATAATAATAATAAAAATAACAATAATAATAACAATAATTACAATAATAATAATAAAAATAGCAACAATAATAATAATAATAATAATTAGGCTCCATGTACACTGAAGCTGATAAACTGCAGTTTATTGGCGTTTCGGCGTTTTTTTTAAAAGCCCATTAACTGCACTCTATGTTAGCCTATGTGTTCGTGTACACATGGTCGTTTTTTAGCGTTAATGAGCAGTGGAGTTAATGGGCTTTTTTCTGAACGCAAGAAATTCACATTCAAAGTGCCGTTTTTCGCAAAACGCCAAAAACGCTAATAAACGCTCAAAAACGCAGCTCGCCAGTGTTTTTTTAGCGTTTTTTGATCCAAAAAAAAAAAAAAAAGCTAAAAAACGCAACACTGAAAAACGCTATTAAACGCTATTGCAAAAACGCTAAAAAAACGTTGAAAGGCTCCCTGCAAAGCTACTGGCGTTTTTTATAGCTTTTTTTTAGCGTCCAGTGTACATGGAGCCTAAATAACAATATAATAATAATAATAATAATAATAATAATAAAAATAACAACAATAATAATAATAATAAAAATAACAATAATATAATAATAATAATAATAATAATAACAATAATATAATAATAATAATAATAATAATAACAACAATAATAATAATAAAAATAACAATAATATAATAATAATAATAATGTCAACAGTCTACATTCTCAGCAAAGAGATACAAATGACATAAATAGATAGAAATAAACAATGATGGATTGACCAATCGCCGGCCTTGGTTGGGTGACGCGGTCAGCGGAGATCATGTCCCGGCTTGTCTTTTGTATTCCTCTTCCCCGCCATGACGTCACACTGAGAATATTAAGAGGTTAAGGTCCCACTTCCCAGAAGTGACAATGCAGCAGCTCATCCTCAGGCAGCGTGCCATTGGGCGACCCAATCACATGATCTCTGAAGACTTACTGGGCTGGTGAAATGCTGTGTAACAACAAGGGAGCGTCTGCAAAGCTGGCCAAGAAAGCGCAGGCGAAATGCCAGGGGGCGAGGGGGACAAGAGGACGCAAAAGCTGACCTATCTTTTACGACGCACCCTAAAGCTGGATTTCAATGTGACTTCCTCTTATAAAAGTTACAATGTAGCTGAGCAATCCACCTGAAACACAAATATTTAATCCTCTTCGTTAGATTTTTTTTTATTTTTTATATCTGATCCAAGGCCTTCCAACACATTACAACGGATCGTGTAATTTTCTTTAGATTTTCCAACAACCCAGTGAGAGAATCACTCTGATTGGGTAGACTCTGAATAGACTGTATACATACATCTGCCTCTGCTGCACTGTTATCAGTTACATTGTTCCCAGCTATCTCTGAGGACTACAGAACACCTCCCCTCTAAGTTATTGAGAGGAGCAGGTGTTTTTTAGTCCTGTTGTAGGGTGACAATGCTGCTCCCCTATAAATGCAGTACAATGAAGGAGCAGTTCCCCCCCCCCCCTAGAACACCTTAAAGTGGACCTTCACCCCAAAAGGTTATTTTCCCCTGGCCCCAGCCCCCTCCCTCTTTGAGTACACCCCTCGAATTTTTGTAAATATTTTCTTCTATCTTTTCATGTGACATCACGGAAGAAAAGACACTTTGCTACAATGTAAAGTAGTGAGTGTACAGCTTGTATAACAGTGTAAATTTGCTGCCCCCTCAAAATAACTCAACACACAGCCATTAATGTCTAAACTGCTGGCAACAAAGGGGAGTACACCCCTAAGTAAAAATGTCCAAATTGGGCCCAATTAGCCATTTTCCCTCCCCGGTGGCATGTGACTCGTTAGTGTTACAAGGTCTTAGGTGTGAATGGGGAGCCGGTGTGTTCAATTTGGTGTTATCGCTCTCACTCTCGGTCACTGGAAGTTCAACATGGCACCTCATGGCAAAGAACTCTCTGAGGATCTGAAAAAAAGAATTGTTGCTCTACATAAAGATGGCCTAGGCTATAAGAAGATTGCCAAGACCCTGAGACCGAGCTGCAGCACGGAGGCCAAGACCATACAGCGGTATAACAGGACGGGTTCCACTCAGAGCAGGCCTCACCATGGTCCACCAAAGAAGTTGAGTGCACGTGCTCAGCGTCATATCCAGAGGTTGTCTTTGGGAAATAGACGTATGAGTGCTGCCAGCATTGCTGCAGAGGATGAAGGGGTGGGGGGTCAGCCTGCCAGTGCTCAGACCATACGCTGCACACTGCATCAAATTGGTCTGCATGGCTGTCGTCCCAGAAGGAAGCCTCTTCTAAAGATGATGCACAAGAAAGTCTGCAAACAGTTTGCTGAAGACAAGCAGACTAAGGACATGGATTACTGGAACCATGTCCTGTGGTCTGATGAGACCAAGATAAACTTATTTAGTTCAGATGGTGTCAGGCGTGTGTGGTGGCAACCAGGTGAGGAGTACAAAGACAAGTGTGTCTTGTCTACAGCCAAGCATGGTGGTGGGAGTGTCATGGTCTGGGGCTCCATGAGTGCTGCCGGAACTGGGGGGCTACAGATCATTGAGGGAACCATGAATGCCAACATGTACTGTGACATACTGAAGCAGAGCATGATCCCCTCCCTTCAGAGACTGGGCCGCAGGGCAGTATTCCAACATGATAACGACCCCAAACACACCTCCAAGACCACCACTGCCTTGCTAAAGAAGCTGAGGGTAAAGGTGATGGACTGGCCAAGCATGTCTCCAGACCAAAACCCTATTGGGCATCTGTGGGACATCCTCTAACGGAAGGTGGAGGAGCGCAAGGTCTCCAACATCCACCAGCTCCGTGATGTCGTCATGGAGGAGGGGAATCTGTGATGCTCTGGTGACCTGCATGCCCAAGAGGGTTAAGGCAGTGCTGGAAAATAATGGTGGCCACACAAAATATTGAGACTTTGGGCCCAATTTGGACATTTTCACTTAGGGGTGTACTCACTTTTGTTGCCAGTGGTTTAGACATTAATAGCTGTGTGTTGAGTTATTTTGAGGGGACAGCAAATTGACACTGTTATACAAGCTGTACACTCACTACTCTACATTGTAGCAAAGTGTCATTTCTTCCGTGTTGTCACATGAAAAGATAGAAGAAAATATGAGGGATGTACTTACTTTTGTGAGATACTGTATATATATATATATATATATATATATATATATATATATAATTATTAATATTATAAAAAATGTTTTTGTATTCAGAAAGGAGATCCAGCTTTTCTAGGTCACTAATAGAAGTTCCGTGGCCTCTCACACATACATAGAGCTTAGTTGGGTTGGGTTATTTTCAGGCATAATTGTGATATTTGGGGCCCCAGTATTGTGCTGTAATCCTCCAGCTGCTGATGGAGCTGCGTCCCGGGCTGATCCTCCATGTTCGGGGTCCTCCCTGCGCATTAACATTCTTGGAAAAATTGTGACACCCTACAGGCGGCCTGGGCTGGGAGGCAACCAAATGACACAGGTAATGATGGGGATGGATCTGCGTGTCCCCGGACGCACTTCATTCGGGGGGTTAGGCGTTGGGTGGACACCATTTCTTTCCTTTGGGTGGCTTGTTGCACCTTCCTTACAGCTGTCCTCCCCGGAGGCCTAGCAAAGCAGCCTACAAAGTATAATGTGGACGGCCGGCAGAGCTGTTCATACATGAAAAACGTGTAGCGTTTGCTTCGCCTTGCGGCATAAAACGCTGCTGCATGTGCAGTGTGGAAAGCAAGCAATTGGCTACGCAATCGGGAAGCAATCGACTGGCCACGCAATTAGGTAGCAAGTGATTGGCCACGCAATCAGGAAGAAAGCGATTGGCCACGCAATCAGGAAGAAAGTGATTGGCCACCCAATCAGGTAGCAAGCGAATGGCCACCCAATCAGGTAGCAAGCAATTGGCCACGCAATCAGGGAGAAAGTGATTGGCCACGCAATCAGGAAGAAAGTGATTGGCCACGCAATCAGGAAGAAAGTGATTGGCCACGCAATCAGAAAGAAAGCGATTGGCCACGCAATCAGGAAGAAAGTGATTGGCCACGCAATCAGGAAGAAAGCGATTGGCCACGCAATCAGGAAGAAAGCGATTGGCCACGCAATCAGGAAGAAAGTGATTGGCCACGCAATCAGGAAGAAAGTGATTGGCCACCCAATCAGGTAGCAAGCGAATGGCCACCCAATCAGGTAGCAAGCAATTGGCCAAGCAATCAGGGAGAAAGTGATTGGCCACGCAATCAGGAAGAAAGCGATTGGCCACGCAATCAGAAAGAAAGCGATTGGCCACGCAATCAGGAAGAAAGTGATTGGCCACGCAATCAGAAAGAAAGCGATTGGCCACGCAATCAGGAAGAAAGCGATTGGCCACGCAATCAGGAAGAAAGCGATTGGCCACGCAATCAGGAAGAAAGCGATTGGCCACGCAATCAGGAAGAAAGTGATTGGCCACGCAATCAGGAAGAAAGCGATTGGCCACGCAATCAGGAAGAAAGCGATTGGCCACGCAATCAGGAAGAAAGCGATTGGCCACGCAATCAGGAAGAAAGTGATTGGCCACGCAATCAGGAAGAAAGTGATTGGCCACCTAATCAGGTAGCAAGCGAATGGCCACCCAATCAGGTAGCAAGCGATTGGCCACGCAATCAGGGAGAAAGTGATTGGCCACGCAATCAGGAAGAAAGCGATTGGCCTTGCAATCAGGAAGAAAGCGATTGGCCACGCAATCAGGAAGAAAGTGATTGGCCACCCAATCAGGTAGCAAGCGAATGGCCACCCAATCAGGTAGCAAGTGATTGGTCACGCAATTAGAAAGCAAGCGATTGGCCACGTAATCAGGAAGCAAATGATTTGCCACACAATCAGGAAGCAAGCGATTGGCCACGCAATCAGGAAGCAATCGATTGGCCACGCAATCAGGAAGCAATTGATTGGCCACGCAATCAGGAAGCAAGCGATTGGCCACGCAATCAGGAAGCAAGCGATTGGCCACGCAATTAGGAAGCAATCGATTGGCCACGCAATCAGGAAGCAAATGATTGGCCACACAATCAGGTAGCAATCGAATGTCCACCCAATCAGGTAGCAAGTGATTGGCCACGCAATTAGGACGCAATCGATTGGCCATGCAATCAGGAAGCAAGTGATTGGCCACGCAATTAGGAAGCAAGCGATTGGCCACGCAATCAGGAAGCAAGCACATGACCACTTAAACGGGTAGCAAGCGATTGGCCACGCATCCGTAGTGCATGCTCAATGCCAACCATGGGCAGCCAGAACAAGAGGGAGGAGAAGAGGTTCAGGTCTTATTCATACGTTGGGTTGGGGGGACGCAGTTCCTCATCCTCGCCCTGGGCACTGGACAAACCTGTCCCAGTACTGCCTATACCAAGCTGGACCAATGTAGCAACTCAAAAAAGATGCATAAAATCCATACCTGGAGCTCAGCTTTAACCCTTTCCTGCCCTGCCCTGGTGTCCGTTTCTAGGTGGGTATATTTTCCAGGAGGGGTGGGGACAGACTCCCTGATCATGTGATCGCTGTGACTGCACAAATGGGCACCTTTTATGGGTTGTGTGGTCGACAAGAGGTTAATGATAGTAAATATGGACTTAAAGCTATATTAAACCCAAAATCAAACATGTATTATATTGCAACTTACTAATTCTTAGATGTGATGGCTGCATTCGTTTTCTTTTTAGATTTCATTTCTTTTATTTTTACCTGGTGATCTGGCCAGTAAGTCTGTTGTTTTTCAACAGAACATGCTGCCCTGCAAATGTAGCAGTTAGAGGGTTACGACAAACCATTTACCGCTGACAGTGGCGCTTACAGTGATCATTTTGTACTTATTCAAGTAAAACCTTTATCCCGAAAGGAACACAACTGCTTGTGTAACTGGAGTGTAAGCTGGAGTTTGGCCTCAATTTGTTAGTGTATCTAAATCTGCTAGCACATCAAACTCTCCCCTCCCCAACGGACTGACAATGATGCTGTCCAAAAGTGCTCCCTGTGCTCCTTCATCCAGAGTGGGGGAAGAGAGGAGAAGAAACGAGACAGAGAGACGGAGGGGGAGAGAGAGGAGAAAGAGAGATGGGGGAGAAAAGAGAAGAGGGGAAGAGAAGAGGGGAAGGAAAGAGACGAGAGGAAGAGAAGAAGAGAAAGGAAGGGAAGAGGGGAAGAGAAAGGAAGGGAAGAGGGGAAGAAAAGAGAAGAGGGGAAGGAAGAGACGAGATGAGAGGAAGAGAAGAGAAGGGAAGAGAAGAGGGGAAGAGAAGAGACATGAGGAAGAGAAGAGAAGGGAAGAGAGGGAAAGAGAAGAGAAGACGGGAAAAGAAGAGAGGAGAAGTGAAGGGAAGGGAAGAGACAAAAGGGAGAGAAGAGGAGGGGAAGAGAAGATGGGAAAAGAAGAGATGAGAGGAGAAGAGAAGGTAAGGGAAGAGACAAGAGGAAGAGAAGAGAAGGGAAAAGAGGGGAAGAGAAGAGGGGAAGAGAAGAGGAGAGGGAAAGGAAAGACGAGAGGAAGAGAAGAAGAGAAAGGAGGGGAAGAGAAAGGAAGGGAAGAGGGAAAGAGAAAGGAAGGGAAGAGGGGAAGAAAAGAGAAGAGGGGAAGGAAGAGACGAGATGAGAGGAAGAGAAGAAGAGAAGTGAAGGGAAGAGAAGAGAAAAGTTGAAGGGAAGAGACATGAGGAAGATTAGAGGGGAAGGGAAGAGAGATGAGAAAGAGAAGAGGGGAAGAGAAGGGAAGAGAGGGAAAGATAAGAGAAGACAGGAAAAGAAGAGAGGAGAAGTGAAGGGAAGGGAAGAGACAAGAGGAAGAGAAGAAGAGGAGGGGAAGAGAGGGGAAGAGAAGATGGGAAAAGAAGAGATGAGAGGAGAAGAGAAGGTAAGGGAAGAGACAAGAGGAAGAGAAGAGAAGGGAAAAGAGGGGAAGAGAAGAGGGAAAGGGAAGAGACAAGAGGAAGAGAAGGGAAAAGAGGGGAAGAGAAGAGAAGAGGGGAAGAGGAGAGGAAAAGGAAAGAGACGAGAGGAAGAGAAGAAGAGAAAGGAAGGGAAGAGGGGAAGAGAAAGGAAGGGAAGAGGGGAAGAAAAGAGAAGAGGGGAAGGAAGAGACGAGATGAGAGGAAGAGAAGAAGAGAAGGGAGGGGAAGGGAAGAGACATGAGGAAGATAAGAGGGGAAGGGAAGAGAGATGAGAAAGAGAAGAGGGGAAGAGAAGAGAAGGGAAGAGAGGGAAAGATAAGAGAAGACAGGAAAAGAAGAGAGGAGAAGGGAAGGGAAGAGACAAGAGGAAGAGAAGAGGAGGGGAAGAGAAGATGGGAAAAGAAGAGATCAGAGGAGAAGAGAAGGTAAGGGAAGAGACAAGAGGAAGAGAAGAGAAGGGAAAAGAGGGGAAGAGAAGAGGGAAAGGGAAGAGACAAGAGGAAGAGAAGTGGGCAAGAGTAGAGAAGGGAAGAGGGGGGAAGAGAAGGGAAAAGAAGAGAAGAGGGAAAGAGAAGAGAGGTGAAAAGAGGGGAAGAGACAAGAGGGAAAGAAAAGAGAAGACAGGGAAAGAAGAGAAGAGGGAAAGAAGAGAAGAGGGAAAGAAGAGAGACAAGAGGAAGAGAAGCGAAAAGAGGGGAAGAGAAGAGGGAAAAGGAAGAGACAAGAGGAAGAGAATAGGGGAAGAGAATAGAAGAGAGGGGAAGAGGAGAGCAGGGAATAGAGGGGAAGAGAAGAGACGAGAGGGAAGGAGAAGAGATGAGAAGAGAAGAATGTATGAGTGTATTTTTGGTTTTGGGTTTAATACCACTTTAAAGTGGTTGTAAACCCACTTATGCAACTTACACCTACAGGTAAGTCTCGATTAAGGTTTACCTGTAGGTGTTTGCAATATCTCCTATACCTACACGGTTTAGGAGCTATTTTACAAAAAAGAATGCATCGTTGTCTACGGCGCATGCGCACCATAGACAACGGCGCTGCCGCACTGTCAACGCCGGTTTTATCAATGGATAATAACAGCTTTGACAGCTCCCGCGCGCATGCGCAGTGGCGTCATCGTCGCTCCGGCCAATCAGAGCGCCGAAGCGCCGATACCCGGAAGTAAACTTCCAGATCGATGTCTGCAGCCGGAGGGGGAGGCGAGGACGGCTTTGGGGGCTTTGATCTAAGGCAAGTACTGCATAATGAGCTAGTATGCTAGTCATACTAGCTCATTATGCCTTTCTCTTGCAGGTTATTCTTTTATTTTATTTTTTTATTTTTTAATTGGGTTTACAACCACTGAGAGGACATTTTGACCATTATAGTCAGGCTCAGGACTTGTCACCAGCTGGTTCCATTTCTCCTTACACTCATGCAGCATGTGTGTTTTATGAGTGGAGTTCTCCTTTAAGGCCTTCCCATCATTGCTCAGTAGGGGTGACGGTCGGTGAGCGTTGCTGCAGAGCGTTTTGCTGTAACCAGTGATAATTTTGTTCTTTCTTATAAATTGGATGCAGCCAGCGGTCAGCGAACGGGAACCCGTGTGATCAATAATCAGCTCGGCGTGCGTTCACAGGATTTGCCCGGCAGACGGGGGTCGGGAATTCCCATCACCGCTGCGCATAATCCGTTTACTGAAAGTTCTACGCCTGTAATGATTTCTTTCCATCAGCACCTTGTAACAGCCGAGGCCGTGGAGGAACTGAAACACAGAGACATTGCTGCTGGAGCCCCCGGGAGATGGGTGGGGGGGGGGGTCATCCTCCAACACCCACCGAATAGTGAATTATCACTTCTGGGTGGAGTGACTCTTGAAGAGTATCACCAACAATAGGGGTCACGTACTTGTGCGGATATTGTCTGCGACCATCTGTAGAGTGGAACTTGTTTTGTTTGTAGTTTTGGATGGAGCCAGGAAGGGTTACAGGCTCCGTCAGGTTTTTTCTCTTTAATGCTGAATCCATGCTGGGGGATTCACCCTTTTTATTTGACCCAGTGACCATTGTCCCTAGGACCGAAGGCCCACTCACACTTAAGGCACTTGCATTAATACAAGTAATGGCACGCATTAATGTGTATTGCATTAAGACAGCCCATTCATTATGGAAGCCCATTTATTAAGGCATCCCATTGATTATGGAAGCCCATGCATAAGTTAGCCCATTGATTATGGAAGCCCATTTATTAAGAAAGCCCATGCATAAGATAGCCCATTAATTATGGAAGCCCCTTTATTAAAAATAGCCCATTCATTATGGAAGCCCATGCATAAGATAGCCCATTCATTATGGAAGCCAATGTATAAGACAGCCCATTCATTATGGAAGCCCATGCATAAGACAGTCTATTTACTATGGAAGCCCATTTATTAAGACAGCCCATTTATGATGTAAGCCCATTCATTAAAGTGGTTTCTAAAGGCAGAAGATTCGATGCATTAAAATAAAAAAATCTTCTGTGTGTGCAGCAGCCCCCCTAATATTTACCTGAGCAATCTCGATCCAGCGATGTTGCACAAGAGGTTTGGCTGTCTGGGACTCTCCCTCCTTATTGTCTGAGACAGGAGCAGGCACCATTGGTGCCCGCTGCTGTCAAAGTCAGTGAGTCAATGAGGAAAAAGAGGGGGCGGGGCCAGGCCGCGGCTCTGTGTCTAAATGGACATACAGAGTAGTGGCTCTGCTCGGGTGCCCCCATAACAAGCCGCTTGCTGTGGGGGGCGCTCAGAAGGAGGGAGGGGCCAAGAGCACCAGCGGGGGACCCAAAAAGAGGAGGATCTGGGCTGCTCTGTGCAAAACCACTTCACAGAGCAGGTAAGTATAACATGTTTGTTATTTTTAACAAGAATTTTTTTTTTGTATCACTTTAATGCGAATTATGGCATGCATTAATGTGTATTGCATTAAGGCAGTCCATTCATTATGGAAGCCCATTTAATAAGACAGCCAGTTCATCATGGAAGCCCATGCATAAGACAGTCCATTCCTTATGAAAGCCCATTTATTAAGACAGCCCATTCACTATGGAAGCCCATGCATAAGACAGCCCATTCACTATGGAAGCCCATGCATAAGACAGCCCATTCATTATGGAAGCCCATGCATAAGACCCATTCCTTAAAGTGATTCTAAAGGCTGACTTGTTATTTATTTTTTCAAATAACAAACATGCTATACTTACCTGCTCTGTGTAATGGTTTTGCACAGAGCAGCTGCGATCTGCGATCCTCTTCTTTTTGGGTCCCTAGCCAATGGTCCTGACTCTTCCCCTCCCCCTGGTGCCCCCAGTAGCCTCTTACTCTGGGGGCACTCAAGCAGGCTAGCTCCGCTCTTTGTGTCCATTCACCCTGCCCCCTTCTCTCCCCTCTTTGGCTCACTAGCTATGATTGACAGCATCAGGAAGCAATGGCACCCACTGCTGTGTGAGCCAATGAAGAGAGAGAGACCCCAGAGAGCCGCTGCTCTCAAGCACATCCACCCATTTTTATCGCCCATCGTTTGCTGATCTCAAAGAGACCTTAGACATTCGTTGCCAGAACAGGTGTCCCCATTAGAAGATTTCCCCCCCACCTCCTGCTCCGGTGACAACTGTAAAATGTTTGATTTCCCATCACTTGACGGTTGTCACTGAGACAAATAGAGAGCGATTGTTCACTGTGGGGACTCAGAGAGCAATAAAATGCGGACAGAGGTTCTAACCCTCCCAAACCCCATTTAAAACAGGTAAAAAAAAGTTGTTCTCCAATGCCGCGTACATACGACCGTTTTAATGTCATTGAAAAAAACAACGTTTTTCTCGACCTGATTCTTCTCAAGCCTGCCTTGCCTACACACTACCATGAAAAAAAATGCTCGAGCAAAGCGCAGTGATGTACGAAATGTACGACGGCCCTATAAAGTTCCATTCGGATGGCGCCACCCTTTGGGCTGCTTTTGCTGATCCTCGTGTTAGTAAAGTTTGGTGAGAGACGATTCGCACTTTTCAGCCTCGTGCTCTTCAGTCCGTTACAGCGTGACGAATGTGCTATCTCCATTATGAACGCTAGTTTTACCAGAACGGGAGCGCTCCCGTCTCGTCACTTACTTCTGAGCATGCACATTTTTTTTCACGTCGTTAAAGCCTACACACGGCCGTTTTTCATGACGAGAAAAACGACGACGTGAAAAACGACGAGAAAAATTAGAGCATGTTCCAAATTTTTAATGCCCATTTTTCACATCGTGAAAAATGCTCAGGAGCCCACACACGATCGTTTTTAATTACCAAATAAAAAAATGCCATTTTTCTCGTCATGAAAAACGGTCATGTGTGTACGCGGCATAAGACCCCTGTCACACTGGGGTGGTTTTCAGGCGCTTTAGTGCTGGAAATAGGCCCTGCTAAGCGCCTGAAAAACCGCCTCCCATTCATTCAAGTGAGACTTTTCACATTGGGGCAGTGCGCTTGCGGGACGTTCCGAAAAGTATTGCAAGCAGCATCTTTGGGGCAGTTTGGGAGCGCTGTATTTAGAGATCCCAAAATGCCCTGCCCACGCCTGAAAGTGCTGCAAAAAGTGGAGTTTTTAACCCCTTCTTAGAGGTTAAAATCGCCCCGCTAGCGGCTGAGAGGCGCCACTTAAACAGCACTAAGGCCCCTTTCACACTGAGGCGTTTTTACCGCGTTTTTGCGGTAAAAATAGCGCTGTAATAACGCCTGAAATAATCCTGCCCCAGCATTCTCAATGTGAAATCTCTGAGGGCTTTCACATTGAGGTGTTGTGCTGGCTGGGCGTTGAAAAAACAGCTTTTTTAGAGCAACTTTAGGGCGCATAAAATAGCGCTGTAAAAACGCCTATCCCCATTGGAATGAATGGGAACCGCGGTAAAAACGCAGGAAAAACACGGTAAAAACGCATAGGTATAAGCGTTAGGCCCCTTTCACACTGAGGCGTTTTTCAGGCGGTTTAGTGCTAATATTAGCGCTGTTATAAAGCCTGAAAAAATCATGCCCTGTAGCCTTCAATGTGAAAGCCCGAAGGCTTTCACACTGAAGCGGTGCGCTAGCAGGACCGCTCCAAAAGTCCTGCTAGCCGCTTCTTTACAGCGGTGAAGGAGCGGTGTGTTCACCGCTCCTTTACCGTGGCTGCCCATTGAAATCAATGGGACAACGCGGTAATACCACCCGCAATAGCCGCGGTTTGCGGGCGGTATTAACCCTTTTTCGGCCGCTAGCGGGGGTTAAATTCACCCCCCTAGCGGCCGCATACCGCGGTAATAACGACGGTATAGCAGCGCTGAAAATCGCGCTGCTATACCGCCACTGCACCTGCCCGCCCCAGTGTGAAAGGGGCCTTATTTAAAAAAATAGTGCTAACGCCTATGCGTTTTTACCGTGTTTTTACCGCGTTTTTAGCGCGAACGTGGTAAAAACGCATAGGTAAAATCGCGGTACAAAATCTCATCATTTTTGTGCGTTTTTTCAACGCCTCAGTGTGAAAGGGGCCTAAAGTTGCTCTAAAAAAGCTGTTTGCAGGATTTTGTTCCACGCCCAGCCAGCACAACGCCTCAATGTGAAAGCCCTCAGAGATTTCACATTGAGAATGCTGGGGCAGGATTATTTCAGGCGTTATTACAGCGCTGTTTTTACCGCGAAAACGCGGTAAAAACGCCTCAGTGTGAAAGGGGCCTAACTGGTGCTACATTTTTTGTGTTGTGTGTTATTGCTTTGAAGGGGTGTATTTATAAACATTTATTTATTTATTTACATTTATTTATTTATTTTTATTTATTTGTTTTAAGTATTTGTAAAGCAAGAACCAAGAACTGGTAATGAATCAAACACAGGAACTTGGAAGAGCGATCGATGATTTGTAGCTCAGGGCTGAAACATTCAACTTAAACTCAGAAAATAATTTTTTTTTAAAAACTGCTAAACATTTATTATCTAAAATCCACTAAACATATATAATGTATCCGCTTAACATATTTAATGTATCTAACACCTGCTAAACATTTATAACGTATCTAACATCCACTACACATATATATTGTATCTAATATCCACTAAACGTATATAATGTATCCAACATCCACTAAAAATATATAATGTATCTAACAACTGCTAAACATTTATAACATATCTAACATCCACCAAACATATTTAATGTATCTAACACCTGCTGAACATATATATTTGTATCTAATATCCACTAAACATATATAATGTATCTAATATCCACTAAATATTGTATCTAATATCCGCTAAAGATATACAGTATAATGTATCTAACACCTGCTGAACATATATATTTGTATCTAATATCCACTAAATGTATATCATGTATCTAATGTCCACCAAACATATATAATGTATCTAATACACCAAACTGCCCAAACCTTGTCTTTATGGAGCTGGTTTATAATTGACATTCCAAATCATCCCAAAGCTCTTCAGTAGGGTTGAGGTCAGGGCTCTGTGCAGAACACTCGAGTTCCTCCACATCAAAATCATCAAACTGACACCCAACTAGGTCTTTATGGAGCTGGCTTTGTACACAGTCTCCATTGTGGCTACAACATCCTCCACTCTTCTGGGAAGGCTTTCCACAACATTTTTAGGTGTTCAGTAGGGTTGATGTCGGGGCTCTGAGCAGGCTACTTGAGTTTCCCCAAACCAAACTGGCCAAACCACGTCTTTATGGAGCTGGTGTTCCAATTCATCTCATAGGTGTTCAATAGGGTTGGGGTTGGGGCTCTCAAGTTCCTCCACACCAAACTCATCAAACCATGTCTTTGCTTTGTACACCGGAGTACAGTCATGCCGAAACAGAAAAGGGCCTTTACCAAACTGTTACCACAAAAATTGAAGAGCACTATGTTCTAAAATGTCTTTGTATGGTGTAGTGTTAACCAGAGGTGTAACAAGAACCTTCAGGGCCCCCTTCTCTCCGAGCCCAGGGGTCCGTTCCTCCAAGCCCGGTGGCGGAACGCCAGTGCCCGTTCGCAAGTGCAACCTTTGCAACCCTGGTAGTTACGCCACTGGTGTTTACAGTATCCTTCCTTGTGAACGCCATCATCATTTGTGGGTTGTCCACATTTGGCCATATACTGAAGTGCATTTTGTTCCTGAAGTTGGAGGAATTTTTGGTAATATATATTTGGATTGTTTTTCACAAATTTTTAACAATTTCACATTTTATCACTGCAGCTTCTCAGGATAAGTACAGGATGAATTATACCAGAAGCCTGTAAGATCCAGTAGTGAAATAAGGTCAAGTCTTACCTGGTAAAAAAGGTCAAGTGTGCCAAAATGGGAAGCAGCCCTTATTCCTAGCAATCCTTAGAAGGATGCCCCTCATAATAGAGGACATTCCCTTTAATTCACTCTAGTCTGAGCATGTTCTTCATCACTCTGGCCTGTTTATATACATTGCTCCGTTTGAGCAATAAAGACGTAAACAGCACATATTAACTGTTCTCGATCGTTTTCTGGAAGCGCTACAAAGATTCCGACGTCTTCCCGGGAACAAGAAAATACATGATGTTCTGCACAAGATTTGGGAAAGATTTAGACTGACACGGCACATGGTCGTCTGACCGCGTTCTTCAGCCTGTCTGGTACATCCTTTGGCGCTCGTGGCGTGAAGGAATAACGCAGTCGAAATTTTTAATACATAAGCCAAATGATTCATGAGTACCGATACATTGGAGGAGATTGCTATTAGTTGCAAAATATTTTATGTTCTCTTTTTGTTGCAAATCAGTTGTTGCTTAAAGTGTTACTAAACCCTGGACCCTGCATTTACTATATCTGGTCTCCCACAGTACAGAGAGCATGAAAATACATTATTTTAGTAAACATAAACTGCTAAACACCTTTTCTCATCAGCAGTATATAGCAGTCTTCAGGGCCGCCATCAGGGGGGTGCACACCTGTAAGGGGCCCGGATGACAACCCCCCTTTCTTTCTTTTTTTTTTTACTTATTTAAAAAAAAAAAAATTGTAAGGGGCCCGGAGGTCCCCAGGGCCCCGGATGGCAACCCCCCCCCCCCCGTTTTTTTATACGTTTTTTTTTATTTATAATTTTTTTAAAATTAATTTTTTTTTTTGTAAGGGGCCCAGAGGTCCCCAGAGCCCCGGGTGGCAACCCCCCTTTTTATTTATTTATTTTTCTAACATTTTTATTTTGTTACATTTTTTTTAATTTCTTATTTAATTTCTTTTTTTTTATGTAAGGGGCCCAGAGGTCCCCAGGGCCCCGGATGGTTACCCCCCCCCCCTTTTTTTTTTATAATTTTTTTTTTTTAATAATTTTTTTTTTTTGTAAGGGGCCCAGAGGTCCCCAGAGCCCCGGATGGCAACCCCCCTTTTTATTTATTTATTTTTCTAACATTTTTATTTTGTTACTTTTTTTGAATTTCTTATTTTATTTTTTTATGTAAGGGGCCCAGAGGTCCCCAGGGCCCCGGATGGCAACCCCCCTTTTTTATCTTTTTTTTTTTTAATTAAATGTTTTTTTTGTTTTTTTTTGTAAGGGGCCCAGAGGTCCCCAGAGCCCCCCCTTTTTTTTTCTTTTCTTTTTTTTTTTGTTCGCCAGCACCCAAAGCCCCCCCCGACCCCAACAATTTGTGGCAGCAGCACCCCCCGCTTCTCAATTCATGGCACCCCCCCCCGCTTCTCAATTTTCAGCGGCAGCACCCCCCCCCTCCCCCGGTGGTTCTCCTCTGCCTCTGCTCCAGAGGGCCCCAAAATTCCTGATGGCGGCCCTGGCAGTCTTATAACTTCAATCAGTGTCTGGCCGAGCACTGGTTAAAGCCTGTAGGAGGAGTTTTCATTCTCCTCTGACTGTCCTATGAGGCTGCAGGACCCCTGATTCTCTGTCTGGACAGTACTGATTGGCCCTGTGCTGATCACATGCACCCTCCAAAAAATTTAAAATAGACCATCTAGCAATACACACCAAACTGAGCATGTGCAGAGTGCCCCCAAGGCTCTGTTCCATCAGGAGATGGATTTGGGACAGTGGAATAAGGGGAGGATCAGAGAAGACAGGATTAAACAGCCTTTTTACACAACGCAGAGGATTAACCCCTTTGGTTCCACAGTGAGTATAACAAGCATGTTTTTCTGCATATACAGACTGATTTTTACTGTTGTGGGCTTAGTAACACTTTATCAACAGAGCTCAAGCTTTAAAGCTGAACTTCAGTCTTGCACAGTTGTACCGGATCCTCTCCTGGACTGAAATGTCTGTGTCCCTGTGCCCTCATATCGGAACTTATTTTTAGGGGGAGGAGCGGGTACCTGATTTTGACAGGTACCCCCTCCCCCATTTCCGGTCAGATCACCGCGGCAATCTGAGCGGAAGTTCGGCCCCCCCTCCTCCCCCCCCACAGCCCTGTGGGACTCTTCACAGGTCCCAGAAGACTGCGGCACCAATCACAAAGCGCAGCATGCCTCGCGCATGCGCAGTTGGAAGGCTGCAAGGCTTCACTGTCGGTTTGCCTTAGTGAAGATGCCGGCGCCTGCACCCGAAGCTAATTAAAGAGTCTGATGAGGACATCGCTGGAACCATGGGCAGGTAAGTGCCCTGGGAGGTGGTTGTGGGGGTCTGTGGACAGGTGGCTTATTGGAATCTGGAAGCCCCCAGATCCGACCCCCCCCTCCCCCCCCATGTGAATGAGTATGGGGTACTCATTCACCAAAAAAGGTGTCAAAAATAAATAGACAGGAGGCAGTTTTTGACAAATTCCTTTACTAAAAAAAAACAAAACAAACAGTGTCCACCCCACAATGTAGATCCATTGTCAATCACAACGCCTGCCGGACCCAAAAAAAGGGGAAAAAAATGCTCCACCCACAATGAAGGCAAACCACCGAATGCCTGCTCCGCTGTTTGACATTTCTTAAATAGGTAAGGGGTGGGGCCATATGGTAGCACCGCCCCTTGTGACGTCACCGACCCAGCATGCACCGGTGTGTCAGAGCTCAGCAGAGTGACCACTGCTTCCACACAGAGAACAAGAGTTTCACTTTGCAGCATGTTGGCAAGGGACATGCTTTTCTGCTCAGGGCTGTGGCTGCTTCGTAACAAAAAACAAAACTAAAAAAAAGGAGCTTTAGGACTTTGAGCCACAGACCTGAAAGAAGTTTGCAGATCAGGAGTCCTGACTTCACTCCAGGTCAGTAAATCGGAGAGATTTGAAATGACTTAATTGTATTGGCAGCCAGACAGGTAGCAATTTCCTATCAGTGCAAGTTTTCTATTTCAAGAAAATGTAGCTGTGTCTTCTGTCGTCACTGCAGATTGGGAAATGGGACAAAGGGCGGGAGGAGCGCGTCCTTGTGTATAGATCGCCAATAAAGTCAATAATCGCAAGATCTGCACTCTGATATTTATAGCAACAGATCTTCGTATTAGGCCCATAAATAAACCGCCACGCCGGAATATTCCAAAGTTCAGGACATGCCGATAAACGGCTGCGATCTCTCGGTTGCCGCTTACGGAGCAATGACATCTGACAGTGATAAATTAACTATATCCACCCATCCAACGAAAAAAAACAGAAAAAAACCCAAGCACAAAAATCTCATGGAGGTTAAATAAAAGGCCCTATTTATATATCACTGCATAGTGGGGACGAGAGTTCCCTCTACGCGATTTTGTGGTGTGATTTGTATGCGATTTAGCGTGTCGCATTCACCTGAATGGGCTGCCCTGCACGCCTTCTTGGCCCGAAAAGGTCCTGCTCCTTTTCGGGCAAAAAGCCTCACGCCATTTCGAAAAAAGGCGCAGATTGCTGTGCGACAATTGCAGCAGAATCCGATCATGTTTGGGGTGCCATTAATGGATAGTGGCGGCCAAATGTGCGTTTGCGCAATAATTGCCACACGATTTGGAAGAGTGGGCAAAAATTGCGGCGATTCTGCCTGCAATTCCAAATCGTAAGTAAATTGTAAATGGAGGACTTTTAATGTCTTTCTGCAGCTCTAAAAAAAAAATAAAAAAAAAAAATTTGCAATTCGTTTTTTAACGAATTTCGACACATTCATAAATTCGGAAACATCCAAATTTACGAAAACCCGTTTAACGAATTTTTCCGAATATTCGTAAATTTGAATATTCGAAATTTCGATTATTCAAAAATTCGTGAATTCGAAGATTCGTAAATTCGAAAGTCCGAAAATCTGAAATAATACTAAATATTAAATTATAGGTATTGGAATTTCCTTTTAAATTTGGCTGTAGGACCCCTTTCACACTGAGGCGCTTTGCAGGCGCTATAACGCTAAAAATAGCGCCTGCAAAGCGCCCTGAAAGAGCCGCTCCCCACACTCCAGTGTGAAAGCCCTGAGGGCTTTCACACTGGAGCGGTGCGCTGGCAGAATGCTAAAAAAAAGTCCTGCCAACAGCATCTTTGGAGCGGTGAAGGAGCGGTGTGTATACCGCTCCTCCACCGCTCCTGCCCATTGAAATGAATGGGCACCGCGGCTATACGGCCGGCAAAGCGCTGCTGCAGCGGCGCTTTGCGGGTGATTTTAACCCTTTTTGGGTCATAGCGGGGGTTAAAAGTGCCCCGCTAGCGGCCGAATACCCCCGCAAAAAACGACGGTATAGCGCCGCTTTACCGCCGACGCCCCAGTGTGAAAGGGGCCTTAGTGAACGTAACAAACACGAATCTATCAGAAGTTACGAATTATCCGAAATAACGAATGCCGCATCTAAATGAATGGAACGTAACAAATTAAAAATAATAAATAACAATAAAATAAAAACTTTTTATTATTATTATTTATTATTAATTCGTTACGTTTCATTTTTTTAGATGCGGTATTCGTTATTTCGGATAATTCGTAGCTTTGGATTAATTTGTATTCGTTACGTTCACTAACAGCCAAATTTGAAAGGAAATTCTAATACCTATAATTTAGTAGTTATTTATTAGTTATTATTTAGAATTTTTTGGATTTTCTTTCTTATTTTCGAATTTACGAAATTACGAATTTACAAATTTAGGAATTTTTGAATTTAAAGGAGCACTAAAGCTTCCCTTTTTTTTGCCCAAAAATAACAAACATGTTATACTTACCTCCACTGTGCAGCTCGTTTTGCACACAGTGGCCCCGATCCTGGTCTTCTGGGGTCCCTCGGCGGCTGTCTTGGCTCCTCCCCGCAAGGACTCCACACCATAATGCGAGTGAGCTCGCATGGTGTGGAGTGATTGCGGGCGCGCTCCCGTGATACAGCGGCGGCCATAGCCGCCGACTGTATCACTCGGCCCCGCCCCCGCGTCATTGGATGTGATTGACAGCAGCGCCAGCCAATGGCTGCGCTGCTTTCAATCCATCCAGTGTAGCCAATCGGCGGCCAGGCTGAAAAACGAAGAGGATGACGGGGACGAGCGTGGGACTTTCGAGGGGCCAGGTAAGTAAAACGGGGGCTCGGGGGGGGGGGGCGGTATTGTCGAATGTTTTTTCACCTTAATGCATAGGATGCATTAAGGTGAAAAAACATGTAACTTTACTACTCCTTTAATCATTTTCTAATTTACGAATTGCGATCATAAGGAATGCCCCGAAAAACTAAAAAAAAACAAACAAATGAAACGAAAACGAACAAATTTATCGGCAGTGCACACGTCTAAAAAAAAATACTTCCTGGTGATCCTGACATGGAGGTCCTTGTTTAGGCACTTCCTGTTCTAGGGTGACAACGTTCTGTCCCTGTCTTCAAATTCTGCTCCTGTGTTGTCGGTCTGTCAGGCACTCCCCCAATGAAGACTACAAGCGTCAATTTATTTATTTTATTTATTATTTGTAACAGGAACTTATCTTGCTCTGTCAAATTTTACGCAGCACTTTACATACATATTATACATTCACATTGGCTGAAGCACATTGTACAGGACTCGTTCACACTCATGGCTAACATTGGGGGACATTGAGCCCCCCGTTCACACCGGTGCAATTTGCCATGCGATTTGATAGGTTGCACTCTATTGTCGGCAATGGAACTGTTTAAATCAGTGACACGCCCACTTTGCGGTGCCGCACCGATTTGAAAAGATGGCATTTAACCCCTAAAACATCATACCTCCGCACTGCAACCGTGTGCAATGCCCATTCACTTGAATAGGTCGAGTTGCGGTTCCACTGGCTAAACACAGTGGTGTCGTTATGGGGGGTGTGGACGGCACCCGGGTGACACCTGCCAGAGGAGTGACACCCAAGCTGCCAGGGCGGTCCTAGCTCCCGCCCTCTGTCCAGACCCAATGTGTCTCCAGCCCTCCAGACTGTTGATGTAAGTTATGACAAGAGGAGAATCAATGAGGGGGCAATGTGGGGGGCGGCTGAGGACAGCAATAGGGGAAGAGGTGGGCACTGTGAGGAGGGGCTGAGGACAGTAATGGGGGAAGAGGTGGGCGCTGTGAGGGGGGGGGCTGAGGACAGTAATGGGGCACTGTGAGGGGGGGCTGAGGACAGCAATGAGGAGCCAAGGGGGAGCAAAGGACAGTAATAGGGTGCTGTGGGGGGGGGGCGGGGGAAGCTGAGGACAGTAATGATGCGCTGTGAGGGGGGGGAGCCAATAACAGTATTGGAGCGCTGTGAGGGGAGGAGCTGAGGACAGTATTGGGGTGCTGTGAGGGGGGCTGAGGACAGTAATGGGGCGCTGTGAGGGGGCTGAGGACAGTAATGGGGAGCTGTGAGGGGGGCTAAGGACAGTAATGGGGTGCTGCGGGGGGCCGAGGACAGTAATGAGGCGCTGAGAGGGAGGGATCTGAGGACAATATTGGAGTGCTGTGAGGGGGGGCTGAGGACAGCAATGGGGAGCTGGGGGAGCCAAGGACAGTAATAGGGTGCTATGGGGGGGCAGGGGGAGAGCTGAGGACAGTAATGGGGCGCTGAGAGGGGGGAGCCTAGGACAGTAATGTGGTGCTGTGAGAGGGGCTTGGGACAGTAATGGGGTGCTGTGAGGGGGGGGGGGCTGCTGACAGTATTGGGTGCTGTGAGGGGGGAGCTGAGGACAGCAATGGGGAGCTGGGGGGAAGCTAAGGACAGTAATAGGGTGCTGTGGGGGTGGGGGAGCTGAGGACAGTAATGGGGTGTTGTGAGGGGAGAAGCCAAGGACACTATAGGGGCACTGTGAGGGGGGCCAAGGACAGTAATGGGGCGCTGTGAGGGGGGGATCTGAGGACAATATTGGGGCACTGTGAGGGGGGGCTGATGTCAGAAATGGGGCCCTGGGGGGTGGGGGAACCTGAGGATAGTAATGGGGCGCTGTGAGGGGGGAGCCGAGGACAGTATTGGGGCTCTGGGGGGGGACCTGAAGACAGTAATGGGGTGCTGTGAGGAGGGGAGCCGAGGACAGTAATGTGGTCACCAAGGACATTAATGGGGGGACTGAGGACATTAACCACTTCTCCGCCAAGGACGTCATATGACTTTGAGGTGGGATATCTGAATGATGGGTGCAGCTACAGGCATCATTCAGATATCATTCTGTCGGGCCGGCAATTCTGTGCACCATAAGAACGATCATAGCGGTGATTCTGCCGCTTGATCGTTCTTATAGGCGGCGGGAGGAGACACATCCCCCCCCCCCCCCGCCGCCATCCGGTGCTTCTCCGGGCTCTCCCGTGCCCTCGGGGGCCCGGAGAACAAATCGGCCGGTGCCGGATGACGAGCACAGAGATTTCCGGACCAGTCATCTCTATGACCGTCGGAGTCCCGGGCGCGACGTTGTGACGTCACGCCCGGTACCCGGAAGTAAACAAAGCTGCAATTGCGCCTGTCAGCATGAGATCTGTGAATTTTTTTTCACCGATCTCATGCTTTCCAGCCTGGAGGAGAGATGTGAGGTCTTATTGACCCCGCATCTCTCCATAAAGAGGACCTGTCACACACATTCCTATTACAAGGGATGTTTACATTCCTTGTAATAGGAATAAAAGTGATCAAAAAAAAAAAAATATGTAAAAAAAAAAAAAAAGTGTCAAAATAAAAAGAAAATAGTAAAAAAAAAAAAAAAAATGTAAAACGCCCCTGTCCCCGGTAGCTCGCGCTCAGAAGCGAACACGCATGTAAGTCCCGCCCACATATGTAAACGCCATTCAAACCTCACATGAAGTATCGCCGTGTGCGGTAGAGTGCGAGCAACAATTCTAGCACTAGACTCTGTAACTCGAAAATAGTAACCTGTAAAAAAAAATTAAGCGTCGCCTATGGAGATTTTTAAGTACCGAAGTTTGGCGCCATTCCATGAGTGTGTGAAATTTCAAAGCGTGACATGTTGGGTATCTATTTACTCGGCGTAACAGCATCTTTCACATTATACAAAAAAATTGGGCTAACTTTACTGTTTAGTTATTTTTTAATTCGTGAAACCGTTTGAAAAATTATTGCGCAAATACCGTGCAAGATAAAAAGTTGCAATGACCGCCATTTTATTCCTTACGGTGTCTGCTAAAAATATATATATATATATATAATGTTTGGGGGTTCTGATTAACTTTCTAGCAAAAAAAATAAGATTTTTACATGAAGGAGAGAAGTGCCAGAATAGGCCCAGTGGAGAAGTGGTTAATGGGGTCACTGAGGACATTAATGGGGGGGGGGCCTGAGAACAGTAATGGTGGCCTGAAGACAGTAATTGGGTCACTGAGGATATTAATTGAAGGGGGGGGGGGGCGGAGGACAGGAATCGAGTCACTGAGGACAATAATGGGGGGAGAGCCTCGCAGATGCGCCAGCCTGCTCAATGCCCTTCTGGGCTGGGGTGACACTTTGTTTTACAGCACCGGGTGACACCAACCCCAGTGACGTTTCTGAGTCCATATTAGGTCAATGATGTCACAAGCATGTCCGTCCCTTGGTTACAAGTGGCTGTGGAGAATACTCTGGCTGCAGCTGATTGGGCGCTGATTTGGCCGAGTTTGGACCCATCCTGTCCTCATACCAAGTGACTATGAGACCCTATTCACACAGGGGCGACTCTTCAGGCGACTCAGCCGCCTGACAAGTTCTGTACTATGGAACCGTTCTAATCGGAGCGACTCAAGTCGTTCCGACTTAGAAAAAAGGTTCCTGTACTACTTCAAGACGACTTCCATTGACTTCAATACAGAAGTAATTTTGCAAGTCACGTTTGAAGTCGTCTTCAGATCGCCCGGCAGAGTCGCGGGACAAGTCGTGCCGCCCCTGTGTGAATGGGCTCTCATATTCTGGATTTGTCATCACTTTCAGTCTCAGTGACAACAGTCTCCAGGAGGGTAAATCTTCCTAATGGGGGACACAGACAGCAATAAAAACCCAACAGAGAGTCTAACCCTTCCAACACTCCGTCCAAAACCTACACTTTCTATACACTATAACATGGGAATAGGACTTTGATCTGATTGGCCCGCGCAACCAGTTCTCTGCTCCTACGCCGGGATCTGTTGCCGTTTTGGCGATCAGCGGCACATTATTCCATCCAGTTCTCGCAGCCTCCTCCGTCCATGGAAGAGTTAACGCCCTGCTGGTTCCTGGACCTCAAGGCAGAGCGGCCCTTCCCAGGGGCCCTCAGAGGAGGAGGGGCCCAGGCACTCCCCATGCACAATATATGGTCATTATCTCCCTCTCTTCCAGGACTGGGCACAATGGCTGCCAATCACAGCGCGGCCAGCACACACCCCTGCAAGCCATGCCAGCAAGGCGACGCCCCCGCCCCTTAACCCCTTGCGCCCCAGCAGGAAAGGGACTCCGAAACTGGGACAAGAGGATCTCCACGTATCACTCGGCTCCCGGGAGGGGAAGGCGTTGTAACATTGGATGAACTTTCGCCACAACCTCCTCCAACGCAACGCAGAAAATGAGACGAGATAAATGTAACTTCTCGGCGTGATCTGATTGTACGGGAGAAACCAAATCCACTGTGAGAGCGACCAAGGATCGCTAGAAAAAAACAATTTATCAAATAAAACCGGACTGGCCCTGTTGGTGATCCTCGCGGTGGGGTGTCGGAACATGCGACTCGTGCATTTTTTTTCCCGCACCGCATTCAAAGCGCACTGCAGTTGCGATCTGCAGCAGGTGTCAATGTTAAGTTGATGACACCCCAAATGCAATGTGTTTGCCTGCACCGGATCGCGCGGTAAAAAAAAAGAAAAAAGGATCGTGCGATCCAGTTGCAGTGCGTTTCCAGAAGTGCGATTTGAGCCCATTCAAAATGAATGCCCCGCACTGAATCGCATAGGAATTGAAACACGTGACGCACATTTGGGTACCGTAATTCTTACACTGCATTGCCCCGCCTCTGATGCATTTTGCCCCACCCATTGGGGCTTAATCAAAATTGCGAATGTGCGTTGTGCGATTTGTCATTCACACCTGGGCGTTTTGAATCTCAGGCAGATTTGCCGCGTTTCTGCCCGCGATTTCAAAATGCCCAGGTGTGATTGACAAATCGCACGACGCATTAGCGATGTTGATTAAGCCCTGATGGGCGGGGCGAAATGCATCAGGGGCGGGGCTCAAGTGAAGCGCATGGCTGAGGCCGTTCACATTTCTCCTCACCTGTTGAGCTAGTGGTGGGCGCGTCTCTTATCCTCTCATTAGCGCTATTTTTAAACCGCGTGTTTTTGTGCGATTTTGTCATGTTTCAGAACTGCACCGTGTTTGGGGTGCCATTAAGGCTGCGGTCAGATTTGCAGCGATTTCAAAACGCCCAGGTGTGAATGACAAATCGCACAAGGCACTTTTCAGGTGGCACTTATTTAAATGGCACCTAAAAACGCAGCGCGGTTCTGCCGCGATTGTCATGTAATAAATCACACTGCAATCGCAGCAAACCGCATCCCGTGAAGCTTGTCACCCCATCTCGTTCAGGAGCTCCTTTTGGGCGACATGCTTCGCGCAATGCGGTTTGCCGCAATTTATCGCGGCAGAACCGCACATTTTTAGGTGGCATTTAATTGAATGGCATCCGAAATGTGCGCTGTGCGATTTGTCATTCACGCCTGGGCGGTTTTAAAATCGTGGCCAGAATTGCGGCAAATCTGCCCGCGATTCAAAAGACCCAGGTGTGAATGCAGCCTTAATGGCCCCCCAAACACGGTGCGATTCTTCCACGTGGCAAAATCGCTGCAAAATGCTCAGTTAAAAATGGCGCCAATGAGAGGGGGATGAGAAACGCCGCCCACCACAGATGTAGCTCTAAGGGGAAGAGAACTGTGCTCCTCTTGAGCCCAGCCTCTGATGCATTTTGCCCCGCCCATTGGAGCTTAAATCAAAATCGCACACAGCTCCCGATCGCAAGCAGATTTACATTAGCCGCCGGCAACTGTGCCGGGAGCGCGCAGGGCGCACTCTCTTGGCACAGCTGGGTTTGTAATGCGGTACGCAAATATGCAGCCACTCGGCGCCAAGGCCCACCTGCTAAGTGGTCCGCATATTCACGTGCCGTCGGCACCTAGGGGGTTAAAGATCTGAATTTGACTTGGGGTCAGTATCTTGCAGTACAACAGAGCTCAGAGTAGGGGGAGGGTGAAGCAGCACCAGGAGCATGCTGATAGGAGGAGAGAGAAGAGTGGCAGAGAGATGAGCTGGTCACTGTGCTGCTTCTCATTTCACTGTCCAGTCACAGGCTGGGGGCGAGTCCAGCATGGCTTAGCCTCAGAGGAAGCTGGTTTGATGATGCTAGCCATCAGACTGAGGACATCTAGTGGCAGAAAAAAGTACTGGAGGGGAAATCTCTTGAAGTTGAATATTGGAACAAAAGTTGATTTTTTTTTTTTTTTTTTGTTCACATCAGATGCAATCCAGTACACTTTTTTTTCTGCATCAAAAATTATATGGGTTCAAATGGCAAAGTTCCATCCAGTGCATTCCAGATCAGAAAATAAAAAAGTACAACATGCTGCATCTGCCGTCTGATGCACTGGAAGGGCAACTCCTCATACATCCAAACGATATACAATGTATCGTTTTTTATACCATTAACATGTTAAAGCTTATATGAGATTTTAGCACTCGGCTCTAAGACCGATTCTTGTCCAGCCGTGACTGCTTCTCTTGAAGGCAACGAGCGTCCAACACGGAGGCGATCGGTGCGCGGCGGAGAACAAACACGAGAAATGTGACTTTGTGAAACTTTCCGCAGAGTCTTTTTTTTTTTTCCGTTGAGCGTCTCGCCTCTGAAAGCCAATCGGCAGTGAGTGTGCGAGAGGACGGGCTGGGGGCGCTCGCTCGGGTTCCTTGGGAGGTGGCTGGTGGCTTTGTGTACGGTCTGTGCTGTTTCTACGCTACCACAACAGAAGGATGACGGCGATCGCAGGAAGGGGTGTCCTCTGCTGGCCGAGCCTGATTAACCCCGTACACTCCGGACTCCGCGTCCCTGCTGGGAACTTCTCACACTCTTCACACTCCGATCCGAGGCCATTAACCGCCTTCCCCGCCCCCGACCTCCGTGTAATACGGGAAAATGCCATTTAATACGTCTGTAATCCCTGTAGAAATCTCTAACAGTCTCTTCTATCTCTCAGGAACTCTATTGGTGAGATCTCTGCCCGGGTCTGTACACCCGCTGTGCCCATTATGAGGGGTTCCCACCATCCCTGTGCTGAGTTCCCGGGTCTGTACACCTGCTGTGCCCATTATGAGGGGTTCCCACCATCCCTGTGCTGAGTTCTCAGGTCTGTACACCTGCTGTGCCCATTATGAGGGGTTCCCACCATCCCTGTGCGGAGTTCTCAGGTCTGTACACCTGCTGTGCCCATTATGAGGGGTTCCCACCATCCTTGTGCTGAGTTCCCGGGTCTGTACACCTGCTGTGCCCATTATGAGGAGTTCCCACCATCCTTGTGCTGAGTTCCCGGGTCTGTACACCTGCTGTGCCCATTATGAGGAGTTCCCACCATCCTTGTGCTGAGTTCCCGGGTCTGTACACCTGCTGTGCCCATTATGAGGGGTTCCCACCATCCCTGTGCGGAGTTCTCAGGTCTGTACACCTGCTGTGCCCATTATGAGGGGTTCCCACCATCCTTGTGCTGAGTTCCCGGGTCTGTACACCTGCTGTGCCCATTATGAGGAGTTCCCACCATCCTTGTGCTGAGTTCCCGGGTCTGTACACCTGCTGTGCCCATTATGAGGGGTTCCCACCATCCCTGTGCGGAGTTCTCAGGTCTGTACACCTGCTGTGCCCATTATGAGGGGTTCCCACCATCCTTGTGCTGAGTTCCCGGGTCTGTACACCTGCTGTGCCCATTATGAGGAGTTCCCACCATCCTTGTGCTGAGTTCCCGGGTCTGTACACCTGCTGTGCCCATTATGAGGGGCTCCCACTATCCCTGTGCTTAGTTCCCGGGTCTGTACACCTGCTGTGCCCATTATGAGGGGATCCCACCATCCCTGTGCTGAGTTCTCAGGTCTGTACACCTGCTGTGCCCATTATGAGGGGTTCCCACCATCCTTGTGCTGAGTTCCCGGGTCTGTACACCTGCTGTGCCCATTATGAGGAGTTCCCACCATCCTTGTGCTGAGTTCCCGGGTCTGTACACCTGCTGTGCCCATTATGAGGGGTTCCCACCATCCCTGTGCTGAGTTCTCAGGTCTGTACACCTGCTGTGCCCATTATGAGGGGTTCCCACCATCCCTGTGCGGAGTTTCCAGGTCTGTACACCTGCCGTGCCCATTATGAGGGATTCCCACCATCCCTGTGCTGAGTTTCCAGGTCTGTACACCTGCCGTGCCCATTATGAGGGGTTCCCACCATCCCTGTGCGGAGTTTCCAGGTCTGTACACATGCTGTGCCCATTATGAGGGGTTCCCACCATCCCTGTGCGGAGTTTCCAGGTCTGTACACCTGCTGTGCTCATTATGAGGGATTCCCACCATCCCTGTGCTGAGTTCCCGGGTCTGTACACCTGCTGTGCCCATTATGAGGGGTTCCCACCTCTTGGCTGTGAGTGAACAGTATGGGGATGCTAGGAAGGTTCTGCAGCAGCTGCTATTCACTTCTCAGTGTGGGCAGAGCTGTCAGTACAGCCAAGAGGTTCTGCAGCAGCTACTAGTGACTTCCTAGCACCACCAGAGGGGGGGTCACTCTCAGCCAAGAGGTTCTGCAGCAGCTGCTACTCATTTCTCAGTATGGGCTGGATTGACAGCTCCGGGGACGTTTGGAACGCAGAAAAAGCTGCTGCAGAACCTCTTGGCTGGGAATAACAGTTCTGGGGATCCTAAGAAGTCACAAGCACCTGCTGCAGAGCCTCTTAATCGGCACTGACAGGTGACAGCCCTGCTAACAATGAGAAGAGAGTAGAAGCTGCTGCAAAACCTCTTAGCGGAGCTGCCACTCACAGCCAAGAGGTGCTGCAGAAGTATACCGTCCTGCCAATTACAGAGCCTGAGCTGCAGGTCCCAGCCAAGAGGTTCTGCAGCAGCTGCTACTGCACATTTCCCAGCGTTGGCTGGACTCTGAGAAGTGAGTAGCGGCTGCTGCAGAACCTCTTGGTTGGCACTGGCATCTCGGGCTCTGTGATTGGCAGGACAGTAGACTGCTGCAGAACCTCTTGGTTGGCACTGGCATCTCGGGCTCTGTGATTGGCAGGACAGTAGACTGCTGCAGAGCCTCTTGGCTGGCACTGGCATCTCGGGCTCTGCGATTGGCAGGACAGTAGACTGCTGCAGAACCTCTTGGTTGGCACTGGCATCTCGGGCTCTGTGATTGGCAGGACAGTAGACTGCTGCAGAACCTCTTGGTTGGCACTGGCATCTCGGGCTCTGCGATTGGCAGGACAGTAGACTGCTGCAGAACCTCTTGGTTGGCACTGGCATCTCAGGCTCTGTGATTGGCAGGACAGTAGACTGCTGCAGAACCTCTTGGTTGGCACTGGCATCTCAGGCTCTGTGATTGGCAGGACAGTAGACTGCTGCAGAACCTCTTGGTTGGCACTGGCAGCTCGGGCTCTGCGATTGGCAGGACAGTAGACTGCTGCAGAACCTCTGTGCTGAGTGACAGTCCTGCTAATGCTGCAGAACCTCTTGGTTGGACTGACGGCTTTGCTAAGAGGTTCTGCAGCAGATACTACTCACGCCTCGTTGTTAGCAGAGCTGCCAGTCCCAGCCAAGCGGTTCTGCAGCAGCTGCAGCCCACTTCTCAGCATTCACGGAGCTGTGGCAGGCAGTTAAACTGCTGCAGAACTCTTCTAATGCTGAGAAGTCACTAGTAGCTGCTGCAGATTCTCTTGGCTGTGATTGGCAGGCCAATAAACTGCTGCAGAAACTCTTGGCTGTGATTGGCAGGCCAATAAACTGCTGCAGGACCTTGGCTGTGATTGGCAGGCCAATAAACTGCTGCAGAACCTCTTGCTGGGCTAACCTCTCTCCTAATGTTAAGAAGTAACAAGCAGCTGCGGCAGAACCTCTTGGTTATGACTGACAGCTCTGCCAAGAGGTTCTGCAGCAGTTACCACAAATTTTTCAGCTTCTGCGGAGCCGTCACTCACATTCAAGAGGTCCTACAGCAGTTTAGTGACCTGCCAATCACAGCCAAGAGGTCCTACAGCAGTTTAGTGACCTGCCAATCACAGCCAAGAGGTCCTGCAGCAGTTTAGTGACCCGCCAATCACTGGCAAGAGGTCCTGCAGCAGTTTAGTGACCTGCCAATCACTTGCATGAGGTCCTGCAGCATTTTAGAGACCAGCCAATCACAGCCGAGAGATCCTGCAGCAGTACAGTGACCCGCCAATCACAGCCAAGGAGGTCCTGCAGCAGTACAGTGACCCGCCAATCACAGCCAAGAGGTCCTGCAGCAGTACAGTGACCCGCCAATCACAGCCAAGAGGTCCTGCAGCAGTACAGTGACCCGCCAATCACAGCCAAGAGGTCCTGCAGCAGTACAGTGACCCGCCAATCACAGCCAAGAGGTCCTGCAGCAGTACAGTGACCCGCCAATCACAGCCAAGAGGTCCTGCAGCAGTACAGTGACCCGCCAATCACAGCCAAGAGGTCCTGCAGCAGTACAGTGACCCGCCAATCACAGCCAAGAGGTCCTGCAGCAGTACAGTGACCCGCCAATCACAGCCAAGAGGTCCTGCAGCAGTTTAGTGACCCGCCAATCACAGCCAAGAGGTCCTGCAGCAGTTTAGTGACCCGCCAATCACAGCCAAGAGGTCCTGCAGCAGTTTAGTGACCCGCCAATCACAGCCAAGTGGTCCTGCAGCAGTTTAGTGACCCGCCAATCACAGCCAAGTGGTCCTGCAGCAGTTTAGTGACCCACCAATCACAGCCAAGAGGTCCTGCAGCAGTACAGTGACCCGCCAATCACAGCCAAGAGGTCCTGCAGCAGTTTAGTGACCCGCCAATCACAGCCAAGTGGTCCTGCAGCAGTTTAGTGACCCGCCAATCACAGCCAAGTGGTCCTGCAGCAGTTTAGTGACCCGCCAATCACAGCCAAGAGGTCCTGCAGCAGTACAGTGACCCGCCAATCACAGCCAAGAGGTCCTGCAGCAGTTTAGTGACCCGCCAATCACAGCCAAGAGGTCCTGCAGCAGTACAGTGACCCGCCAATCACAGCCAAGAGGTCCTGCAGCAGTTTAGTGACCCGCCAATCACAGCCAAGTGGTCCTGCAGCAGTTTAGTGACCCGCCAATCACAGCCAAGAGGTCCTGCAGCAGTACAGTGACCCGCCAATCACAGCCAAGAGGTCCTGCAGCAGTTTAGTGACCCGCCAATCACAGCCAAGAGGTCCTGCAGAGGTGTCCTGGCCCTCTCCCCCCTCCCTCCCCCATTCTGGAGAAAAGAAGTTCGGCAGCAGCTGCAAGTCACCAAGTTCCGCCAGGAGGTTCCGCGGCGGCCCCCCAGCCTCGCTCTCCCGATCGGTCGGCCGCGGCGGCGCGCACTACGTCATCCCACAATGCCCCGCGGCCGAGCGAGCAGCATTACCTCATCCCGTCATCCCCCGCGACAGTTAAGAATCTTCTAGGGTGGTCACCATGGCGACCGAGCCTCATTTGCAAGCCGGGCCCCGCCCTCCTTCCCCTCCGGCCAATGGGGTGGCGCGGGGGTGACATCATGCCTATTTTTAGTGGCTGAGCGCTCGCCGATAAGAGTTAGTGCGGCGCCGCTCGGAACTCAGAGACTCGCAGTGACTGCAGAGCGGCTGGACGGTCCCCGCCGGCTGTACAAAGTAAGAGGACCGGGGAGAGAGAAGGGAGGACAGAACTCAGCGGGGCTCCGGGGGGCTCCAACACAACTTTCCATCCAATGAGATCTGAGGGGGGGGAGTGATCAGCAGGTGACAACTTTCTGGAGGGGTACAAAACTTCTGACCAATAGGAGAGCAGCTTCACATTTTTTTGGGGGGTTGAAGAAGTCACCCCTATCCACTTTTTTATCACTTTTGAAAAAGTTTGGGCTCCAGACCAATCAGAAGACGGCGCCGGATGCAGAATTTGGGGTTCGAATCCCACCAGCGTGGGAAACGTGTGAACTTTTTTTGGGGGGACGGAACTCAACTTCTGACCAATAGGAAAGCGGCGTCGGGTGACATTGGGGGGCACATGGTCCTGGCTGACTGCTAACGTGCCTACATTTTTGGGGGACGCCTGGAAAGTAGTTTGGGGCTCCCAGGACGCAGGGCGAGGCCGCTGATTGGGTCTTATTATTATTATTATTCAGGATTTATATAATATTTATTATTGTTGTTATTATTATTATTATTATTATTCAGGATTTATATAATAATAATTATTATTATTATTATTCAGGATTTATATAATAATTATTATTATTATTATTCAGGATTTATATATTAATATCATCGTTATTATTATTCAGGATTTATATATTATTATTATTAATAATAATAATAATATTCAGGATTTATATAGTGCCAACCGTTTTTTTTTTTTTTAATGGGGTTCATGGAAGAGTTGGGGCGACCTGATGGGGGGGCGGGCAACTTATGATGGGGGGGGGGGGGGGGATAACAGAAGGGGGTGAAAAAAAGTTTTTGAAGTTAAATTTGTGATGAAGAAAAAAAGTCAGAATTGGTCAATAAAGTCAGAATTATTAGTATGGGGAGTTTCCTTCTTGTTACATTGTATCCAAGTCATGCAGAGCAGAGATCCCATCCCTCTATTATATGGAGAATAGGCGCTATGAGGTCTGGTTACATTGTATCAGGTTTATAAGTCTATGATTTGTTACAATGTAACAGTTATACAGACTAGTTGCTATTTTTTGTTTGTTATATTGTATCTAAGTCATGCAAAGCAGAAGTTCCATCCTTCTATTATAGAGTTTATGAACAATAGGTATTCTCACTACATTGTATCAGCTTTATAAAGTCTATGATTTGTTACAATGTAACACTTATGCAGACTAGTTGCTATTATTGTTTGTTACATTGTATCCAAGTCATGTAAAGCAGAGTTCCCATCCTTCTATTATATGGAGTTTATGAAGAATAGTTTTTTTTTTTTATCATTACTTGTTACATTGTATCCAGTTCATGCAGAATAGCCCCTATTCTTGTTATATTGTGTCAGGATTAAGCAGAATAGTTACTAATACTTGTTACAATGTATTACTCCTATGAAGAATATTTACTATTAGTTATTTTTGCCTTGTATCAAGTGCCTAGCCTATAGGATTAATATCATGATTACATTGTATCAAGCTGGTGCAGAATAGCCCTTATTACATTGTATCTAGTTTAAGTAGAATTGTTTCTGTTCTTGTTACAATGTATCAAGTTGATGAACAATAGCTAATCTTCCTTGTTACTTGTAACTAGTTTAGGCAGCATAGTTACTATTCGTTGTTACAATGTATCTAGTAAATGCAGAATAGTTACTATGCAGTATACTCCCTATTGTTGTGCCAATGTATCAAATTTATGGAGTATATTCTCTATTCTAGTTACAATGTATCAAGTTTAGCAGTATAGTCCCTATTCTTGTTACAATGTATCCAGTTTATGCAGTATAGTCCCTATTGTTACAATGTATCACATTTATGAAGTATACTCCCTATTCTTGTGACAATGTATCAAGTTTATGCAGTATAGTCCCTATTCTTGTTACAATGTATCAAGTTTATGCAGTATAGTCCCTATTCTTGTTACAATGTATCAAGTTTATGCAGTATAGTCTTTCTTCTTGTTGGCGTATCAAGTATAATCCAAATAGTTCCTATTACTTGCTACATTGTATTAAGTGTATGGAGAATAGTCCATATTCCTTGTTACATTGCAACTAGTTTAGGCAGTATAGTTGATTTTACTTGTTACAATGTATCAAGTTAAAGTTGACTAATTCCTGTTCTGGGTACAATGTATCAGGTTTATGCAAAATAGTTAATGTTACTTACTTGTTACAAAATATCAAGTTTATGCAGTATAGTCCCTATTCTGGTTACAATGTATCAAGTTTATGGAGTACAGTCCCTTTTTTGTGACAATGTATCAAGTTTATGCAGTATAGTCCCTGTTCTGGTTACAATGTATCAAGTTTATGCAGTATAGTCCCTGTTCTGGTTACAACGTATCTAATTTATGCAGAAAAGTTATTATTACTTGTTACATTGTATTAAGCTTCTGCTGGACAGCCACTATTCTTGGTACAATGTATGAAGTTTCTGCAGCTGAGTCCCTATCCTTGTTCCATTGTATCAGGTGTATGCAGAAGGGTTCCATTGAATAGGGTTGCAGTATAGTATTGGGCACATTGTATGGCAGTTGCGTGGTGCGTATGACGGTCCAATAACCACGTTCTCTTTGCTCTTGCAGGACGCACTTTCTCCGCGGCCCCCCGTCAGCGACTGCCGGACAAAGGAAGGAAAGTTCCCGGGGCGGTTCTGTTTTGTATGAGCAGTAAGATGGAGCCTACTTTCTACGACGATGCACTGAGCGCCGCTTTCGGGCAGCCCGAGCCCGCCGGCTACGGATACAACTCCAAGGTGCTGAAGCAGAGCATGACCCTCAACCTGTCGGACCCCAACAGCGCCATCAAACCTCACCTGAGGAACAAGGTGGCCGACCTGCTGACCTCCCCGGACGTTGGACTTCTCAAGCTGGCCTCTCCCGAGCTGGAGAGGCTGATCATCCAGTCCAGCAACGGCATGATCACCACCACGCCGACCCCCACCACATTCCTGTGCCCCAGAAACGTGACGGACGAGCAGGAGGGTTTCGCGGAGGGCTTCGTCAGGGCGCTGGCCGAGCTTCACAGCCAGAACATCCTTCCCAACGGCACCGTGGCCCCGCAGCCCCCCGCTACCGTCGCCGCCACCACAACCACCACCGGACTGCCACCCGTCCCCTCTATAGCCGGCAACACTGGATACAACAGCACTTTGCACAGCGAGCCCCCAGTCTACGCCAACCTGAACATTTTTAACCCCACCACCATCGCCCCCGCTTTCAACGGCGGCGCCATAGGGTTCACGTCGCAGCACCACGCCAGCCCCCCTCTGCCCGTCCAGCACCCCAGGCTGCAGGCTCTAAAGGAAGAGCCCCAGACCGTCCCGGAGATGCCCGGCGAGACCCCTCCCCTCTCCCCCATCGACATGGAGTCGCAGGAGCGCATCAAAGCCGAGCGCAAGCGCATGCGCAACCGCATCGCCGCCTCCAAGTGCCGGAAGAGAAAACTGGAGCGCATCTCCCGGCTGGAGGACAAAGTTAAGAACTTGAAGTCGCAGAACTCTGAGCTGGCGTCCACCGCCAACCTGCTGCGGGAGCAGGTCGCCCAGCTCAAACAGAAAGTGATGAATCACGTCAACAGCGGCTGCCAGCTCATGTTAACGCAGCAGCTGCAGACTTTCTGAACGGACCGGCCTCTCGGAGGGGGAGAGAGAGAAAGCGAGAGAGAGGGAGAGAGTAAGAGAGCGCGCCTCGGGGGCGAAACGAGAAAAACTGAAACTCTTGGCTGGGACAAAAAAAAAAAAACAAAAAAAAAAAGCACCCGCCATGTGATTGTTCCTACGCGCGTGCGCAAGACAGGAGACTGCCGAGCCTTTCCGTCGGAGCAAGTGGTGTGTGGTTAAGGGCGAGCGAAGGGTTATCAATGGCCCAGCTCTGAACTGTGTGCAACATTGACCGCGCCTGCATGGACCCTTTACGTTCGATGAATCTCATTCAGTATTAAAAAGGTTAAAACTAGAGACTCGCACTGCTTCTGTAGTCCTGGAACAGGCGGGGGAGGGGAGGGGGAGGCGTCTGTTCAGATTCTGCTACTTAACTGTGTCATGTGTACATACTGTAATTTTTTTTTATGAATATATATATATATATATATATATATATATTATAAATATATGCTGACGTGTCGTCGGTAAAATGGCTATAAGCATTTATTTTTTTTTTTTTTGTAAATGTTTATTTATGTTTTTATTTCTGGTTGATGAACCCAGTACTGTTTGTAAATAAGAAATATTTGGAACTCTAATGAGTTTAAAAACTTTGTAATAAAGTATATAATTTTTCTATTTTATTTAATTTTTTTTTTTCTTTTTGTCGGGAGGATGATTTTACAAGTTTAATGATATTTAAGGAAAAAGAATGTTAAAGATATAGATTTTTTTTTTTTTTTTTTTTTTTTTTTTACATTGCAATAAACATGCATGACAAAGTCTATTCAATGTCTATGGTGTTTATGCAGTATATTGCCATGTGGTGTAGAGAGCAATGCTAGGAAAAGTGATGTGATGGATCCGTGTTTCTCAGGCTGGCTTCACACTGATGCGATTTTTGGATACAGGTTTCCGCCGCATCCAATTCGCATGACAGGAGAGTGTGATCGGCTCGCAATGTCATCAGTTTGATTGGCTCGCAATGGAGCCGCTATGCGCATCTCCTGGGGCGGCTGCGGGGCGCACAGTAGAAGGGTCCTGTGCGTCTTTGGCTCCATTTCAGGTCCGAATTCGGGGAAAAAATTCGGACCTGAAAACGGTGAACGGGGACGCACCGGACCCCTCTGCTGCGAGCCGCGCCGAACCCGACCTTCAAGTGTTACTAAACCCACAACAGTAAAATCAGTCTGTATATGCAGGAAAGTATGCTTGTTATCAGGGCTGCCATTAGGCTGTCCGGGGCCCCGTGATTTCTATCTGACAGGGACCCCTCAAAAAAAAAAAAAATTAAATTATATTTTCATAAAAAAAAAACACTAAAACCATTATTAGGGGGAATCAAGTCCTAGACATGAAAGGTGATCAGAGAGGCGTTGGGGGGGGGGGGGGTAATTACTTTGCTTTCAGCTGCTGCAGGGAGAGACGCATAGGGGATCGGCTAGGTGTCTCTCCCTGCAGTAGCTGAAAGCAATAGGAGGGATAGAAGGAGAAGCCAGCTTTTAGCTGCTGCAGGGAGACACCCAGGGGATCAGTTCCCCCAATTGCCCCCACCCCCTGCTTTACCGATCACCCCACTTTACTGTCCATATCCGATTTTTGCCCTGCTGACCCGCACGGGAAAACTGGTTCTACCCCCTTAGGCTTGATTCACACCTATGCATTTTTAGTGCTTTTTGCACTTCGCAGATTTGCTCTACAGAACGTGTTCCATTGTAAACCATGTTAAATGGGCTGTAGTGCAAATCTGCAACATGCATAAAGCACTAAAAATGCATAGGTGCAAATCAGGCCCATCAGCGGCCCTGCTTGTTATACTAACTGTTGAACCTAAGGGGGTAATCCTCTAAAATGTGTAAAAAAGGCTGTTTGATCCTGTCTTCTCTGATCCTACCCCTTCTTCCCTTGTCCCCAATCCATCTCTTGATAGTACAGATCCTTGGAGGCACTCTGCACATGCTCAGTTTGGTGTGTATTGCTAGTTTTTTTTTTTTTCTTGGGATGGTGCATGTGATCAGCACTGTCCAGACAGGTCAGGGGTCCTGCAGCCTCATAGGACAGTCAGAGGAAAATGAAATTACCTCCTACAAGCTTTAACCAGACACTGATAGAAGTCATTAGACTGCTATACAGGTCCTTCTCAAAAAATTAGCATATTGTGATAAAGTTCATTATTTTCTGTAATGTACTGATAAACATTAGACTTTCATATATTTTAGATTCATTACACACAACTGAAGTAGTTCAAGCCTTTTCTTGTTTTAATATTGATGATTTTGGCATACAGCTCATGAAAACCCAAAAATCCTATCTCAAAAAATTAGCATATCATGAAAAGGTTCTCTAAACGAGCTATTAACCTAATCATCTGAATCAACTAATTAACTCTAAACACCTGCAAAAGATTCCTGAGGCTTTTAAAAACTCCCAGCCTGGTTCATTACTCAAAACCGCAATCATGGGTAAGACTGCCGACCTGACTGCTGTCCAGAAGGCCATCATTGACACCCTCAAGCAAGAGGGTAAGACACAGAAAGAAATTTCTGAACGAATAGGCTGTTCCCAGAGTGCTGTATCAAGGCACCTCAGTGGGAAGTCTGTGGGAAGGAAAAAGTGTGGCAGAAAATGCTGCACAACGAGAAGAAGTGACCAGACCCTGAAGAAGATTGTGGAGAAGGACCGATTCCAGACCTTGGAGGACCTGCGGAAGCAGTGGACTGAGTCTGGAGTAGAAACATCCAGAGCCACCGTGAACAGGCGTGTGCAGGAAATGGGCTACAGGTGCCGCATTCCCCAGGTCAAGCCACTTTTGAACCAGAAACAGCGGCAGAAGCGCCTGACCTGGGCTACAGAGAAGCAGCACTGGACTGTTGCTCAGTGGTCCAAAGTACATTCGGAAATCAAGGTGCCAGAGTCTGGAGGAAGACTGGGGAGAGGGAAATGCCAAAATGCCTGAAGTCCAGTGTCAAGTACCCACAGTCAGTGATGGTCTGGGGTGCCATGTCAGCTGCTGGTGTTGGTCCACTGTGTTTTATCAAGGGCAGTGTCAATGCAGCTAGCTATCAGGAGATTTTGGAGCACTTCATGCTTCCATCTGCTGAAAAGCTTTATGGAGATGAAGATTTCATTTTTCAGCACGACCTGGCACCTGCTCACAGTGCCAAAACCACTGGTAAATGGTTTACTGACCATGGTATTACTGTGCTCAATTGGCCTGCCAACTCTCCTGACCTGAACCCCATAGAGAATCTGTGGGATATTGGGAAGAGAAAGTTGAGAGACGCAAGATCCAACACTCTGGATGAGCTTAAGGCCGCTATCGAAGCATCCTGGGCCTCCATAACACCTCAGCAGTGCCACAGGCTGGTTGCCTCCATGCCACGCCGCATTGAAGCAGTCATTTCTGCAAAAGGATTCCCAACCAAGTATTGAGTGCATAACTGAACATAATTATTTGAAGGTTGACTTTTTTTGTATTAAAAACACTTTTCTTTTATTGGTCGGATGAAATATGCTAATTTTTTGAGATAGGATTTTTGGGTTTTCATGAGCTGTATGCCAAAATCATCAATATTAAAACAAGAAAAGGCTTGAACTACTTCAGTTGTGTGTAATGAATCTAAAATATATGAAAGTCTAATGTTTATCAGTACATTACAGAAAATAATGAACTTTATCACAATATGCTAATTTTTTGAGAAGGACCTGTATATTGCTAATTAGAAAAGGTATTTAGCAGTTTATTTACTAAAATAATGTCCTTTCCATGTTCTGTGTACTGTGGGGGACCAGACATAGTGACTGCGGGTTCTGGTTTTAGTAACACTTTACCATGGTGGGTCTCAGGGAACCCCCTGACAATAATTTATTATATCTTCGTATCATGGGACATTTGCATTCTGGTTACTAGCAGAAATAAGAATAAATAAAAGAATGATGGAATGTGGCACACTTGGGGAGATTTACTAAAACTGGAGCACTCAGAATCTGGTCAGTTGTGCATGGGAGCCAATCAGCTTCTAACTTCAGCTTGTTCAGTTAAGCTTTGACCATAAAACCTGGAAGCTGATTGGTTTCTTTGCAGAACTACACCAGATTTTTCACGCCCCAGTTTTAGTAAATTCCCCTTTCTTTGCTTTATACGGCAAAATTATTTTAGATTTCAGTATGTTTATTAGGATTATATTTTATTTTTATTTATTTTTTTAGCAAAACTATTTGAATTTATTTCAATGAAATGAAACAAATCATAAATGCTAGGAAGGAAATGCTAATAATTAAATTGTGGTGTCTTCTCACACTGGTGGTCAGGGTAGTTACCCCTTTTATTTGTGATCAGTGTGGTCACCTCTCACACCTGTAGTATAAATAAGCGCCAGTGGGAAGAATGCCCCTTAAAGGGATAGTTCACCTTGCTAGAGGTTTAGGCCATTTTACATACCTTATGAAGCCTGACTGGAATGCTCCCAGGACATTGCTAAGTACTCCTAGGACGTTGCTAAGTGAGGCCTAGTTGTCACTGCTCATGTCCACCATCACAGGAGTGAGCTCTCCAATGCTGAGCTCAGAGCTATTGCATCAGGGTAGAGAAAGAGTATGTGAGGGGGTTTGAATCAGAGAAAGAGCTCACTCCTATGATGGTGGAGCAGGTGAGCAGTAACGACTAGGCCTCACTTAGCAACGCCCTGGGAGTACTTAGCAACATCCTGGGAGTACTCCAGTCAGACTTCATAAGGTATTTACATTTCCTACACCTATAGCAAGGGTATTATTCATCTTTAGTCAGAGCTTAGGCAGGTTTTTTTTTGTAAAGGTGAACTATCCTTTTAAATTGCTGCTAAAAATGCTCCTTATGTTGGGGCATTAGGAAGAATGTTCCTTACATTGCTGGTCATTGGGGAGGAATGTCCCTTATTTTAGCAGTCAAAAATGCTTCTTACATTGGTGGTTAGTGAGTAGAATGCCCCTTAGGTTGGCAGTGCATTGGAAGAACTTCCCCTTCATTGGTGATCGGTGGCAAGAATGCCCCCTTATATTGGCAGTCAATGGGAAGAATGCACCTTATATTGGTGGCCAGTTAGAAGAATGCCCCTTATATTGGCAGTCAATGGAAAAAATGCTCCTATTGGGGGGGACGTAGGAAGAATTCTCCTTACATTGGTGATCAGTGGGAAGAATTGGCCTTACATTGGTGGTCAGTGAGAAGAATGTTCCTTACATTGGTGGTCAGTGGGAAGAATGTTCCTTACATTGGTGGTCAGTGGGAAGAATGCTCCTTACATTGGTGGTCAGTGGGAAGAATGTTCCTTACATTGGTGATCAGTGGGAAGAATGCTCCTTACATTGGTGATCAGTGGGAAGAATGCTCCTTACATTGGTGATCAGTGAGAAGAATGCTCCTTACATTGGTGGTCAGTGAGAAGAATGCTCCTTACATTGGTTGTCAGTGGGAAGAATGTTCCTTACATTGGTGGTCAGTAGAAAGATTGTCCCTTACATTGGTGGTCAATGGGAAGAATGCTCCTTATAGCGGGGCTCCATAGGAAGAATGCACTTTACATTGGTGGTCAGTGGGAGGAACGACCCTTACGTTGGCAGTCCATGGGAAGAATGTCCATTACATTGGCGGTCAGTGGGAAGAATGTCCATTACATTGGCGGTCAGTGGGAAGAATGTTCCTTACATTGGTGATCAGTGGGAAGAATGCCCCTTACATTGGTGATCAGTGGGAAGAATGTTCATTACATTGGTGATCAGTGGGAAGAATGTCCCTTACATTGGTGATCAGTGGGAAGAATGCCCCTTACGTTGGTGATCAGTGGGAAGAATGTTCCTTACATTGGTGGTCAGTAGAAAGATTGTCCCTTACATTGGTGGTCAATGGGAAGAATGCTCCTTATAGCGGGGCTCCATAGGAAGAATGCAATTTACATTGGTGGTCAGTGGGAGGAACTACCCTTACGTTGGCAGTCCATGGGAGGAATGTCCAATACATTGGCGGTCAGTGGGATAAATGCTTCTTCCACTAGAATGTCCCCCTTAAAGATAGCTAAAAAGATCATTTGAAGTTAGTGTTAACTTACCTGAGACACAGAGGGGGAGATTTACTAAAACTGATACACACAGAATCTGGTGCCGCTGTGCATAGTAACCAACCAGCTTCTTCAGCTTGTTCAATTAAGCTTTGATAATAAGCCCAGGTTCACATTGGAGCGATTTGACATGTCAAATCGCATGCCAAATCAGCGGAAATTGCCAGCAATGGCACTGTCCGAATTGCACCAATTCCCAAATGTAGTTTCTGTACTACTTTTGGTGACTACGGGGTGCGATTTTCATAGGCATCTGTGCAGGAACCCACATAGATGTCTCTGAAATTGCCCCCGAAGTCGGGACTGACATGCGGGAATATAATCGTATGAGTAGCACGATTTCATTCCCGCTGTCAGTGCGAACCAGGGTTCAACCCTAGAAGCTGATTGGCTACCATGCACAGCTGCACCAGATTCTATGTGCACCAGTCTTAGTAAATTCCCCCCCCCCCCCCCCCAGAAATTGCTCAAAGTACTCCTAGTAGCCTTTGGAGGAACCCTGGTTGAAAAAAGTTACTAAAAGTTTGCAGCGTATATGAAAACTTCAGGTGGTCGTCCCATTCTCCCGTTGCTGCTTTCCCTACGGAAGTCGGTCCACCTATATTTATTTAGACTCACAACTGCACCTGCTAGTCCGTTAGACATGTGGCTGTGTTTATTCTCGCATATTGTGAAATGTAATCCTAGAGGGTTGGCAGTCGAAGCAGCCAAGCCTCCCCAGGGCTCAGTGCCTTGCAGACACTCGTATATAGAAGGAGATATTCAAAGCCCATGTAGTCTGCAGTGCCGTAGATCCAATAGGAACTCTTTTGACATTGTCTGCATCAATGGAGCTTACAATCTACCGGATTGGCTACTCTTAAACAGTGGAACTTCCTATGCATATGTTCTCATATGGTAGTCCGATCATACCGGTGAAAATCTGACCAGACAAAGATTTTTTGGCATAGTTTCCGTTATAAACATGAATGCTGCGGTTGCCAAAGCATTTGTGTTTATGCTCTAAAGCTGGAGGTGCATGATGATACCCCTGGCACCAACTCCTCTTGGGGGGGGGGGGGAGACCATAGCGATTGCACTAGGTTTTTCCAATCTTTCAACCCCTTGACCTCCGAAAGGCTTTACCCCCTTCATGACCAATCATGCAACATTGTATGCAAATTCATTTTCATATAATTTTTTTCAGACAAATAGAGCTTTCTTTTGTTGGTATTTGATCACCACAGTTTTTTTATTTTATTATTATATGAACAAAAAAAAAAAAAACTAAAATTTTGAAAAAAACAAAAAGATTTTCTACTTTCTGCTATATAACATATCCCCCCCAAAAAATTTTTTTCATAAATTTAGGCCAAAATGTATTCTGCTTCATGTCTTTGGTACAAAAAAAATCCCAACAAGTGTATATTAATTGGTTTGTGTGAAAGTTATAGTGTCTACCAATTATAATATATATGTAGCACACGGCCCTTTCACTCCCGTCATTGGCTCACTCACAGGAGAGAAAGGCGCACCATGCCCGTACCCTCTGGTTTGCAGAGGTTAAGCACACTTGTTCTCACTTACGGGTCTTGCAGCGAGGTTCTCCTCAAAGTTGGTTTCTGTCCCCAGTGTGTAGGGACAAAGTCTTTATACCCCCAAGTAACTCCAAGGTCCACACCAAAAGTCACTCCAACGTAGAGTTTATTTTCTTGTGCATGAAGAGCGAAAGGTGTTAGGAAGACGGATCAATTCAGGCACTCCTGGCTTCTTCGCCACTCGGTCCCGAGTGGGTATAGCTCACCCGGATAGTCACCCAATGGCACTAGCAGCCGGCGTGTAGCTCAAACAGTCAATAAAGTTCCCTAATGGATGCGTTCAGGAGATCCTCTGCTACAGGATCTATAGTGCCCTAAACCTCCCCTTGATTCAGATGTTAGGCCCCTTGGTTTCAGGTGGATGACATCCCTCCGGAGAGTTACCGGGCCCCTTCCTTCACTGTGATCTCTCACCAGTCCTTCAGGACGGTCCTCCCCAGCCTCCTCTTACAGAAACGGGTCCCCTCGCAAGGCGGCACCCTGGAATTCTTCCTCCCGAAGTGGGTTCCAGCTAAAGGTGCTGGGCCCAGGGCTGAAGTTGCAGTCCCAGGACTGAAGGTGCCTGGGACTGAGGCGCACGTAGCCCCATGGCCTGGAGGGCCATGCTCCTAGACTCCAGAACCTGTAGGTTCCCTCATGTACAGGTCCCCGAATAATCACCCTCACCAATGGCGTCTGCCCCTTTTGTACCCTCTCCCGGCGTGCACAGCAGGCCGACCACACCCACTGTACGGCCGCCGAGAGAGGACACCCAATCGCTACTTCAACACCTGTGGTTCAACCCCGAGCACAAGTGACAGCGCCACCCATACTTTTTAGGGGAACTGCACGCCAGGTGAAACAGCAGCAAAGCAGAGTCCAGCAAATTGAAAGATTCGAGCCAACTACCACTCGAATCACCCCTAAATTTAGTGTAACAGCCCCCTAAATTTGGGACCCCCGCTACACACTCCCCCTTTTTAAAAAGACACTGTCCTCAGTGTCTGGAGACAAATTTGCACGCTCAAGCCTGAGCAAGCGCAAACTTACCTTCAGAACTATGTACAAAAATAAAACCCGAAAAAATATGTACAAAAATACCAGAGTGCCTGAATCAAAGCAGTGAATTTCAGCAAAGAGGAGAAGACAGAAACATTTTCACAATAATGACATTCCCTCCCACCATCCTATCGCAACTAGATCCCACCCACTCTCCGGTGAAGTTGCTTGATGGTCTCCTGCATGGGAAAGAAAAACACATATCACACAAACAAATAGCATTCTATCACTACTGTATGTACATGAACCAAACCATCTCCCCTAGAGAAGATAATTTGTTTCAACTACGGCACACACTAAGCCTAGTGTATTTTTTTAAATAGCAGTACGGTGTAAGTGCTTAAAAAGTTTTTGAAGACTACTACCACCTAGTGGCAGCACACATTACTTCTTTAGCCTAAGTGCGCACTAACGCACCACCACACAAGGGTCCCCTCGTTGATCTCGGCGGCTTCCAGCTTGGCCCTGACTAGCTCTACCCCAAAGTCTTTTTTTTTCTTTAAAAAAGGAAGGGAACACAAAAAAAAAAACAGTCCTTCAAAAAGTAAAAATCTCTGGGAATAGAGTCAGCACAGCAGTTCAAAGCATTGTCTCCAAAGCGGTAACACGAAAAAAAAACAAGTCCCACCTTAGAGGTAAAAACGTGGGTCAGGTAGAGTCAGAGACTTCCAGTCCTTATCTAAAGTCTCAATGGAGTAAGACACATCATCCTTGTCTCTACTGCAGATCACGACCCGATCGGTATGTATGTGGCGGCCAAGAGTCCAATCTTTTCGGCAACCCTTATATCTTTCAGTCATTACAGCTGAACAACCGAAATATCTGTGGCCTCTCTTTACCTCTAAGCGATCCCATATAAAGTCACTGTACCATCGCTCCCGAGAGGCTTCGATTTCAAAGAGCAAGTTCTGTGGGACGGATGGGTACTCCCATCCATAGTCCGCAGCAACCTTCTATATAGATATATATATATATATATATATATATATATAGATATATATATATATATAGATATAGATATATACAGTATATCTAAATAAATATAGATATCTATATATAGATAGATAGATGGATATCTATCTATCTATATATATACAGGTCCTTCTCAAAAAATTAGCATATTGTGATAAAGTTCATTATTTTCTGTAATTTACTGATAAACATTAGACTTTCATATATTTTAGATTCATTACACATAACTGAAGTAGTTCAAGCCTTTTCTTGTTTTAATATTGATGATTTTGGCATACAGCTCATGAAAACCCAAAAATCCTATCTCAAAAAATTAGCATATCATGAAAAGGTTCTCTAAACGAGCTATTAACCTAATCATCTGAATCAACTAATTAACTCTAAACACCTGCAAAAGATTCCTGAGGCTTTTAAAAACTCCCAGCCTGGTTCATTACTCAAAACCGCAATCATGGGTAAGACTGCCGACCTGACTGCTGTCCAGAAGGCCATCATTGACACCCTCAAGCAAGAGGGTAAGACACAGAAAGAAATTTCTGAACGAATAGGCTGTTCCCAGAGTGCTGTATCAAGGCACCTCAGTGGGAAGTCTGTGGGAAGGAAAAAGTGTGGCAGAAAACGCTGCACAACGAGAAGAGGTGACCGGACCCTGAAGAAGATTGTGGAGAAGGACCGATTCCAGACCTTGGAGGACCTGCGGAAGCAGTGGACTGAGTCTGGAGTAGAAACATCCAGAGCCACCGTGAACAGGCGTGTGCAGGAAATGGGCTACAGGTGCCGCATTCCCCAGGTCAAGCCACTTTTGAACCAGAAACAGCGGCAGAAGCGCCTGACCTGGGCTACAGAGAAGCAGCACTGGACTGTTGCTCAGTGGTCCAAAGTACTTTTTTCAGATGAAAGCAAATTTTGCATGTCATTCGGAAATCAAGGTGCCAGAGTCTGGAGGAAGACTGGGGAGAGGGAAATGCCAAAATGCCTGAAGTCCAGTGTCAAGTACCCACAGTCAGTGATGGTCTGGGGTGCCATGTCAGCTGCTGGTGTTGGTCCACTGTGTTTTATCAAGGGCAGGGTCAATGCAGCTAGCTATCAGGAGATTTTGGAGCACTTCATGCTTCCATCTGCTGAAAAGCTTTATGGAGATGAAGATTTCATTTTTCAGCACGACCTGGCACCTGCTCACAGTGCCAAAACCACTGGTAAATGGTTTACTGACCATGGTATTACTGTGCTCAATTGGCCTGCCAACTCTCCTGACCTGAACCTCATAGAGAATCTGTGGGATATTGGGAAGAGAAAGTTGAGAGACGCAAGACCCAACACTCTGGATGAGCTTAAGGCCGCTATCGAAGCATCCTGGGCCTCCATAACACCTCAGCAGTGCCACAGGCTGGTTGCCTCCATGCCACGCCGCATTGAAGCAGTCATTTCTGCAAAAGGATTCCCGACCAAGTATTGAGTGCATAACTGAACATAATTATTTGAAGGTTGACTTTTTTTGTATTAAAAACACTTTTCTTTTATTGGTCGGATGAAATATGCTAATTTTTTGAGATAGGAATTTTGGGTTGTCATGAGCTGTATGCCAAAATCATCAATATTAAAACAAGAAAAGGCTTGAACTACTTCAGTTGTGTGTAATGAATCTAAAATATATGAAAGTCTAATGTTTATCAGTACATTACAGAAAATAATGAACTTTATCACAATTTGCTAATTTTTTGAGAAGGACCTGTATACTGGTAATGGCGGTGATCAGTGTCTTATAGGGGTTAATTTACCAAAATAGACTGTACACTTTGTAAAGTGCAGTTGCTCCAGAGCTTAGTAAATGAGGTAAAAATTTACTTTGCAAAAGTACCCACTCACACGCAAGGAAAAAAAACAAACATTTTTGCTTGCATGTGATTGGATAATGGAAGTCAGCAAAACTTTTGCTCGTTTACTAAACTCTGGAGCAACTGCACTTTGCAAAGTTCATAGTGTATTTGCCTTTAGTAAACCCAATAGTGTGACTGCGATAGTGTGGCAGACAATGTGGCGCTAACTGACACTATCTGGGAGGGTCACCTACTGACACTGACCACTGACGTCGCTAGTGACACTAATACAGTGATCAGTGATAATACTGTGCACTGACAACACTGGCTACTAGCTAGGAAGGGGTTAACCTCTAGGGGCAATCAAGGGGTTAACTGTGTGCCTAACAATGTGTGCTGCTTTTACTTCCCGATCTGGCTGTTTTTTTATTCCTGCTTTTCAGGGACAGGAAACAGCCAGATCGCTGTTCCCTGTACACATAGTTCTGTGTTTTTGTAAACACATAACCCTGTATGTGATTGGACGCAGCCGATCAGCTGATTTCAGGCAAAATCATTGGCTGAAATCAGCTGTCAAACTTGTGCTGTGTCCAATCACAGCACGGGTCGGCAGGGGGGCGCGTCCATGCACGCCATCGAACCCACAAGAAAGTACAGGCACATGATCGTGCCCGTACCTACCGCCTTCTCCCAATATATTTACTGTGAGCGGTTGGCGGGTAGTTAAATCAAGCCACATGTTTCCTTTTTTTGTCCCCTTTCCCTGACCTAACATAACCTACCCCTCCCCCCTCCTCCAGGTGAGTACTTACCATAATCCAGTGGTTCTCAACCCTGTCCTCAAGTACCCCCAACAAGCAGGCCATGTTTGCAGGTTTTCCTTTATCTTGCACAGGTGCTTTAAATCAGAGTCAATGGCTTGGTATATTGGACAGCTCTTTTATCTAAGAGAAATTCCAAAAACATGGCCTGTTGGCGGGTACTTGAGGACAGGGTTGGGAACCACTGCCCTAATGACGGCCAAGGTTCTGCTGTTTATTTACATTAAGTGCTGCAAGTCTTTGCTGTCCTGGCTGCACCTGTGCATTACAGCCCCTTAGACATCTACAAGACCACCTCAGGAGTCAGGACATAGCCCCATAGGAGTCTATGAGGCATTAAGGTGCAGGTGAGGCCAGGACAGTGTGCTAGGATCAGTGGAGGCGGAGTGTGGGTTGGGATAGGTTAGGGCATGGGTACTCAATCTGTGGCTCTCCATCTGTTGCCGGACTACAAGTCAAATCATGCCTTTGCCTTTTGTGGTCATGCTTGTTTAACTGGAGCCTTGCAATGCCTCATGAGACTTGTAGTTCCACAACAGCTGGAGGGCAGCAGGTTGCGCACCCCTGGGCTAGGGGAAGGGGACCAAAAGGATTAGTTCACTTATCCTTTAATCATTGTTTCCCCCCCATCGCCAAGATCTCTTGGCCATTGATGCTGTGAGATTGTGACATGGGCTGTCCCCATTGGGTTCTCCTTCTGAAATAAAGTAACCCATATTAGCCAATCAGAAACTCAGAAATACTGGTCTTGGCTACAGAGTGATCACTGATGTGTTGCTTATGGTCTACAAAAATTAAGAGGAATTAGCATTTACAAATAGGAATAGTTTTATTACATAGGGTCAGTTATGAAGATGTCTACTCTTCACGTAGAAACCAGTCAGGGGGTATTTATTTCAACTTGTGCTATTCCGAATAATTATACATATTTCACTGCTGACTTGTTCTGTTATACAACCATGGGCGTAGCATAAGGGGTTGCAGGGGTCACAATCGCAACCCCACCCCTAGCTCCAGGGGGTCCCTGCAGCCTCCCTGTCATATTATCATATCCTCCACAAAGTACAGCTCTAAACTGCCCAAGGACCCCATAGCCACGCTCCAGTACTGGGCTTCCACTTTGCCTTCCACGGTCCACACTCCTCCATTCTCATTGGCTGGGGACAAGCTGTGAGCCATTTCCTGAATGGAGAGGAGCACAGGGTGAGAACAGCCCAGGGGCCAGGTCAACTTTTGCATCGGGGCCCACAAGCTTCAAGCTACGCCTCTGTATACAACTATTAGTTACACACTCAAGTTTGCTTTAAGGATGTGTGTGCTCCTCAATAGTAATATTACAATTTAAAAAGGTATGTCAGTATTTACTATATGGCCAATAGTTTGTGGACTCCTGACCATCACATCTATTTGAGCTTTTTGGACATGCCATTCCAAAACCATGGACAATAATAAGGATTACCTTGTGGTTATAGAAGCCTTCACTCTTCTGGGAAGGCTTTCCACAAAATTCTGGAGGGTGTCTGTGGGAATTTGTGTCCATCTGCGAGGTCAGGTACTGATATTGGGTGAGAAGACCTGGCTCACTATCAGAGTTCTAATTTATCCCAAAGGTGTTCAGTAGCGCTGAGGTCAGGGCTTTGTGCACTGTGCAGGCCACTCAAGTTTCTCCACACCAGACTGGTCACTATGTCCAGAGCTGGCTTTCTACACAGTGGAATAGTCATGATGGAATAGAAAAGAGTTTTAACCGAACTGGTCACTATGTCCAGAGCTGGCTTTCTACACAGTGGAATAGTCATGATGGAATAGAAAAGAGTTTTAACCGAACTGGTCACTATGTCCAGAGCTGGTTTGTACATATGGCCAGTGGCGGCTGGTGCTCCAAATTTTTTGGGGGGGCGCAAACAAACTGAAAAAAAAAAAACGCAGCCACTGTGCCCATAAAACGCAGCCACTGTGCCATCAAACGCAGCCACTGTGCCATCAAACGCAGCTACTGTGCCCATCAAATGCAGCCACTGTGCCCATAAAACGCAGCCACTGTGCCATCAAACGCAGCCACTGTGCCATCAAACGCAGCTACTGTGCCCATCAAATGCAGCCACTGTGCCCATCAAATGCAGCCACTGTGCCCATAAAACGCAGCCACTGTGCCATCAAACGTAGCCACTGTGCCATCAAACGCAGCTACTGTGCCCATCAAATGCAGCCACTGTGCCCATCAAATGCAGCCACTGTGCCCATAAAACGCAGCCACTGTGCCATCACACGCAGCCACTGTGCCATCAAAAGCAGCTACTGTGCCCATCAAATGCAGCCACTGTGCCCATCAAACGCAGCCACTGTGCCCATCAAATGCAGGCACTGTGCCCATCAAACGCAGCCACTGTGCCCAACAAACGCAGCCACTGTACCCATAAATTGCCACCAATGTGCCATCAAACGCAGCCACTGTAACCATCAATTGCTGCCAGTGTGTCCCATCAATTGCCGCCAGTGTGCCCCATCAATTGCCGCCAGTGTGCCCCATCAATTGCCACCAGTGTGCCCCATCAATTGCCACCAGTGTGCCCCATCAATTGCCGCCAGTGTGTCCCATCAATTGCCGCCAGTTTGTCCCATCAATTGCCGCCGGTTTGCCCCATTAATTGCCGCCAGTTTGCCCCATCAATTGCCGCCAGTGTGCCCCATCAAATGCTGCCAGTGTGCCCCCCACCCGGCACTTACCTGTTTTGGGTCACGGCGCTGTCCTCCACGCTCCCTCCGAGTCCTTGATGTCTTCTCCTGTCCTCTTCTGCTATGATTGGACACCTGATGGGTGTCCAATCACAGCGCCTGTTGCTTCAGCCAATCAGGTGACAGGTAGCCAGACCCGATGCACCTGATTGGCTGAGAGGCGGTTCAGTGTTAGGGAAGCGATGTATTCGCTTCCCAAACACAACACTGAGTAATCAGCGAACACACAGCAGTGCGCCTGCTGTTTACCAATTTGGAAGCCTATTAGAGCCAACTGCTCTAATCAGGCACTTCCAAAAACACCCCTGCCGTAATACAGATGCCCAGCACCCGACAAGGGGTCGGAAATCCTGAATAGGGGGCGGCAGCGGCGACAATAGATAGATTCATGCAATGCATGAATCTATCTATTGGTGATTGACGGGTGCAGGGGAGAGGGGGCGGCGCTCCTGAGCCCTTTATGGAAGCACCACCACTGCACATGGCACAGTCATGATGGAATAGAAAAGGGTCTTCACTAAACTGGTCACTATGCCAGAGCTGGCTTTGTACACAAGGGAACAGTCATGGCAGAAAGGAAAAGGGTCTTCACCAAACTGATCACCATGTCCGGAGCTGGCTTTCTACACAAGGGAACAGTCATCGCAGAAAAGAAAAGGGTCTTCACCAAACTGGTCACCCTGTCTGGAGCTGGCTTTCTACACAGTGGAACAGTCATGGTGGAATATAAAAAGGGTCTTCACCAAACTGATCACCATGTCCGGAGCTGGCTTTCTACACAAGGGAACAGTCATCGCAGAAAAGAAAAGGGTCTTCACCAAACTGGTCACCCTGTCTGGAGCTGGCTTTCTACACAGTGGAACAGTCATGGTGGAATATAAAAAGGGTCTTCACCAAACTGGTCAATGTTGGAAGTGCAAAATTGCCAAAAAATGTTTAATATTTGAGCATTAACAGCCCCCTTAACTGGAAAAACCTGAACTCACCATTATGGAGGGGTGTTCACACAACTTTCGCCATATAGTATATCTATACACAGTCGTAAAGGGTTGATAAATTTTAAGGCAATCGCTCCCATTTCCTACACAGTGACTATGCTCAATAGCAGTTATCAAAGATGTTTAATTAAATGAATCTTGATTGAAGAGGAAACAGAAGACAACCAATTCACCAGCATTTTTTTGGCCACCAACCACAATCAGGGGGCTTCCATATATTTCTTGGTGCTCCAACCTACAAGAGTAGCAGCATCGGTAAATGTATAGAGGTGACGAAACTGCTGAGGGCTACTTTGGTAGAGGAGTCACACAGGGCTGCCTTGATGTGTTGTAAACACTACACAGGGAAAAAATAGTTAAAAGTAAAATTTTCCAAAAACAAACCATAACACTTTTTTTACAGTTGTATTTATAGATCTGGTGTTCTGTCAAAATAGCCAATTCATCAGGGGCGGCCCGTCTATTAAGGGCGCACGGGCACCGCCCCCCCCCTGCCATCGCCGCATCCCCTTTCAGGACGATGAGGCCATAAATTACAGGAACGGGAGCTTTTTTTGAAGCACCTGTTTAGAGCCAGAGGCTCTAATAGGCTTCAAAATAGGGTGGGCTCCGGATGCAGAGCAGTGCATTCGGAGCCCACCCAGGTGTGTTAGAATAGCGAATAATTATTCGCTATTCTAACACTGAATCACCTCTCCGCCAATCAGGGAGCGCGGATGTGAGATGCGTTTCCCGATTGGCCGAAAGGAGAAGCGTTCTGATTGGCCGCCAAGGAGGAGGGAGGAGACGGAAGCCGCCGAGCAACGGAAGGAGATGCCCGCTCGTGATGCCTGCCGAGGAGAGCCGGGGAAGCCGTCTGTGGTTGAGGTAAGTGCACCGACCAGACACGACCCGACCCCGGGGGTGGTGGGTGCACTGTTTGCCCCCCCCAAAAAAATGACCACCAGCCGCCACTAGGGTTGCCACCTTTCCTTTAAGCCAAACCCAAACACGTTAGCAGCCTGGGACCCCTTTGGGTGCCCCAAGGAGAGTGGTATTGCGGGGCGCATAGCGCACTGCAGCCAACAATGGGTGTGCCAAATTGCTGACCCAACCCCCAGTGATGCCAAACCTGCCCCCAGACAGCCGCCCCAAAGCTCCCGGTTGGCAACAAATTTGTGTGTGACTATCTTGGTAACTTGGGGAGCCACAGCCCAGTCTGAATAATGTGTCCGGGTCTCAGTCTGACTGAAACCCGGACAACATGAATCAAAACCCGAACTGTCCGGGCAAATCCCGGACAGGTGGCAACCCTAGCCGCTACTGCAATTCATCGAGATCTCCAATCACGTCACTTCCGGTTACTGTAAACCATCAATAATTGGAGATTTCGACGAGTTGCTGTTTTGACACAACACCGGCAAGTGCGTACACTCCGGTACACGAACGGTTTGCTGTTTGGACAGAACAGCGGGTAAGGAGGAAAAAGCCGTCGCCGCCTTGGAGGCGGCCATTTTGACGGTTAGCATCGGGCGGACTAACAATATCCGCTCATAATACCGTGTACCAGATTGTATACGGTTGCCGGTGTTGTGTCAAAACAGCAACTCGTCAAAATCTCCAATTCCTGATGGTTTACAGCAGGGGTGTCAAACTCAATTTAATGGAGGGCCGCATCAGTATTATGATTGTCCTCAAAAGGGCCGGTTGTATCTGTAAGATCAGATGTCCAGCGCATCCCCTCCCCTTACATTAGATGTCAAGAGCCACCCCACCGTCAGAAGTTGAGTCCCCCACTCTCCCTTACATCACAGTGCCCCCACTTTCCTTATGCTGCTGCTGGGAAGAAGCTGGATGCATTGCTTGAAAGCAGAAAGTAAGGGTCTGGAGGAGGACAAGAGGAGGGCTGGAGCTCTCCTGCAGCTGCAGGAAAGGTTTGAGGGCCACATGAAATGGCCTGGAGGGACGGATTCGGTCCGCGGGCCTTGTGTTTGACACCTGTGGTTTACAGTAACCAGGGCCGCCATCAGGAATTTTGGGGCCCCTTACACAGCTTCAGGCAAGGGCCCCCTGCCACGAATTAAGAAGCGGTGGGGTGCTGCCGCCGCAAATTGTTGAGGTCGGGGGGGGGGGCTTTGGGTGCTGACGAATGGAAAAAAAACAAAAGAACAAAAAAAAACAAAAAAAAGGGGGGGGGGTTTGCCATCCGGGGGCCCTGGGGACCTCCGGGCCTCTGGGGACCTCTGGGCCCCTTACAAAAAAATAAAAAATAAAAAATAAATATTTTTATAAAAAAAAGGGATGGTTGCCATCCGGGTCCCTGGGGACATCTGGGCCCCTGACAAAAAAAAAGAAATAAAAAGAAAAAAAAAGGGGGGGTTGCCATCCGGGGCCCTGGGGACCTCTGGGTCCCTTAGAAAAAAAAAGAAAAAAAAAGGGGGGTTGCCATCCGGGCCCCTTACAGGTGTACTGCCTGTACCCCCCTGATGGCGGCCCTGGCAGCAGGGTCGCCATCAGGGGGGTACAGGCAGTACACCTGTAAGGGGCCTGAAGGTCCCCAGGGGCCCGGATGGCAACCCCCCTTTTTTTTAATTTATTTTTAACTTTTTTTTTGTAAGGGGCCAATTGGTCCCCATGGGCCCGGAGGTCCCCAGGGCCCCGGATGGTAACCCCCCTTTTTTATGTATTTTTTATAAAAAAATATATATATTTTTTTTTAATTTTTTTTTTTTAAAGGGCCCAGAGATCCCCGGAGGTCCCTAGGGCCCTGGATGGCAACCCCCCCCTTTTTTTTTTTATAAAACTTTTTTTTTAATATAATTTTTTTTTGTAAGGGGCCCAGAAAAATAAATAAATTAAAAAAAATGTATTTTATTTATTTTTTATTTATTTTTATTTATTTTTTGTAAGGGGCCCAGAGGTCCCCAGAGGCCCGGAGGTCCCCAGGGTCCCGGATGGCAACCCCATTTTTTTTTTTTATAAAAATATTTTTTTTTTATAAATTACATATTTTTTTTTGTATAAGGAGCCCAGAGGTCCCCAGGGCCCCGGATGGCAACCCCCACTTTTTTTTTTTGTTCTCTCTTCGTCCGTCAGCACCCAAAGCTCCCCCCCCCCCCCCCCCGACCTCAACAATTCGCGGAGGCAGCAACCCTCGCTTCTCAATTTGCGGCGGAAGCACCCCCCCCCCCCCGGTTCTCCTCTGCTCCAGGGGGCCCATGCCTGAAGCTGTGTAAGGGGCCCCAAAATTCCTGATGGCGGCTCTGCCTGACAGTAACCGGAAGTGACGTGATTGGAGATCTTGATGAATTGGCTATTTTTGACGGAACACCGGCCTGTGCTGCTTAGTGGAGTTTATTAAAATCACAAAAAAACGTTGGCGAACTTCCGGATAAGCCGCCTTCACCACAAACCGCAACTTTACAGAAATAAAAATCGCTGACCCAGGTTGGAACCGCAGGTACAGCATGTCCTTCAATAAAGTTTGTCCCGCTTGGCAGTGCGCGCCCAAATAATCTTGAAGATTCCTGATCTTCCCCTAATCCCGTTTTAATCACGGCAGGTCTGAACGCAAGTTTTTCTGCGCGGGTCACATGACAGCTGCTGCAAAACACTCTTAAAAGGGACACTGCAGTGCGGTTTATCCTAAAGGGGGGTGAAGATTTTTTTGCTGACCCAATAAGAATAGACGTATAGCTCTAATCTTATCGTTTACCGCGGTGAGGCCCACGTAGGGGACGGGCTCTGTCCCCACATAGGTGCGCGGTATTGCACGTGGTTGTCATGCGTTGACGCCTACTGTGACACCAATGCGTTTTTTTTTTTTCATGCTTTTTGCAGAATTGCATTAAATTTTTTATTTTATTTTTTGAACATGGGTTCCTATGGAACACTTTCACATCAATGCATTTTTGTGCCTCTGCGTTTTTTTTAAAAGGATCAGGGACTTTTTTTAACCGGTTGCCGACCAGCCGCCGCAATTTTACTCGGCTGGGCGAAACAACGTTATGTAACGTCGCTTCGCCCTGTTGGCACTAGGTAGGGGCGTGCGCGTGCAGCCGAAGGCATGAGCGCGCGCCCTCCCGGGGCCGATGCAAATGCCCGGCGGGCGCAATGACCGCCGGGTCCCCCGCGATTGCTCGTGACACAGCGAGAACCGGGATCTGTGTGTGTAAACTCTTTCAGGGGAGAAATGGCTGATCGTGTGTTCACACAAAGTATGAACAGCGATCTGTCATTTCCCCCAGTCAGTCCCCTCCCCCCCCCCCCCTTCAGTTAGAACACAGAGAGGGAACATAGGTAACCCCTTGATCGCCCCCTAGTGTTAACCACTTCCCCTGCCAGTGACATTTATACAGTAATCAGTGCATTTTTATAGCACTGATCGCTGTAAAATTGTCAATGGTCCCAAAAATGGTGTTAAAAGTGTTCGATGTTTCCGCTGCAATGTCGCAGTCCCGCTAAAAATCGCAGATCGCCGCCATTACTAGTAAAAAAAATAAAAAAAATAAAAATGCCATAATTCTATCCCCTACTTTGTAGACGCTATAACTTTTGCGCAAACCAATCAATAAACGCTTGTTGCGATTTTTTTTTTACCAAAAATATGTAGAAGAATACGTATCGGCCTAAACTGAGGAAAAAAAAAATTATTTGCAAAAAAAATTGGGATATTTACTACAGCAAAAAGTAAAAGATATTGTGTTTTTTTTTTCAAAATTCTTTTGTTCATAACGTAAAACAAAAAAAAAAAATCGCAGAGGTGATCAAATACCACCAAATGAAAGCTCTATTTGTGGGGAAAAAAGGGCGCAAATTTTGTTTTGGTACAATGTCGCACGACCGCGCAATTGTCAGTTAAATCGGTCGCAGTGCCAAATTGTAAAAAGCGCTCTGGTCAGGAAGGGGGTAAAATGTTCCGGGGCTGAAGCAGTTAAACGCAAAACGCATTTTTGGTTCAATAGACTTTAATGGAGAAGCTGCAGAAAAGCATGTAGTGCGTTTTTACCGCTATTTTGTTGCGATTTGCGTTTTTTAATCTGCCCAACAACAAATTAGCCAGCGGAGCATGCGTGCCCCAGACCTGGAAATCTAAATCAGGTACAGCACAGATGTCAAACACAAAGGCCCCCGGGCCGAATCCGGCCCTCCAGGCCATTTCATGTGGCCCTCGCACCTCTCCTGCAGCTGCAGGAGAGCTCCAGCCCTCCTCTGGTCCTCCTCCAGACCCTTAATTTCAAGCAATGCATCCAGCTTCTTCCCAGAAGCAGCATAAGGAAAGGGGGGGCACTGTGATGTAGGGGAGAGTGGGGGACTCAACTTCTGATGGTGGGGGGGCTCTTGACATCTAATATATGGGGAGGGGATGCGCTGGACATCTAATCTTACAGATACAACCGGCCCTTTTGCTGATGCGGCCCACGATGAAATTGGGTTTGACACCCCTGACGTACAGATACATGATTTTGCGTTGAAGGGCCACCCTGCTGCGGCGGTCCGGAGGCGGTTTAACTCAATATACATTGCAACAGGTCTATCATGATCTTCCAGTTGGTCATGTGATTGGGAGATTGGGACCCCTTTGTGCTGTCAGCTCCCCCCCCCCCCCACCTGCTGAAAATAGGCATTGCAGAGCTGAGGGAATTCCTAGGCTCCTTCTCGGCTCTGATGTATCATATGACAAAGCTGAGGGGAGACCTGGGAGGACTTCCCTCACTCTGCCCAGTGCCAAGGCATCTAAGGTCTGGTGAGTGAACTTTACAAAGGAAGGAAGGAAGGGGGCAAATTTGTGTTGTGGGAAATTTTAGCTTATAAGGGTGGAAGTCTGCAATGGAAGAAGGGAGGTAATTATGCTTGTGGGGGGGGGGGGAGATTTGTGTTAGTCACTCCTGACCTCTGCACTGTGTGTTACATAATACACACCTCTGAACACTGCATTACATACTACAGACCCCTGCACTCTGCATTACATACTCCTGACCCCTGCACTCTGCATTACATACTACTGACCCCTGCACTCTGCATTACATACTACTGACCCCTGCACTCTGCATTACATACTACTGACCCCTGCACTCTGCATTACATACTACTGACCCATGCACTCTGCATTACATACTACTGACCCCTGTACTGTGCATTACATACTACTGACCTCTGCACTGTGTGTTACATAATACACACCTCTGAACACTGCATTACATACTACTGACCCCTGCACTCTGCATTACATACTACTGACCCCTGCACTCTGCATTACTTGCTACTGATCCATGCACTCTGCATTACATACTGCTGACCCCTGCACTCTGCATTACATACTACTGACCCATGCACTCTGTATTACATACTACTGACCCCTGCACTCTGCATTACTTGCTACTGATCCATGCACTCTACATTACATACTGCTGACCCCTGCACTCTGCATTACATACTACTGACCCCTGCACTCTGCATTACTTGCTACTGATCCATGCACTCTACATTACATACTGCTGACCCCTGCATTCTGCATTACATACTACTGACCCCTGCACTCTGCATTACTTGCTACTGATCCATGCACTCTGCATTACATACTGCTGACCCCTGCACTCTGCATTACATACTACTGACCCCTGCACTCTGCACTACATACTACTGACCCCTGCACTCTGCATTACATACTACTGACCCCTGTACTGTGCATTACATACTACTGACCCCTGCACTCTGCATTACATACTACTGACCCCTGCACACTGCATTACATACTACTGACCCCTGTACTGTGCATTACATACTACTGACCCCTGCACTCTGCATTACATACTACTGACCCCTGCACTCTGCATTACATACTACTGACCCCTGTACTGTGCATTACATACTACTGACCCCTGCACTCTGCATTACATACTACTGACCCCTGCACTCTGCATTACATACTACTGACCCCTGCCCTCTTAAAATCTTCCTTAATTTTTTTATTTGGCCATGCTAGGTTAACTCCTTAAAAAAAAAGCGCTACACCCTGATGATCTTTGATCTCCTCCATGATGTTCAGGTAGATCGTAGGTAGGTAGTGCCATTAAAATTGAATGGCAGTGCCCATATACCCCGCGTTATAGTGTGCATGCACAAAATTGAGGCAAAATACAAAATTGGGAAGTAAGCCATAAAAATATCAACTTGTCTGTGTTCTGTTATTTGGATGATGGACTAGAAACTTTATACAATCGTCGTCAGATGTCAGCATATTGTAACCTCCGAGTTCTGCTGGAGTCACGAGGGTGTTTTGTGTCCGATCAAGTCTGGAGCGCAGCGGCCGCTGGAGACTGCGTGGTCTGAGCCAAAAGCAGGCCCACCCAACTTCAGTGATAGTAATCAATGCAGCAGCTGGGGAAGGCTGGAGCTCTACATGCACATTTCTAATCTCTCCAGGAAAAAATATCTCTACAGCCGGAGATCATTGAGGAATAAATATGATAAGATTAACTTCACAGTACAGAAAACTTTCCTTTTTTTTGTCTGTTGTTGCATCTCAGTGTTCCTGATCTCCTGCAGCCTTTTTGTCACCACTTCCTGACTACATGCATTCCAGCGATAACTGCATGGCAATTCTCAGAGGGTCTATCTATCGATCTATCGATCGATCTATCTCATTCCATTGGTCTATGTGATCAATCTATATATCTATCTATCTGTCTGTCTGTCTATCTGATCTATCGATCTATCTCTCTCAATCCATTGGTCTATCTGATCTATCTATATATCTATCTATCTGTCTGTCTGTCTATCTGGTCTATGGATCTCCATCCATTGGTATATCTGATCTATCTATCTATCTATCTATCTATCTATCTATCTATCTATCTATCTATTCATATTTATCTATCTATCTATCTATCTATCTGTTCTATTCTATCTATCTATCTACCTATCTATCTATCTATTTGATCTAATCTCACTATCTCAATCTATTGGTATATCTGATCTAGCTATCTATCAATCTGATCTATCTATCTATCTATCTATCTATCTATCTATCTATCTATCTATCTATCTATCTATCTATCTATCTATCACAATCCATTGGTCTATCTGATCTATCTAGCTAATCAAACGAATCGATCTATCTCAATCCATTGGTCTATCTGATCGATCGATCGATCTATCTATCTATCATTCAATCAATCAATCTATCTATCTACACTGTGAGCACAATTATTAGGCAAGTGAGTATTTTGACCAAATCATCATTTTTATGCATATTGTCCAACTCCAAGCTGTATAAACATGAATGCTTATTGGATTTAAGCTTTTCAGGTGACGTGTATTTGTGTAATGAGAGGGGGGGGGGCTGGTGCTTTACATTTTTGGGGGCGGGGCCCTCCAGGTCACGGCTCCCCTGATGCGGCTCCCCTCCGCGGCTTGTGTGTTTTAATCAGGTCTTCTTTCCAGGTTCCAAATGTTCAGCCTCCTGATTAGCTGGGACAAGAAGCCAAAATCCAGAAGTGACATGATGGTGAATATTGATTTGCTAAAATCGTCACAAAATGACAAAAGTGGAAGGGTGCGGGGCACAGTGCTCTGCGCCCCGACGACATCCTAAAACAAGCCAATTAGAGCCTCAGGCTCTAATCACATGCGTGTAAAAAAATTACGGACCTAATAGAGAAACCCATTAGTCCGGTGCCCCGCACAGTGCAGTGAGTCCACACACAGAATGATTGATTTTTAAATAAATGATAATATGACTAACATTTTTTAACTCTAAGATGCTAAAAAATATTAGTCATATTATCAGTTATTTAAAAATGAATCGTTCTGTGATTATGCAAACTAACTTTGTGAACCTTGGGGGGGGGGGGGGGGGGCTGCGCCCCTTATGGACCAGCCACCACTGGTAATGAGGGAGGGTGTGGCCTAAGCAGATCAACACCCTATATTAAGGAGATCAACACCCTATATTAAAGCGGAGGTGCAGTCTCGCAGTTCCCAGAAGGCAGCGCGCCCCATTCACAAGAAGAGGAAACGGAAGGTGACCCACCGCAGACGAGAAGAGGAACATTAGAGGCAGATTAGGGGACTTCCGCATAGCAACAGGCATTTAGGGTGAGTATGTATTTTTTTTTTTTTTGATTTTTAATGTAAATATTTTTTCAGGGTAGACCTCCGCTTTAAGGTGTGCATAATTTTTAGGCAGCCTCTTTTCCTCAGGCAAAATGGGCCAAAAAAGACATTTAACTGACTCTGAAAAGTAAAAAAAATAAAAAAGTCTTTCAGAGGGATGCAGCACTCTTAAAATTGCTAAGATATTGGGGCGTGATCACAGAACCATCAAACATTTTGTTGAAAATAGTCAACAGGGTTTCAAGAAACGTGTTGAGAAAAAAAGACGCATATTAACTGCTACAGATTTGAGAAGAATCAAAGGTGAAGCTACCAGGAACCCATTATCCCCCAGTGCTGCAACCTACCTGGAGTGCCCAGAAGTACAAGGTGTTCAGTGCTCAGAGACCTGGCCAATGAAAGGCAGGCTGAAACCCGACAGGCTGGACCAGCACCAGATCTTCAGTACAGCCTTCGTATCACCATTAAAGGAGTAGTAAAGTTACATGTTTTTTCACCTTAATGCATCCTATGCATTAAGGTGAAAAAACATTCGACAATACCGCCCCCCCCCCGAGCCCCCGTTTTTCTTACCTGGCCCCTCGAAAGTCCCATGCTCGTCCCCGTCATCCTCTTCGTTTTTCAGCCTGGCCGCCGATTGGCTACACTGGATGGATTGAAAGCAGCGCAGCCATTGGCTGGCGCTGCTGTCAATCACATCCAATGACGCGGCACGCCGGGGGGCGGGGCCGAGTGATACAGTCGGCGGCTATGGCCGCCGCTGTATCACGGGAGCGCGCCCGCAATCACTCCACACCATGCGAGCTCACTCGCATTAAGGTGTGGAGTCCTTGCGGGGAGGAGCCAAGACAGCCGCCGAGGGACCCCAGAAGACCAGGATCGGGGCCACTGTGTGCAAAACGAGCTGCACAGTGGAGGTAAGTATAACATGTTTGTTATTTTTAAGCAAAAAAAAAAAAAGCTTTAGTGCTCCTTTAAGCCGTGTTGCAGCCCTTCTTTGTCTTATTTGAAACCCAATCACCACTGAACAAGACACATACGTTGAAACGTCAAGACTGAGCCAAGAAATATCTGAAGACATCTTTTTCAAAGGTTTTATGGACTGGTGAGATGAGAGCAGGGCCGCCATCAGGGGGGTACAGGCAGTACACCTGTAAGGGGCCCGGAGGACCCCAGGGGCCCGGATGGCAACCTCCCTTTTTTTTTTTTTTTTTTTTAAGGGGTCCGGAGGTCCCCAGGGCCCCGGATGGTAATCCCCCTTTTTTATGTATTTTTTATAAAAAATATAAAATATATATTTTTTTTAAATGTTTTTACTTTATTTATTTTTTGTAAGGGGCCCAGAGGTCCCCAGAGGCCCGGAGGTCCCCAGGGCCCTGGATGACAACCCCCCCACTTTTTTATTTTTTTATAAAAATATATATATATTTTTTTGTAAGGGGCCCAGAGGTCCCCAGAGGCCTGGAGGTCCCCGGGGCCCCGGATGGTAACCCCCCTTTTTTATGTGTTTTTTATAATAAAAAATATATATATATTTTTTTATTTATTCTTTGTGAGGGGCCCAGAGGTCCCCAGGGCCTGGATGACAACCCCCCCCCCCCTTTTTTATTTTTTTTTATTATTTTTTTATAATTCTTTTTTTTTTTTTGTAAGGGGCCCAGAGGTCCCCAGAGGCCTGGAGGTCCCCGGGGGCCCCGGATGGTAACCCCCCTTTTATATGTGTTTTTTATAAAAAAATATATATATATTTTATTTTTTGTAAGAGGCCCAGAGGTCCCCAGGGCCCCGGATGGCAACCCACCCTTTTTTTTTGTTCTTCTTTTGTTCGTGGCACCCCCCGCTTCTGTAAGGGGCCCCAAAATTAAAATTCCTGATGGCAGCCCTGGATGAGAGTGACTCTTGACTCGTGACTCCTAGATTAAGGCTTACCTGTAGGTGCAAGAAATATCTCCTAAATCTACACGGTTTAGGAGATATTTGCAAAAAAAGACATGCACCAATGTCTATGGCGCATGCGCGCCATAGACAACGGTGCATTCAGTCCGAATCCCCATTCACAAATCCGTCTTTGCCGGATTTGACGGCTCCTGCGCGAACGCGCGGAGTGACGTCTTCGACCGTTCTGGCCAATCACTTCCGGGTATCTGTGAAGCGATGGCTGTGGCTGGAGGGGGAGACGAGGACGGCTTCAGGGGCCCCGATCTAAGGTAAGTGATGCATAATGAGCTAGTATGCTAGTTATACTAGCTCATTATGGCTTTGTCTTGCAGGTGTTTTTTTTTTTTTTTTTAACCGGGTTTACAACCACTTTTAAAGATGAAAGAATAATGATATTCTCCCAAGAAAGCCAAAACCTCACTTTTACTTTCTTAAAAACTCAGGTTTGAGGTTTTGGATTGACCGAGAACACAGTAGTTGTTTAATAATGAAAATAATCCTCAAAAAGACATCTTGCCTAATAATTGTGCACACAGTGTATATCCATAGGGCTGTCTGGTCTATCTATCTATCTATCTATCTATCTATCTATCTATCTATCTATCTATCTATCTATCTATCTATCTATCTATCTATCTATCTATCTATCTATTCATATCTATCTATTCATATCTATCTATCTATCTATCTATCTATCTATCTATCTATCTATCTATCTATCTATCTATATATTTATATCGATCTATCTATCTATCTATCTATTCATATCTATCTATTCATATCTATCTATCTATCTATCTATCTATCTATCTATCTATCTATCTATCCATCTATATATTTATATCGATCTATCTATCTATCTATCTATCTATCTATCTATCTATCTATCTATCTATCTATCTATCTATCTATCTATCTATCTATTCATATCTATCTACAGTATATTTAGATCTCACTATAATACAGTTTCAGGAATACAGTGTAGTATGGTTATTACAGTGAAATATTCTGTGGTTCTGTCTTGGTGATTCCTCCTGGTAGACGGCACAGATGTGGGCACAGCCAGCTCTTCTCTCTCTGCATTGACCCCCCCCCCCCCCCCGGAGACCCCAAACTCATCCTCTCCAGCATTGAATTAATATTTTATCCCTTCCGCTCCATCTCCACACTCCCCCTCTCATATTACACATTAGGAACACTTTAGTCCATCTGCTGATGCCCGGAGGGGCTGCATTGGAGGGTCTTGTGGATTCTGGGCCTCTGTAATTTCATTCCTTCTCTAATTGCATTGTCTTCAGATACATAGATGGTGGAATTAGTGATGAATACGGTGACCCATCATCATCAATTTTATTTCTTCTTTCAGGCTTGTGTGCTCCCCTCTTTACCAGACCAGAGGAACACGAAGCGCCGGAAAATGTTGCTTTCAGAACCTCGGAGTGGAGATGCCGACCAGGAAGATCCAATAGAGCATGCAGCCAGAAGTGTAAGCCAAGCATAGGTGTGCGCAGCCTATTGCATTAGGGTGTGGACGCCAAAGCTCAAACACACCCTACTGATCACTCTCAATGTTCATTCAGAAAGGGAAGGGACCGGTAAATTACATATTTAATGGCCCCTTCCACCATTCATCCTAAAACATCCCGGCAGCAACAGGCGGCGGGAGAGGAGAGGAGGGAAGCCAGCAGCGCTGTGGGGGGAAGGGGGGAGCCAAGGCCGTAGGGCGAATCTGTGCTGCACAGGGTGATTAGTAGACATGTGCAATTCGTTTCGTTTCTAATTCGTTTTTCACGAATTTAGAGAAATTCGTTAATTCCGAAATTTCCGAATTTTTCAATTTACGAATTTTCGGATTTCCGAAATTTCGAATTTCCGAAATTCGCATATTCGATTTTTCGAAATTCGAAAATTGGAGATTTCGGAAATTCGAGATTCGAAAGTGCAAAATTCGAAAATCTAAAATTCTAAAATGGGAAATTTGGAAAGGTGAGGGTTTTTTTCGTTTTTTTGCTTTTTACGGAAATTCGAAAAATTAGTTTTTTTCGTTTTCGTTTTATTCGTTTTTTTGGAAATTCGGAATTCCGAATTTCCGAATTCCGAATTTCCCGAATTTCCGAAAAAAGCAAAAAAAAAAAAAAAACGAAAGAAACAAATTTTTCGAATTTCCGAAGAAAGCAAAAAAACAAAAAAAACAAAAACGAAAAAAACAAATTTTTCGGCAGTGCACATGTCTAGCGATTAGGGTGTGCCTGGGCACACCTGGCACACCCTGTGCGCACGCCTATGAAGCCAAGTCATCAGCAGAACCAAAAATGACAGGAGAACTTTGGTTGGTCTTCAGGTTTAGGAGGTTTAGGGTGGCTGAGTCCACCAGAAATCCCAGCAGGCAGGCAGCAGGAATACACATAGCTGACTGTAGCTGGTTCTAGAATAAGGTGACCAGATTTCCAAATTAAAATGTTGGGACACCCTACTGACCATTTTTATTGGTGGTTAGGACAGGGGCGGGGACAATAACGGAATGCGAAGCATGCTACAACACATGTTGGGTGTGGCAAAATTGTGCTAACAGTGGGAGTGGCTTAACCACTTGCGCTCTGGAAGATTTTACCCCCTTCATGACCAGGCCATTTTGTTGCTGTTCAGCACTGCGCTACTTTAACTGGCAATTGCGCGGTCATGCAACGCTGTACTCAAACCAAATTTATATCATTTTTTTCACACATATAGAGCTTTCTTTTGGTGGTATTTGATCACCACTGTTTTTTTTTTTTTTTTTTACGATATAAATGAAAAAATACTGAAACTTTTGAAAAGAAAACAATATTTTATGATTCAATGTTTTTATTAAAGTTTTAACATTAAAAAGAATGGGTATAAATACGTTATACAATAAAATGCATAAGAGATAGTATAAGGCAGTCAATGGCAGAATAATAAACATAAATATGAACTGTAGTGTGTATATTGTGAACAAGCTGGACAAAGAACGTACCAATTCATATAAACAAAACCAAATAAAATATATATATATATATATAAACTAAACAATACAAGTAAGATATTACATATAATATCCTAGTAAATATATATATATATATAAAAAAAAAAAAGGAAAAAGGGACAACTAAAAGGGAAAAATGGATAAATGATATTATGATTGAAATAAAACAATAATAGAGATAGTAGCAAATCAAATATTCCCAAGTCAAGTTAAGGGATAATAGAAGATAGGGTATGATATTCCAAAGAATTAGCAAAGAGTATCCAGTTAGACCAAGTTAAGTGGAATTTAAATGGTGAGTCATTGGCCTGTTAGAAAACAATATTTTATACTTTCCGTTATAAAACATATCCAATAAATAAAAAAAACTAAAAAAAGTCTTCATAAATGTTGTCCAAAATGTATTCTGCTACATGTCTTTGATATAAAAATAAAAAAAAATCCCAATAAGTGTATATTGATTGGTTTGCGTGAAAGTTATAGCGCCTACAAACTATGGGATATATACAGTATATATATATATATATATATATATTGTGAGGGGGTTAGCTCGGCAGCGGGTGTGTGTGACCCCCGGGATGGGCTCCCCACACAAAAACAGGCCCAGCAAACGGAGGTTGTGGTTTTCAAAATCAAAAAGGTGCGGTTTATTTTCTATTTACAGTGACAAAACACAGCAAAGCAAAAGAAACATAAATAAAATAAATCCTGGTCAGTTTGACCTCTGACTAAACATGCAGGTTTCCTAAACTAACAACTGGGATCAGCCTGGTGCTGTCCTAGTCCCTAAGTCCCTGGTTTAGTAAAAGTCCAAACAAATAGCCACACAGGCTTTGCCTCACCGCACAGGGGTTCACTCTCCCTAGACAGTCCACACAGGTCTGGTTCCAGGCATGAGCTAACATCTAATGAAGCTGGGAGTTCTTATAGAGGCCTAAATGAGCTGACAAGCTTCAGCTGGTCTCATCAACTCCCTGTCTGTACGACGCCCCACACTCTCCCTAGAGGTATGAGTCATCCATGAGCCCACTAGCCTTAGCTGGGCCTATACAACTCTCCACCTAGTTGTATAAGTCGGCGTAAAGCCTGAATCTCGGCGAAATATATCTACCCCCCTGGATGCAACCAGGTGACTTTACCTTCCTGCTGTCACATACCCCCCCCCCCTCTTGTTTTAACCTCGGGGTTGGAACACCAGCAATCAGGCATTCATGTACTCGAGACAAAGCATCCACATTCCCCATTTGAACGCCAGGGCGATGCTTTACTGTGAAGTTGAATTCCTGGAGGGCCAGGAACCACCTATTCACTCTTCTATTTGTTTCCTTGTTTTGAGCCATCCACTTTAACGGAGCGTGATCCGTAACCATGTCAAAGTGCCTACCTAGCAGGTAGTACCGAAGGGAATCTAGAGCCCACTTCACCGCTAAACACTCCTTTTCAACGGTGGCGTAATTTACCTCATGGGACTTCAACTTCCTGCTGAGGTAAATGACTGGGTGCTCTTCCCCGTTCCAGACCTGGGACAATACTGCTCCTAACCCCACATCTGACGCATCACTTTGTACGACAAAGTCTTTAGAGAAGTCGGGTGAGTACAACACTGGCTGGCTACATAAGGCTTGTTTCAAGAATTGGAATGCTGCCTCAGCCTCGGGGGTCCATTTAATCATGACCGACCCTTTCCCCTTCGTCAGGTTGGTTAGGGGCACAGCCTTAGAAGCAAAGTGGGGAATGAATCGCCGATAATACCCAGCGATTCCCAGAAAGGCTCGTACCTGCTTCTTGCTGTTGGGACGTGGCCAACTCTGGATGGCCTCGACTTTGTTGAGTTGGGGTTTTATTACTCCCCTCCCAATGGTGTACCCAAGATATTTGGCCTCCTCCTGCCCAATGGTACACTTCTTGGGATTAGCCGTAAACCCCGCTTCCCGAACAGAGTCCAGGACTGCTTGCACTTTTGGCAGATGTGAGGCCCAATCTGTGCTATGGACAATTACGTCATCCAGGTAAGCCGCAGCATACTTCCGATGGGGCCTCAGCATCTGGTCCATTTTCCGCTGGAATGTGGCCGGCGCATTCTGTAACCCGAACGGCATTCTTTTATATTGGAACGCCCCGTCTGGGGTTACAAATGCGGTTTTCTCTTTGGCCGACTTGGCCAGGGGGATTTGCCAATACCCTTTTGTGAGGTCAAGAGTCGTCATGTATCGGGCTGTTCCCAGCCGGTCGATCAACTCATCTATACGTGGCATGGGGTAGGTGTCAAATTTTGTAACTTTGTTCAACTGACGAAAATCGTTACAAAATCGCCAGCTCCCATCCGGTTTAGGCACCAACACAATGGGACTAGACCAATCACTTTGGGACTCCTCTATCACCCCTAAGTTCAGCATTTTCTGTACTTCCTCCCGTATTGCCTCCCGTCGGGCCTCTGGGATCCGATAGGGTTTTAACTTCACCCTTTCACCGGGCGGGGTAATGATGTCATGCTCTACCCCAGATGTTTGTCCCGGCAGCTCAGAGAATACCTCCTTGTTGCGAAGCACAAACTCCTTAACCTCCTGTTGTTGGGGTTGTGACAAGGTGGCTGCTATTCCAACCTCAGGAATCACGCAACCAGTTTGAGCTGGTGACCAAGTGTCTGCGACTAGGGACTCTCTATCCCTCCAGGCTTTCAACAGATTAACGTGATAGATCTGTTCGGGCTTTCGCCTTCCTGGTTGTCTGACCTTGTAATTCACTTCGCTCACTTTTTCCATTATCTCATAGGGGCCTTGCCATTTGGCAAGGAATTTACTTTCAACCGTAGGGACAAGTACCAGTATCCTATCCCCCGGGGAAAAGGTACGGGTCTTGGCTCCACGGTTGTACACTCTCTGCTGTGCTAACTGCGCTTGGGCCAAATGTTCCTTCACGATGGGCATTACCTGTGCAATTCGGTCTTGCATCAGGGCGACATGCTCAATCACACTCCTGTGGGGAGAACTCTCACTTTCCCAAGTTTCCTTGGCAATATCCAACAGCCCTCTTGGGTGTCTCCCATACAGTAACTCAAAGGGGGAGAATCCCGTAGAGGATTGGGGCACCTCCCTAATAGCAAACATCAAATAAGGAAGTAGACAGTCCCAATCCTTTCCATCTCTATCCACCACTTTCTTCAACATTTGTTTTAGGGTTTTGTTGAATCTTTCAACCAGCCCATCGGTTTGGGGGTGATACACAGATGTACGCAATTGCGTCACTTTGAACAATTTACACAGCTCTTTCATAACCCGGGACATAAAGGGTGTACCTTGGTCCGTAAGCAGTTCTTTACAAATACCCACCCGGCTAAAAACAAGAGATAGCTCTTTGGCTATGGTTTTGGCCGAGGTATTTCGGAGAGGGATCGCTTCTGGATAACGGGTGGCATAGTCCATTATAACCAATATGTACTGGTGCCCCCTAGCGGACTTGATTATAGGACCTACCAAATCCATTGCGATTCTCTCAAACGGGACCTCAATGATGGGTAGAGGGACCAGCGGGCTACGGAAATGTGGCATCGGGGCCGACCTCTGACACACAGGGCAGGAGGAACAATAATTTTCTATGTCCTTCATCACCCCAGGCCAATAGAATCTCTGTAATACCCTCTCTCGGGTTTTCTCTGTCCCCAGATGACCTCCAAGAATGTGCCCATGGGCCAACTCCAACACCAACTTCCTGTAAGGTTTGGGCACCACAAGCTGCTCAACGGTTTCTTCTGCCCTTTTTGCCACCCGATACAGTAGGTCCTTCTCTACGCTGAAGTATGGGTAAGTGCAGGTATTATCTGGGTTCACTAACTCGCCATCTATTTCCACTACGTTTTCCCGTGCCTTTATTAGGGCGGGGTCTTTTAACTGTTCTGTGGCAAAATTTTCCCTGTGAACCTCCAGATCAGAAAACTCCACATACGGTAGGTTTTCGTCTGAGGAGGTGGGCTCCTCTCCAGTTTCTTGAGTCTCCCCTGCCAATACTGACAAGGGAAATTCTGGAGAGTCCTCACCACTCTCAGAGGAGTTCTGGCTATCACATTCCTGGTACATAGGGGCACCAGTGGGGGGCTCAGGATCATCCCACAGTTCCCAGAACTTCGGAAAATCCCTTCCCACAATGGCATCATGCGGTAATTGAGATACTAACCCCACTGGATGAGAGAGGGTACCTTTGGGGGTCTCGAAACACACTGTAGTCACTGGATACTCTCGGGTGTCCCCATGCACACAAATAACAGCTACCTTGCTATTCCCAGAGACCTCTGTTTTAACTAATTCAGCCTTTATCAGGGTCACAAGGCTACCTGAATCCAGCAATACCACAACATTTCTACCATTAACACACATTTTGCATAAATGTTTCTCAGTTCCTCGAATGGCAGTGCATGCGACTGTCGCACACAGCGACTGACGTCTGCCCGTCAGAAAGTCACACTGCATGGGTTCCTCCACAACCGGGCAATTGGCTGCAATATGTCCCGCTTGCCGGCAGCGGTAGCAAACGATCCTTCTTGCCGCCTCTTGAGCCGCTGATTTCCCAGGCTGTTCTCGCCAAACTTGGGGTAGAGCTCCCACCCTCTCACTCTCTCCACCCTCACCCCTTGGAATCCTCTTATCCGCCCCTGGGGATGGTCTGGTCTTAGGGTGGAAAGTCCGAGTGTCTCTGGAAGAGGCCGTCAGGTTCTCTGTAGCCAAGTATTTCTCCACACGATCCACAAGACCATCGGCCGTCTCTGGGTCTCCATGGCTTACCCACTTTTGGATGGCAGTAGGAAGAGCTCTCAAAAACCGATCCATTACAACACGTTCCACAATCTTTGGTGCGGACAAAGTCTCTGGCTGTAGCCACTTTCTGCTCAGGTGAATGAGATCATACATTTGAGACCTGGGGGGTTTTCCAAGCTGGAAAGTCCAGTTATGCACACGCTGAGCCCGGACAGCCTGGGTGACACCCAGCCTTGCCAATATTTCAGCTTTTAGCATCACATAGTCTTTTGCTTGGTTAGGCTCTAGGTCATAGTAAGCTTTCTGCGATTCACCAGTTAACAGAGGAGCCACCAGTCCAGCCCACTGCTCCTCAGGCCACTTTTCTCTTTCAGCGGTCCTTTCAAATGTGGTCAAAAATACCTCTGGATCATCCTCTCCAGTCATTTTTGTCAATAAACGACTCACCCCAAAGGACGCGGTATTAGTGGGACGGCTTTCCTCACTGGTCTGCGGACGTTGCTGCATTACTGCTTCCATTTGTTGTAGTCTCTGCTCTAGCTTCTGTAACAGGTCTATGAAGCGGGCCTCAGATTGCTGCTGGGCTTGTTGCTGAGCTTCCAGACTCTGTTGGTGAGCTTGCTGCTGGGCTGCAAGGCTCCTTTGCAAACCTGCATTTGTCTGCTGTTGATTGGCATTTGCTAGAGCCAGCTGTTTCAGTATCTCCTCCATGCTGGCTTAAAAAAAAACTGCCACTGGTTCTCCACCAACTGTGAGGGGGTTAGCTCGGCAGCGGGTGTGTGTGACCCCCGGGATGGGCTCCCCACACAAAAACAGGCCCAGCAAACGGAGGTTGTGGTTTTCAAAATCAAAAAGGTGCGGTTTATTTTCTATTTACAGTGACAAAACACAGCAAAGCAAAAGAAACATAAATAAAATAAATCCTGGTCAGTTTGACCTCTGACTAAACATGCAGGTTTCCTAAACTAACAACTGGGATCAGCCTGGTGCTGTCCTAGTCCCTAAGTCCCTGGTTTAGTAAAAGTCCAAACAAATAGCCACACAGGCTTTGCCTCACCGCACAGGGGTTCACTCTCCCTAGACAGTCCACACAGGTCTGGTTCCAGGCATGAGCTAACATCTAATGAAGCTGGGAGTTCTTATAGAGGCCTAAATGAGCTGACAAGCTTCAGCTGGTCTCATCAACTCCCTGTCTGTACGACGCCCCACACTCTCCCTAGAGGTATGAGTCATCCATGAGTCCACTAGCCTTAGCTGGGCCTATACAACTCTCCACCTAGTTGTATAAGTCGGCGTAAAGCCTGAATCTGGGCGAAATATATCTACCCCCCTGGATGCAACCAGGTGACTTTACCTTCCTGCTGTCACAATATATATATACTGTAATTTATTTATTTTGTTATACTAGTAATGGCGGTGATCAGTGGCTTATAATCGGAGTGCGGCGGCCAATCTGACACTGACTGACGCTGAGGGGAACTAACTGCCACTGACATCACCAGTGACACTAATACTGTACCATACCTCCCAACCGTCCCAGATTCGCCCGGGACCGTCCCAACATTGCAAGTAAATCCCAATGTCCCGCGAATCCAGCAGGAGTCCTGGAGCCCAATGCTGTGAGGGAGCTTTGCATGAGCTGCGCTCATGAGTTTATCTGACCCCCCCACCCCACTTTCTAGCACAAGTTCACTCCCCTCCCAAAACGCCCCCCCGCCCCCACCTTCTAGTACAAGTCCTCTGCCCTTGCAGATTCCCCCCAGAAAATATCTAACCCTCCCTCCACCCCACCTTCAAGTTCTCTCTCTTCTCAAAGCACCCCCCCCCAGCACATATCCAAAGCTTGGGTTTTGTGTAACCATGCACTTTAGGCCCCTCCCACTGTGAAGTTCGGCCACACCTACTTTTTGCCACAGGTCTCTGCCTCACTCAAGTGTCCCTCATTCTCAAGTTTGAAAGTTGGGAGCTATGCTGTACTAATGACACTGGCTGGGAAGGGGTTAACATCTAGGGCCATCAAAGGGTTAAATGTGTTCCTAAAAAGTGGGCTGCTTTTACTAGTAGATCTCTTTGCTTCTCATCCCAGAGCTTGAATGTCAACACAGAGCTCTGGGCTGTAATTGTACACAGCCAATCAGCATGTCCCGGCCGTGAATGCACACGCCCTAATAAATGGTTAAAGGGCTGTCATTTAAATTTTAACTGGAGAGGATTGATTAATGGCGAGAGATAGGAGAGATAAGGCAGAGATGAAGTGGCTGGAATGGAGGAGTGGGGGGATCAGTACATTGTGCAGTAATATGAGGGAGAATGACAGGCAGGAGAAGCGGCAGAAGCTCCCTGTGCGCCCCCATCACCACAGATTAGGACAGCGCCCAGGGCAGTCTAGGATGCATGGGCGTCCGCAGGTAGGGGGCAAGGGGGGCAAGTGCCCCCTCTGGATTCAGGGATCGGAAAGGGGGTTCTCCACTCGGCCCTTATCCTAGCCCCGGCGGCCGGCCCTGCTCGTACCTGTACACAGTTTAGCAGGGCCGGTGACAGCTGGTGCGAGGAGCGGGACAGCGAAGACCTTCAGGGGTGGGCAGGATGATATCACCCGGTGTACATAGTGTGAGCGAGCGGCCCAGGAGATGGGGGCCACGGGAAAGGAGAGCAGCAAGATGCCAGGAACAGCAGGCACAGCGTCCCCAGCGCCTCCCAGAGCCTGGAGCCCCTGGACTCCTTAAACCTCCTCACCGCTCCTAGGCCTGGAGGACACACTGACGGGGGGTTCAGAGAACAAGGACGGACTGGAAATGCAAGCAGCCAGGGACTGCTCCATGTCACATCAAAGATACGATGGAAGGAACAGAGCACCTCACGTCCTCACCCAGATGAAAACGTGTCTTGCCAGCTGCTGGCCAACATGGACATCCTACTGGCATGCAAGGTACCGTACTGAGCATTACACACACCACTGGGACATAGGGGCACTGGGACTAGAGGGACTGCAGACAGGGCTAGGGGTCTCTCTCTCTCACCCCCCTCTGTCTCTCTCTGTCACCCAATCTCTCTCTGTCACCCCCCTCTATCTCTGTCATCCCCCTCTGTCTCTCTCCGTCAGCCCCCTCTATCTCTCTCCGTCATACCCCTCTATCTCTCTCCGTCACCCCCTCTGTCTCTCTCTGTCACCCCCCTCTGTCTCTCTCTGTCAGTCCCCTCTGTCTCTCTCTGTCAGTCCCCTGCCTCTCTCTGTCACCCCCTCTGTCTCTCTGTCACCCCCCTCTGTCTCTCTGTCACCCCCCTCTGTCTCTCTGTCACCCCCCTCTGTCTCTCTCTGTCAGCCCCCTCTGTCTCTCTCTGTCACCCTCTCTCTCTGTCACCCCCCTTTCTCTCTTACACCCCTTTCTGTGTCACCTCCCACATATCTGCAGTTACCTACAGTCTTTTGTGCCATGTATGCGGTCTCTGACCGTCTCCTGTACCATGTCAGCAGCCTCCGACCATCTCCTGTACTATGTCAGCAGTCTCTGACCATCTCCTGTACTACGTCTGCAGTCTCTGACCATCTCCTCTACTATGTCTGCAGTCTCTTACCATCTCCTGTACTATGTCAGCAGTCTTTGACCATCTCCTGTACCATGTCCACAGTCTCTCACCGTCTCCTGTACTATGTCTGCAGTCTCTGACCATCTCCTCTACTATGTCTGCAGTCTCTTACCATCTCCTGTACTATGTCAGCAGTCTCTGACCATCTCCTGTACCATGTCCACAGTCTCTCATCGTCTCCTGTACTATGTCCGCAGTCTCTGACCATCTCCTCTACTATGTCTGCAGTCTCTTACCATCTCCTATACTATGTCTGCAGTCTCTTACCATCTCCTGTACTATGTGTAGCGGGTACTTACTTTCCCGGGTGCATTTTTTGAATCTGGCTGTGACATCAGTGCTATGTTCCCTGTGGTCCACGAGGTGGCGCTGTCACTGTGACCGGAGGGACGAATATCACTGTGTGGCGAGGCCCTTTTTGTCCTCTCTCGGCAGCGGTATGGTGGGGCGGGGAACCCGCCGTGCTTGCTGGGGGAGGGTATAAAGGGGGCCGGCCATCTTGGTCAAGGGGTCTTCGTCCCAAGCACGTTCAGCTTGCGGACGTGGGTTCGTGCTCGTCCCCTAGGAGGCCTTGGCCTAGGGGACCAACGGAGATCGTGTTCCACCTCAGGCACCTTCAGTCCTGGGGTTTGGTACTTACAAGAAGGTCCGGAGCTCAGTGCCCAACACTGAGTTCCGCGAGGGAAGGGTCCTAAGGCACTTCGGGGATGGAGGCCTGAATCTGAGTAAGACGCAATGGACCGGGGAGAGCTCCTCACTCGAAGACCCGGTGCAGCAGACTGCCGGTGACGGGTGAGTCTCTTGTCGGAGACCGTCCAGAAGGATCCCCTTCACCTCGTGCGGAGACCATAGCCCACTCTCCAGGAGGAGAGTGGAGGACCGAATTTGTGTCTGGGCCAGGGATGAGCCGAACACCCCCCTGTTCGGTTCGCACCAGAACCTGCGAACAGACAAAATGTTCGTGTGAACTTTAGAACCCTATTAAATACAATGGACTCGAACGTTCAAAATCTAAAGTGTTAATTATAAAGGCTTATATGCAAGTTATTGTCCTAAAAAGTGTTTGGGGACCCGGGTCCTGCCCCAGGGGACATGTAACAATGCAAAAAAATGTTTTAAAAACGGCCGTTTTTTCGGGAGCAGTGATTTTAATAATGCTTAAAATGAAAAAATAAAAGTGAAATATTCCTTTAAATTTCGTACCTGGGGGGTGTGTATGATATGCATGTGAAGTGGCGCATGTTTCCCGTGCTTAGAACTGTCCCTGCAAAAAATGTCATTTCTGAAGAAAAAAAGTAATTTAAAACTCACTCGCGGCTATTAATGAATTGTCGGCTCCCGGCAATACATACAAAAGTCATTGATAAAAAAAAAAAAAAAGCGTGGGGGTTCCCCAGAATTCTATTACCAGGCCCTTCAGGTCTGGAATGGATATTAAGGGGAACCCCGCCGCAAATTTAAAAAAAAATTGACGTGGGGTTCCCCCAAATATCCATTCCAGGCCCTTCAGATCTGGCATGGATTTTAAGGGGAACTCCACCCCAAATTTAAAAAAAAATGGCGTGGAGTCCCCCTAAAAATCCATACCAGACCCCTTATCCGAGCACGCAACCTGACCGGCTGCAGGGAAAAAGGGGGGGATGAGAGAGCGGCCCCCCCTCCCTCCTGAACCGTACCAGGCCACATGCCCTCAACATGGGGAGGATGTCCCCATGTTGATGGGGACAAGGGCCTCATCCCCACAACCCTTGTCCGGTGGTTGTGGGGGTCTGCGGGCAGGGGCTTATCGGAATCTGGAAGACCCCTTTAACAAAGGGGACCCCCAGATCCCGCCCCCCCTATGTGAATTGGTAAGGGGTACATTGTACCCCTACCATTTCACAAAGAAAGCGTAAAAAAATGTTTAAAAAAAAACACACAAACACCTTGAAAAAGTCCTTTATTTAACCACTTGACAACTGGGCACATAACCCCCTTCCTGCCCAGGCAAAATTTCAGGTTTCAGCACCGTCACGCTTTGAATGACAATTGCGCGGTCGTGCGACGTGGCTCCCAAACAAAATTGACGTCCTTTTTTTCCCACAAATAGAGCTTTCTTTTGGTGGTCTTTGATCATTTCTGCGGTTTTTATTTTTTGCGCTATAAACAAAAATTGAGCGGCAATTTTGAAAAAAACACAATATTTTTTAATTTTTGCTATAATTAATATCCCATTTTTTTTTTAAAAAAACTATTTTTTTCCTCAGTTTAGGCCGATACGTATTCTACATATTTTAGGTAAAAAAATAAATCGCAATAAGCGTATAGTGATTGGTTTGCGCAAAAGTTATAGCGCCTACAAAATAGGGAATAGAATTATGATTTTTTTTTTATAATTTTTTTATTTATTTTTTTACTAGTAATGGCGTCGATCTGCGATTTTTTTTTTTTTTGTGACTGTGACATTACGGCGGACACATCGGACACTTTTGACACATTTTTGGGACCATTCACATTTATACAGCGAACAGTGCTAAAAATATGCACTGATTACTGTATAAATGTGACTGGCAGGGAAGGGGTTAACCACTAGGGGGCGATCAAGGGGTTAATATGTTCCCTGTTAGATGTTCTTACTGTGGGGGGGGGAGGGGACTGACTGGGGGAGGTGACTGATGGTTGTCCCTATGTACAAGGGACACACCATCCATCTCCTCTCCCTGACAGGACGTGGATCTCTGTGTTTACACACAGAGATCCACGTCCCTGGCTCTGTGACAGCCGATCGCTCGTACCTGGCGGACATCGCGGCCGCCAGGCACGCGCATCGGCACTCGCCTGACACGGCGGGCACAGTTTTTCCCCGACGCGCGCCCGCGGTGGCGCGCATCGCGGAAGTAAATAAGAGGACGTCCATAGACGTCCTATCAGCAATTGACGACCGCTTTGCGGACGTCTTTTGCTTATAGCCCGGGCGCGAAGTGGTTAAAAAAAAAAAAAAAAAACATTCCAGCGGTGAAATCCAGTGTCCCGCGGCGATCCCGATGTCCAGCGCTGTACTTCATTGGTTGTGCCTGAGCGGACCTGATGGGGAACTCCCTCTCAGTGTTTTAAATGTATAGATCCGCCCCTTCTAAAGTTCCCCATCAGGTCCGCTCAGCGGACCAGATGCGGAACATGAGAAGGGGCGGGTCTATACATGTATTACCAAAGTGAGAGCAGTTCCCCATCAGGTCCGCCCCCTCGGTATGTCGGACCCGCCTACGTCATTGGCTTGAGTGGGGAACTTCCTTCACTATGTAAATTTTAATTACACAGTGAAGGAAGTTCCCCGCTCAGGCCAATGACGTAGGCGGGTCTGACATACCGAGGGGGCGGACCTGATGGGGAACTGCTCTCACTTTGGTAATACATGTATAGACCCGCCCCTTCTCATGTTCCGCATCTGGTCCGCTGAGCGGACCTGATGGGGAACTTTAGAAGGGGCGGATCTATACATTTAAAATACTGAGAGGGAGTTCCCCATCAGGTCCGCTCAGGCACAACCAATGAAGGACAGCACTGGACATCGGGATCGCCGCGGGACACTGGATTTCACCGCTGGAATGTTTATTTTTTATTTTAAATAAAGGACTTTTTCAAGGTGTTTGTGTGTTTTTTTTAAACATTTTTTTACGCTTTCTTCGTGAAATGGTGGGGGTACAATGTACCCCTTACCAATTCACATAGGAGGGGGGCCGGGATCTGGGGGTCCCCTTTGTTAAAGGGATCTTCCAGATTTCGATAAGCCCCCCGCCCGCAGACCCCCACAACCACCGGGCAAGGGTTGTGGGGATGAGGCCCTTGTCCCCATCAACATGGGGACATCCTCCCCATGTTGAGGGCATGTGGCCTGGTACGGTTCAGGAGGGGGGGGGGGCGCTCTCTCGTCCCCCCCTTTTCCCCTGCGGCCGGCCAGGTTGCGTGCTCGGATAAGGGGTCTGGTATGGATTTTTAGGGGGACTCCACGTCATTTTTTTTAAAATTTGGGGTGGAGTTCCCCTTAAAATCCATGCCAGATCTGAAGGGCCTGGAATGGATATTTGGGGGAACCCCACGTCAATTTTTTTTTAAATTTGCGGCGGGGTTCCCCTTAATATCCATTCCAGACCTGAAGGGCCTGGTAATTGAATTCTGGGGAACCCCCACGCTTTTTTTTTTTTTTATCAATGACTTTTGTATGTATTGCCGGGAGCCGACAATTCATTAATAGCCGCGAGTCAGTTTTAAATGACTTTTTTTCTTTCAAAAATGACATTTTTTGCAGGGACAGTTCTAAGCACGGGAAACATGCGCCACTTCACATGCATATCATACACACCCCCCAGGTACGAAATTTAAAGGAATATTTCACTTTTATTTTTCATTTTAAGCATTATTAAAATCACTGCTCCCGAAAAAAACGGCCGTTTTTAAAACTTCTTTTTGCATTGATACATGTCCCCTGGGGCAGGACCCGGTCCCCAAACACTTTTTAGGACAATAACTTGCATATAAGCCTTTATAATTAGCACTTTAGATTTCTCCCATAGATTTTTCGAATTTGCCGCAAACACCCCAATTTGTTCGCTGTTCGGCGAACGGGCGAACAGGCAATGTTCGAGTCGAACATGAGTTCGACTCGAACTCGAAGCTCATCCCTAGTCTGGGCCTATTCACACTCACACCTCCTTTTCTGTTCTATCTATCAAGGAAGTCCCTGTATGGTGTGTTCTAATAAAGGAGTGTTGGACTTTAATGGTGTGAGGCTCACTTCCTGGCGGACGAAGTTCACGGTGACTCTTGGAGGGAGGATCCGGGTGCACAGCACAGACCCGAAGGTAAACAAGACATTGCTGATACCACAGGTATTCCCACGTGGTGGAAGCTAGGCGTAGCCCACCCGCTCTCTCTCTCTCCCCCATCAGATACCCCTAGACAAGAGACAGTGCGAGCCGCACGGAGAGAGAAGAGGGGAAGGCGCTACATATGTCTGCAGTCTCTGACCGTAATAATGACATAGTCGAAAAGGGCCAGAGTATGGGTGACCTTAAAATTATTCTGCGGACGCCAATGCTGGGATATCTGCTTTTAGAAAATACTTTATATAATGGTTTGGGTTTACATGTGCACAAAAAAAATGCCAAAATGGCTCTGGTAGCAAAGCAGCGCTTTGAGGAAAATACCTGCATGATTTCTAACGTGATGGTGTGAACGGCCCCTCACCTGTGGTTCAGCTTTGGTAACCTTTTCATACATTGTTGCAAATGTTACGAATCACCCTGTTACAGCAAATCATTTTTTTTTAGGCTCCTCCTGAAGTCCAGCGGGCCCAAGAGAAATTTCTTCTTAGTTTTTCTTTTTTTTTTTGCTAAATAAACAAGCGATCAAGGTGGTGTTCCCAGTAAAGTCGATCGTTCAGCTTTCCCCTCTTTGTCTTCTACGCCCACTGTTTGCTCGTGAACTTTCTAACTTTTCAGCACCTGTTTGAAGGTATTGTGCTTTTCATAATCCGCGTGAAGTGCGGCCCATTTTGCCTTGAAAAAAAAAAAGTGTGATGTTGACAGTCCTGTAGGAGAAGGTTTCGGATGTCAGTGGGTTGCTGGGAGGAAAAGCCCTGTCCCCTCTGCTCTCCATGCTGCTGATTATGTCACAGTTCCCGGAAATGGGACCGTGTCTGACCATATGTGGCCACAGGATGGCCTGCCGAGGGCGGCCCAGCTTCATGTTTACCCTCCTTCCTAGATTGTAAGCTCTGAGGAGCAGGGCCCTCTCATTCCTCCTGTATTGAATTGTATGGTAATTGTACTGTCTGCCCTCATGATGTAAAGCGCTGCGCAAACTGTTGGCGCTATATAAATCCTGTATAATAATATAAATCCTGTATAATAATATAAATCCTGTATAAAAATAATAATTTTGACATCCTTCTCAGGAGGGACAGAAGGATGGGTGGTGGCGGAGGGAAGATCACTATGGACTCCCGCCTGATTGTGGACAGAAGAACTTCTCCTGATCACACAGAGATCTCTGCAACCCATAATAAAAATATTTAGACTTTTTTTTAATCTTTATTTATATCCCTAGAGAGCAATAATTCTGCAAGTTCAAAGCAAAAAAGCAGAGAGAGAGAGAGAGAGGAAAATGAGAGAAGAAAGAGAGAGAGAGAGAGAGAGAGAGGGAGGAGAGGGAGAGAGAGATGGAGGAGAGAGATAAAGAGAAGAGAAAGGGAGAGAAAAATGGAAGAGAAAAAGAGAAATGAAGGAGAGAGAGAGAAGGGAGAGAAAAGAAATAGGTGGATAGAGGGAGAGAGAAGAGATAGAAAGAGATGGTGGAGAGCGAGAGAGATGGGAAGAGAAAAAAAAAGGGAGAGGGAGGAGAGAGAAAAGAAGTGGGAGAAGGTGAGAAAAAGAGTAGAGACAAAGATGTGCAGGAGAGATGGAGGGGGAGGGAGAGAGATGGAGGGGGAGGGGGAGGGAGAGAGAGAGAGAGAGGGAGGGAGGGAGAGAGAGAGAGAGAGGGAGAGAGAGAGGGAGAGAGGGAGAGAGAGAGAGATGGAGGGAGAGAGAGAGAGATGGAGGGAGAGAGAGAGCGAGAGAGAGATGGAGGGAGAGAGAGAGAGAGATGGAGGGAGAGAGAGAGAGATGGAGGGGGAGAGAGAGAGAGAGATGGAGGGGGAGAGAGAGAGAGAGATGGAGGGAGAGAGAGAGAGAGAGATGGAGGGAGAGAGAGAGAGATGGAGGGAGAGAGAGAGAGATGGAGGGAGAGAGAGAGAGATGGAGGGAGAGAGAGAGAGAGATGGAGAGAGATGGAGGGAGAGAGATGGAGGGAGAGAGAGAGATGGAGGGAGAGAGAGAGAGATGGAGGGAGAGAGAGAGAGAGAGATGGAGAGAGATGGAGGGAGAGAGATGGAGGGAGATGGAGGGAGAGAGATGGAGGGAGAGAGAGAGAGATGGAGGGAGAGAGAGAGAGATGGAGAGAGAGAGAGAGAGATGGAGAGAGAGAGAGAGATGGAGAGAGAGAGAGATGGAGAGAGAGATGGAGGGAGAGAGAGAGATGGAGGGAGAGAGAGAGATGGAGGGAGAGAGAGAGATGGAGGGAGAGAGAGATGGAGGGAGAGAGAGAGAGATGGAGGGAGAGAGAGATGGAGGGAGAGAGAGAGAGAGATGGAAGGAGAGAGAGATGGAGGGAGAGAGATGGAAGGAGAGAGATGGAGGGAGAGAGATGGAAGGAGAGAGATGGAAGGAGAGAGATGGAGGGAGAGAGATGGAGGGAGAGAGATGGAGGGGGAGAGAGAGAGATTGAGGGAGAGAGAGAGATTGAGGGAGAGAGAGATGGAGGAGAGAGAGAGAGATGGAGGGAGAGAGATGGAGGGAGAGAGAGAGAGAGATGGAGGGAGAGAGATGGAGGGAGAGAGATGGAGGGGGAGAGATGAAGGGGGGAGAGATAGAAGGGGGGAGAGAGAGAGCTGGAGGGAGATAGAGATGGAGAGGGGAGAGATGGAGGGGGGGAGAGATGGAGGGGGGAGAGATGGGGGGAGAGAGATAGAGAGATGGAGGGAGAGAGAGATGGAGGGGGGAGAGATGGAGGGGGAGAGGAAGAGAGAGAGGTGGAGGGGGGGAGAGAGAGATGGAGAGAGAGAGAAAGAGAGGGAGAGAGAGAGAGAGAAACAGAGAGGGAGAGAGATGAGATGGAGGGGGAGAGGGAGAGAGCGAGAGATGCAGAAGAGAAGGCGAGAGAGGGAGAAGATAGAGGAGAGAGAGAGAGAAGGAGGAGAGATAGAGAAAGAGAGATGGAACAGAGAAGGAGATGAAGCTGACACAGAGAGAGAGATAGTGGGAGAGAGACAGATAAAGGGAGAAGGGGGAGAGAAGAGAAGGGAAGGGAGGGTAAGGAGAAAGAAAGAAAGAAAATTTGCAAAAATATTTAGTGAAAGGACACAGACTTGCCTCCCTTTTACTGATCCTGAGAATTAAAGTAAAATGATTGTCAATTTTTTTTTTTCATTTTGGATAGAACAATGGAGGGTTCTTTTTTTCCATCATCTGTGTCCCATTGGGGAGATTTCCCTTCACTTTCTGTCCCATAGCCAAACAGGAAGTGAGAGGAAAATCCTGCAAAGGGACTTCCTTGGGGACCCCCTAGTCACCAGAACTAGGGCCTCCATTGGAAGATTTCCCCTCTATTAGCTTTCTGGAGACAACCCAAAATTTGGGATTTTCTTTTACGTTCACTTCCAATGATAATGGTAAACAGGACAAATAGAGAGGGGCACAGACAGCAATAAAACTGACAGGTGTTCTAATCCCTCTCCACTCTATCCAAAACTGCCTTTAGGCTACTTTCACACTGAGGCGCTGGATGCGCTGGCGGTATAGCGGCGCTATATCGTTTTTTTTTGCCGCGATTTGCGGGCGCTAGCGGGGGTATTTTAACCCCCGCTAGCGGCCGAAAAAGGGTTAAAAAACGCCCGCAATAACGCCTCTTTGAGGCGTTTTGCGGGCGTATTAGAGGCGCTACCCCATTGATTTCAATGGGCAGGGGAGCTACAGGAGCGCTATTTTTAGCGCTCCTATTGCGCCTCAAAGATGCGGCTTGCAGGAGTTTTTTGAGCCCCCTGCAAGCGCAACGCTCCAGTGTGAAAGCCCTCGGGCTTTCACATTGGATAGTATTGAGAGGCTTTTTTGGGGCGCATTGCAGGCGCTATTTAGAGCGCAATAGCGCCTGCAAAGCGCCTCAGTGTGAAAGGGGCCTAAATGATACTTTAATACTCATTAGGCTCACTAGTGTACATTTATAGACACCTACAATGATCATTATCAGCAATAGAAAATGCACTACAAATACCAGCAATAGCAGAAAGTGAACCTATATGTGTCAATCGACACTTAGCTGCATCTAGTGAGTGCTCCATTGCTGGTGTCAGTGGGAGGAATAGTGCCCCATTGCTGGTGTCAGTGGGAGGAATAGTGCCCCATTGCTGGTGTCAGTGGGAGGAATAGTGCCCCATTGCTGGTGTCAGTGGGAGGAATAGTGCCCCATTGCTGGTGTCAGTAGGAGGAATAGTGCTCCATTGCTGGTGTCAGTGGGAGGAATAGTGCCCCATTGCTGGTGTCAGTGGGAGGAAAAGTGCCCCGTTGATGGTGTCAGTGGGAGGAATAGTGCCCATTGATGGTGTCAGTGGGAGGAATATTGCCCCATTGCTGGTGTCAGTGGGAGGAATAGTGCCCCATTGCTGGTGTCAGTGGGAGGAATAGTGCCCCGTTGATGGTGTCAGTGGGAGGAATAGTGCCCCGTTGATGGTGTCAGTGGGAGGAATAGTGCCCCATTGCTGGTGTCAGTGGGAGGAATAGTGTCCCGTTGATGGTGTCAGTGGGAGGAATATTGCCCATTGATGGTGTCAGTGGGAGGAATATTGCCCCATTGCTGGTGTCAGTGGGAGGAATAGTGCCCCATTGCTGGTGTCAGTGGGAGGAAAAGTGCCCCGTTGATGGTGTCAGTGGGAGGAATAGTGCCCATTGATGGTGTCAGTGGGAGGAATATTGCCCCATTGCTGGTGTCAGTGGGAGGAATAGTGCCCCATTGCTGGTGTCAGTGGGAGGAAAAGTGCCCCGTTGATGGTGTCAGTGGGAGGAATAGTGCCCATTGATGGTGTCAGTGGGAGGAATAGTGCCCCATTGCTGGTGTCAGTGGGAGGAATAGTGCCCTATTGCTGGTGTCAGTGGGAGGAATAGTGCCTCATTTCAGTGGGAGGAATATTGCCCCAAGGGCCGGATAAATGCTAGCAAAGGGTCACATATGGCCCTCGGGCCGCATTTTGGAGACCACTAGTCTATCACATAAAATACATTTATGTTTTTGGTTGTAACGTGACAAAATGTGGAAAATTTCAAGGGGTATGAATACTTTTTCAAGGCACTGTAGTAGTGACCGTTGTTTTTTTTTTGTAACAATAATTCTTATATTACAGTAAAGAATATAACTGCATGTTTATAGATTCCTGTATATACATAGTTACTATACATAAATCTTTATTACACAAATTGAAATATAATGCCCAGATATACACACAGCCAGGTATCTGGCACAATAGATAGCGCTAAATAGCCCTGTCTATAGGGAGATGTATATGTTGTATATCACTGTGTGATAATAGGATGGATAGATAGATAGATAGATAGATAGATAGATAGATAGATAGATAGATAGATAGATAGATAGATAGATAGATAGATAGATATGAATAGATAGATAGATAGATAGATAGATAGATAGATAGATAGATAGATAGATAGATATGAATAGATAGATAGATAGATAGATAGATAGATAGATAGATAGATAGATAGATAGATATGAATAGATAGATAGAAAGAAAGATAGATAGATAGATAGATAGATAGATAGATAGATAGATAGATAGATAGATAGATATGAATAGATAGATAGATAGATATGAATAGATAGATAGATAGATAGATAGATAGATAGATAGATAGATAGATAGATAGATAGATAGATAGATATGAATAGATAGATAGAAAGATAGATAGATAGATAGATATGAATAGATAGATAGATAGATGAATAGATAGATAGATAGATAGATAGATGAATAGATAGATAGATAGATAGATAGATAGATAGATAGATAGATGAATAGATAGATAGATAGATAGATAGATAGATAGATAGATAGATAGATAGATAGATAGATAGATAGATGAATAGATAGATAGATGAATAGATAGATAGATAGATAGATAGATAGATAGATAGATAGATAGATAGATAGATAGATAGATAGATAGATAGATGAATAGATAGATAGATGAATAGATAGATAGATAGATAGATAGATAGATAGATAGATAGATAGATAGATAGATAGATATATAGATAGATAGATGAATAGATAGATGAATAGATAGATAGATGAATAGATAGATAGATAGATAGATAGATAGATAGATAGATAGATAGATAGATAGATAGATAGATAGATAGATAGATAGATAGATAGATGAATAGATAGATGAATAGATAGATAGATGAATAGATAGATAGATAGATAGATAGATAGATAGATAGATAGATAGATAGATGAATAGATAGATAGATAGATAGATAGATAGATAGATAGATAGATAGATAGATAGATAGATAGATAGATAGATAGATAGATAGATAGATAGATGAATAGATAGATAGATAGATAGATAGATAGATAGATAGATAGATAGATAGATAGATAGATAGATAGATAGATAGATGGATGGATGGATAGATAGATAGATAGATAGATAGATAGATAGATAGATAGATAGATAGATAGATAGATAGATAGATAGATAGATAGATAGATAGATAGATATTATAACTCCACTCACAATAAGACAAGTGAGATCTTTAAATCTTCAAGTTGATTAGAGAGAAGTGAGATTCTAGTAGACAGGTTCTCTTCTCTTCCACCAGTACAAAAATGACATGTGCTGGTAATTTGAACTGGGAACTCTGAACGGGTTTGGCGATACCAGTAGAACTGGATACTTGTAATATTATAATTGAACTGAAATGAGGAACACCCAAAGTCATTACTTCTAGGCATTGCTCCATAACTCTTTAAAGAGACAGTACACCCCAAGTTCTAGCTTCATATGAAACTATTGATAACATGACACCCGGCTACATGAAGACTTTCTCCTGCCGTGGGGAGATATTTTCCTAAACAGAGCTTACCTCGTGTTCAGCAATGTCTCTCTATTGGCCAATAAACTTTAAGTTGGCGGTTCACACTTGTTCAGTATGAGAACCGCATGCGATTCTTCGGCAGCACAATTTGAGTAAATTTTTCTGTATGGCCCAAATCGGACCGCACCCACACCAAAATTGTGCCAGACCCTTTTTTTGGCTGCACCAGAATCGGATCGCACTGCGTTTTGCGAACCGATTTCAGGGTGTCGTTAATTTATCATACACCCCCGCTGCAGTTGGCATGAGCGAGGTGCAATGTGGATGTGGTGTGGAATCCACACAGCATTCGCAGCACATAGGTGTGAACTGGCACTAAAAGTGTCTGTATGTATCCTAATAAATATATATATATGTATTGTAAATCAGGGGCGGCCCGTCCATTAAGGGCACATGGGCGCTGCCCCCCCCTCTCCATCGCAGTCCCCCGTCCCCCTATCCATGCGTCCGACCCCTTTCAGGACACCAGGCGCATGGATTCCAATGCGGGGGGGGTGCTTTTTTGAAGCACCGATTAGAGCCAGAGGCTCTAATGCCGCGTACACATGATCATTTTTCCCGTCGGGAAAAATTAAATTTTTTCCTTTGGACGAGAAAAACGACCGTGTGTGGGCTTTTTGTCATTTTTCCCGACGGGAAAAACGGCATTAATCACGACGAGAAAAATGAGAACATGCTCTAATTTTTCTCGTCGTGATTCCCGTCGTTTTTTTCCGCGGCAGTTTTCCCATAGGGAAACACTGCCGGGGAGCCTACACACGGTCGTTTTTTTCGACCAAAAAAAAAAGTCATTTAAAACGGCCGTGTGTGGGGGGGAACAAGCTGTTCCTCGTTTTTCACGTCGATTTTTTCGACGGTGTTCTCACCGTTGAAAAAATCGATCGTGTGTACGCGGCATAAGAGATTTCAATATAGGGTGGGCTTGGGTCGCAGAGAGTGCGCTCCGATCCCGCCCAGGTGTGTTACAACAGCAAATTAATATTCACTGCTGTAACACTGATCCTCCTCCCGGCCAATCAGGAAGCAGGTTTTGACACCAGTCACCCGATTGGCTGAAAGGACAGGCGATCCTATTGAATGCCTAGGAGGAGGAGGGGAGGAGCTGGAAGCCGCCATGGAGGTGAGGATACGGAGCTGAGCTGCTGCACCACGCTGCCTGCCACCCGCCACCCGCCACGATAGGGAAAGTGCCCGACCGACACTCACTACAATTTTTACCTCTCTGACATCACAATGTTCCCGCTGACAATGCCTTCTTCTGCTTTTCTCTCCAGAAACACGGCACCATCCTTGTTCAGGCGTCATCCCAGGACTGAGATGTAGGCTCAGAGAGGATACAATCATGTAAATTCTGTGCAGTTATTGGTAGAGTTGCCACCTCATCCCTTTAAAAGCGAACACATATTAATTACACAGGTTCTGTGGCTGATGAAGGTGGTAATTAAACTCATTTGGTGCCTTACCTGCATTAAATTAGTCTCAGAACCTGTGTAATTCAAATGTGTTAAAGGGATGAGGTGGCAACCCTAGTTATTGGCTGCGCTCTCAAATATCTGACACAGATCAGCCCCTGCTGCAGCTAGGGTTGCCATCTGTCCGGGATACACCCAGACAGTCCGGGTTTTGAATCATGTGTCCGGGTTTCAGGTGGACTGAAACCCGGACACATTATTTAGACTGGGCTGTGGCTCCCCAAGTAACCAAGATAGTCACACACAAATCTGTTGCCATCCGGGAGCTGCGGGTGGGTGTCTGGGAGCAGGTGCAGCATCACTGGGGGGGGGGCAGGGTGATGATGTCAGCAAAAGCAGTTTGGCCACACCCACATTTTGCTGTGGCACGCAATTGCGGAACGCATTACTACTCTCCTCATAGCCCCCAACTGTACCTGATTTCAAGGGACTGTCCCTGATTTAGAGAAATGTCCCTCTTTCCTCCTCATTTGTCCCTCATTTTGGTCAGATCTATATAGTTGTATATAAAATTCACTTTTTAGCTATCAAAAACTGTTTTCCAGCACTAAACCTTTCATCTGATTTCTAAATTGCTGCATTTGAAAATTCCAAAAGCCAATATAAAGGAATAGTAGTTGGTAAAAAAAAAGCACTTGTGGGTTTAACCAATCTTGTTTTTTTGTACAATTCTCCTTTAAGGGGGCGTGGCCTATGCCTGCATACTTTTGCTGATAGGGGTCCCTCATTCCCATCACAAAAAGTTGGGTAGGTATGCTCTCCTTGGGGCACCCAAAGTGTTCAGGTTTGGCTTGAAGAAAAGGTGGCAACCATAGCTGCAGCCTATCATCTTGTGGCTAGAATGTTACAATGTTGCAGTCTAATCACTGGGAGGAAGAGGAGACTGAAGAAATGCTTCCTCCTCCCTGCAGCAGACTGATGACATCATCTCGGCCTAGCCAAAGTCACTGAATTGTAGCTCAGGGATTGCTGAGTTAATGATAAAGGGCGGGGCTTTTGTTATAATGATATGCAGTGATGCAAGTAACTGAGTTAGAATAAACGGAGTTACTTGCCACAGTTACTTTAGAGGGTAACGAGTATTCTAACTGATTACTCTTCCCCTCATGGTAACGCAGTTACCATTACTTGGGCGGCGTTACCCCAATTACATCTACCGCCACTAGATGGCAGTAGTGTAATTCCTCCTCTCCTCTATGACCGGGTCTCTCTCATGTCACGGCACTGACGGCAGTCACGCTGCTCCCCGCGGCCCCTCCTCTCTTCTCGTCCATCCTCATTTGCTTGTGACATCATCTGGGATGGACGAGAAGAGAGGAGGGGCCGCTGGGGAGTAGCGTGACTGCCGTCAGTGCCGTGACATGAGAGAGAACTTATTACACACACGCTTCCTGCGCTACTCTGCAAGGCTGGTAAACAATGTGCTATGTGTCCCGCCATGATGTGCTATGTGCCCCGCCCTGATGTGCTATGTGCCACATGTCCTGATGTGCCCTCATGTGCTATGTGCTCTGTGCCCCATGCCCTGATGTGCTATGTGCCCCATGCCCTGATGTGCTATGTGCCCTGATGTGCTATGTGCCCCATGCCCTAATGTGCTATGTGCCCTGATGTGCTATGTGTCCCATGCCCTAATGTGCTATGTGCCCTGATGTGCTATGTGCCCCATGCCCTAATGTGCTATGTGCCCTGATGTGCTATGTGCCCCATGCCCTGATGTGCTATGTGCCCCATGCCCTGATGTGCCCCATGCCCTGATGTGCTATGTGCCCTGATGTGCTATGTGCCCTGATGTGCTATGTGCCCCATGCCCTGATGTGCTATGTGCCCCATGCCCTGATGTGCTATGTGCCCTGATGTGCTATGTGCCCTGATATGTTATGTGCCCCATGCCCTGATGTGCTATGTGCCCCATGCCCTGATGTGCTATGTGCCCCATGCCCTGATGTGCTATGTGTCCTGTTGTGCTATGTGCCCCATGCCATGATGTGCTATGTGCCCCATGCCCTAATGTGCTATGTGCCCTGATGTGCTATGTGCCCCATGCCCTGATGTGCTATGCGCCCCATGCCCTGATGTGCTATGTGTCCTGATGTGCTATGTGTCCTGATGTGCTATGTGCCCTTATATGCTATGTGCCCCATGCCCTGATGTGCTATGTGCCCCATGCCCTGATGTGCTATGTGCCCTGATGTGCTATGTGCCCCATGCCCTGATGTGCTATGTGCCCTGATGTGCTATGTGCCCCATGCCCTGATGTGCTATGTGTCCCATGCCCTGATGTGCTATGTGCCCCATGCCTTGATGTGCTATGTGCCCTGATGTGCTATGTGCCCCATGCCCTGATGTGCTATGTGCCCTGATGTGCTATGTGCCCCATGCCCTGATGTGCTATGTGTCCCATGCCCTGATGTGCTATGTGCCCCATGCCCTGATGTGCTATGTGTCCCATGCCCTGATGTGCTATGTGCCCCATGCCCTGATATGCTATGTGCCCTCAAAAAAAAAAGTCAGTTACTTTGCTGAGTAACTAATTACTTTTTCAATGTAGTAACTGAGTTACTAACGCAATTACTTTTTGGGGGAAGTAATTTGTAACTGTAACTAATTACTTTTTTAAAGTAAGATGACCAACACTGGTGATCTGGTGCTGGATATTGTGACATGTTAGAAATGTAAGGCGTTTATTCATGCATGATTGTAAAGTTCCTGATCCGTCTACTTTAAGTACGGGGGGGGGGGGGAAGCAGAATGGCGGCCAGGATCCCTGTTTATATCAGGAAACTCCCACTAACCTTTCGCTCAGAACGCCGCGTAGAAATCAGCCCGACTTTGTTTCCCCAGCTGTACTCACAAGGGAACATTCTGCAGATAGGGCATTGTGAAATATATTTTGCTTGGCTGGGAAGAGCTGTCAGCAGAAACAGGAAGTGGAGTTCAAGAACTGCGAGATTACTAGGAGGGCAAGCCTACATCTGAATGGAACATGTGGAGGGGAGACAAGGACAGGATAGGGTTAAAGTGGAGGTCCACCCTAAAAAAATAAATAAAAAATTACACCAAAATGCTACAAAAAAAAAATAGAAAAAATAATAGAAAAAATAAATAAAAATGTAATTACCAGAAATTGCGGTTGCTATGTGGATCTTCCTAATCTGCCTCCTCCTATATCACGGCTGGTCGTCCTCCTCGCGTTGTCTTCTGGGGAATGGGGCGCGCTGCCTTCTGGGAACTGTGTGTATCCCAGAGAGCAGCCGCCCATTTATACAGCGTCGCAAGACTCGCGCATGCGCAGTAGGAAACGGGCAGTGAAGGCCCAAGGCTCCACTGCCTGTTTCCCTTAGTGAGGATGGCGGCGCCGGTAGGGTGCCCACGTGTCCCGGATTGCCCGGGACTGTCCCGCAATTGACATGTCTGTCCTGGGTCCCGGGCACCTTCATTCCGGGACAATACAGTGTCCCGGAATGAAAAAGAGGACACAGTCTCCCCCTACTAACTAGTAACTATATTTCCAGAACTGGTTGCTAGGATCGGCGCTGCCTGGCGTCTTGCAACCAGTGACAATTTACTCTCAGACAGTGAGGCCGGGAGCGAGGCCTGCACCTAGTACAGCACTGCTGTGCCCACCCACCTCGGCACCTCCTCCTTCTCCGGCACCCAGCGGCAAGCAGCAGGGACTGGTCTGATCTTCACTCCCCAGATAATGACTCCACTCCCTTTCTTCTACGCATGCGGCTCATGCAGAGGGAGTGACAGCAGCACTGCATCTGGTGACAGGCTATGGATGGCAAACGGCACTGCATCTGGTGGCAGGCTATGGGTGGCAAACGGCACTGCATCTGGTGGCAGGCTATGGGTGGCAAGCGGCACTGCATCTGGTGGCAGGCTATGGGTGGCAAGCGGCACTGCATCTGGTGGCAGGCTATGGGTGGCAAGCAGCACTGCAACTGGTGGCAAGTGGCACATTCACCTGACAAATAACCCGCCGCCAAATTCCCCATCAACCCCCAGACTACATTTCCCCCCGCCCCCTTCATCTTTTTTTGGAGAAGGCGAGAGAGGGGGTGTGTCCCTGAATGGCAGCTTGGAAATGTGGTCACCCTAGGCACCGGGACCTGCCAGGATCGAGGGATCGGCCTCGGGGGGGCCAACATCACGGGCGCCTAGGACAGGTACCGTATATACTCGAGTATAAGCCGAGTTTTTCAGCACATTTTTTTGTGCTGAAAATGCCCCCCTCGGCTTATACTCGAGTTTGTGTCCGTCTTCATCTTTGTGCGCCTGATTCTGGTCAGCCGTAGGTCCCCTGGACCCCAAACATGGCACACATGTAGCCCCACTCTTCCTTTACAAGTGTGCAAAGTTTTTTGGCCGGGGAGCACCGATTTTTCAAAGTGGGCACCCCTTCCATAGACTCCCATGTTAAATGTCAGTCTAGTCACACGGCGCCGGAGATCAGGTAGGGAGATTGGGCACAGTGAGGCATGGGCACAGTGAGGCATGGGCACAGTAAGGCATGGTGAGGCATGGGCACAGTAAGGCATGGACACAGTAGGACACAGTGAGGCACAGTGAGGCACAGTGAGGCATGGGCACAGTGACAGTGAGGCACAGTGAGGCATGGGCACAGTGAGGCATGCAGATGGACACCCTAGGCTTGTTGAGTCAATACGTTTTCCCAGTTTTTTGTGGTAAAATTTGGTACCTCTGCTTATATTCGGGCCGGCTTATACTCGAGTGTATACGGTAAGTGTCCTTATTAAAAGTCAGCAGCTACAGTGTTTGTAGCTGCTGACTTTTAAAACAAAAAAAATCACGGGTGAAACCCCCCTTTAAAGTGGCCTCCCAGCACATGGTGAAGGTGACCAGTGTAATATATAAAGGAAAGATCAGCGCGCCAATCATTCCTTGATTTTTTTTCGTCATCAGGAGACCAACCAATGGGTTTTACCCCCTTCATGACCAGGCCATTTTTTTTCTATTCAGCACTGCGCTACTTCAACTGAGAATTGCGTGGTCATGCAACATTGTATCCAAACAAAATTGATCACAGTTTTTTTTCCACACAAGTACAGTGCCTTGAAAAAGTATTCATACCCCTTGAAATTTTTCACATTTTTTCATGTTACAACCAAAAACGTAAATGTATTTTATTGGGATTTAATGTGATGGACCAACACAAAGTGGCACATAATTGTGAAGTGGAAGGAAAATTATAAATGGTTTTAATTTTTTTTTTTCTACAAATATGTGAAAAGTGTGGGGGTGCATTTGTATTCAGCACTCTTTACTCTGATACCCCTAACTAAAATCTAGGGGAACCAATTGCCTTCAGAAGTCACCAAATTAGTAAATAGAATCTACCTGTGTGTAATTTAATCTCAGTATAAATACAGCTGTTCTGTGAAGCCCTCAGAGGTTTGTTAGAGAACCTTAGTACTTAGCATCATGAAGACCAAGGAACACACCAGACAAGTCAGGGATAAAGTTGTGGAGAAGTATAAAGCAGGGTTAGTTTATAAAAACGTATCCCAAGCTTTGAACATCTCACAGAGCTCTGTTCAATCCATCATCCAAAAATAAAAAGAGTATGGCACAACTGCAAACCTACCAAGACATGGCCGTCCACCTAAACTGACCGGCTGGGCAAGGAGAGCATTCATCAGAGAAGCAGCCAAGAGGCCCATGGTAACTCTGGAGGAGCTGCAGAGATCCACAGCTCTGGTGGGAGAATCTGTCCACAGGACAACTATTAGTCGTGCTTCTCCACAAATCTGCCCTTTATGGAAGAGTGACAAGAAGAAAGACATTGTAGAAAGAAAGCCATAAGAAGTCCTGTTTGCAGTTTGTGAGAAGCATGTGGGGGACACAGCAAACATGTGGAAGAAGGTGCTCTGGTCAGATGAGACCAAAATGTAACTTTTTGGCCTAAAAGCAAAACGCTATGTGTGGTGGAAAACTAACACTGCGCATCACTGACCATCCCAACCGTGAAACATGGTGGCGGCAGCATCATGGTGTGGGGATTATTTTCTTCAGCAGGGACAGGGAAGCTGGTCAGAGTTGAATGGAAGTTGGATGGAGCCAAATACAGGGCAATCTTAGAAGAAAACCTGGTGGGATCACACCAAGATCAGTGTGACCAGATGCTTTCTTATTTTAAAAATGTCGCTGTTTACATTGGGGGAAACCGGAAGTGACAAAGTACAGGTCGCTTCTGGTTTCCTATAATATAGAGCTGATCGGAGATCTTCTGGTCTTCAAAAAGCTCAATGGTAAGCTGGCAGAACCACAGGCTTCAATTCCGTGTTCTCCAGTAGGATAACCTGGAATGGCATCTTCTGTTCCCCTGGGGTGCTGCAGGCGCTGGCAGGGGTGGGGTGGGGGTGTTTTGGTGTGGGGAGTCTGGGATGGGGGTGTCTTGGTGTGAAGTGTCTGGGATGGGGGTGTCTTGGTGTGAAGTGTCTTAGATGGGGGGTGCTTGGTGTGGGGAGTCTGGGATGGGGCTGTCTTGGTTTGAAGTGTCTGGGATGGGGGTGTCTCGGTGTGAATTGTCTGGAATGGGGGTGTCTCGGTGTGAAGTATCTGGGATGGGGGTGTCTCGGTGTGAAGTATCTGGGATGGGGGTGTCTTGGTGTGAAGTATCTGGGATGGGGGTGTCTTGGTGTGAAGTATCTGGGATGGGGGTGTCTTGGTGTGAAGTATCTGGGATGGGGGTATCTTAGTGTGGGGTGTCTGGGATGGGGGTATCTTAGTGTGAAGTGTCTGGGATGGGGGTGTCTTGGTGTGGGGTGTCTGGGATGGGGGTGTCTTGGTGTGGGGTGTCTGGGATGGGGGTAGCTTGGTGTGAAGTGTCTGGGATGGCAGTGTCTTGGTGTGAGGTTTCTGGGATGGTGATGTCTTGGTGTGAAGTGTCTGGGATGGGGGTGTCTTGGTGTGAAGTGTCTGGGATGGTAGTGTCTTGGTGTGGGGTGTCTGGTATGGGGGTGTCTTGGTGTGGGGTGTTTGGGATGGGGGTGTCTTGGTGTGAAGTGTCTGGGATGGGGATGTATTGGTGTGGGGTGTCTGGGATGGGGGTGTCTTGGTGTGAAGTTTCTGGGATGGGGATGTATTGGTGTGGGGTGTCTGGGATGGGGGTGTCTTGGTGTGGGGTGTCTGGGATGGGGGTGTCTTGGTGTGGGGTGTCTGGGATAGGGGTGTCTTGGTGTGGGGTGTCTGGGATGGGGGTGTCTTGGTGTGAAGTGTCTGGGATGGGGTTGTCTTGGTGTGGGATGTCTGGGATGGGAGTGTCTTGGTGTGGGATGTCTGGGATGGGAGTGTCTTGGTGTGAAGTGTCTGGGATGGGGGTTTCTTGGTGTGGGGAGTCTGGGATGGGAGTGTCTTGGTGTGAAGTGTCTGGGATGGGGGTGTCTTGGTGTGAAGTGTCTGGGATGGGGGTGTCTTGGTATGGGGTGTCTGGGATGGGGGTGTCTTGGTGTGAAGTGTCTGGGATGGGGGTGTCTTGGTGTGGGGTGTCTGGGATGGGGGTGTCTTGGTGTGAAGTGTCTGGGATGGGGGTGTCTTGGTGTGGGGTGTCTGGGATAGGGGTGTCTGGGATGGGGGTGTCTTGGTGTGAAGTGTCTGGGATGGGGGTGTCTATATGTGAAGTGTCTGGGATGGGGGTGTCTATATGTGAAGTGTCTGGGATGGGGGTGTCTTGGTGTGGGGTGTCTGGGATAGGGGTGTCTTGGTGTGGGGTGTCTGGGATGGGGGTGTCTTGGTGTAGGGTGTCTGGGATAGGGGTGTCTTGGTGTGGGGTGTCTGGGATGGGGGTGTCTTGGTGTGGGGTGTCTGGGATAGGGGTGTCTTGGTGTGGGGTGTCTGGGATAGGGGTGTCTTGGTGTGGGGTGTCTGGGATGGGGGTGTCTTGGTGTGAAGTGTCTGGGATGGGGGTGTCTTGGTGTAGGGTGTCTGGGATAGGGGTGTCTTGGTGTGGGGTGTCTGGGATAGGGGTGTCTTGGTGTGGGGTGTCTGGGATGGGGGTGTCTTGGTGTGAAGTGTCTGGGATGGGGGTGTCTTGGTGTGAAGTGTCTGGGATGGGGGTGTCTTGGTGTGGGGTGTCTGGGATAGGGGTGTCTGGGATGGGGGTGTCTTGGTGTGAAGTGTCTGGGATGGGGGTGTCTATATGTGAAGTGTCTGGGATGGGGGTGTCTTGGTGTGGGGTGTCTGGGATAGGGGTGTCTTGGTGTGGGGTGTCTGGGATGGGGGTGTCTTGGTGTCGGGTGTCTGGGATAGGGGTGTCTTGGTGTGGGGAGTCTGGGATGGGGGTGTCTTGGTGTGGGGTGTCTGGGATAGGGGTGTCTTGGTGTGGGGTGTCTGGGATAGGGGTGTTTGGTGTGGGGTGTCTGGGATGGGGGTGTCTTGGTGTGAAGTGTCTGGGATGGGGGTGTCTTGGTGTAGGGTGTCTGGGATAGGGGTGTCTTGGTGTGGGGTGTCTGGGATAGGGGTGTCTTGGTGTGGGGTGTCTGGGATGGGGGTGTCTTGGTGTGAAGTGTCTGGGATGGGGGTGTCTTGGTGTGAAGTGTCTGGGATGGGGGTGTCTTGGTGTGAAGTGTCTGGGATGGGGGTGTCTTGGTGTAGGGTGTCTGGGATAGGGGTGTCTTGGTGTGGGGTGTCTGGGATAGGGGTGTCTTGGTGTGGGGTGTCTGGGATGGGGGTGTCTTGGTGTGAAGTGTCTGGGATGGGGGTGTCTTGGTGTGAAGTGTCTGGGATGAGGGTGTCTTGGTGTGAAGTGTCTGGGATGGGGGTGTCTTGGTGTGGGTGTCTGGAATGGGGGTGTCTTGGTGATGGCGTACATTTGGATCACTTTTAGCTAAAAGCCCATTGCTGCCTCTAAAAATCCATGCCAAGCCCACAGTTGCAGGAGCAGCCACGAGCTCGCTTTAGCCCCTTGAATCTAAGGACGTTTGTAAACATACCTTTGGTAGACAAAGGGTTAAATTGGATAGAGAATGCACAATGAGATTAAAGAGAAAAAAAAAAAAAACAACAGAGAAAAGTCCACCTGCAACAACACTCTAATGAAAGTGCGCGACTTTGCGCGCCAAGCCAACCAAACACTGAATTCATCAACCTTGTAAATGTTAACAGTGGAGATAATTGAGGTTCATGTGAGGATCACTTGGACTTGGATAAATATATACATGTTTAAAAGCCATTTATTAAACAAAGTCACTTCCTGCGGGGAGGGAGAGAGTAAACACGATGTGTTGATCCTTGCGTTAGGCCTCATTTACGCGCCCTTCACAATCGTGATGCAAGTTGTGGCATAAAATCTCCTTTAAATCTTCTCTGTGGGTTTTCTTCCTTTTTTTTTTTTTTTTTTTATTATGGTGAGCGAAGTACAACGCATTTACTCCCTTTAAAGGGTCAGTCCACCAGAGGTTCTAGTATCTGGTGGATTCTGTGGTGTAAGTGTAAGTGTATCTGAACTGATTAACAGGTTAATTTCCAGGTCTTTATACCTGGACTGCCCTTTATGGGGTTTCCCACCATCCCTGTGCTGAGTTCCCAGGTCTCTACACCTGCTGTGCCCATTATGAGGGGTTCCACTTCCCACCATCACTGTGCCCAATATGAGGGGTTCCCACCATCCCTGCGCTGAGTTCCTGGGTCTGTACACCTTATGTGCCCAATATGAGGGGTCCCCACCCCATTATGAGGAGTCCCCATCATCCCTGTGATGAGCTCCCGGGTCTGTACACCTGCTGTGCCCATTATGAGGGGCTCCCACCATCCCTGTGATGAGTTCCGGGGTCTGTACACCTGCTGTGCTCATTATGAGGGGTTCCCACCATCCCTGTGCTGAGTTCCTCAGTCTGTACACCTGCTGTGCCCATTATGAGGGGTTCCCACCATCACTGTGCCCAATATGAGGGGTCCCCACCATCCCTGTGATGAGTTCCGGGGTCTGTACACCTGCTGTGCCCATTATGAGGGGTTCCCACCATCACTCTGCCCAATATGAGGGGTCCCCCATCCCTGTGCTGAGTCCCTGGGTCTGTACACCTTCTGTGCCCATTATGAGGGGTCCCCACCCCATTATGAGGGGTTCCCGCCATCCCTCTGCTGAGTTCCGGGGGCTCTACACCTGCTGTGCCCATTATGAAGGGTTCCCATCATCCCTGTGCTGAGTTCCTCAGTCTGTACACCCGCTGTGCCCATTATGAGGGGTTCCCACCATCACTGTGCCCAATATGAGGAGTCCCCACCATCCCTGTGCTGAGTTCCCGGGTCTGTACACCTGCTGTGCCCATTATGAGGGGTTCCCACCATCCTTGTGATGAGTTCCCAGGTCTGTACACCTGCTGTGCCCATTATGAGGGGTTCCCACCATCCTTGTGATGAGTTCCCGGGTCTGTACACCTGCTGTGCCCATTATGAGGGGTTCCCACCATCCCTGCGCTGAGTTCCTGGGTCTGTACACCTTATGTGCCCAATATGAGGGGTCCCCACCCCATTATGAGGAGTCCCCATCATCCCTGTGATGAGCTCCCGGGTCTGTACACCTGCTGTGCCCATTATGAGGGGCTCCCACCATCCCTGTGATGAGTTCCGGGGTCTGTACACCTGCTGTGCTCATTATGAGGGGTTCCCACCATCCCTGTGCTGAGTTCCTCAGTCTGTACACCTGCTGTGCCCATTATGAGGGGTTCCCACCATCACTGTGCCCAATATGAGGGGTCCCCACCATCCCTGTGATGAGTTCCGGGGTCTGTACACCTGCTGTGCCCATTATGAGGGGTTCCCACCATCACTCTGCCCAATATGAGGGGTCCCCCCATCCCTGTGCTGAGTCCCTGGGTCTGTACACCTTCTGTGCCCATTATGAGGGGTCCCCACCCCATTATGAGGGGTTCCCGCCATCCCTCTGCTGAGTTCCGGGGGCTCTACACCTGCTGTGCCCATTATGAAGGGTTCCCATCATCCCTGTGCTGAGTTCCTCAGTCTGTACACCCGCTGTGCCCATTATGAGGGGTTCCCACCATCACTGTGCCCAATATGAGGAGTCCCCACCATCCTTGTGCTGAGTTCCCGGGTCTGTACACCTGCTGTGCCCATTATGAGGGGTTCCCACCATCCTTGTGATGAGTTCCCAGGTCTGTACACCTGCTGTGCCCATTATGAGGGGTTCCCACCATCCTTGTGATGAGTTCCCGGGTCTGTACACCTGCTGTGCCCATTATGAGGGGTTCCCACCATCCCTGTGCTGAGTTCCCGGGTCTGTACACCTGCTGTGCCCAATATGAGGGGTTCCCACCATCCTTGTGATGAGTTCCCGGGTCTGTACACCTGCTGTGCCCATTATGAGGGGTTCCCACCATCCTTGTGATGAGTTCCCGGGTCTGTACACCTGCTGTACAGAGAGGAAGGAGATGAAGGAGTTAATAAAAATGGAAACGGTTAATTAAGGTGCTTCAACTTTGTTACAATAATGACTTTTTTCATGTAACAGAAATTCAAATGGACACTAGCTGTTTTCTGTACTCTGTAATTTAGAAAATTTTGGAGCTTCTGATGCAGAGCGCCTGTCACACTGACAGCTCAGTCCTGTATGTTATAATAGGAGAGGCAGGATCTCCCGATGTTATCAGTGGGACTCTGCTGTGACTTTGACAGCTGTCCATTGCACTGACAGCGGACGTCTGCGGATTACTTTGGGATTCTTACTCTTTCTGATTGTAATCAGCAGGACCAAGCTGTCAGTTTGACTACCTGGCCTCCTAACACAGCACAGGAGATGCCACCCAGCCCCCCCCCCCCCCCTGCCCTGCAGCACAGTGCCCAATGCAGGTTATTCATGTAATAATGTAACAAAGGGAAATGATCCAACTGCCCCTGTTGGGTCAGGAAGGAGTTTTTCTACCCTATAGAGTTAAATTCCTAAAACCAGTTTTTAGTTTTTGGTTCTGTCAGTACAAATTACTATTCTTTCTGTTTCTGTTTCTTCTGCGTCATCTCCTTCACTTTCCATCTCATAGACACGAGTGAAACGAAATCTCTCCTAAAGGGAGGAGAACAGGTGCCACCATTGTAAGATGTCCTCTCTTTACAATGGCAACCAAACCATTTCCGATTACTTCGCAATTTCCCATTCCAAACACTGTCTGTCTTGATGACAACGGCCACCAGAAGGAACACAGATATGAATAAAAAAACACCAATTCAGTCTTTCAACTTTTTTACCCCAGAGGAACCCTTGAGTTACTTTTCAAGATTCAGGGAACCCTTGCTAAACCCAATTATTTGGAGATCAGTGGGGAAAAAGTGGGGCCCTTACATTGGAAATCAGTATGAAGAATGTTCCTTTCATTGGTGGTCAGTGGGAATAATACTCCTTACATTGGTGGTCAGTGGGAAGAATGCTCCTTACATTGGTGGTCATTGGGAAGAATGTCCCTTACATTGGTGATCAGTGGGAAGAATGTTCCTTACATTGGTGATCAGTGGGAAGAATGCTCCTTACATTGGTGGTCAGTGAGAAGAATGTCCCTTACATTGATGATCAGTGGGAAGAATGTTCCTTACATTGGTGATCAGTGGGAAGAATGTTCCTTACATTGGAGGTCAGTGGGAAGAATGTTCCTTACATAGGGGGTCAGTGGGAAGAATGCTCCTTACATTGGTGATCAGTGGGAAGAATGTTCCTTACATTGGTGATCAGTGGGAAGAATGTTCCTTACATTGGAGGTCAGTGGGAAGAATGCCCCTTACATTGGTGATCAGTGAGAAGAATGTTCCTTACATTGGTGGTCAGTGGGAAGAATGCTCCTTACATTGGTGATCAGTGGGAAGAATGTTCCTTACATTGGTGATCAGTGGGAAGAATGTTCCTTACATTGGTGGTCAGTGGGAAGAATGTTCCTTACATTGGTGGTTAGTGGGAAGAATGTTCCTTACATTGGTGGTCAGTGAGAAGAATGTTCCTTACATTGGTGGTTAGTGGGAAGAATGTCCCTTACATTGGTGATCAGTGGGAAGAATGTTCCTTACATTGGTGATCAGTGGGAAGAATGTTCCTTACATTGGTGGTTAGTGGGAAGAATGTCCCTTACATTGGTGATCAGTGGGAAGAATGTTCCTTACATTGGTGGTCAGTGGGAAGAATGCTCCTTACATTGGTGATCAGTGGGAAGAATGCTCCTTACATTGGTGGTCAGTGAGAAGAATGTTCCTTACATTGGTGATCAGTGGGAAGAATGCTCCTTACATTGGTGGTCAGTGGGAAGAATGCTCCTTACATTGGTGGTCAGTAGTGATGAGCCGAACACCCCCGGGTTCGGTTCGCACCAGAACCCGCGAACGGACCGAAAGTTCGTACGAACATTAGAACCCTATTAAATACAATGGATGCGAACGTTCGAATTCTAAAGTGCTAATTATAACGACTATTATGCATGTTATTGTCCTAAAAAGGGTTTGGGAACCCGGGTTGTGCACCAGGGGACATGTATCAATGCAAAAAGAAGTTTTAAAAACGGTCGTTTTTCGGGAGCAGTCATTTTAATGATGCATAAAGTGAAAAAAAAAAAGTCAAATATTCCTTTAAATATCGTACCTGGGGGGTGTCTAAAGTATGCCTGTGAAGTGCCACGTGTTTCCCGTGTTTAGAACTGTCCCTGCACAAAATGACACTTCTAAAGGAAAAAAAAGCCATTTAAAACTGCTTGCGGCTTTAATGTAATGTCTGCTCCCGGTAATATGGATGAAAATCTTTAAGAAAAATGGCATAGCTACCCCATGACCCCCCCCCCCTACCCCAGCCCATTACCAGCCCCTTTGGGTCTTGTATGGATATTAAGGGGAACCCCGCACATAAAATAAAAAAGGCCCTATATACTCTGAACAGCCGTATACAGGCGGTGCATACAAGACAGGGACTGTAGGTTTGTTCTTATGTAGAATCTGTTTGTAATTTTGAACAGGTACATTGTTTAAGTGTAGCTCCAGCCCAAAAATCTATTTTTAAACTTTTTGGAAAACATAGGTAAGGGTTATCACCCCTGTAACATTTGTTTTGCTGTCTGTGCCCCTGTTCAGAACATTTCACCTCACTTTCCGTCCCAATGACAACTGTTTTTGAAATGTGGTGTTTTTCTTGAAACAAGGATTGCTGATAAAGCATCAGTACAGAGGAGACACCTTTCTCCCATATTTATTCTTACAGGAGAGAATTTTCCTTCCTAGTGGTAGATTTCCTCTCACTTCCTGTTGTCTTCTTGCGTTTGCAAGTAGGAGTCGTTTGTAAGTTGGATGTTTGAAAGTAGGGACCTGCCGTATATACTCTGCAGAAATAGGCCCCTTAGGTGTTGGTGTTGGCACAACACTGTAAGCACTCACAGTTACTCTTGGTTGGTGCTGGAACGCCCTGCTGTCAACTATTATATCAGGAATTGTAATTACATATAATTGTTGAACAGTGGTAGTAAAAATTGGGCCTTTTATGGTGGTGCTGGTGCCACAACACTGTAAGCCCTGACAGTTACTCTTGGTGGGTGCAGCAATGGGCCCTGCTGTGAACAGGGATGAGCCGAACACCCCCCTGTTCGGTTCGCACCAGAACCTGCGAACAGACAAAATGTTCGTGTAAACTTTAGAACCCTATTAAATACAATGGACTCGAACGTTCGAAATCTAAAGTGTTAATTATAAAGGCTAATATGCAAGTTATTGTCCTAAAAAGTGTTTGGGGACCGGGGTCCTGCCCCAGGGGACATGTATCAATGCAAAAAGAAGTTTTAAAAACGGCCGTTTTTTCGGGAGCAGTGATTTTAATAATGCTTAAAATGAAAAAATAAAAGTGAAATATTCCTTTAAATTTCGTACCTGGGGGGTGTGTATGATATGCATGTGAAGTGGCGCATGTTTCCCGTGCTTAGAACTGTCCCTGCAAAAAATGTCATTTTTGAAAGAAAAAAATGCATTTAAAACTGACTCGCGGCTATTAATGAATTGTCGGCTCCCGGCAATACATACAAAAGTCATTGAGAAAAAAAAAAAAAAAAGCGTGGGGGTTCCCCAGAATTCAATTACCAGGCCCTTCAGATCTGGCATGGATTTTAAGGGGAACTCCACCCCAAGTTTAAAAAAAAATGGCGTGGAGTCCCCCTAAAAATCCATACCAGACCCCTTATCCGAGCACGCAACCTGGCCGGCCGCAGGGGAAAAGGGGGGGACGAGAGAGCGGCCCCCCCTCCCTCCTGAACCGTACCAAGCCACATGCCCTCAACATGGGGAGGATGTCCCCATGTTGATGGGGACAAGGGCCTCATCCCCACAACCCTTGCCCGGTGGTTGTGGGGGTCTGCGGGCGGGGGGCTTATCGGAATCTGGAAGACCCCTTTAACAAAGGGGACCCCCAGATCCCGCCCCCCCCCTATGTGAATTGGTAACGGGTACATTGTACCCCTACCATTTCACGAAGAAAGCGTAAAAAAAAGTTTAAAAAAACACACAAACACCTTGAAAAAGTCCTTTATTTAAAAAAATAAATAAATAAACATTCCAGCGGTGAAATCCAGTGTCCCGCGGCGATCCCGATGTCCAGCGCTGTCCTTCATTGGTTGTGCCTGAGCGGACCTGATGGGGAACTCCCTCTCAGTATTTTAAATGTATAGACCCCGCCCCTTCTAAAGTTCCCCATCAGGTCCGCTCAGCGGACGAGATGCGGAACATGAGAAGGGGCGGGTCTATACATGTATTACCAAAGTGAGAGCTGTTCCCCATCAGGTCCGCCCCCTCGGTATGTCAGACCCGCCTACGTCATTGGCTTGAGCGGGGAACTTCCTTCACTATGTAAATTTAAATTTAAATTTACATAGTGAAGGAAGTTCCCCGCTCAAGCCAATGACGTAGGCGGGTCTGACATACCGAGGAGGCGGACCTGATGGGGAACTGCTCTCACTTTGGTAATACATGTATAGACCCGCCCCTTCTCATGTTCCGCATCTCGTCCGCTGAGCGGACCTGATGGGGAACTTTAGAAGGGGCGGGTCTATACATTTAAAATAGTGAGAGGGAGTTCCCCATCAGGTCCGCTCAGGCACAACCAATGACGGACAGCGCTGGACATCGGGATCGCCGCGGGACACTGGATTTCACCGCTGGAATGTTTTTTTTTTTTTTTTTTTAAATAAAGGACTTTTTCAAGGTGTTTGTGTGTTTTTTTAAACATTTTTTTACGCTTTCTTCGTGAAATGGTAGGGGTACAATGTACCCCTTACCAATTCACATAGGGGGGGGCGGGATCTGGGGGTCCTCTTTGTTAAAGGGGTCTTCCAGATTCCGATAAGCCCCCCGCCCGCAGACCCCCACAACCACCGGGCAAGGGTTGTGGGGATGAGGCCCTTGTCCCCATCAACATGGGGACATCCTCCCCATGTTGAGGGCATGTGGCTTGGTACGGTTCAGGAGGGAGGGGGGCCGCTCTCTCGTCCCCCCCTTTTCCCCTGCGGCCGGCCAGGTTGCGTGCTCGGATAAGGGGTCTGGTATGGATTTTTAGGGGGACTCCACGCCATTTTTTTTTAATTTGGGGTGGAGTTCCCCTTAAAATCCATGCCAGATCTGAAGGGCCTGGAATGGATATTTGGGGGAACCCCACGTCAATTTTTTTTTTATTTGCGGCGGGGTTCCCCTTAATATCCATTCCAGACCTGAAGGGCCTGGTAATTGAATTCTGGGGAACCCCCACGCTTTTTTTTTTTTTTTTATCAATGACTTTTGTATGTATTGCCGGGAGCCGACAATTCATTAATAGCCGCGAGTCAGTTTTAAATGCATTTTTTTCTTTCAAAAATGACATTTTTTGCAGGGACAGTTCTAAGCACGGGAAACATGCGCCACTTCACATGCATATCATACACACCCCCCAGGTACGAAATTTAAAGGAATATTTCACTTTTATTTTTTCATTTTAAGCATTATTAAAATCACTGCTCCCGAAAAAACGGCCGTTTTTAAAACTTCTTTTTGCATTGATACATGTCCCCTGGGGCAGGACCCGGGTCCCCAAACACTTTTTAGGACAATAACTTGCATATTAGCCTTTATAATTAACACTTTAGATTTCTCCCATAGATTTTTCGAATTTGCCGCGAACACCCCAATTTGTTCGCTGTTCGGCGAACGGGCGAACAGGCAATGTTCGAGTCGAACATGAGTTCGACTCGAACTCGAAGCTCATCCCTAGCTGTGAATTATTAGATCAAGAATTGTAATTGCATGCCCCTGTTGAACAGGGGCTGAAAAATTGGGCCTTTCGTGGTGGTGGTGGTGGTGGTGGTGTTGCCACAACACTGTAAGCCCTCAGAGTTACTCTTGGTGGGTGCAGGAATGGGCCCTGCTGTGAATTATTAGATCAAGAATTGTAATTACATGCCCCTGTTGAACAGGGGCTGAAAAATTGGGCCTTAGGCACTGGTGGCACAACACTGCAACCCCTCACAGATACTGTACTTGGAGCACAGCAATTAGCCCTGTTGCAAAGTATTGCTTCAAAAATTGTAATTACACGCCCCTGTTAAACAGGGGCTGAAAAATTGGGCCTTAGGCACTGGTGGGACAACACTGCAACCCCTCACAGATACTGTACTTAGAGCACAGCAATGAGCCCTGTTGCAAAGTATTGCTTCAAAAATTGTAATTACACGCCCCTGTTAAACAGGGGCTGAAAAATTGGGCGTTAGGCACTGGTGGCGGCACCCATAAACAAAAATGATCTTCCAAGCTATCATCATCAATCGTATCATTGAGGACTCGGAGGAGGAGGATAGCCAGTCAACATAACAGCACAGGCACTCAGCATCAGCATCAGTCTTGAAGGGATGTGACATGTTAAAATCAATTAGTCTGTTATATCAGCATCAGGTGTGTGGTAGCTGGTGGTGATCCAAGACTGGTTCATCTTGATGAAAGTCAGTCGATCAACCGAGTCGGTGGACAGGCGCACCCTGTGATCCGTGACAAATCCTCCAGCAGCACTGAATGTGCGTTCCGAAAGAACGCTGGATGCAGGACAGGCCAGTAGCTCAATTGCATACTGTGCAAGCTCTGGCCAGTGATCCATCCTCAAGACCCAGTAAGCCAGAGGATTTTCGGTGGGGAAGGTGTCCAAGTCTGACCTTGCCCCTAGATATTCCTGCACCATGTTTATCAGACGCTGGCGATGGTTGCTGGAACCGATCATACTTTGGGGCTGCGGACTAAAGAATTGTCTGAACGCATCGGTCAGACGGCCACCTTCCCCACCGCTCCTTCTTTGACTGGCCGAAGCCTCAGCAACTCGTTGTCCAGGACCAGGAGTTTGTAACCTCCCAGTCTCTGGAAACGCGTTGCACAGACCTTTCTGCAAGGCCTCCCGGAGTTGTCTCATCCTCTGCTCCCTCTGTGACGGTAACATAAGGTCCGCAACCTTACCCTTGTACCGTGGATCAAGGAGAGTGGCCAGCCAGTAATGGTCCCTCTCCTTGATCCGAAGAATACGAGGATCCTTCCGCAGACTTTGCAGGATCAGGGAGGCCATGCAGCGTAGGTTAGCTGAGGCATTCGGTCCGGAGTCCTCTGGGTCACTAAGGACGACATGATCCGCAGCCACCTCCTCCCAGCCACGTACAAGTCCACGGGTTTCTTGGGACTGTAAATCATCCCTAAAAGACTGCTGCTGTTGATGCTGCTGAGTGCCAGGCTCCACCTCCATGCTGACACAATCCACCTCCTCCTCCTCCTCCTCCTCCTCGTCCTCTTCCTGTGCGATGGGTGGGACAGAAGGAACACTGTCTGGGTAAAGGGGGCCTTGAGAGGCAAGGAAGTCCTCCTCTTCCTGCCTCTGTTCTGCCTCAAGTGCCCTGTCCATTATTCCACGCAGCGTGTGCTCCAACAGGTGGACAAGAGGTACAGTGTCACTGGTGCATGCACTGTCACTGCTCACCATCCTCGTGGCCTCCTCAAATGGTGCCAGGACAGTGCATGCATCCCTGATCATGCCCCACTGGCGTGGAGAAAAAAAAACAAGCTCCCCAGACCCTGTCCTGGTGCCGTAGTCGCACAGGTACTCATTGATGGCCCTCTGCTGCGTGTGCAGCCGCTGCAGCATGGCCAACGTTGAGTTCCACCTGGTGGGCATGTCACATATAAGGCGGTTCTTGGGCAGGTTCAACTCCTTTTGCAGGTCAGCCAGGCGAGCACTGGCATTATAAGATCTGTGGAAATGCACACAGACTTTCCTGGCCTGCCTCAGGACATCCTGTAAGCCCGGGTACCTGCCCAAGAACCGCTGCACCACCAGGTTAAGGACGTGAGCCACACAGGGCACATGGGTCAGTTGTTCCTGTCGGAGGGCGGAGAGGAGGTTGGTGCCATTGTCGCAAACCACCATTCCTGGCTTAAGCTGGCGTGGCGTCAACCACCTCTCGGCCTGGCCCTGCAGAGCAGACAGGACCTCTGCCCCAGTGTGGCTTCTGTCCCCCAAACACACCAGCGCAAGCACGGCATGGCATCTTTTTGCCTGCGTACTTGCGTAGCCCCTTGAACGCCTACGGAGCACCGCTGGTTCAGAGGACAAAGCACAGGAAGAGGCCATGGAGGAAGAAGAAGAGGAGGGGGTGGAGGAGAGAGGTGTGTCACAACCAGTAGTAGCATTTTGGAGGCGTGGCGGTGGAACAACCTCCAACACTACTGCACCTTGTCCTGCATCCTTCCCAGCTGCCAAAAGAGTGACCCAATGGGCCGTGAAAGAAAGGTAACGTCCCTGTCCATGCCTGCTGGACCATGAGTCAGCGGTAATATGCACCTTACCGCTGACCGCCCTGTCCAGCGAGGCCAAGACATTGCCTTCCACATGCCGGTAGAGAGCCGGAATAGCCTTCCGTGAGAAAAAGTGGCGTTTGGGAACCTGCCACTGAGGAACCGCACATTGCACAAACTCACGGAAGGGGGCCGAGTCTACCAACTGAAAAGGCAGCAGTTGAAGCGCTAGCAATTTAGCCAAGCTAGCATTCAACCGCTGGGCATGTGGATGGCTGGGAGTGAACTTCTTTCGACGGTCCAGCAGCTGGGGCAGGGAAATTTGCCTGCTAGAATCGGACGTCGGTGTACTGCTAGCAGAGTGGCCGCAAGTACTTGGCTGTGACACACCTAATTCTACACCTTCATTCCTCTCAGTGCATGTTTCAGACAGGACTGAAGTTATAGTGGGGTTGGAGATCCCAGCTGATGCGGTGCAAGGAGAGGTCCGCTTTGTTCTTTGGTGTGGGTCTTTGAGGTAGGCTTGCCAACGAGCTGCATGGCAGGTCAACATATGTCTGATCAAGCATGTGGTGCCCAAGCGGCTGATGTTTTGGCCACGCGATATACGCTTGAGACATATGTTGCAAACAGCAGCTGTGCGATCTGATGCACTAGCCTCAAAAAAGGCAGACACCAAAGAACTTTTTGAATGACGGGCAGAGGCAGCGCCCTGCACAGGCGGAGCTCTGCGGTGTGATTCCGTCGGTGTACTGCCCTTACGCTGGCCACCAAAGGGCATCCTGCCTCGTTGGAGATGTGCCTCCTCCTCATCCTCCTCCTCCTCCTCTCTCCTATTAGGCACCCACGTGGAGTCAGTGACCTCATCATCCCCTCCCTCCTCATCACTGGAGCCAATCTGGCAGTATGCTGCAGCTGCTGGAACATGACTGCCAAATTGGTGTCCTTCTTGAGCATCCCCTCTGTCTGCTCTCACGCTACTGCCTTCCTCTAGCTGGGTTTCATCATCAGACCCTTCGAAACGCTGGGCATCCTCCTGGAGCATGTACCCAACACTGTGCTCAAACAGTTCGGGGGACTCCTCAGGAGGAGGACATGGTGGGTCTAGGGAAGGAGTGACTGATGATGAGTCTGACATTGATACCAGGGAAGAGGACGCTTTGGCAGCTGCTTTGCCAGTACCCTGAGCCTGGGTGAGAGAGGATGAGGAGGAGGGCTTGGTCATCCACTCTACCAAGTCTTCGGCATGATGTGGCTCAACATGTCCAGCTGCCGAAAAGAAGGACAAGCGTGTCCCATGGCCATGTGCTGATGACAATGCACCGCGTCCACGACCAGCACTGTTGCCCCCAGACACAGAGCCTGCTTGCCCTCTTTTATTGCCTCCTGACTGTCTGCCTCTCCTTGTTTGCCTTCCAGACATTCTAATAGATGGCCTGCAGGGAGATGGGAAAAAAGCAATAAGGGCTACCTTCAGGTGTCCTTCTCTGTCCCTTGAAACAAGGACTTGCACAGTGAAAGAAACTGACACTCTCCCTACCTACAGTTTTCTGTCCCTATAATTTTTTTTTTTTAAAGATGGTTGATGAGGAATGCTTTAGCACAGTATAGCACAATGAGAATTTCCCTCACTGTCCTTCCCTGTCCCTACAAACAAGGTTTAGCACAGTAAAACACACTGACACTCTCCCTACCTATAGTTTTCTGTCCCTATAAAAAATGTTTTTTTAAAGATGGTTGATGAGGAATGCTTTAGCACAGTATAGCACAATGAGAATTTCCCTCACTGTCCTTCCCTGTCCCTACAAACAAGGATTAGCACAGTAAAACACACTGACACTCTCCCTACCTATAGTTTTCTGTCCCTATAAAAATTTTTTTTTAAAGATGGTTGATGAGGAATGCTTTAGCACAGTATAGCACAATGAGAATTTCCCTCACTGTCCTTCCCTGTCCCTACAAACAAGGTTTAGCACAGTAAAACACACTGACACTCTCCCTACCTATACTTTTCTGTCCCTATAAAAATTTTGTTTTAAAGATGGTTGATGAGGAATGCTTTAGCACAGTATAGCACAATGAGAATTTCCCTCACTGTCCTTCCCTGTCCCTACAAACAAGGTTTAGCACAGTAAAAACAGACTGACACTCTCCCTACCTATCCTTCTCTTTCCCTAAACTAAAGGAATCCAGGTTAAGCAAGAAAAAAAAAATGTCACTGTCCCTGCCTATGCTTCTCTTTCCCTGCTCCGGAACACACTACACTAGGCCGCCGTGCTGGCGGCCTTTTATAGTGTGGGGCGTGTACTAAACACCCTCAGCAATAATTGGCCACAGGCATCCTGCCTGTGGCCAATCATTGCTCTCCTCGCTGCCGGCGCTGTGATTAGCCAAGCATGCGGGGTCACAGTGCATGCTTGGCCAATCACAGCGCCTGGATGACACTGCGATGGCGTAGTGCATTGTGGGCCGCGAATTAGGCGCGAACGGCCCAAATCGTTCGTTGTTCGGCGAACGATCGAACAGCCGATGTTCGAGTCGAACGTATGTTCGACTCGAACACCGAGCTCATCCCTAGTAGTCAGTGAGAAGAATGTTCCTTACATTGGTGATCAGTGAGAAGAATGCTCCTTACATTGGTGATCAGTGAGAAGAATGCTCCTTACATTGGTGATCAGTGGGAAGAATGTTCCTTACATTGGTGGTCAGTGGGAAGAATGTCCCTTACATTGGTGGTCAGTGGGAAGAATGTTCCTTACATTGGTGATCAGTGGGAAGAATGTTCCTTACATTGGTGATCAATGGGAAGAATGTTCCTTACATTGGTGATCAGTGAGAAGAATGTCCCTTACATTGGTGATCAGTGGGAAGAATGTTCCTTACATTGGTGATCAGTGAGAAGAATGTTCCTTACATTGGTGATCAGTGGGAAGAATGTTCCTTACATTGGTGATCAGTGGGAAGAATGTTCCTTACATTGGTGGTCAGTGGGAAGAATGTTCCTTACATTGGTGATCAGTGAGAAGAATGTTCCTTACATTGGTGATCAGTGGGAAGAATGTTCCTTACATTGGTGATCAGTGGGAAGTATGCTCCTTACATTGGTGATCAGTGGGAAGAATGTTCCTTACATTGGTGATCAGTGAGAAGAATGTTCCTTACATTGGTGATCAGTGAGAAGAATGTTCCTTACATTGGTGATCAATGGGAAGAATGTTCCTTACATTGGTGATCAGTGAGAAGAATGTCCCTTACATTGGTGATCAGTGGGAAGAATGTTCCTTACATTGGTGGTCAGTGGGAAGAATGTCCCTTACATTGGTGATCAGTGGGAAGAATGTTCCTTACATTGGTGATCAGTGGGAAGATTGTTCCTTACATTGGTGATCAGTGGGAAGAATGTTCCTTACATTGGTGATCAGTGGGAAGATTGTTCCTTACATTGGTGATCAGTGGGAAGAATGTTCCTTACATTGGTGATCAGTGGGAAGAATGTTCCTTACATTGGTGATCAGTGGGAAGAATGTTCCTTACATTGGTGATCAGTGGGAAGATTGTTCCTTACATTGGTGATCAGTGGGAAGAATGTTCCTTACATTGGTGGTCAGTGGGAAGAATGTTCCTTACATTGGTGGTCAGTGAGAAGAATGTTCCTTACATTGGGGATCAGTGGGAAGAATGCTCCTTACATTGGTGATCAGGGGGAAGAATGCTCCTTACATTGGAGGTCAGTGAGAAGAATGCTCCTTACATTGGTGGTCAGTGAGAAGCATGTCCCTACATTGGTGGTCAGTGGGGAAAAGGCCCTTACATTGGTGGTCAGTGGTGAATGCTCCTTACATTTGTGGTCAGTGGGAAGTATGCCCCTTATAATCGTGGTCAGTGGGAAGTATGCCCCTTATATTCGTGGTCAGTGGGAAGTATGCTACTTATATTGGTGGTCAGTGGGGAAAAGGCCCTTATATTGGTGGTCAGTGGGAATAATGCTCCTTACATTAGTGGTCAGTGGACAGTATCCCGCTTACAGTGGTGGTCATAGCGCCCTTACATGCACCTGGTTTGGCCAAGTGGTGTTGGCTTTGGAACTATGCAGGCACCAATAAATAGGAGGAAAATCAACCACAGCTTAAGGAGAGCAGTGGTTTCCAAACTGCGGCCCTGGGGCCAGATGTGGCCCTTTGCTGGCTTTTATCTGGCCCTTGGGGCACTATTTTATTCACTGACACCAATGAAGGACACGATTCCTACCAATTACATCAATGATGGGGCTTAATTTCTCCTAGTGACACCAGTGATGGGGCACAATTCCTCCCAATGACACCAATGATGGGGAATTGTTTACTCCCATTGATGCAGGGACATTTTGTACTTCCGATGGTCCGGCCCCCCTAAAGTCTGAAGGACAATAAACTGGCCCTTTGTTTAGAAAGTTTGGAGACCCCTGCTCTAGAGGAACCTTGGGTTTCCATGAAACCCTCATTGAGAATGGCTGTTCTAACCCTTTCCTTCTCTATCCAGCTTGGCCTAAACAAACTATTTAAAGTGGAAAAAAACATGGAGAAAGGCTTTAAATTGAACGTAGACTTGGATAATGGCGGTATGCTATAGGAATCAATGGAGAATGATCAATAAAATCAATAATGGAAAATTGGCAAGCAAAATGCTTGATAGCGGTAGATGTAACATTAACCGTATTTTTTTGCACAGAGACTGAGCGCACTCTTTTTTTGGGGGCTGCCTTGATGACAGGGAGAGGATCTGTGGCCTTTGGGTCTTTTTCCTCTTCCCAACTGGGGGTCTCTGTTCGGGAGAGCCTCACCAAGTACTTGGAGGACCAGCTTCGGGAGGTCCCTAAAGAGCAGGGTCCACCTGGCTTAGATAGACCATAGAGTGCCTTGAGTTGCCCCTATCAGAAGCCTTATTCCCTGGAGGGTTCAGGGACTGAGCCACGTCCCCAACGGAGGTTGGTCTATTAGGCCCTGTTTAGACCTAGCATAGTGGGGACGAGCGTCCCTGCTCATGATTTTCAAAGCGCAATTTACACGCAGAAACGTGCGTTTAGCACCCAAAAGAAGCTCCTGGTTCTTTGCTCCTGGTTCTTATTGGGCGACAAGCTTAGCACGATTTTGAGCCGTGCGCTTTGCCGTGAATGACGCGTGATTCTGTCGCGTGACAATCGTGGCAAACTTGCACCACGTTTTGGGTGCCATTTAGAATAATGGAACCCAAAACGTGTTTCACACAACTGACGTGATTTGGAATCGTGGGCAGAATTTAAGTGATTCTTCCCACGAGTGGGGCCTTACTTTACGTGGGTGCACTTTTTTTGTGTGCTGTGATTTTTATATGATGCCATGATCGACTTAGCACCGCACCATGAAGCGCCATATAAAAAGAAAATTTACTGTGTTACAAATACATCAAACATTGGCGAGACCATGATTTTATGTTGAAGAATAGGCAGCGAATACATTTGATAGATGCCACGAATATTTATTGCAGAAAAGCGGCGAATGATCTCAAATGCTCATTGGCCGCTGTATAAATGCCCCCCCCCCCCGCGCGTCATTCCACTTCTGACTTTTGTATATATTTTTTTGCACGAATATTTCAATTCAGAATTTTCTATCGCATGGCTGGAGGACCAATGATGTGATCCTTTTCCAAGGCACTCATTTCTCTGATCGCCGCGCCATGCCGCCAGACCATACGTGATTTCCCTTGTAGTCTGTCCCGCAGACCCCGGTGACTGAGCGCCCTTTATTAGACGCTGGGCTGCTGACAGGTCACATTACCGAAGCGCACACATGTGCGTCTGCAACCATTACTAGACGCAGCTAATCAGAATGAAACACTCTGGGGAAATTTCGCCAGACGTCTACAGGAATCCAAATAGAGGGGGGGGGGGGGGTTAAAAAAAAAAGTTCCACAAATATTCCAAGCAAACCTGCGAGCTTTTATTCTTGTTTAAGGAAAGTTTCGTCCACCCCGCCTTCCCTGACCGCAGTACAATGGGGTCTCAGAGGCCGCTAAACAGGTGGATTGCTGGGGAGAGGGGACACAGTGGGCTCTTTGTCGCTTTACAGGCAGAAACAACAGATGGGGAAGGCACCGCGGCCGTTAAACCGCGCAGATAATCGCTGGAACATGTTGCGTTAATTAACGGGATATTAAGAGACAGCAATGACTACCCAACGATCCGTTCCGTACGCAATTCACATCCAGATACAACGGAACAAGTTTTCTTCTTTTCCTCTTTAATTTCAGCTCCAAGTCTGTTCTGGGAAATGGGGGATCTGTTAAAAAGAACGCGGGCGCCAGCGACTGATGCATCGCGAGCGCGGTATAGTGAACGCTGCTCAGAACACGCCTGTGTTTTGCAGCAGTAGGGCTTCATGCACACTGCGGCTTTTTGTAAACGCTTTTCTCCCGGCGCGAGTAAAGCAGCTTCAAACCCGAGTCTACGACGTGTTTTTGCAAACGCGTTTAGGCGAATTTAGGTCCGTCAAGGGCTTGGCCATTTATTTAATTCATTGGCCAGATTATTAATTTTTATCTGGCCATTGAAATAAACAAAATGTTCAATTGCAAAACGTGGCCAGCCCTTAGGCAAGTTTAGACGCATTTAGGTGCGTTTAGGCTTGTTTACACACATTTTCGAATTTTTTGAATTATTATAATTTTTTTTTATTATTAATATTAACATGTATGAATAATATTATTTATTTATCATATTATTTATTTGTTAATATTAGTAATTACTCATTTCAATTATTATTAATTTATTCTGGCCATTGAAATAAACAAAATGTTCAATTGCAAAACGTGGCTAGCCCTTAGGCAAGTTTAGACGCATTCAGGCGCGTTTAGGCTTGTTTACACACATTTTGGCATTTTTTAAACATTAATTTTTTTTTATTATTAATATTATTTATTCATATTAATATGTATGAATCATATTATTTATTTATCATATTATTTAATTGTTAATATTAGTAATTACTCATTTCAAATATTATTAATTTATTCTTGCCATTGAAATAAAAAAATGTTTAAGCGCAAAACGTGGCTAGCCCTTAGGCAAATTTAGACGCATTTAGGCGCGTTTAGGCTTGTTTACACACATTTTGGCATTTTTTAATTATTATTATTTTGTTTTTATTAATATTATTTATTAATATGTATAAATAATACTATTTATTTGTCATATTATTTAATTGTTAATATTAGTAATTACTAATTTCAATTATTATTCATTTATTCTGGCCATTGAAATAAAGAATGTTCAAGCACAAAACCCTTAGACCCGGTTCACACAGGGGCGGCACGACTTTGGGGGCGACACGGCAAGGCGATCTCAAGACGACTTCAGAGGCGATTTGCAAAATGACTTCTGTATTGAAGTCAATGCAAGTCGCCCCGAGTCACCCCCAAAGTTGTACAAGAACCTTTTTCTAAGTCGGAGCGACTTGAGTCGCTCCTATTAGAACGGTTCCATTGAATAGAGTGGAGCGCGACTTGTCAGGCGGCTGAGTCGCCTGACGAGTCGCCCCTGTGTGAACCGGCTCTTAGGCAAGTTTAGACGCATTTAGGCATTTTTTTATTATTATAAAAAAAAAATATTAATATTATTTATTGATAATAATTTGTATGAATAATACTATGTATTTATCATATTATTTAATTGTTAATATTAGTAATTACTCATTTAAATTTTTATTAATTTATTCTGGCCATTGAAATAAAAAAATATTCAAGCGCACAACGTGGCTAGCCCTTAGACAAGTTTAGACGCATTCATGCCCGTTTAGGCTTGTTTAAACATATTTTGGGGGGAAGCCACCGAGGAGGAGACACAGGGGGGAAGCCACCGAGGAGGAGACGCAGGGGGGAAGCCACCGAGGAGGAGACGCAGGGGGGAAGCCCCCGAGGAGGAGACGCAGGGGGGAAGCCCCCGAGGGGGAGAAGCAGGGGGGAAGCCAATGAGGAGGAGACGCAGGGGGGAAGCCACCGAGGAGGAGACGCAGGGGGGAAGCCACCGAGGAGGAGACGCAGGGGGGAAGCCACCGAGGAGGAGACGCAGGGGGGAAGCCACCGAGGAGGAGACGCAGGGGGGGAGCCACCGAGGAGGAGACGCAGGGGGGGAGCCACCGAGGAGGGGACACAGGGGGAAACCACAGAGAAGGAGATGCAGGGGGGAAGCCACGAAGAGGAGATGCAGGGGGGAAGCCACCGAGGAGGAGACGCAGGGGGGAAGCCACCGAGGAGGAGACCCAAGGGGGAAGCCACCGAGGAGGAGACGCAGGGGGGAGCCACCGAGGAGGAGACACAGGGGGGAAACCACACAGGAGGAGACGCAGGGGGGAAGCCACCAAGGAAGAGACTCAGGGGGGAAGCCACCGAGGAGGAGACGCGGGGGGGAAGCCACAGAGGAGGGGATGCAGGGGGGAAGCCACAGAGGAGGGGACGCAGGGGGGAAGCCACAGAGGAGGGGACGCAGGGGGGAAGCCACAGAGGAGGGGACGCAGGGGGGAAGCCACAGAGGAGGAGACGCAGGAGGAAAGCCACCGAGGAGGAGACGTAGGGGGAAGCCACAGAGGAGGAGACGCAGGGGGGAAGCCATCGAGGAGGAGACGCAGGGGGGAAACCACCAAGGAAGAGACTCAGGGGGGAAGCCACGAGGAGGAGACGCAGGGGGGAAGCCACAGAGGAGGAGACGCAGGGGGGAAGCCACAGAGGAGGAGACGCAGGGGGGAAGCCACCGAGGAGGAGACACAGGGGGGAAGCCACCGAGGAGGAGACGCAGGGGGGAAGCCGCCGAAGCTGCCCGCGACCTGGATGGGGCAAGTTCGGGCCTGGTGGGCGGACAGGCGAGCGGCTGGGGTTTGTTGGGCGAGCAACCGAGTGACGGGGGGGGGGGTGGGGGTTTTGATCGATCGACCAACTGAACGGGAAGTCAAGTGGTTTGTTTGCCCCCCACAAAAATGGAGCACCAGCCGCCACTGGTCAAATCGCATGTCAAATCTCGCCAATGCGGCTGAAGAAAGTTAAACCTGCAGATTACTCGTTGCTTATAATAGAGAAGCTGTTTCACCTGTGCCCTTTAAATTCCATCCACCCCCCGACCACACCCCTCCTATATTTTAATAGAGAAATGGCCGTCTGCAGATGTGAGCGTGGATTGCAGCACGGTGAGGAGTCCGGCGTGCTGACCATCCCGGCGCCCACATCGCTACGGACCGCGGCGGCTGTTTATATGTGAATCACAGGAAGCTGATTCGGGAAGTTGGATTTCCTCCCCTGCTAGGAATTCCTGTCCCTCTAGCACTTTGTGTTATTTTGCTCTCATAGTTAGAATTCTCTATCAGAAATTCTTGGCTGGAGCCATAAAGGGGGAATCTGTATGACCTGGAGGGAATTCCACCGCGATATGGTGAAATATGGCCCCAGGTCCGTTCAGTGGGGGGGGGGGAGGGGCGAGGCTTAGGTGGGTCCCTGGCGAAGATTCTTCTACAACTCAACACCTTCATAGGACAAGAATTCATCTTCATACAACCAAAACATTGTGATGTTTTAGTGTTTTATTAAAATGCAGCATGGGAGACTTTTTTTTTTTTAACGGCAACACATCCAACGAAATGTGTCCATTCAAGTGTTTGGAAACCCCAGACATGAACAAAGCATATCCCTCTATAGTGTGTACTTGTTTCATTCCAGAGTGTAATTTCTGTCTGCTGCCTCCTTCCTCTGCTATCAGCATGAGTCGCTTCTGATGCGTTTTCCTGACACCAAGAGAAAAATGGTAACAGGGGTGGGCACAGCCTGTGATTGACAGCCTCAGCTTTGTTCCTGTATGCTGTGTGGAGGGGGTGCTCTCAGAGCTCTTCTTACTGATGTCATTTCAGCTCCCCGCACCCTGCTTTTCAGAGCTGAGAGATCCTGTGTAAATTCTGCAATTGAATGCCTGTAGTTGGAGGCAGGGCCCTAAGCAAGGGGGGGAGGGGGGTGCGGCCAGGGTGTCGTTAGTCTTGTCTAGGGCCGCACAGGTGACAGCATTAGTGCGTGGACTCACCGGACTCAGCAGCTACCTTCAGAGACATGGTGCCCACACCTCCTCCGCTGACCTCGTGCCCACCTACTCCGCCTCCCCAGCTGTGCCCGCCTCCTCCGCCGACCTCATGCCCACCTCCTCCGCTGACCTTGTGCCGCCTCCTCAGCCTTCCCAGGTGTGCCCATCTTCTCCACCTCCGCCGCTGACCTCGTGCCCGCCTCCTCCACCTCCCCAGCTGTGCCCGCCTCCTCCTCCGCTGACCTCGTGCCTGCCTCCTCCACCTCCCCAGCTGTGCCCGCCTCCTCCTCCGCCGACCTCGTGCCTGCCTCCTCCACCTCCCCAGCTGTGCCCGCCTCCTCCTCCGCCGACCTCGTGCCCGCCTCCTCCGCCTCCCCAGCTGTGCCCATCTCCTCCACCTACAAATAGGCTAATAGGGAAGTCATCGGCTGTGGCTGTGGCTGTACCCCCTAGGCGGCTGTCTAGTTCGCTTAGCGGGAGTGCCAGCTCTGGCTGTAGGGGAAAGATATCTGTAGATAAACAGGTACAACTTCTGTAGGAGGATTTGTTTCATCTCTGTGTATCACCTGATGCCAGTCACTTCACTGGCTATAGGTAAGGCTATGAGTAAACACTGAATAGAGTGTGAAACGCGTCAGTTGTCCTGGGTTCATGCTGTCATTTGTAGTGCCTGTTTCCTTTTGAATAAACTACGCTGTCCTCATCATTTTTGTTCCTATGGCTATAGGTAAGGGTTTGCAATTTTTAATTTTACCCACATACGCACACCATATATGATGACACATCCAATCAGAAGGGTCCCTTACCTGAATTTGACTGGTTATTGGCCTCTTGCTGTCCCTGTACAGCAAAGCTCAGACTGATACAGGGAAAAACAGCACAAGGAGCCAATCAGATGTGGCACAGTACAAGGAACGTGCAGGCAGGAGGAGACAGCAGAGTGACAGAGAGATGAGCTCATCAGACTGCTTTGTCTCCTTTTACGGTCCAATCACAGACTGGGGGAGGGACAAAATCTGTAAATGTTACGTAACTACAGCAGATTAAACCCAAGTCTCCTTCCCGGCCACACGGCTCCCAAAAATGTATTTAATCTGTTCAGCTTTAAAGCAACTTTACCAATTTCCAGGCTTTATAGGAGGCAGTATAGTCAGGCACAGTGGACAGCCGGTTTATAGACCTGCAGGGGGCAGTACTGTCACCTCCTGCACGCTTATTTTTTTTTAACCCCCAAAAGGATTTTTCCTATCCCAATGGGGATCTTATATTGAACTTCTGCAGCCAAAGTAGTCGCGGCTACAGCCTTCTCCTTGACTTCAATAGTGGAGTTTGACAGGTGGCACCGCCTGTCGAGCTCAATGTGCCAAGTTATACTTCACACACCTGCGGCACGTGCGCCAACCCCTCCAGCTGCCATGTTAGACGTTAGGTCCCTTTCACACGGGCGGGCCGTATGACGGCTTTTTCATCCATTCGTTTACGGATGAAAAAGGAACATACATGTATCCCTATGGGATAGCGGGTGGGATAGCGGGTGCCAGCGGATGAACATCCGCTAGCGGGTGGGATAGCTGTTCATCCAGCGGATGAACAGACCTGGGACAGCTTTGGGTTCTCCAGAGAGAATAGTAATTAGGGATGAGCTTCGTGTTCGAGTCGAACATACGTTCGACTCGAACATTGGCTGTTCGATCGTTCGACGAAGATCGAACGATTTGGGCCGTTCGCGCCAAATTCGAGTGACGCGAACGGCCCACAATGCACTACGCCATCGCAGTGTCATCCAGGCGCTGTGATTGGCCAAGCATGCACTGTGACCCCGCATGCTTGGCCAATCACAGCGCCGGCAGCGAGGAGAGCAATGATTGGCCACAGGCAGGATGCCTGTGGCCAATTATTGCTGAGGGTGTTTAGTACACGCCCCACACTATAAAAGGCCGCCAGCACGGCGGCCTAGTGTAGTGTGTTCCGGAGCAGGGATAGAGTAGCATAGGCAGGGACAGTGACTGTTATTTCTTTCTTGCTTAACCTGGATTCCTTTAGTTTAGGGAAAGAGAAGGATAGGTAGGGAGAGTGTCAGTGTGTTTTGTGCTTCTGCTATAGTGTGCTTAAAAAAAACATTTATTCTAGGGACAGAAAACTCTAGGTAGGGACAGTGTCAGTTTCTTTCACTCTGCAAGTCCTTGTTTCCAGGGACCTGTAAGGACAGTGAGTTAATTGTCCTTGTGCTATATTGTGCTTAAAAAAAACATTTATTCTAGGGACAGAAAACTCTAGGTAGGGACAGTGTCAGTTTCTTTCACTCTGCAAGTCCTTGTTTCCAGGGACCTGTAAGGACAGTGAGTTAATTGTCCTTGTGCTATATTGTGCTTAAAAAAAAACATTTATTCTAGGGACAGAAAACTCTAGGTAGGGACAGTGTCAGTTTCTTTCACTCTGCAAGTCCTTGTTTCCAGGGACCTGTAAGGACAGTGAGTTAATTTTCCTTGTGCTATATTGTGATTAAAAAAAACATTTTTTCTAGGGACAGAAAACTGTAGGTAGGGAGAGTGTTTTTTTTCTTTCACTCTGCAAGTCCTTGTTTCCAGGGACCTGTAAGGACAGTGAGTTAATTGTCCTTGTGCTATATTGTGCTTAAAAAAAACATTTATTCTAGGGACAGAAAACTCTAGGTAGGGACAGTGTCAGTTTCTTTCACTCTGCAAGTCCTTGTTTCCAGGGACCTGTAAGGACAGTGAGTTAATTGTCCTTGTGCTATATTGTGATTAAAAAAAACATTTATTCTAGGGACAGAAAACTCTAGGTAGGGACAGTGTCAGTTTCTTTCACTCTGCAAGTCCTTGTTTCCAGGGACCTGTAAGGACAGTGAGTTAATTTTCCTTGTGCTATATTGTGATTAAAAAAAACATTTTTTCTAGGGACAGAAAACTGTAGGTAGGGAGAGTGTTTTTTTTCTTTCACTCTGCAAGTCCTTGTTTCCAGGGACCTGTAAGGACAGTGAGTTAATTGTCCTTGTGCTATATTGTGCTTAAAAAAAACATTTATTCTAGGGACAGAAAACTCTAGGTAGGGACAGTGTCAGTTTCTTTCACTCTGCAAGTCCTTGTTTCCAGGGACCTGTAAGGACAGTGAGTTAATTTTCCTTGTGCTATATTGTGATTTAAAAAAACATTTATTCTAGGGACAGAAAACTCTAGGTAGGGACAGTGTCAGTTTCTTTCACTCTGCAAGTCCTTGTTTCCAGGGACCTGTAAGGACAGTGAGTTAATTTTCCTTGTGCTATATTGTGATTAAAAAAAACATTTATTCTAGGGACAGAAAACTCTAGGTAGGGACAGTGTCAGTTTCTTTCACTCTGCAAGTCCTTGTTTCCAGGGACCTGTAAGGACAGTGAGTTAATTTTCCTTGTGCTATATTGTGATTAAAAAAAACATTTATTCTAGGGACAGAAAACTCTAGGTAGGGACAGTGTCAGTTTCTTTCACTCTGCAAGTCCTTGTTTCCAGGGACCTGTAAGGACAGTGAGTTAATTTTCCTTGTGCTATATTGTGATTAAAAAAAACATTTTTTCTAGGGACAGAAAACTGTAGGTAGGGAGAGTGTTTTTTTTCTTTCACTCTGCAAGTCCTTGTTTCCAGGGACCTGTAAGGACAGTGAGTTAATTTTCCTTGTGCTATATTGTGATTAAAAAAAACATTTTTTCTAGGGACAGAAAACTCTAGGTAGGGAGAGTGTTTTTTTTCTTTCACTCTGCAAGTCCTTGTTTCCAGGGACCTGTAAGGACAGTGAGTTAATTGTCCTTGTGCTATATTGTGCTTAAAAAAAACATTTTTTCTAGGGACAGAAAACTCTAGGTAGGGAGAGTGTTTTTTTTTTTTCACTCTGCAAGTCCTTGTTTCCAGGGACCTGTAAGGACAGTGAGTTAATTGTCCTTGTGCTATATTGTGCTTAAAAAAAACATTTATTCTAGGGACAGAAAACTCTAGGTAGGGACAGTGTCAGTTTCTTTCACTCTGCAAGTCCTTGTTTCCAGGGACCTGTAAGGACAGTGAGTTAATTTTCCTTGTGCTATATTGTGATTAAAAAAAACATTTATTCTAGGGACAGAAAACTCTAGGTAGGGACAGTGTCAGTTTCTTTCACTCTGCAAGTCCTTGTTTCCAGGGACCTGTAAGGACAGTGAGTTAATTTTCCTTGTGCTATATTGTGATTAAAAAAAACATTTTTTCTAGGGACAGAAAACTGTAGGTAGGGAGAGTGTTTTTTTTCTTTCACTCTGCAAGTCCTTGTTTCCAGGGACCTGTAAGGACAGTGAGTTAATTTTACTTGTGCTATATTGTGCTTAAAAAAAACATTTTTTCTAGGGACAGAAAACTGTAGGTAGGGAGAGTGTTTTTTTTCTTTCACTCTGCAAGTCCTTGTTTCCAGGGACCTGTAAGGACAGTGAGTTAATTTTCCTTGTGCTATATTGTGATTAAAAAAAACATTTATTCTAGGGACAGAAAACTCTAGGTAGGGACAGTGTCAGTTTCTTTCACTCTGCAAGTCCTTGTTTCCAGGGACCTGTAAGGACAGTGAGTTAATTTTCCTTGTGCTATATTGTGATTAAAAAAAACATTTATTCTAGGGACAGAAAACTCTAGGTAGGGACAGTGTCAGTTTCTTTCACTCTGCAAGTCCTTGTTTCCAGGGACCTGTAAGGACAGTGAGTTAATTTTCCTTGTGCTATATTGTGATTAAAAAAAACATTTTTTCTAGGGACAGAAAACTGTAGGTAGGGAGAGTGTTTTTTTTCTTTCACTCTGCAAGTCCTTGTTTCCAGGGACCTGTAAGGACAGTGAGTTAATTTTCCTTGTGCTATATTGTGATTAAAAAAAACATTTATTCTAGGGACAGAAAACTCTAGGTAGGGACAGTGTCAGTTTCTTTCACTCTGCAAGTCCTTGTTTCCAGGGACCTGTAAGGACAGTGAGTTAATTTTCCTTGTGCTATATTGTGATTAAAAAAAACATTTTTTCTAGGGACAGAAAACTGTAGGTAGGGAGAGTGTTTTTTTTCTTTCACTCTGCAAGTCCTTGTTTCCAGGGACCTGTAAGGACAGTGAGTTAATTTTCCTTGTGCTATATTGTGATTAAAAAAAACATTTTTTCTAGGGACAGAAAACTCTAGGTAGGGAGAGTGTTTTTTTTCTTTCACTCTGCAAGTCCTTGTTTCCAGGGACCTGTAAGGACAGTGAGTTAATTGTCCTTGTGCTATATTGTGCTTAAAAAAAAACATTTTTTCTAGGGACAGAAAACTCTAGGTAGGGAGAGTGTTTTTTTTTTTTCACTCTGCAAGTCCTTGTTTCCAGGGACCTGTAAGGACAGTGAGTTAATTGTCCTTGTGCTATATTGTGCTTAAAAAAAACATTTATTCTAGGGACAGAAAACTCTAGGTAGGGACAGTGTCAGTTTCTTTCACTCTGCAAGTCCTTGTTTCCAGGGACCTGTAAGGACAGTGAGTTAATTTTCCTTGTGCTATATTGTGATTAAAAAAAACATTTATTCTAGGGACAGAAAACTCTAGGTAGGGACAGTGTCAGTTTCTTTCACTCTGCAAGTCCTTGTTTCCAGGGACCTGTAAGGACAGTGAGTTAATTTTCCTTGTGCTATATTGTGATTAAAAAAAACATTTTTTCTAGGGACAGAAAACTGTAGGTAGGGAGAGTGTTTTTTTTCTTTCACTCTGCAAGTCCTTGTTTCCAGGGACCTGTAAGGACAGTGAGTTAATTTTACTTGTGCTATATTGTGCTTAAAAAAAACATTTTTTCTAGGGACAGAAAACTGTAGGTAGGGAGAGTGTTTTTTTTCTTTCACTCTGCAAGTCCTTGTTTCCAGGGACCTGTAAGGACAGTGAGTTAATTTTCCTTGTGCTATATTGTGATTAAAAAAAACATTTATTCTAGGGACAGAAAACTCTAGGTAGGGACAGTGTCAGTTTCTTTCACTCTGCAAGTCCTTGTTTCCAGGGACCTGTAAGGACAGTGAGTTAATTTTCCTTGTGCTATATTGTGATTAAAAAAAACATTTATTCTAGGGACAGAAAACTCTAGGTAGGGACAGTGTCAGTTTCTTTCACTCTGCAAGTCCTTGTTTCCAGGGACCTGTAAGGACAGTGAGTTAATTTTCCTTGTGCTATATTGTGATTAAAAAAAACATTTTTTCTAGGGACAGAAAACTGTAGGTAGGGAGAGTGTTTTTTTTCTTTCACTCTGCAAGTCCTTGTTTCCAGGGACCTGTAAGGACAGTGAGTTAATTTTCCTTGTGCTATATTGTGATTAAAAAAAACATTTTTTCTAGGGACAGAAAACTCTAGGTAGGGAGAGTGTTTTTTTTCTTTCACTCTGCAAGTCCTTGTTTCCAGGGACCTGTAAGGACAGTGAGTTAATTGTCCTTGTGCTATATTGTGCTTAAAAAAAACATTTTTTCTAGGGACAGAAAACTCTAGGTAGGGAGAGTGTTTTTTTTTTTTTCACTCTGCAAGTCCTTGTTTCCAGGGACCTGTAAGGACAGTGAGTTAATTGTCCTTGTGCTATATTGTGCTTAAAAAAAACATTTATTCTAGGGACAGAAAACTCTAGGTAGGGACAGTGTCAGTTTCTTTCACTCTGCAAGTCCTTGTTTCCAGGGACCTGTAAGGACAGTGAGTTAATTTTCCTTGTGCTATATTGTGATTAAAAAAAACATTTTTTCTAGGGACAGAAAACTGTAGGTAGGGAGAGTGTTTTTTTTCTTTCACTCTGCAAGTCCTTGTTTCCAGGGACCTGTAAGGACAGTGAGTTAATTGTCCTTGTGCTATATTGTGCTTAAAAAAAACATTTATTCTAGGGACAGAAAACTCTAGGTAGGGACAGTGTCAGTTTCTTTCACTCTGCAAGTCCTTGTTTCCAGGGACCTGTAAGGACAGTGAGTTAATTTTCCTTGTGCTATATTGTGATTAAAAAAAACATTTTTTCTAGGGACAGAAAACTGTAGGTAGGGAGAGTGTTTTTTTTCTTTCACTCTGCAAGTCCTTGTTTCCAGGGACCTGTAAGGACAGTGAGTTAATTTTCCTTGTGCTATATTGTGATTAAAAAAAACATTTTTTCTAGGGACAGAAAACTGTAGGTAGGGAGAGTGTTTTTTTTCTTTCACTCTGCAAGTCCTTGTTTCCAGGGACCTGTAAGGACAGTGAGTTAATTGTCCTTGTGCTATATTGTGCTTAAAAAAAACATTTTTTCTAGGGACAGAAAACTGTAGGTAGGGAGAGTGTTTTTTTTTTTTCACTCTGCAAGTCCTTGTTTCCAGGGACCTGTAAGGACAGTGAGTTAATTGTCCTTGTGCTATATTGTGCTTAAAAAAAACATTTATTCTAGGGACAGAAAACTCTAGGTAGGGACAGTGTCAGTTTCTTTCACTCTGCAAGTCCTTGTTTCCAGGGACCTGGAGAGACATTGAGTGAATTGTCCTTGTGCTATATTGTGATTAAAAAAAACATTTATTCTAGGGACAGAAAACTCTAGGTAGGGACAGTGTCAGTTTCTTTCACTGTGAAAGTCCTTGTTTCAAGGGACAGAGAAGGACACCTGAAGGTAGCCCTTATTGCTTTTTTCCCATCTCCCTGCAGGCCATCTATTAGAATGTCTGGAAGGCAAACAAGGAGAGGCAGACAGTCAGGAGGCAATAAAAGAGGGCAAGCAGGCTCTGTGTCTGGGGGCAACAGTGCTGGTCGTGGACGCGGTGCATTGTCATCAGCACATGGCCATGGGACACGCTTGTCCTTCTTTTCGGCAGCTGGACATGTTGAGCCACATCATGCCGAAGACTTGGTAGAGTGGATGACCAAGCCCTCCTCCTCCTCCTCATCCTCTCTCACCCAGGCTCAGGGTACTGGAAAAGCAGCTGCCAAAGCGTCGTCTTCCCTGGTATCAATGTCAGACAAATCATCAGTCACTCCTTCCCTAGACCCACCATGTCCTCCTCCTGAGGAGTCCCCCGAACTGTTTCAGCACAGTGTTGGGTACATGCTCCAGGAGGATGCCCAGCGTTTCGAAGGGTCTGATGATGAAACCCAGCTAGAGGAAGGCAGTAGCGTGAGAGCAGACAGAGGGGATGCTCAAGAAGGACACCAATCTGGCAGTCATGTTCCAGCAGCTGCAGCATACTGCCAGATTGGCTCCAGTGATGAGGAGGGAGGGGATGATGAGGTCAATGACTCCACGTGGGTGCCTAATAGGAGAGAGGAGGAGGAGGAGGATGAGGAGGAGGCACATCTCCAACGAGGCAGGATGCCCTTTGGTGGCCAGCGTAAGGGCAGTACACCGACGGAATCACACCGCAGAGCTCCGCCTGTGCAGGGCGCTGCCTCTGCCCGTCATTCAAAAAGTTCTTTGGTGTGGGCCTTTTTTGAGGCTAGTGCATCAGATCGCACAGCTGCTGTTTGCAACATATGTCTCAAGCGTATATCGCGTGGCCAAAACATCAGCCGCTTGGGTACCACATGCCTGACCAGACATATGTTGACCTGCCATGCAGCTCGTTGGCAAGCCTACCTCAAAGACCCACACCAAAGAACCAAGCGGACCTCTCCTTGCACCGCATCAGCTGGGATCTCCAACCCCACTATAACTTCAGTCCTCTCTGAAACATGCACTGAGAGGAATGAAGGTGTAGAATTAGGTGTGTCACAGCCAAGTACTTGCGCCCACTCTGCTAGCAGTACACCGACGTCCGATTCTAGCAGGCAAATTTCCCTGCCCCAGCTGCTGGACCGTCGAAAGAAGTTCACTCCCAGCCATCCACATGCCCAGCGGTTGAATGCTAGCTTGGCTAAATTGCTAGCGCTTCAACTGCTGCCTTTTCAGTTGGTAGACTCGGCCCCCTTCCGTGAGTTTGTGCAATGTGCGGTTCCTCAGTGGCAGGTTCCCAAACGCCACTTTTTCTCACGGAAGGCTATTCCGGCTCTCTACCGGCATGTGGAAGGCAATGTCTTGGCCTCGCTGGACAGGGCGGTCAGCGGTAAGGTGCATATTACCGCTGACTCATGGTCAAGCAGGCATGGACAGGGACGTTACCTTTCTTTCACGGCCCATTGGGTCACTCTTTTGGCAGCTGGGAAGGATTCAGGACAAGGTGCAGTAGTGTTGGAGGTTGTCCCACCGCCACGCCTCCAAAATGCTACTACTGGTTGTGACACACCTCTCTCCTCCACCCCCTCCTCTTCTTCTTCCTCCATGGCCTCTTCCTGTGGTTTGTCCTATGAACCAGCGGTGCTCCGTAGCCGTTCACGGGGCTACGCAAGTACGCAGGCAAAAAGATGCCATGCCGTGCTTGCGCTGGTGTGTTTGGGGGACAGAAGCCACACTGGGGCAGAGGTCCTGTCTGCTCTGCAGGGCCAGGCCGAGAGGTGGTTGACGCCACGCCAGCTTAAGCCAGGAATGGTGGTTTGCGACAATGGCACCAACCTCCTCTCCGCCCTCCGACAGGGACAACTGACCCATGTGCCCTGTGTGGCTCACGTCCTTAACCTGGTGGTGCAGCGCTTCTTGGGCAGGTACCCGGGCTTACAGGATGTCCTGAGGCAGGCCAGGAAAGTCTGTGTGCATTTCCGCAGATCTTATAATGCCAGTGCTCGCCTGGCTGAGCTGCAAAAGGAGTTGAACCTGCCCAAGAACCGCCTTATATGTGACATGCCCACCAGGTGGAACTCAACGTTGGCCATGCTGCAGCGGCTGCACACGCAGCAGAGGGCCATCAATGAGTACCTGTGCGACTACGGCACCAGGACAGGGTCAGGGGAGCTTGGTTTTTTTTCTCCACGCCAGTGGGGCATGATCAGGGATGCATGCACTGTCCTGGCACCATTTGAGGAGGCCACGAGGATGGTGAGCAGTGACAGTGCATGCATCAGTGACACTGTACCTCTTGTCCACCTGTTGGAGCACACGCTGCGTGGAATAATGGACAGGGCACTTGAGGCAGAACAGAGGCAAGAAGAGGAGGACTTCCTTGCCTCTCAAGGCCCCCTTTACCCAGACAGTGTTCCTTCTGTCCCACCCATCGCACAGGAAGAGGAGGAGGAGGAGGAGGAGGAGGAGGAGGAGGATTGTGTCAGCATGGAGGTGGAGGCTGGCACTCAGCATCATCAGCAGCAGTCTTTTAGGGATGATTTACAGTCCCAAGAAACCAGTGGACTTGTACGTGGCTGGGAGGAGGTGGCTGCGGATCATGTCGTCCTTAGTGACCCAGAGGACTCCGGAGCGAATGCCTCAGCAAACCTACGCTGCATGGCCTCCCTGATCCTGCAAAGTCTGCGGAAGGATCCTCGTATTCTTCGGATCAAGGAGAGGGACCATTACTGGCTGGCCACTCTCCTTGATCCACGGTACAAGGGTAAGGTTGCGGACCTTATGTTACCGTCGCAGAGGGAGCAGAGGATGAGACAACTCCGGGAGGCCTTGCAGAAAGGTCTGTGCAACGCGTTCCCAGAGACTGGGAGGTTGCAAACTCCTGGTCCTGGACAACGAGTTGCTGAGGCTTCGGCCAGTCAAAGAAGGAGCGGTGGGGAAGGTGGCCGTCTGACCGATGCGTTCAGACAATTCTTTAGTCCGCAGCCCCAAAGTATGATCGGTTCCAGCAACCATCGCCAGCGTCTGATAAACATGGTGCAGGAATATCTAGGGGCAAGGTCAGACTTGGACACCTTCCCCACCGAAAATCCTCTGGCTTACTGGGTCTTGAGGATGGATCACTGGCCAGAGCTTGCACAGTATGCAATTGAGCTACTGGCCTGTCCTGCATCCAGCGTTCTTTCGGAACGCACATTCAGTGCTGCTGGAGGATTTGTCACGGATCACAGGGTGCGCCTGTCCACCGACTCGGTTGATCGACTGACTTTCATCAAGATGAACCAGTCTTGGATCACCACCAGCTACCACACACCTGATGCTGATATAACAGACTAATTGATTTTAAAATGTCACATCCCTTCAAGACTGATGCTGATGCTGAGTGCCTGTGCTGTTATGTTGACTGGCTATCCTCCTCCTCCGAGTCCTCAATGATACGATTGATGATGATAGCTTGGAAGATCATTTTTGTTTATGGGTGCCGCCACCAGTGCCTAACGCCCAATTTTTCAGCCCCTGTTTAACAGGGGCGTGTAATTACAATTTTTGAAGCAATACTTTGCAACAGGGCTCATTGCTGTGCTCCAAGTACAGTATCTGTGAGGAGTTGCAGTGTTGTGCCACCAGTGCCTAAGGCCCAATTTTTCAGCCCCTGTTTAACAGGGGCGTGTCATTACAATTTTTGAAGCAATACTTTGCAACAGGGCTCATTGCTGTGCTCCAAGTACAGTATCTGTGAAGGGTTGCAGTGTTGTGCCACCAGTGCCTAAGGCCCAATTTTTCAGCCCCTGTTCAACAGGGGCATGTAATTACAATTCTTGATCTAATAATTCACAGCAGGGCCCATTGCTGCACCCACCAAGAGTAACTGTCAGGGCTTACAGTGTTGTGGCACCAGCACCACCATCAAAGGCCCAATTTTTACTACCACTGTTCAACAATTATATGTAATTAAAATTCCTGATATAATAGTTGACAGCAGGGCGTTCCAGCACCAACCAAGAGTAACTGTGAGTGCTTACAGTGTTGTGCCAACACCAACAACTAAGGGGCCTATTTCTGCAGAGTATATACGGCAGGTCCCTACTTTCAAACATCCAACTTACAAACGACTCCTACTTGCAAACGCAAGAAGACAACAGGAAGTGAGAGGAAATCTACCACTAGGAAGGAAAATTCTCTCCTGTAAGAATAAATATGGGAGAAAGGTGTCTCCTCTGTACTGATGCTTTATCAGCAATCCTTGTTTCAAGAAAAACACCACATTTCAAAAACAGTTGTCATTAGGACGGAAAGTGAGGTGAAATGTTCTGAACAGGGGCACAGACAGCAAAACAAATGTTACAGGGGTGATAACCCTTACCTATGTTTTCCAAAAAGTTTAAAAATAGATTTTTGGTCTGGAGCTACACTTCAACAATGTACCTGTTCAAAATTACAAACAGATTCTACATAAGAACAAACCTACAGTCCCTGTCTTGTATGCACCGCCTGTATACGGCTGTTCAGAGTATATAGGGCCTTTTTTATTTTATGTGCGGGGTTCCCCTTAATATCCATACAAGACCCAAAGGGGCTGGTAATGGGCTGGGGTAGGGGGGGGGGTCATGGGGTAGCTATGCCATTTTTCTTAAAGATTTTCATCCATATTACCGGGACCAGACATTACATTAAAGCCGCAAGCAGTTTTAAATGGCTTTTTTTTCCTTTAGAAGTGTCATTTTGTGCAGGGACAGTTCTAAACACGGGAAACACGTGGCACTTCACAGGCATACTTTAGACACCCCCCAGGTACGATATTTAAAGGAATATTTGACTTTTTTTTTTTCACTTTATGCATCATTAAAATGACTGCTCCCGGAAAACGACCGTTTTTAAAACTTATTTTTGCATTGATACATGTCCCCTGGTGCAGAACCCGGGTTCCCAAACCCTTTTTAGGACAATAACATGCATAATAGTTTTTATAATTAGCACTTTAGAATTCGAACGTTCGCATCCATTGTATTTAATAGGGTTCTAATGTTCGTTCGAACTTTCGGTCCGTTCGCGGGTTCTGGTGCGAACCGAACCCGGGGGTGTTCGGCTCATCACTAATAGTAATGCGGCGCACATGGTGCCCCCTCACCCTCCAGTCAGGCCCTTTCCGGAACCACATTCCTGTCTGAATATTTTTTCCGGGTTTCAGGTGGACTGAAACCCAGACACATGATTCAAAACCCGAACTGTCCGGGTGAATCCTGGACAAGTGGCAACCCTAGTAGGACCCTCTAAGCTTGCACATTATAAACAGGAGAGGGGAGGGGGGGCCTGGTTTGGCATCTTTATTCTGGGCACTGGATGACCTTGTCCCTGGACTGGTCATCACCCTCTAACATGAAGTGCCTGGAGAAGGACCTCCATGGCAGGATCACCAAGGATTAGTTTAACCACTTGCCGACCTGCTGTCGTCATTATACTGCGGCAGGTCGGCACAATCCCGCGAAACCGTCGTAGGTGTACATCGGTCCCTTTAGGTGGGATAGCAGGTGCGCATGCGCCGCCGGAGGTGCGCGCAGGCGACTGCTGCACTGCGGGGGTGCCGATGCGTGTGGCCGGCGGTCGCAATGACCGCCGGCCACGCGCAATCGCGGGCAACGAGAGGCAGAACAGGGACTTGTGTGTCACACACACACCCCTGTTCTGTGAGGAGAGGAAAGGCAGATCGTGAGTTCCTACAAGCTAGGAACAACGATCTGTCATCTCCTATAGTCAGTCCCCCCCCCCACAGTTAGAACACACTGAGGGAACACAGTTAACCCCTTGATCGCCCCCTAGTGTTAACCCCTTCCCTGCCAGTGACATTTACACAGTAATCAGTGCATTTTTATAGCACTGATCGCTGTATAAATGCCAATGGTCCCAAAATGGTGTCAAAAGTGTCCGATGTGTCCGCCATAATGTCACAGTCCCGATAAGATCACCGCCATTACTAGTAAAAAAATAAATAATAATAATAAATATAAACCAATGACGTCACATTTGCGGAGTCTCAGAGCGAGGCCGAGATAAGCAAGGCCTTAACCCAGTGCTGCCCTGCGCTCCGAATCCACCCACCTCCTCTCCTTCTTCGACCGCGGCACCTCCTGACTCCTCCAGACTTCAGTGACCTCCCGGCGGGCGGTGGCATTTTTCAGTGCTGGCTGGCTTAGATCCACGGCTCTGCTACCCGTCCCGACTCCCACATCGCATTGCCCGACTTCTCCTCCTCCCGCCTGTGGCCCGAGCCGCCCGACTGCCTGAGGGGGGGCCCCCCAGCCTGGACCAGGGAACAAAAACTGGCGCTCAACCGCCCACCACACCAGACCAGTCCAGATTAGAAGGTGAGCAAATGGAACCTGATTGGAGCAGGTCAGGTGACAAGTCGGGGAATAATGAGGCTGACAAGTTGGGGGCAATAAAAAATGAGGCTGACAAGTGGGGGCAATAAATAATGAGGCTGACAAGTTGGGGGCAATAAAAAAATGAAGCTGACAAGTTGGGGGCAATAAAAAAAATGAAGCTGACAAGTTGGGGGCAATAAAAAAAATTAAGCTGACAAGTTGGGGGCAATAAAAAAAATGAAGCTGACAAGTGGGGGCAATAAAATGAGGCTAACAAGTGGGGGCAATAAAAAATGAGGCTGACAAGTGGGGGCAATAAAAAATGGGGCTGACAAGTGGGGGCAATAAAATGAGGCTGACAAGTGGGGGCAATAAAAAATGAAGCTGACAAGTGGGGGGGCAATAAAAAATGAGGCTGACAAGTGGGGGCAAAAAATAATGAGGCTGACAAGTGGGGGCAATAAAAAATGAGGCTGACAAGTTGGGGGCAATAAAAAAATGAAGCTGACAAGTTGGGGGCAATAAAAAAAATGAAGCTGACAAGTTGGGGGCAATAAAAAAATGAAGCTGACAAGTTGGGGCAATAAAAAAAATGAAGCTGACAAGTTGGGGGCAATAAAAAAAATGAAGCTGACAAGTTGGGGGCAATTAAAAAAATTAAGCTGACAAGTGGGGGCAATAAAATGAGGCTGACAGGTGGGGGAAATAAAAAATGAAGCTGACAAGTGGGGGCAATAAAAAATGAGGCTGACAAGTGGGGGCAATAAAATGAGGTTGACAAGTGGGGGCAATAAAAAATGAAGCTGACAAGTGGGGGGCAATAAAAAATGAGGCTGACAAGTGGGGGCAATAAAAAAATGAGGCTGACAAGTGGGGGGCAATAAAAAATGAGGCTGACATGTTGGGGGCAATAAAAAAATGAAGCTGACAAGTTGGGGGCAATAAAAAATGAAGCTGACAAGTTGGGGGCAATAAAAAAAATGAAGCTGACAAGTGGGGGCAATAAAAAAAATGAAGCTGACAAGTGGGGGCAATAAAATGAGGCTGACAAGTGGGGGAAATAAAAAATGAAGCTCACAAGTGGGGGCAATAAAAAATGAGGCTGACAAGTGGGGGCAATAAAAAATGAGGCTGACAAGTGGGGGCAATAAAAAATATATATGTAAAAAATGTATACCACCTGTCTAAACTGGTGACCACTGTTTGCTTTTGTTTTTCCAAAAATTGGCAAAAAAAAGTATCAAAAATCATCTGTTTTTGGGCTGGCGTGAGGTCGTGCGCGGGAGGGCGAGGGCGTGCTAGGGGGGTGTCCCTGAATGTCAGTTCGCAAATGTGGCCACCCTACCGACTTGGGAAAACGCACGGGCTGTGTCATGGCGGCGCGGCGTGTTCCTGGAAACAGTTGGGTCATTGGGAGTTCCATTAAGTGTCAAAACGGTGTTTAAACTGGCGGTATTTTAATTGTGGTTTGAATAGCCGGCGGCGTCAGTTTATTTCTTTGCTGAATTAACATTTTGCGTTATACAGGAAATGTCTATTTTTATCAGGAGCAGAATTGCAACATATATGAATTATTAAAATAAATATGACTTCCTTTTCAGTGGCGGCGTTGCGCAAACATCACCCGATGTATGCAGAGCAAACGTCTTCCTAAAATGCTAAGCTGGCGATATCGTATGATCGCGGTGGTGAATGTACAGCGGTTTCCGAGCGGAAACATTTTTTGTGGGAATTGAAGGAAAATGGAAGAAATATAAACCAAGTATTTTTCATCATTTCCTTTACATTTTCCGAACTTATTTATCTGTTATCAGAGTAGAAATGTTCAAATTTGATATCGAAGCTCAATGGATAGACTAGTAGGGAATGATCAAACCCCTGTCTACTGGGGAGATTTCCCTTCACTTCCTGTCCTGCAGACACAACAGTAAGTGAGACGAAATCTCTCTAAAGGGAGAGAAAATTCCCTTTTAGACAATCAGGCCCAGAATGGTGCACATGCTAATTGTCCCAGGTTTGCCAGGATAATTCCACATCTTGGCCCTCCGTCCTGCTGATGCTGCATCCTGGGCCATGTCCTGGGATCACAGCATAAAATGTGCTTGAATTACTGCCCATGCATACTTGCCAAATGTCCCGGATTTTCTGGGATAGCCCCTATTTTCAGTAAGCTGTCCCGCCATGGCCATGTCCTGGGATCACAGCATAATATGTGTTTGAATTACTGCACATACTTGCCAAGTGTCCCGGATTTGCTGGGACAGTCCCTATTTTCAGTAAGCTGTCCTGCCATGGCCATGTCCTGGGATCACAGCATAATGGCCGGCACAGTGGTGTAGTGGGTAGCACTCTCGCCTAGTAGTAAAAAGGATCACTGGTTAGAATCCCAACCACGGCACTACCTGCCTGGAGTTTGCATGTTCTCCCCGTGCCTGTGTGGGTTTCCTCCGGTGGCTCCGGTTTCCTCCCACACTCCAAAGACATGCTGGTAGGTTAATTGGATCCTCTCTAAATTGGCCCTAGTATGTGTATGTATGAATGTAAGTTAGGGGCCTTAGATTGTAAGCTCCTTGAGGCTAGGGACTGATGTGGATGTACAATATATATGCATATTGACGGCGCTATATAAATACCTGAAATAAATAAAATAAAAAATGAATAAACAGTATTTGAGTTACTGCACATGCATACTTGCCAAGTGTCCCGGATTTGCTGGGACAGTCCCTATTTTCAGTAAGCTGTCCTGCCATGGCCATGTCCTGGCATCACAGTATACACCTTGAAAAGTATTCATACCCCTTGAAATTTTCCACATTTTGTCATGTTACAACCAAAAATGTAAATGGATTTTATTGGGATTTTATGTGATAGACCAACACAAAGTGGCACATAATTGTGAAGTGGAAGAAAAATGATAAATGGCTTTCCACATATTTTACAAATAAATGAAAAGTGTGGGGGGTACATTTGTATGGCGCCCCCCGGAGTCAATACTTTGTAGAACCGCCTTTCACTGAAATTACAGCTGCAAGTCTTTTTGGGGGTGTCTCTACCAGCTTTGCACATCTAGAGAGGGACATTTTTGCCCATTCTTCTTTGCAAAATATCTCAAGCTCTGTCAGATTGGATGGAAAGCGTCTGTGAACAGCAATTTTCAAGTCTTGCTACAGATTCTCAATGGGATTTAGGTCTGGACTTTGACTGGGCCATTTTAACACATGAATATGCTTTGATCTAAACCATTCCATTGTAGCTCTGGCTGTATATTGTATTGGGGTCGTTGTCCTGCTGGAAGGTGAACCTTCTCCCCAGTCTCAAGTCTTTTGCAGACTCTAAAGCCCTGTACACACGATCAGATTTCCTATGGTTTTTTAACCAATGGATTTTTCCATCGGAAAACCGATAAAGCTGACTTCCATCAGTCTTGCCTACACACCATCAGTCAAAAAACCGACCGTTCCAAAAACGCAGTGACGTAAAACACTCCGATGAGCTGAGAAAAATGAAGTTCAATGCTTCTGAGCATACGTCGACTTGATTCTGAGCATGCGTGGGTTTTTTATCCGATGAAGTTCCCCACAGACGATAGTAATTTGCTATCGGTTTTTTAACCATCGGATAAATTTAAAGCATGTTCTATTTTTAAACACCGATGGAAAAAAGACTGATGGGGCCCATACACGATCGGTTTGTCCGATGAAAAAAGTCCATCGGACTGTTTTCATCGGTTAAACCTATCGTGTGTACAGGGCTAAACAGATTTTCTTCTAAGATTGTCCTGTATTTGGCTCCATCCATTTTCTTATCAACTCTGACCAGCTTCCCCGTCCCTGCTGAAGAAAAGCATCCCCACCACATGATGCTGCCACCACCATGTTTCACAGTGGGGATGGTGTGTTCAGGGGGATGTGCAGTGTTAGTTTCCCCCCACACATAGCGTTTTGCTTTTAGGCCAAAAAAGTTCAGTTTTGTTCTCATCTGACCAGATCACCTTCTTCCCCATGTTTGCTGTGTCCCCCACATGGCTTCTCACAAACTGCAAACTGGACTTCTTATGACTTTCTTTCTAAAATGTCTTTCTTCTTGCCACTCTTCCATAAAGGGCAGATTTGTGGAGAAGCACGACTAATAGTTGTCCTGTGGACAGATTCTCCCCCCTGAGCTGTGGATCTCTGCAGCTCCTCCAGAGTTACCATGGGCCTCTTGGCTGCTTCTCTGATTAATGCTCTCCTTGCCCGGCCCGGTCAGTTTAGGTGGACGGCCATGTCTTGGTAGGTTTGCAGTTGTGCCATACTCTTTCCATTTTCGGATGATGGATTGAACAGAGCTCCGTGAGATGTTCAAAGCTTGGGATATTTTTTTTATTACCTAAACCTGCTTTAACCACTTGCCGTCCGCGCTATAGCCAAATGATGGCCACAGCGCGGACCTGAATTTTCGGGAGGTCGTCAATAGATGTCCTCCCCTTTGCACGCGCCTTGCGCGCCCCCTGCAGGGTGCGCGCTGTGATCACTGAGACCCGGGTGATCATAGATCCGAGTAAGGGGCCGGTCTGTCAAGTCTCTGGTGTGAGGCCGGATTGCTGAGAGGGCGCCCCTTACGGCTAAGTGCACCGCACCCCTGGGGATGAGACAGGGAGTGCGGGGCCCAAAGGTACACGGATTGCCATTACTGCTGCTGACTGGGTAGATGCTGGCAGAAGGTAGCTGGGGTGCGCTGGAAGAGCGGAGTCAGTAGCCATGCAAGGAAGGGTCCTGGTGTGGAACAATAGGTAAACCAAGAACAGAGTTTGTAGCCAGGCCAGGGGTCATACACAGGAATCAGGACCAAGAGGATTACAGGAACAAGCAGGGTCATACACAGGAGCAGAAGATAATGGAATGGTCAGCCGAGCCGGGGTCAGATGCGAGGAGATAAACGGGGTCACAGGTCCAGACGTAAGCCAAGGGTCAAGCCTGGGATTCAGGATACACAGGATACAGGAGACACAGGAAGCTGATGATAATCCAGCAACTTGTATGTGCCAGTGACAGGTTTAAATAGGCCGGGGAGTGCGCCCACTCAGTAACGGCGTGCGTGCGCGCCTGTGAGTGTCTGAACGTGCTGTCCGGCGTGTATAGGCGGCTGCCGCGCATGTGCATGGGGGTTAGTCTGGCGCGGCCATGATGGACACTGCCAGGAATAACTCGGCTATTTCCCTGACACGGTCCCGGCCCCTTACCACGTGATCAGCCATTAGCCAATGACAGCTGATCACGTGATGTAAACAAAGCTCGGTAATCGTTTTTCTTTTCTTCTCGCGCCGACAGCGTGAGGAGAAAAAAAAGCCGATCACCGGCTTTTATGTAAGAGACATCGGTTCCCAGTGGAAGAGGCACAACCGCCTCATCAGTGCCCACCAGTACCGCCTGCCAGTGCCCCTTGCAAGTGCCCACAGTGACCACCAGTGCAAAACAGTGCCACCTATCAATGCCTACGAGTGCCACCTATCAATGCCCACCAGTGGTGCCAATCAGTGCCTCATCAGTGCCACCTAGCAGTGCTGCCTATCAGTCTCACCTACCAGTGCTGATCAGTCCCTATCATTGCCACCCATCAGTGCCCATCACTGCCACCTATCAGTGCCCATCACTGCCAGCTATTAGTGCCACCTATTAGTGCCAATTCTCAGTGCCCACCAGTGCCACCTTTCAATGCCCTTCAGTGCCACCTCTCAGTGTCACCTCAGTGCCCACCAATGCCACCTCTCAGTGCCCACCAGTGTCGTCTATCAGTGCCCACCAGTGCCACCTTATCAGTGCCCATCAGTGCAGCCTATCCGTGCCTATCAGTGCAGCCTATCAGTGCCCATCAGTGCAGCCTCATCAGCACACATCAGTGAAGGAGAAAAATTATCTGTTTGCAAAATTTTATAACAAAATATAAAACGGTTTTGTATTTATTTTTTTTATTCTGTCTTTTTATATTTTTTTAACAAAAAATAAAAACCGCAGAGGTGATCAAATACCACCAAGAAAGCTCTGTTTGTGGGAAAAAAGTGATAAAAATTTCATTTGGGTACAGTGTTGTATGACCGCGCAATTGTCATTCAAAGAGTGAGAGCGCTGAGAGCTGAAAATTGGTCTGGACAGGAGGGGGGTTTAAGTGCCCAGTAAGCAAGTGGTTAAACTTCTCCACAACTTTATCCCTGACCTGTCTGGTGTGTTCCTTGGCCTTCATGGTGCTGTTTGTTCACTAAGGTTCTCTAACAAACCTATGAGGGCTTCACAGAACAGCTGTATTTATACTGAGATTAAATTACACACAGGTGGACTCTATTTACTAATTGGGAGACTTCTAAAGGCAATTGGTTCCACTAGATTTTAGTTAGGGGTATCAGAGTAAAGGGGGCTGAATACAAATGCACCCCCATACTTTTCACATATTTATTTGTAAAAAAAAATGAAAACAATTTATAATTTTCCTTCCACTTCACAATTATGTGGCACTTTGTGTTGGTCTATCACATAAAATCCCAATAAAATACATTTACATTTTTTTGGTTGTAACATGACAAAATGTGGAAAATTTCAAGGGGTATGAATACTTTTTTAAGGCGCTGTAAACTGTGTTTGAGTTACTGCACATGCCATTGACCTAATATGGCCATAATGTCCCGCCAGCCAGACCTGATTGGACCAGGAATGACAGCTGCCTTTCATGTTTTGGCCAAACTCAAGTTTGGACTGAACCCGAGCTCGTCACTAATCGCCAGGGCTGGGGCAAGGGGCGGGCAGGAGGGCGGCTGCCCTGGGCACTGTGGTATCATGTGAGGTTGAAGGGGGAGGGGATTTGTGTTGAGAGGAGGAATTTGGGGGTCAGCAGGGGGTAAGAACTTTTCTAGGAGGGGAAATACTGTATATACCCGAATATAAGCCAAGGCACCTAATTTTACCACAAAAAAATTGGAAAACGTATTGACTCGAGTATAAGCCTAGGGTGTCCATCTGCATGCCTCACTGTGCCTCACTTTGCCTCACTGTGTCCATGTGCATGCCTCACTGTGCCCATGACTAGTCTGACGTTTAACATGGGAGTCTATGGAAGGAGTGCCCGGTTTGGAAAAATCGGTGCTCCCCGGCCAAAGGTCCTCCAGACAACAAACTTTGCATACTTGTAGAGGAGAAATGGGGCTACATGTGTGCCAAGTTTGGGGTCCAGGAGACCAACGACCGGCTGGTACCGGGTCCCCAAAGTCACCGGAGAAATGAGCGTTTAACATGGGAGTCTATGGAAGGGGTGCCCGGCTTTGAAAAATCGGTGCTCCCCGGCCGTAGGTTCCCCGGACAACAAACTTTGCACACTTATAGAGGAAGAGTGGGGCTACTTGTGTGCCGGGTCCCCAAAATACGGGAGATCAGGTGAAAAAAGGTGACTCGAGTATAAGCCGAGGGGGGGGGGAGGGGGAATTTTCAGCACAAAAAAAATGTGCTGAAAAACTCGGCTTATACTCGAGTATATACAGTAGTTCTTGGGGGGGGGGGTATTTGTGCTAGGAGGGGGATTTGGAATGGGGGGTGGATATTGTGTACTTGGAGAGGAAATTTGAGGAGTGGAGGATTTGTGCTAGGAGGGGGTGATTTTTTTTTTTTTGGGGGGGGGGGGCATTTGTGCTGGGGGGGATTTGGAGGATGGAGGGGGCAGAGATTTGTGCTGGGAGGGTGGATTTTAGCAGGGGGGCAAATTTGTACTGGGAGGAGGGGGGATTTATGCCTAGGGGGCAATCATGCAGATTGGCGCCCAATTTTTTTTGGGGGGGGGGGGATTTTTACTGATATATAATACTCATACATCTTGGGGTGGGTGCAGTTTGGCATGTTTGGGCTCTAGGTGACCTTGTCTAGTACCATGTAGCCCCCCGCCATCGATGGAATGCATGTAGATGGAGATGGCTGCAAAGAGGCTGCCCCACTGAGATGCAACAGAGAATAAATAAAAGGTGAAAAACTTTTATTTGCAAAAAACTTTTACACTTTTTTTTTACTAGGACACAGAGCACAGCGCAAAGTAAATGGTATTCACTAAGGGTGTAGATGGAATGTATTTTCACTTTCTGTGTTACGTATACCGACCAGTCCGGTAATGCCGGCTCTGACATCTGCTTTCTGTTTCCTCCCATCACCTCCTGGAAACGGTGAATTTCTATCAGTCGTGTGACTGTCCTGTGTCTCTGGGTAAACACGGAATATTCCCCCCCGCACTCCCGCGGTGCAAGGACATCCTCCTCCCCAATCACAGGGAGCCCATAGACTTACAGGAATATGACAGCTTTTCCAGGAAAGCCATTCAGGTCAGCAATTACAGCGCCTTGAAAAAGTATTCATACCTTTTGAAATTTTCCACATTTTGTCATGTTACAACCAAAAACATAAATGTATTTTATTGGGATTTTATGTGATAGACCAACACAAAGTGGCACATAATTGTGAAGTGGAAGGAAAATGATAAATGGTTTTCAAAATGTTTTACATATAAAAATGTGAAAAGTGTGGGGGGCATTTGTATGGCGCCCCCCGGAGTCAATACTTTGTAGAACCGCCTTTCTCTGCAATTACAGCTGCAAGTCTTTTTGGGGACGTCTCTACCAGCTTTGCACATCTAGAGAGGGACATTTTTGCCCATTCTTCTTTGCAAAATATCTCAAGCTCTGTCAGATTGGATGGAGAGCGTCTGTGAACAGCAATTTTCAAGTCTTGCCACAGATTCTCAATGGGATTTAGGTCTGGACTGTGACTGGGCCATTCTAACACATGAATATGCTTTGATCTAAACCATTCCATTGTAGCTCTGGCTGTATGTTCCGGGTCGTTGTCCTGCTGGAAGGTGAACCTCCACCCCAGTCTCAAGTCTTATGCAGACTCTTAAGCCTCGTACACACGACCGGTTTTCTCTGCAAGAAGCAGCAAGAAAATTGCTGGCAGAGATTTCTTGCCGAGAAAACCGGCCGTGTGTACGAGGCTTTCAGGTTTCTCGTCAAGAAAACTGGCCAGAATCTCGACGAGAAAAATAGAGAACCTGCTCTCTATTTTCTCATCGGGATTCTCGTCGACCTGTTTCCCAACAAGAAACCTGAGAGTGTGTATGCTTACCTGTCGCCGTGGAAACCCACGCATGCTCAAAATTACTTTGACGCATGCGCGGTAGCTTCCTAGGCATAGGTAGGGTGTAGCAAGATGGCGGCGACGGCATCGAATGTGACAAGCGCACGCTCGTCCGTAAGTCGATGACGTCACCGCGTTCGTTCCAATCAAAAGAACGGCGGTTCTTTTGAATCGAGCGTGTGTACACTCGGCCGGGACAAGATTCTTGTCAAGAATCTCGTCAGGGAAAAACTACAGTTTTTTTCCTGACGAGATTCTCGGTCGTGTGTACGAGGCTTAACAGGTTTTCTTCTAAGATTGCCCAGTATTTCGCTCCATCCATCTTCCCATCAACTCTGACCAGCTTCCCTGTCCCTGCTGAAGAAAAGCATCCCCACCTCATGATGCTGCCACCACCATGTTTCACAGTGGGGATGGTGTGTTCAGGGTGATGTGCAGTGTTAGTTTTCCCCACACATAGCGTTTTGCTTTTAGGCCAAAAAGATCAACTTTGGTCTCATCTGACCAGAGCACCTTCTTCCACATGTTTGCTGTGTCCCCCACATGGCTTCTCACAAACTGCAAACGGGACTTCTCCTGGCTTTCTTTCAACAATGTCTTTCTTCTCGCCACTCTTCTAGCGTTCAGAGTCCAGGATAACACCTAGCACCCTGGCACGTGGGGACGGGTTGATAGTTGAGCCATCGATCTTGACAGAGAAGTCAGGGGCACGCGGGGGAGGAAATATTATGAGCTCGGTTTTGGATAGATTGACTTTGAGGAAGTCGTGTGACATCCAGGCTGATATGTCTGTTAGTAAGTTAGTGATACGCAAAGAGACTGATGGAGTGACCTGAGGGGTAGAGAGATAAATTTGGGTGTCATCAGCGTAGAATTGATATTGAAAGCTGTGGGAGGCAATCAGCTGACCCACAGAGGAGGTGTAGATTGAGAATAGGAGAGGTTCAAGAACAGAACCTTGGGGGACCCCGACAGAGAAAGGAAGAGGAAAGGAGGAAGTCGAATTGTAGGTGACACAGAAGGTGCGGTGGGATAGGTAGGATAAGAACCAGCGAAGAGTACAGTCTCGGAGACCAAAGGAGTGGAGATTTTTGAGGAGGGGGCAATTGCCCTGTTGCCCCCCCCCCTGGATCCGCCCCTGCATCAGTGTAGAAATGATATTGAAAGCTGTGGGAGGCAATCAGCTGACCCACAGAGGTGGTGTAGATTGAGAATAGGAGAGGTTCAAGAACAGAACCTTGGGGGACCCCGACAGAGAAAGGAAGAGGGAAGGAGGAAGTCGAATTGTAGGTGACACAGAAGGTGCGGTGGGATAGGTAGGATAAGAACCAGCGAAGAGTACAGTCTCGGAGACCAAAGGAGTGGAGATTTTTGAGGAGGGGGCAATTGCCCTGTTGCCCCCCCCCCTGGATCCGCCCCTGCATCAGTGTAGAAATTATATTGAAAGCTGTGGGAGGCAATCAGCTGACCCACAGAGGTGGTGTAGATTGAGAATAGGAGAGGTTCAAGAACAGAACCTTGGGGGACCCCGACAGAGAAAGGAAGAGGGAAGGAGGAAGTCGAATTGTAGGTGACACAGAAGGTGCGGTGGGATAGGTAGGATAAGAACCAGCGAAGGAGTACAGTCTCGGAGACCAAAGGAGTGGAGATTTTTGAGGAGGGGGCAATTTCCCTGTTGCCCCCCCCTGGATCCGCCCCTGCATCAGTGTAGAATTGATATTGAAAGCTGTGGGAGGCAATCAGCTGACCCACAGAGGAGGTGTAGATTGAGAATAGGAGAGGTTCAAGAACAGAACCTTGGGGGACCCCGACAGAGAAAGGAAGAGGAAAGGAGGAAGTCGAATTGTAGGTGACACCGAAAGTGTGGTGGGATAGGTAGGATGAGAACCAGCGAACAGTACAGTCTCGGAGACCAAAGGAGTGGAGATTTTTGAGGAGGGGGGGTGGTCCACGTTGTCAAAGGCGGCAGAGAGGTCCAGGAGTATAAGTACAGAATTGTGTCCGTTGGATTTAGTCATTAGTAGATTGTTTGTGAGTTTTAGGAGGGTAGTTTCTGTGGAGTGTTGAGGGCCGAATCCAGACTGAAGTGGACCAAGAAGGTTGTAATGAGTCAGATGGTCGCTCAGTCTGTTGTAGATCAGACATTCAAGGAGTTTGGAGAAAAAGGGGGAGTACGGAGTTGGGACGTAGGTTGTCATGATTGGCTGGGTCCAGTGAGGGCTTTTTAAATATGGGGGTGACCAGTGCGTGTTTTAGGGAAGATGCCAGAAGGGAGGGAGAGATTGAAGATGTGGGTTAGAGAGAGTAGGGAAGAGTCAGAGGGTGACCGCAGTATTCGAGAGGGAACAGGGTCCAGGGGACAGGTGGTTAGGTGGGCGTTAGAAAAAAGTTTAGCAACCTCGTCTATAGTGATGGAGTTAAAAGAGGGGAGTAAGGATTGTACCTGTGGACGTGGGGTGTTAACAGGGCCGCCATCAGGAATTTTGGGGCCCCTTACACAGCTTCAGGCATGGGCCCCCTGGAGCAGAGGAGAACCGGCGGGGGGGGGGGGGGGCTGCCGCGAATTGAGAAGCGGGGGTGCCGCGAATTGTTGAGGTCGGGGGGGCTTTGGGTGCTGACGAACAAAAAAATAAAAAATAACAAAAAAGGGGGGTTGCCATCCGGGGCTCTGGGGACCTCTGGGCTCCTTACAAAAAGAAAAAAAAATGATAAAATATATATATATATATATATATACATATATATATATTTTTTTTTTTATATATAAAAAAAATAAAAAGGCCTCTGGGCCTCTGGGGACCTTTGGGCCCCTTAAAAAGGAAAAAAAAAAAGGGGAAGTTGCCATCCGGGCCCCTTACAAAAAAAAAAAGGGGAAGTTGCCATCCGGGCCCCTTACAGGTGTACTGCCGGTACCCCCCTGATGGCGGCCCTGGGTGTTAAGTGGGGAAGATATCTGCGCATTGGAGATTTCTATTCAGTCTATCTCTACACTATATTACCAAAAGTATTGGGACGCCTGCCTTTACACGCACATGAACTTTAATGGCATCTCAGTCTTAGTCCGTAGTGTTCAATATTCAGTTGGCCCCGCCCTTTGCAGCTATAACAGCTTCAACTCTTCTGGGAAGGCCGTCCACAAGGTTTAGGAGGGTGTCTATGGCCCTGTACACACGACCGGTTTTCCTGGCAGGAAAAAAAAAACGTCGGTTTTCCCAACGGGATTTCTGCCAAGCTTGTCTTGCGTACAGACTGTCATACAATATCCCGCCGGTCCAAAGCGCGGTGACGTACAACACGTAGGACGGCACTATAAAGGGGAAGTTCCATTCGGATGGCGCCACCCTTTGGGCTGCTTTTGCTGATCCTCGTGTTAGTAAAAGTTTGGGGAGAGACGATTCACGCTTTTCAGCCTCATGCTTTTCAGTACGTTACAGCGTGACGAATGTGCTATCTCCATTCTGAACGCTAGTTTTACCAGAAAGAGCGCTCCCGTATCATAACTTGATTCTGAGCATGCGCGTTTTTGCCCTCGGAAAAGCATACACACGACCGATTTTGACACATGACCGATAGAGAACCAGCTCTCTTTTTTCTCGCTGTCGGGAAAACTGCGATGGAGCATACACACGGCCGGTTTTCCCGGCAAAACACTCTCATGGCAGTTTTCTTGCGGGGAAAACCGGTCGTGTGTACGAGGCCTTCGGGAATGTTTGACCATTCTTCCAGAAGAGCATTTGTGAGGTCAGGCACTGATGTTGGATGAGAAGGCCTGGCTCACAGTCTCTGCTCTAATTCATCCCAAGGGTGTTCTATCGGGTTGAGGTCAGGACTCTGTGCAGGCCAGTCAAGTTCCTCCACCCCAAACTCGCTCATCCATGTCTTTATGGACCTTGCTTTGTGCACTGGTCCAAATCATTTGGTGGAGGGGGGATTATGGTTTGGGGTTATTTTTCAGGGGTTGGGTTTGGCCCCTTAATTCCAGTGAAGGGAACTCTTAAGGCGTCAGTATACCAAGACATTTTGGACAATTTCATGCTTCCAACTTTGTGGGAACAGTTTGGGGGACGCCCCCTTCCTGTTCTAACATGACTGCACACTAGTGCACAAAGCAAGGTCCATAAAGACATGGATGAGCGAGTTTGGGGTGGAGGAACCTGACTGGCCTGCACAGAGTCCTGACCTCAACCCGATTGGATGAATTAGAGTGGAGACTGCGAGCCAGGTCTTCTCATCCAACATCAGTGCCTGACCTCACAAATGCTCTTCTGGAAGAATGGTCAAACATTCCCATAGACACCCTCCTAAACCTTGTGGACAGCCTTCCCCAGAAGAGTTGAAGCTGTTATAGGTGCAAAGGGTGGGCCAATCCAATATTGAACCCTACGGACTAAAGCCTCGTACATACGGTCGGACTTCCATCATACTTTTCCATGGATTTTTGTCCGAACGGAGTTGGCTGGGCACACCCATAGCATCAGGGCCGATCCGCCCTATACGCAGACTACGCAAGCTGCGTAGGGCCCCGAGTAATACTCGGGGCCCCGCCGCTGCCGCTAGAGGTCCGCGGCCGGCAGAGATAACGTCTCCGCCGGCCGCCATTTTCTTGGAGACCAGAACTAGAAGGGAGCCTGCCGAAATAGGAAATAGAGTTGCGGCGCCGCCCACCCCCGCCCCCAGTCTGTCTGTCATTTGTGACCTGTTGTAGAAAGGGGGCGGGGGTGGGCGGTGCCGCAGCTCCATTTCTATATTGTAGCCGGCCGGCTCCGCCCCTAATTTGTTCCCCCTCGCCTCTCGCCTTCAGTTATGGCGGAGACACTGCTGCTAAGCTGTAGAAGGGCTCCAGGGGGGGACGGGGACACCTGAGATGTAAGGAGGCTCTCCGCTGGGGACACCTGAAATGTAAGGAGGCACTCCGCTGGGGACACCTGAAATGTAAGGAGGCACTCCGCTGGGGACACCTGAAATGTAAGGAGGCACTCCGCTGGGGACACCTGAAATGTAAGGAGGCACTCCGCTGGGGACACCTGAAATGTAAGGAGGCACTCCGCTGGGGACACCTGAAATGTAAGGAGGCACTCTGCTGGGGACACCTGAAATGTAAGGAGGCACTCCGCTGGGGACACCTGAGATGTAAGGAAGCACTCCGCTGGGGACACCTGAGATGTAAGGAAGCACTCCACTGGGGACACCTGACATGTAAGGAAGCACTCCACTGGGGACACCTGAGATGTAAGGAAGCACTCCGCTGGGGACACCTGAAATGTAAGGAAGCACTCCACTGGGGACACCTGAGATGTAAGGAAGCACTCCGCTGGGGACACCTGAGATGTAAGGAAGCACTCCACTGGGGACACCTGAGATGTAAGGAAGCACTCCACTGGGGACACCTGACATGTAAGGAGGCACTCCGCTGGGGACACCTGAGATGTAAGGAAGCACTCCGCTGGGGACACCTGAGATGTAAGGAAGCACTCCACTGGGGACACCTGACATGTAAGGAGGCACTCCACTGGGGACACCTGAGATGTAAGGAAGCACTCCACTGGGGACACCTGACATGTAAGGAGGCACTCCGCTGGGGACACCTGAGATGTAAGGAAGCACTCCGCTGGGGACACCTGAGATGTAAGGAAGCACTCCACTGGGGACACCTGACATGTAAGGAGGCACTCCGCTGGGGACACCTGAGATGTAAGGAAGCACTCCGCTGGGGACACCTGACATGTAAGGAGGCACTCCGCTGGGGACACCTGAGATGTAAGGAAGCACTCCGCTGGGGACACCTGAGATGTAAGGAAGCACTCCGCTGGGGACACCTGACATGTAAGGAGGCACTCCGCTGGGGACACCTGAGATGTAAGGAAGCACTCCGCTGGGGACACCTGAGATGTTTAGTCAGCACTCCACTGGGGACACCTGACATGTAAGGAGGCACTCCGCTGGGGACACCTGAGATGTAAGGAAGCACTCCGCTGGGGACACCTGACATGTAAGGAGGCACTCCGCTGGGGACACCTGAGATGTAAGGAAGCACTCCGCTGGGGACACCTGAGATGTAAGAAAGCACTCCGCTGGGGACACCTGAGATGTAAGGAAGCACTCCGCTGGGGACACCTGAAATGTAAGGAAGCACTCCACTGGGGACACCTGAAATGTAAGGAAGCACTCCACTGGGGACACCTGAAATGTAAGGAAGCACTCCACTGGGGACACCTGAGATGTAAGGAAGCACTCCACTGGGGACACCTGAGATGTAAGGAAGCACTCCGCTGGGGACACCTGAAATGTAAGGAAGCACTCCACTGGGGACACCTGACATGTAAGGAGGCACTCCACTGGGGACACCTGAGATGTAAGGAAGCACTCCACTGGGGACACCTGAGATGTAAGGAAGCACTCCGCTGGGGACACCTGAGATGTAAGGAAGCACTCCACTGGGGACACCTGAGATGTAAGGAAGCACTCCACTGGGGACACCTGAGATGTAAGGAAGCACTCCGCTGGCTGGGGACAGTGACATCAGGGCTCCCACTGATTCTGATTCTGCATTATGGTGAGTTGAATGATTTCATTTCATATTACAATGTAATAATAGAAATAATGCACTTCAATCATCCTGACACCATAACAACCATGGTGCCGGGATGATTGAATTGCTAACACCAGGTGTTTGGAGTATCTTTATCTGCTGATTGTTAAACTTTCTGGAATACACATATTTCTATTGTGTTGTAGGATCTGGGCCTGCTGTTCCTCTCTCTCTCTCTCGTTCATCTCAGACTCTAACCACACCGCTTTGAGTCACGCCCCTTTAAGCCACGCCCAATATTATGCTTAAACCACACCCATTATTCACGGGTCAGGTAGAGGGCCCCTTAGCAGGATTTTGCTTAGGGCCCCAGGGAGGTCAGGATCGGCACTGCATAGCATACACACCACAGGACTTTTCTGCAAACTTTCCCAAAACTTTTTCCAACATCACGTGGTTTTTCTGCTCTTTACCGCCACCCTTTGGTCAACTTCTGCTATTGTTGGTTTATTTTAACATTATTTGTTTTGTCCACCGGACAAAAGTCCGATGGTTTTCTGTACACACGGTCGGACTTTGCTCCATCTGACTTTTGTTGGCCAAAAGTTTGTCCGTTTGCAGACTGAACTTTTGTCCGATGAAAACCAAAAAAAGTTTGTGCGATGGAGCGTACACACGGTCGGATTTTTTGTCAAACTTGCTCAAAATGAAGTTTGTTGGCAAAAAGTCCGACCGTGTGTACGGGGCTTAAGACTGGGGTGCCATTAAAGTTCATGTGCGTGTAAAGGCAGGCGTCCCAATACTTTTGGTAATATAGTGTATATATCTGTAAGAAGCAGTTAGTATACAGTGAGGTTATGGTGGTGTGTCCTGAGCTTTGTTCTAGTTTCCTCCCCCCCCCCCCCCCCCCTCTCCTATGAGAGGTAGGTTGGTACGGCTCGGTCTCGGATGTTCTTTGTGGTTCTTCTGTCTCTCGGGTCATTCTGTGAATTCAGACTTGAACCCGGGACAGTAGCAGCCATGGGACCGCACAGCCTGCATTGGTCGCAGATATTATCTCACGACACGTCTACACCTTGCTTGGACTTTCCACTTTGCGGCAGAGAAATCTTCACACAGGAATTCATGTTCAGAGAAAATGAGAAATGTTCTAATTCAGAGGAAAGTGGTGGTCTCGGGAGGATATCGATCCTGAGAGGGGGGGGGGAGGGGAGGGGGGTCCACACTAAACCTGCACTCCAGGGGAATATAAAATCCTTGCAGCTCTGTAATCATTATTACATCATTACATTTATTTTTTAAATACAGTAAAATACCTGAATGTGACCCGTATCACCCTCCTGCAGTCAATGTACAGTAGAGCTCAGACTGGGGGGGGGGGGAGAAGCAGCACAAGGAGCCAATCGCCTGTGCTGATAGCATGCTGATAGGAGGAGAGAGCGCAAAGTGACAGGGCGATATATTTGTTAATCTTTTTTTTTGGTCTTGTAGTGTTTTTGGCCATTGGATCAGCCATTCTCAAGCAGGGTACCATGGAACTCCAGGGTTCCTCCAAAGGCTGCAAGGTGTTCCTTGAGCTGTGGCTGATAGGAGAAGAGAGCAGGGTGACGGGGGAGATGAGCTCATCACTGTGCTGCTTCTCCTCCCCCTGTCCAGGGACTGGTTTTAATAATATTGACCAGCATTCAACCAGAACACTGAGGACACCCAGTGGTGGAAAAAGGTACTTCAGGGACAGTTCCAGATTGAAGGTGAGTATTATATTGTTTGGATGATTCATTATTTTTATTTTATATATTTTTTTTTTTTTTTTACAACATTTGACCTCTGGTGTTGGTGTATATTATGTCCTAATTTGTAACCCTTTACAGTGGACCTATTGTTGAAATTCACATGTTACCATAGGCCCTATACTTGTATTACAGAATCACAATATTCTTTTTTTTTTAAAAGATATTTTTATTGGGTTTAACCACTTAAGGACCGCTCACTGCATATATACGTCGGCAGAATGGCTCGTACAGGCACAATCACGTACCTGTACATGGCCCTTTAACTGCCGACGTCGGGCTCGCGCGCGCGCCGCCGGCGGGGTGCTCGCAACCCCCCTGCCTTCCCCGTGAGTCGGACCGCGGGGATCCCCGAGATCGTCTCACGGAGGCATGGAGCGGGGAGATGTTAGTGTAAACACAACATCTCCCTGCTCCCCTACTGACAATGTCACCGATCTCCGCTCTGTGTAATCAGAGCGGAGATCGGTGACGTGTCACTCGTACCCACGCCCCCACACAGTTAGAAACACGCCCCTAGGCACACTTAACCCCCTCCGGCGCCCCCTAGTGGTTAACCCATTCACTGCCAGTGTCATTTTCACAGTAATCGGTGCATTTTTATAGCACTGATCGCTGTGAAAATGACAATGGTCCCAAAAATGTGTCAAAAGTGTCCGATGTGTCCGCCATAATGTCGCAGTCACAAAAAAAAAAAAACGCTGATCGCCGCCATTACTAGTAAAAAAAAAAAAATGCCATAAAACTACCGCCTATTTTGTAAACGCTATAACTTTTGCGCAAACCAATCAATGAACGCCGATTGCGATTTTTTTTTTTACAAAAATATGTAGAAGAATTCGTATCGGCCTAAACTGAGGAAAAAAGGTTTTTTTTTATATATTTTTTGGGGATATTTATTATAGCAAAAAGTAAAAAATATGTCATTTTTTTCAAAATTGTCGCTCTATTTTTGTTTATAGCGCAAAAAATAAAAACCGCAGAGGTGATCAAATACCACCAAAAGAAAGCTCTATTTGTGGGGAAAAAAGGACGTCAATTTTGTTTGGGAGCCACGTCGCACGACCGCGGAATTGTCAGTTAAAGCGACACAGTGTCGAATCGCAAAAAGGGGCCTGGTCTTTATGCTGCCTATTGGTCCCGGGGCTTAAGTGGTTGAAGACAAACCAACATGCAAGGAAAAAAAAAAAAGTGGTTGCTCATTGGTTGGTATACATCAACAGGAAGTACTTGATTCAAATCACAATATTCTTAAGAGTAAAAAAAGCAAAAAATAAATAAAAAATCTTTTTATTGCCGGTAATAAACAATGGCTGCTACCAAGCCCCCAATATGCGACTTATTTCCCCGGCAACCTAGATCACATGGTCTCTGGCTGCTATGAACACTGTGGGCGTTTCACATCATTAGAGACTGTATAGAGGGATAAATATTAAGTTAGGCTTTAAAGGATAACCTGTATTTTAGTATAATTGTCCTTTCAAGTTAAATGTAGGGAAAAATCGTATTCGATTCAATGGCTGTTAATCGTTGGGATGCATAATAGATGGCCTCTGCGTGAATGCAAATGAATGGGAATTTCTTCCGGCATGCGCAGAAGAAGGAATGGACCAATCCACTTAGTGTGGATCTGGCAAGAGCATGGACATGGGGGGGGGGGGGGGGGGTGGAGGTTAAACGATAAGTATAAAAATGTTATCATTTAAGTTACCGTAACTCCGTTCACATGTGTACATATATATATATACAGAATTTATTTAAAAAAAAATAATAATAGACTTGCACATTTGGGTGGGGGTTTCCCTTTAGGTTACAGAACTTCAAGTTTTAGTGCAGAAACTTTACATAAAGTTCATAGCGAGACGGAAAGCGAGGGGAATTTTAATGCTTTTCACTGGGTTGTAATAATAAATAAATCAGCTTTTCTCTCTCCAGCTACACCCATGTTATATGTTCTCAACTGCTACAGCCAAGAAAACTCTTATTATAGCTGTGTGTGAGGTCACAGTGCCACCTGCTGGCTGTTACTGAACACTACATGTAATTCTACTTTTCATGTACAGTAAGTTGGGTGCATGAATACTCACAACCAGTGCCATTCTAATAGCATCACCAGGGGCCCCCTGGGCAAAGTAATGCACTGGAGCCCTGACCAGCCTGCATTAGGTGTCCCCATCAACAGTCCCCTGTACATCAGGTTCCCCTATCCTAGTTCCCATATACATTAGGTATCTCTATCACAGTATCCCCATACATCAGGAGCCCCACAGTGCCCCATACATCAGGTGTCCCCAACTATGTTCCCTTACATCAGTTGTCCCCATCACAGTGCCCCCCGTACATCAGGTGTCCCCATCACAGTGCCCCTGTACATCAGGTGTACCCATACACATCAGGCGTCCCCAAGTGTACCCATCATAGTGCCCATACACATCAGGTGTCCCCAGGTGTCCCTTACGTCAGGAGTCCTCATCACAGTGCCCCCGTTCATCAGGTTTACCAATACACATCAGGTGTCCCCAAGTGTACCCATCATAGTGCCCATACACATCAGGTGTCCCTTACGTTAGGAGTCCTCATCACAGTGCCCCCTGTACATCAGGTGTCCCCATCACAGTGCCCCCATTCATCGGGTGTCCCCATCACAGTGCCCCCATTCATCGGGTGCCCCCATCACAGTGCCCCCATTCATCGGGTGCCCCCATCACAGTGCCCCCATTCATCGGGTGTCCCCATCACAGTGCCCCCATTCATCGGTTGTCCCCATCACAGTGCCCCCATTCATTGGGTGTCCTCATCACAGTGCCCCCCATACATGAGGTGTCCCCAACTGTGTCCCCATACATCAGGTGTCCTCATCACAGTGCCCATACACATCAGGTGTCCCCAACTGTGTACCCTTACATCAGATGTCCTCATGACAATGCCCCTATTCATCAGGTGTCCCCATCATAGTGCCTCCATTCATTGGGTGTCCCCATCACAGTGCCCCCATACATCAGGTGTCCCCATCACAGTGCCCTTGTACATCAAGTATCCCCATCACAGTGCCCCCATTCATCGGGTGTCCCCATCACAATGCCCCCGTACATCAGGTGTCCTCATCACAGTGCCCATACACATCAGGTGTCCCCATCACAGTGCCCCCATTCATTGGGTGTCCCCATCACAGAGCCTCCATTCATCAGGTGTCCTCATCACAGTGCCCCCGTACATCAGGTGTCCTCATCACAGTGCCCCCGTACATCAGGTGTCCCATCACAGTGCCCCGTACATCAGGTGTCCCATCACAGTGCCCCCGTACATCAGGTGTCCCATCACAGTGCCCCCGTACATCAGGTGTCCCCATAACAGTGCCCCCGTACATCAGGTGTCCCCATCACAGTGCCCCCGTACATCAGGTGTCCCCATCACAGTGCCCCCGTACATCAGGTGTCCTCATCACAGCGCCCCCATTCATCGGGTGTCCCCATCACAGTGCCCCCATACATCAGGTGTCCCCAACTGTGTCCCCTTACATCAGGTGTCCTCATCACAGTGCCCCCATTCATCGGGTGTCCCCATCACAGTGCCCCCATACATCGGGTGTCCCCATCACAGTGCCCCCGTACATCAGGTGTCCCCAACTGTGTCCCCTTACATCAGGTGTCCCCATCACAGTGCCCCCATACATCAGGTGTCCCCAACTGTGTCCCCTTACATCAGGTGTCCTCATTACAGTGCCCCTGTACATCAGGTGCCCTCATCACAGTGCCCCCACTCATCGGGTGTCCCCATCACAGTGCCCCCGTTCATCGGGTGTCCCCATCACAGTGCCCCCATACATCAGGTGTCCCCAACCGTGTCCCCTTACATCAGGTGTCCCCATCACAGTGCCCCTGTACATCAGGTGTCCTCATCACAGTGCCCCCATACATCAGGTGTCCTCAACTGTATCCCCTTACATCAGGTGTCCCCATCACAGTGCCCCTGTACATCAGGTGTCCCCAACCGTGTCCCCATACATCAGATGTCCTCATCACAGTGCCCCCGTACATCAGGTGTCCCCATCACAGTGCCCCCGTACAACAGGTGTCCTCATCACAGTGCCCCGTACATCAGGTGTCCTCATCACAGTGCCCCCATTCATCGGGTGTCCCCATCACAGTGCCCCCGTACAACAGGTGTCCCCATAACAGTGCCCCCGTACATCAGGTGTCCTCATCACAGTGCCCTCATACATCAGGTGTCCTCATCACAGTGCCCCCGTACATCAGGTGTCCTCATCACAGTGCCCCGTACATCAGGTGTCCTCATCACAGTGCCCCCCCGTACATCAGGTGTCCCCATCACAGTGCGCCGGTACATCAGGTGCCCTCATCACAGTGCCCCCATTCATCGGGTGTCCCCATCACAGTGCCCCCGTACATCAGGTGTCCCCATCACAGTGCCCCCATACATCAGGTGTCCCCATCACAGTGCCCCCATACATCAGGTGTCCCCAACCGTGTCCCCTTACATCAGGTGCCCTCATCACAGTGCCCCCGTACATCAGGTGTCCCCATCACAGTGCCCCCATACATCAGGTGTCCCCATCACAGTGCCCCCCGTACATCAGGTGTCCCCAACCATCTCCCCATTACAGTGTCCCCGTACATCAGGTGTCCCCATCACAGTGCCCCTGTACATCAGGTGTCCCCATCACAGTGCCCCCATACATCAGGTGTCCTCAACTGTATCCCCTTACATCAGGTGTTCCCATCACAGTGCCCCCGTACATCAGGTGTCCTCATCACAGTGCCCCGTACAACAGGTGTCCCCATCACAGTGCCCCTGTACATCAGGTGTCCCCATCACAGTGCCCCCATACATCAGGTGTCCTCAACTGTATCCCCTTACATCAGGTGTTCCCATCACAGTGCCCCCGTACATCAGGTGTCCTCATCACAGTGCCCCGTACAACAGGTGTCCTCATCACAGTGCCCCGTACAACAGGTGTCCTCATCACAGTGCCCCGTACATCAGGTGTTCCCATCACAGTGCCCCCGTACATCAGGTGTCCTCATCACAGTGCCCCGTACAACAGGTGTCCTCATCACAGTGCCCCGTACAACAGGTGTCCTCATCACAGTGCCCCGTACATCAGGTGTCCTCATAACAGTGCCCCCATTCATCGGGTGTCCCCATCGCAGTGCCCCCGTACATCAGGTGTCCCATCACAGTGCCCCCGTACATCAGGTGTCCCCATCACAGTGCCCCCGTACAACAGGTGTCCCCATAACAGTGCCCCCGTACATCAGGTGTCCTCATCACAGTGCCCTCATACATCAGGTGTCCTCATAACAGTGCCCCCGTACATCAGGTGTCCTCATCACAGTGCCCTCATACATCAGGTGTCCTCATCACAGTGCCCCGTACATCAGGTGTCCTCATCACAGTGCCCCCCGTACATCAGGTGTCCCCATCACAGTGCGCCGGTACATCAGGTGCCCTCATCACAGTGCCCCCATTCATCGGGTGTCCCCATCACAGTGCCCCCGTACATCAGGTGTCCCCATCACAGTGCCCCCATACATCAGGTGTCCCCAACCGTGTCCCCTGACATCAGGTGTCCTCATCACAGTGCCCCCGTACATCAGGTGTCCTCATCACAGTGCCCCGTACATCAGGTGTCCTCATCACAGTGCCCCCCCCCCCGTACATCAGGTGTCCCCATCACAGTGCGCCGGTACATCAGGTGCCCTCATCACAGTGCCCCCATTCATCGGGTGTCCCCATCACAGTGCCCCCGTACATCAGGTGTCCCCATCACAGTGCCCTCATACATCAGGTGTCCCCATCACAGTGCCCCCGTACAACAGGTGTCCCCATCACAGTGCCCTCATACATCAGGTGTCCCCATCACAGTGCCCCCATACATCAGGTGTCCTCATCACAGTGCCCCGTACATCAGGTGTCCTCATCACAGTGCCCCGTACATCAGGTGTCCTCATCACAGTGCCCCCCGTACATCAGGTGTCCCCATCACAGTGCCCCCGTACAACAGGTGTCCCCATCACAGTGCCCTCATACATCAGGTGTCCCCATCACAGTGCCCCCATACATCAGGTGTCCTCATCACAGTGCCCCCGTACATCAGGTGTCCTCATCACAGTGCCCCGTACATCAGGTGTCCTCATCACAGTGCCCCCCGTACATCAGGTGTCCCCATCACAGTGCGCCGGTACATCAGGTGCCCTCATCACAGTGCCCCCATTCATCGGGTGTCCCCATCACAGTGCCCCCGTACATCAGGTGTCCCCATCACAGTGCCCTCATACATCAGGTGTCCCCATCACAGTGCCCCCGTACAACAGGTGTCCCCATCACAGTGCCCTCATACATCAGGTGTCCCCATCACAGTGCCCCCGTACATCAGGTGTCCCCATCACAGTGCCCTCATACATCAGGTGTCCCCATCACAGTGCCCCCATACATCAGCTGTCCCCATCACAGTGCCCCCATACATCAGGTGTCCCCAACCATCTCCCCATTACAGTGTCCCCGTACATCAGGTGTCCCCATCACAGTGCCCCTGTACATCAGGTGTCCCCATCACAGTGCCCCCATACATCAGGTGTCCTCAACTGTATCCCCTTATATCAGGTGTTCCCATCACAGTGCCCCCATACATCAGGTGTCCCCATCACAGTGCCCTCGTACAACAGGTGTCCTCATCACAGTGCCCCGTACAACAGGTGTCCTCATCACAGTGCCCCGTACATCAGGTGTCCTCATAACAGTGCCCCATTCATCGGGTGTCCCCATCGCAGTGCCCCCGTACATCAGGTGTCCCATCACAGTGCCCCCGTACATCAGGTGTCCCCATCACAGTGCCCCCGTACACCAGGTGTCCTCATCACAGTGCCCTCATACATCAGGTGTCCTCATCACAGTGCCCTCATACATCAGGTGTCCTCATCACAGTGCCCCCGTACATCAGGTGTCCTCATCACAGTGCCCCGTACATCAGGTGTCCTCATCACAGTGCCCCCCCGTACATCAGGTGTCCCCATCACAGTGCGCCGGTACATCAGGTGCCCTCATCACAGTGCCCCCATTCATCGGGTGTCCCCATCACAGTGCCCCCGTACATCAGGTGTCCCCATCACAGTGCCCCCATACATCAGGTGTCCCCAACCGTGTCCCCTTACATCAGGTGCCCTCATCACAGTGCCCCCGTACATCAGGTGTCCCCATCACAGTGCCCCCATACATCAGATGTCCCCATCACAGTGCCCCCATACATCAGGTGTCCCCAAACGGCTCCCCATTACAGTGTCCCCGTACATCAGGTGTCCCCATCACAGTGCCCCTGTACATCAGGTGTCCCCATCACAGTGCCCCCATACATCAGGTGTCCTCAACTGTATCCCCTTACATCAGGTGTCCCCATCACAGTGCCCCTGTACATCAAGTGTCCTCATCACAGTGCCCCCATACATCAGGTGTCCCCAACCGTGTCCCCATACATCAGGTGTCCCCAACCGTGTCCCCTTACATCAGGTGTCCTCATCACAGTGCCTCATACATCAGGTGTCCTCAGCATAGTGCCCCTGTACATCAGGTGTCCTCATCACAGTGCCCCCATTCATCGGGTGTCCCCATCACAGTGCCCCCGTACATCAGGTGTCCCCATCACAGTGCCCCCGTACATCAGGTGTCCCCATCACAGTGCCCCCGTACATCAGGTGTCCCCATCACAGCGCCCCCATTCATCGGGTGTCCCCATCACAGTGCCCCCATACATCAGGTGTCCCCAACTGTGTCCCCTTACATCAGGTGTCCTCATCACAGTGCCCCCATTCATCGGGTGTCCCCATCACAGTGCCCCCGTACATCGGGTGTCCCCATCACAGTGCCCCCGTACATCAGGTGTCCCCAACTGTGTCCCCTTACATCAGGTGTCCTCATCACAGTGCCCCTGTACATCAGGTGCCCTCATCACAGTGCCCCCACTCATCGGGTGTCCCCATCACAGTGCCCCCGTACATCAGGTGTCCCCATCACAGTGCCCCCATACATCAGGTGTCCCCAACCGTGTCCCCTTACATCAGGTGTCCCCATCACAGTGTTCCCGTACATCAGGTGTCCCCATCACAGTGCCCCTGTACATCAGGTGTCCCCAACCGTGTCCCCATACATCAGGTGTCCCAACCGTGTCCCCTTACATCAGGTGTCCTCATCACAGTGCCCCCGTACATCAGGTGTTCCCATCACAGTGCCCCCGTACAACAGGTGTCCTCATCACAGTGCCCCCGTACATCAGGTGTCCCCATCACAGTGCCCCCGTACAACAGGTGTCCTCATCACAGTGCCCCGTACAACAGGTGTCCTCATCACAGTGCCCCGTACATCAGGTGTCCTCATCACAGTGCCCCCGTACATCAGGTGTCCCCATCACAGTGCCCCCGTACAACAGGTGTCCTCATCACAGTGCCCCGTACAACAGGTGTCCTCATCACAGTGCCCCGTACAACAGGTGTCCTCATCACAGTGCCCCGTACATCAGGTGTCCTCATCACAGTGCCCCCATTCATCGGGTGTCCCCATCACAGTGCCCCTGTACATCAGGTGTCCCCAACCGTGTCCCCATACATCAGGTGTCCCAACCGTGTCCCCTTACATCAGGTGTCCTCATCACAGTGCCCCCGTACATCAGGTGTTCCCATCACAGTGCCCCCGTACATCAGGTGTCCTCATCACAGTGCCCCGTACAACAGGTGTCCTCATCACAGTGCCCCGTACAACAGGTGTCCTCATCACAGTGCCCCGTACATCAGGTGTCCTCATCACAGTGCCCCCATTCATCGGGTGTCCCCTTCGCAGTGCCCCCGTACATCAGGTGTCCCATCACAGTGCCCCCGTACATCAGGTGTCCCCATCACAGTGCCCCCGTACAACAGGTGTCCCCATCACAGTGCCCCCGTACATCAGGTGTCCTCATCACAGTGCCCTCATACATCAGGTGTCCTCATCACAGTGCCCCCGTACATCAGGTGTCCTCATCACAGTGCCCCGTACATCAGGTGTCCTCATCACAGTGCCCCCCGTACATCAGGTGTCCCCATCACAGTGCGCCGGTACATCAGGTGCCCTCATCACAGTGCCCCCATTCATCGGGTGTCCCCATCACAGTGCCCCCATACATCAGGTGTCCCCAACCGTGTCCCCTGACATCAGGTGTCCCCATCACAGTGCCCCCATACATCAGGTGTCCCCATCACAGTGCCCCCATACATCAGGTGTCCCCAACCGTGTCCCCTTACATCAGGTGCCCTCATCACAGTGCCCCCGTACATCAGGTGTCCCCATCACAGTGCCCCCATACATCAGGTGTCCCCATCACAGTGCCCCCATACATCAGGTGTCCCCAACCGTCTCCCCATTACAGTGTCCCCGTACATCAGGTGTCCCCATCACAGTGCCCCCATACATCAGGTGTCCTCAACTGTATCCCCTTACATCAGGTGTCCCCATCACAGTGCCCCTGTACATCAGGTGTCCTCATCACAGTGCCCCCATACATCAGGTGTCCCCAACCGTGTCCCCATACATCAGGTGTCCCCAACCGTGTCCCCTTACATCAGGTGTCCTCATCACAGTGCCCTCATACATCAGGTGTCCTCAGCATAGTGCCCCTGTACATCAGATGTCCTCATCACAGTGCCCCCATTCATTGGGTGTCCCCATCACAGTGCCCCCGTACATCAGGTGTGCCCAACTGTGTCCCCTTACATCAGGTGTCCCCATCACAGTGCCCCCATACATCAGGTGTCCCCAACTGTGTCCCCTTACATCAGGTGTCCTCATCACAGTGCCCCCATTCATCGGGTGTCCCCATCACAGTGCCCCCATACATCAGGTGCCCCCATTACAGTGTCCCCGAACATCAGGTGTCCCCATCACAGTGCCCCTGTACATCAGGTGTCCTCATCACAGTGCCCCCATACATCAGGTGTCCTCAACTGTATCCCCTTACATCAGGTGTCCCCATCACTGTGCCCCTGTACATCAGGTGTCCCCATCACTGTGCCCCCATACATCAGGTGTCCCCAACCGTGTCCCCTTACATCAGGTGTCCTCATCACAGTGCCCTCATATATCAGGTGTCCTCAGCATAGTGCCCCTGTACATCAGGTGTCCTCATCACAGTGCCCCCATTCATCGGGTGTCCCCATCACAGTGCCCCCGTACATCAGGTGTCCCCATCACAGTGCCCCCATACATCAGGTGTCCCCATCACAGTGCCCCCGTACATCAGGTGTCCTTATCACAGTGCCCTCATACATCAGGTGTCCTCATCACAGTGCCCCCATTCATCAGGTGTCCCCATCACAGTGCCCCCGTACATCAGGTGTGCCCAACTGTGTCCCCTTACATCAGGTGTCCCCATCACAGTGCCCCCATACATCAGGTGTCCCCAACTGTGTCCCCTTACATCAGGTGTCCCCATCACAGTGCCCCCGTACATCAGGTGTCCCCATCACAGTGCCCCTGTACATCAAGTGTGCCCAACTGTGTCCCCATACATCAGGTGTCCCCATCACAGTGCCCCCATATATCAGGTGTCCCCAACTGCGTCCCCTTACATCAGGTGTCCTCATCACAGTGCCCCCATTCATCGGGTGTCCCCATCACAGTGCCCCCGTACATCAGGTGTCCCCATCACAGTGCCCCCATACATCAGGTGTGCCCAACTGTGTCCCCTTACATCAGGTGTCCCCATCACAGTGCCCCCATACATCAGGTGTCCCCAACCGTGTCCCCTTACATCAGGTATCCCCATCACAGTGCCCCCATACATCAGGTGTCCCCATCACAGTGCCCCCATACATCAGGTGTCCCCTTACATCAGGTGTCCCCATCACAGTGCCCCCATACATCAGGTGTCCCCAACCGTGTCCCCTAACATCAGGTGTCCCCATCACATTGCCACCATACATCGGGTGTCCTCAGCACAGTGCCCCTGTACATCAGGTGTCCTCATCACAGTGCCCCCGTACATCAGGTGTCCTCATCACAGTGCCCCCGTACATCAGGTGTCCCCATCACAGTGCCCCCGTACATCAGGTGTCCCCATCACAGTGCCCCCATACATCAGGTGTCCCCAACCGTGTCCCATTACATCAGGTATCCCCATCACAGTGCCCCCATACATCAGGTGTCCCCATCACAGTGCCCCCATACATCAGGTGTCCCCTTACATCAGGTGTCCCCTTACATCAGGTGTCCCCATACATCAGGTGTCCCCAACCGTGTCCCCTTACATCAGGTGTCCCCATCACATTGCCCCCATACATCGGGTGTCCTCAGCACAGTGCCCCTGTACATCAGGTGTCCTCATCACAGTGCCCCCGTACATCAGGTGTCCTCATCACAGTAGCCATACACATCAGGTGTCCCTAACTGTGTCCCCTTACATCAGGTGCCCCATCACAGTGCATCCAAACATCAGGTCAGGTGTCCCCAACGGTGTTCCCATTACATCAGGTGTCCTCATCACATTCCCCCCATAGATCAGAGTTGGGTTCCCCCTTCTCCCTTGTACTCACAGATCACAAATGCTGTTCCCACCTGCAATGAAGGCAGCTCACTCTTTTTCTCCCCTGTTGAGACTGAGGTGAGCTCTCAGTCTCAGTGCCGGCTCTCTTCTGCCCCCTGCAGGAGGGAGGAGGAAGCTAAAACCTCTCTCCAGCAGCATATATACATTACACTTGTTAGGCACAGAGTTAACCCCTTTATTTCTCTTTGACGTTAACCCCTTCCCAGCCAGTGTCGTTGGTACAGTGTACAGTATTATCACTCATCATTGTATTAGTATCACTTGTGACATCATAGCTCCCAACTGTCCCTAATATTGAGGGACTGTCCCTAATTTGGAACAAAGTCCCTCTGTCCCTCTTTTCCTCCTCATTTGTCCCTTATTTTGGTCTGATCTATATACAGTATCTCACAGAAGTTAGTACACCCCTCACATTTTTTTAAATATTTTATTCCAGCTTTTCATGTGACAACACGGAAGAAAAGACACTTTGCTACAATTTAAAGTAGTGAGTGTACAGCTTGTATAACAGTGTGAATTTGCTGTCCCCTTCAAAATAACTCAACACACAGCCAATAATGTCTAAACCGCTGGCAACAAAAGTGAGTACACCCCCAAGTGAAAATGTCCAAATTGGGCCCAATTAGTTATTTTCCCTCCCCGGTGTCATGTGACTCGTTAGTGTTACAAGGTCTCAGGTGTGAATGGGGAGCAGGTGTGTTAAATTTGGTGTTATCGCTCTCACTCTCTCATACTGGTCACTGGAAGTTCAACATGGCACCTCATGGCAAAGAACTCTCTGAGGATCTGAAAAAAATAATTGTTGCTCTACATAAAGATGGCCGAGGGTATAAGAAGATTGCCAAGACCCGGAAACTGAGCTGCAGCACGGTGGCCAAGACCATACAGCGGTTTAACAGGACAGGTTCCACTCAGAACAGGCCTCACCATGGTCGACCAAAGAAGTTGAGATCACGTGCTCAGCGTCATATCCAGAGGTTGTCTTTGGGAAATAGACGTATGAGTGCTGCCAGCATTGCTGCAGAGGATGAAGGGGTGGGGGGTCAGCCTGTCAGTCTCAGACCATACGCCGCACACGGCATCAAATTGGTCTGCATGGCTGTCACCCCAGAAGGAAGCCTCTTCTAAAGATGATGCACAAGAATGCCCGCAAACAGTTTGCTGAAGACAAGCAGACTAAGGACATGGATTACTGGAACCATGTCCTGTGGTCTGATGAGACCAAGATAAACGTATTTGGTTCAGATGGTGACAAGCGTGTGTGGGGGCAACCAGGTGAGGAGTACAAAGACAAGTGTGTCTTGCCTACAGTCATGCATGGTGGTGGGAGTGTCATGGTCTGGGGCTGCATGAGTGCTGCCGACATTGGGGAGCTACAGTTCATTTTTTTTGTGCCAGTAAATATCTTATAAAGCCCACTTCCTGTTTCCTGTCTGGTCATTAGCCTAGGATTATGACATCATGCACAGCTCTCTCTATCACTCTCCTGAGAGTTTTCCAGGAAGGGAGAGGGGGGTGAATCATAAGAGGGCCAATGAGAGCTGCAGAGCTGGAGGTGTGCCTCTGTGTAAATCCAGGAAGTGAACAGGTAGCAGCTTCAGCTGCCCACAGTTAAAATGGCTGCAGCCAGACTCAGTGGGAGGGAAATTTCGGCATCATATTTGGCAAGTACAGAGTCACGGTATATCTAAAATAATATGCAAAGTGGTTGGAGGGAAGCTTCAGAATGGCAAAGATGTTTTTATTACAAATTATGTGAGCAGACTGCAGTTCCTCTTTAAGGCCCTGTATACATCTGAGCGTAGCAGGAACTTTGGGGTATTTCTCTTTTTCATGCATAGGGCAGCCCTTTCATTTGAATATTCCCAACAAATGCCCCAAAAAAATCTCCAAAACTTTTTTGGAGCGGAGCGCGCCGTGTTTTTTTTTTTTTCACCACACCTTTTTGCCGGGTTTGTAATGTATTTGCTACCTGCCGCTTGGGGTGCCATTCACAAAGAATGGCACCGCAAGAGCAACAAGCAATTTCACTGCGCTTGCAGCACGTTTCTGAAATGCGCGGCAAAACATGCGCTTTCCGCGGCTTTGATGCGCGTTCCAGAAACGCCGGATGTGAATGCAGCCTAATAACCAATGCAGAGTATAGAACATTTATCATATTATATTTATAAAAAACTTTGTCAGATTTATCAGGAGACTTCAGCTCGGTTTAGGAATGCGGTTAAATTGTCGCACCTCTGAAAAGTGATCTGCGTTCGGATATGTCGCTATGTCACCTCCTCATCGCCTGTTTTAACCACGTAAATGCTGCACCAAGGCAGCATATGCAGTTGCGGCGAGCTTCTATCCAACTGAACTGGCTGCGTTATGCGGGGGCACTGCACACCGAATGTAACCGGGGGATGTTGGAACAGAATCAGCCCAACTCTGCTCTAAGATGTAATGTTCAGCCTTTTTCTCTAGATGGCGCTGTGTACATGCAAAGAGGCACCATGTGCTGACCACCCCACTATATGGGGGGGAACCTGTTCTAAATATTTTCTAAGTGAAACTTTTTTTCCCCCCACCAAATTAAGCAAAATGGTCGATACATACAATTGAATAAATATTTATTAGGACAAGGAAAAAAAAATGACATTAAAAAAATATTTGAAAGTAATGTAGACCAGTGTGCATTATTATTGTTATACATAGAAATGCTGCAAGACAAAAATCGCATGTTTCTGGTGGATATCAGATAAGTAAGTTTGTGCTAAGCCCATTCAGTATACAGTACATCAAATATTTTCAGGCCCATGTAATAACAGCTGTTATTGTATCAATTGACAAAGTTGTATCAAATCTTTCTGAAACTGTCTATCGGTTATCCATCCAGGGCCGCCATCAGGAATTTCGGGGCCCCTTACACAGCTTCAGGCATGGATGGGCCCCCTGGAGCAAATTGAGAAGCGGGGGGGCTACCGCAAATTGAGAAGCGGGGGGGTGCCACGAATTGAGAAGCGGGGGGTTGCTGCCATCGTGAGGTCGGGGGGGGGGGGGGGGGGGCTTTGGGTGTTGACGAACAGAAAAAAAAAAAAAAAAAGAACAAGAAAAAAAAAAGGAGGGGTTGCCATCCGGGCCTCTGGGGACCTCTGGGCCCCTTACAAAAAAAAATTATAGAAAAAAAATAAGTTTATTAAAAAAAATAAATAAAATGGGGGTTGCCATCTGGGGCCCCGGGGACCTCCGGGCCTCTTACAAAAAAATTTAAATAAAAAAATAAAAATAAAAAATGTATAAAAAAAAAAGGGGGGTTGCCATCCGGGGCCCTGGGGACCTCCGGGCCCCTTACAGATGTATTGCCTGTACCCACCTGATGGCGGCCCTGTATCCATCCATAGGGTATATACTTATTTATTGATCAGTTGTTAATTCCAAATGGCCTTTCATATTCTTTCAAAGAGATCTCCCCAATGGGGGCACAGACAGCAAAAATATGTGGTTTCTCGTGTGCTGTCACAATGCATGTGTGTGAACAAAAAGTGCATAAAATACATCATTTAAAGAAAATTCCACATAATATACTTAATACATAACTAAATAAATAAATACATTTTTATATACAGTAAAATATATATAATGTGTATATAATGTTATTTAATGCCAGAAAACAATGCTATGCTTTTATGAATATTTCATGAAATTACTGTAGATTTTTAAGGAGTTGTAAATAAACAAAATTATCATTTTAGAAAATGTTGATAGAAAGGAAATTTTATAAATAATGTGTGACACCTTTAAAGCCCCAGTTTTGTTCTCTGTGAAAAAAAAAAAATATGCTTGTATATATATCTCTATCTATCTCTCTATCTATATGTGTGTGTGTGTGTATATACTGTATATATATATATATATATATATATATATATATATATATATATATATACATATATACACATACATACATACATACACACACACACAGGGCCGCCATCAGGAATTTTGGGGCCCCATACACAGCTTCAGGCATGGGCCCCCTGGAGCAGAGAACTAGGGGGGGTGCTGCCGCCACAAATTGAGAACCGGGGGGGGCTGCCGCGAATTGAGAAGCACGGGGAGTGCCGCCGCTAATTGAAAACCGGGGGGGTGCCGCAAGTTGAGAACCAGGGGAGGGGGCCGCGAATTGAGAAGCGGGGGGTGCTACCGTATGTCCCGTCCCCCCCGAGAATTAAGGTCGGGGGGGGCTTTGGGTGCTGACGAACAAAAAAAAAGGGGGGGGGGGTTGCCACCCGGGCCCTTTACAATATAAAAATAAAATAAAAAAGGGGGTTGCCATCCGGGCCCCTTACATGTGTACTGCCTGTACCCCCCTGATGGCGGCCTTGTGTATATATATATATATTTATTGTGTGTATACTGTATATGTGTGTGTATATATATATATATATATATTATTTTTTGTGATACCAGTAGACAATAACTATTGTTTTTATAACATTTCATTACATTTCTGCATTTCTGTATATTTTTTGTGAATTGTATATAAATTCAATTATGATTTTAGAAATTGTTGAAACATAGGACATTTTGTGAATAAGGTATGACACCTTTAAAGCCCCAGTTTTGTTCTCTGTGCAAAAAATATATATATACACACATACATACATACATACATACACACATATATATATATATATATTATTTTTTGTGATACTAGTAGACAATGACTATTGTTTTATTAATATTTCATTACATTTCTGTATATTTTTAGTGAGTTGTATATAAATTAAATTATGATTTTAGAAATTGTTGAAACATAGGACATTTTGTGAATAATGCCGCGTACACACGACCGTTTTTAATGTTATTTTTAAAAACAAAGTTTTTCTCGACGTGATTTTTCTTGTTTCCTCTCAAGCCTGTCTTGCATACACACGTTCATTAAAAAAAAACGCTCGAGCAAAGCGCAGTGACATACAACACGTACGACGGCACTATAAAGGGGACGTTCCATTCGGATGGCACCACCCTTCATGCTCACAAAGTTTGTTGAGTGACGATTCACGCTTTTCAGCCTCGTGCTTTTCAGTCCGTTACAGCGTGACGAATGTGCTATCTCCATTACGAACGCTAGTTGTACCAGAACGAGCGCTCCCGTCTCATACTTGATTCTGAGCATGCACATTTTTTTTCCCCTCGTAAAAGCATACACACTACCGTTTTTCACGACGTTAAAAAAAACGACGTGAAAAATGACGTGAAAAAATAGAGCAGGTTCTCATTTTTTTTTTAGGCCGTTTTTCACGTCGTTAAAAATGCTCTGGAGCCTACACACGATCGTTTTTAATGACCAATTTAAAAAATTGCATTTTTAACGACGTGAAAAACGGTCGTGTGTACGCGGCATAAGGTATAACACCTTTAAAGTCACAGTTTTGTTCTCTGTAAAAAAAAATTATATATATATATATATATATATATATATATATATATATATATATATTTTTTTATATATATTTCATGAAATTTCTGTACATTATTATGGAGTTGTAAATAAATAAAATTATGATTTTAGCAATTGTTTATACAAAGAAAAATTTGAAAATAATATTTATAATATAAACAATAAAAAGGATTGACATTAAAAAATCCAAGGGATCTCTCACCAACCGTCCTGCTATCTTGGGACTAGTAGTTCCCCATTACTAGGTTGGGTCCTCTTCTTTATCATATTGTAATTTTTTTTTTTTTTGCTGCTTTTTTGGGACATAGAAGGAGTTTTGCTAGTCTGTTTATTTATTCATATTCCCCTGTTTTGTGTCTCCAGCTCCCGGAGTCCTCCTCTCTCACCCAGAAGTGTCCCTGTCTCAGCCTTTCAATAGAGTTTTTGCAATCACAGCAACGGTAACTAAGCTGTTGATTTAGTTTGCTAATCTAGACAAACTGCATTACTTACTTCCTACCAAGCACAAACAAACACAACCTGCCCAACAAAGGACTGCGGAGCAGTTATGTGTGCGAGATACTATTTCTGATCCTACTTCAGGAGCTTAGAGCCATCATGATCTGTAACTCGCTCCTCTGGACATCATTGTGTTCAGGTCGTAAGGCTCCTCAACATTTCACAGCAGAGGCTTCAAGGAACGTCTAACTTCCAAGGATGACAGCTGCTGTCCACCTGCCAGTGATCCCTTCCAATGGATCCTTCACCAACCCGTACGCTGTTGATGTGGTCAAGACTATGAAAGATGAACTTATTGAGGGGATTCAAGATCCTGACAGCCTCATCTCCTGGCTGGTGGACCATGATGTCTTTACACAGGATAAAAAAATGATCATGTCCTACTACCGGACCAAGACCGAGAAGAACTCAAGGCTGCTGGACATCCTCATCTCTAAAGGTGAGCGGGCATGTCGCCTTTTCTTCTTCCCATGCCTTAAAAAAATTGAGCCCAACCTATACTACAGCGTTAAAAGTTATGTCAACCAATTGAACGAATCAATTGGAGATGGCAGAAGACAGCTGGTGGGGTATCTGTTGGAAAGAGACAAAGACTATAAGGAGATCCGGGTTAAGGAACCTCCAGAGAAGGTTGCTCGCAAAGAGAGTGTGCCACAAAAAGCAAGCACCCCAGCTCCCAAACCAAAAGCAGCTGCCAAAGTGAAGGAAAGGAAGAGGCCACAGTCTGAAACCCCTAAGCCGAAAGTCGTAAGTTCTGAAGAGGTTTTCGATGCGGTTAGCAAAGGAGACCTCTCCTTGTTAGAGTCCTTGTTGAAGAATTCTGATGTCAATGCTGTAAATTCATCTGGAGAAACTTTATTGCACGTAGCAGCATCTAACGGCCATGTTCCCGTGATAGAATACCTAATTTTAAAGGGGGCAAAAGTGGATGCCAAAGATGGGAAACGCAGGACGCCGCTTCACAGAGCAGCTGAGAAAGGTCACGAGGAAGCGGTAAGGGTCTTACTCCAAGCTGGAGCAAATATTTATTCCCAGGATGCCGATTCATTGACCCCCCTGCACCTAGCTGTGCAGAATAATCATCAAAACGTTGTCAGGCTCCTTCTTCAAGAAGAGGGGAAACGCTACAAAAACAGGACCAACTTTTTGCACATTGCAGCCACTATGGACAACAGCAGACTGGTACAAAGCCTCTTAAAGAATGGGGCCCCCGTTGATGCCACGGATGAAAAGAAAAAGACCGCGCTTTTCCATGCGGTCACTGGGAGTCACGAGGCGACGGTGAAAGTGCTTCTAGAAGCCGGGGCCAGTATCGACGCTAGCATAATTGACGCGGCCTTCAGTACAAACAACGAGCACATTTTTGGCCTCCTCTTGGAATATTCCAAAGGACTATCCCCAGACACCATGGTCTCCGCCATGTTTAAAGCCGTCAAACTGAACCTTTACGGCATCATCAATGCTTTGGCTGACAAAGGCACCGACATCAATGCCAAAAATGACATTGAGTACACGCCGCTTCTCCTGGCAGCGGAGCTTGGGAAGGCGGAGGCAGCTCGGGCGCTCATACAGAAAGGGGCGAAACTGGACGAAAGGACACCGAACCTGAACACCGCGTTACATCTGACCGTCCAAGGAGGAGATGTCTCCACCACAAAACTTTTGCTGCAGAAAGGCATGAAGGCCAATTTACCAGGTCCCGGTGAACAGACACCCTTGCACGTGGCGGCATTTCATACCAAGCGAGAAATGAGCGATATTTTGATCAGCGCAGGAGCGAACGTCAATGCTGCCACTAAGGAGTCAGTCACCCCTTTGCATATCGCCAGCCAGAGGAACAACCTGGAGGTTGCTGAGAGTCTTGTGGAAAACAAAGCCAATGTTAATGCCAAAGACAAACACTTGCGGACGCCACTGCACTACGCTGCGGAGGGAGGAGGCAACAGTCTCATGCAGTTGCTTCTGAATAAAAAGGCTGACCCTAATGTCCCCGACAAAGAAAAGAAGACCCCACTCCATGTTGCTGCGGCTGCAGGGAATCTGGATGCCGTGGAAGCCATGCTGACCAACAAGGCCAGGTATGGTGCCAAGGACATGGATGGGTGCACGCCCATCCACTACGCCATCATCTCTGGCAACATGGACATGGTGAAGTCACTTCTGAAAGCTGCAAAAAATAAAAATTTAGAAGACAAAAATGTCTGGAGAAAAACACCCTTGCACCTTGCTGCCGAATACGGCCACAGCGACCTGGTCAACCTGCTGTTAACCAGTGGGGCAGCTATTGACCCTCTGGATGGCAACAGGGACACACCGCTGCACTGCGCTTGCAAATCTGGGCACCTAAAATGTGTGCAGACGCTGGTAAGCTGGTCACAAGGACAGAAGGCTAATTTACAGTCCACCAATAGCCTGAAGAAGACACCCCTTCAGGTGGCAGAAGCCGGCACCACTGACGGCCACCAGGAAATAGTGATTTACCTAAAAAAGAAAATGCTGATTACTAAATAGGACTGAGCAAGGCATGATACAATGTGATTGCACAATTACTGTACAATCTCCTATAGATCTAGCATTAGGGTTTGTTTTATCAATCTATTCCATCTGCATGCAATCAGCAGTCCCTACATAGTTACTGATGGATCTAAAGGAAACTGTATAATCTGATTGTATTGTGTATGGTCAGCTTAAGGCCACCCCACAGGCACACGATAACAGTCTGGACTTGTATTGCCCCCTTTCCCTATAGGTCCCCCTCCCCTTATAGAGCATTTAAAAAAAATGATTATACATATGTATAATGGCGAGATTCGCTGCCCCACAGCCTAAATCTTCCCAGCTAGCTTAGGGCCCACTAAGAAGTCCCAGAGAAGTACACTTATCTTTTAAAAAAGTGTTTCTTGAATTATATACAAAGGAGGAAACCTCTGAAACAGTTTTCAGATCTCAGGGAACCCCCACTAAAATATGTAGACTGTAGAAGTGACCCCTTACATTGGTGGTCAGTGGAGAAATGCCCTCTTATATTGGTGGTGAGGGCTAAAGTGACACCTTACATTAGTGGTCAGTGTAGAGGTGCCCCTTTACATTGATGGTCAGTGTAGAGGTGCCCCTTACATTGATGGTCAGTGTAGAGGTGCCCCTTACATTAATAGTCACTGTAGAGGTGCCCCTTACCTTGATTGTCAGTGTATAAGTGCCCCTCCTTGCAATGACAGTCAATGTAGAGGTGCCCCCTTATATTGATGGTCAATGTAGCGGCGCCCCCTTACATTGATGGTCAGTGTAGAGGTGCCCCTTACCTTGATGGTCAGTGTAGAGGTGTAGAGGTGCCCCCTTACATTGATGGTCAATGTAGAGGTGCCCTCTTACATTAATCGTCAGTGTAGAGGTGCCCCGTTATATTGATGGTCAATGTAGAGGTGCCCCTTACATTGATGATCAGTCTAGTGTAGAGATGCCCCCTTACATTGATGGCCAATGTAGAGGTGCCCCCTTACATTGATGGTCAGTGTAGAGGTGCCCCCTTACATTGATGGTAAGTGTAGAGGTGCCCCTTACATTGATGGTCTGTGTTGAGGTGCCCTCTTATATTGATGGTGAGTGTTGAGGTGCCCCCTGACATTGATGGTCAGTGTAGAGATGCCCCCTTACCTTGATGGTCGGTGTTGAGGTGCCCCCTTACCTTGATGGTCGGTGTTGGGGTGCCCCATTACATTGATGGTCAGTGTAGAGGTGCCCCCTTACATTGATGATCGGTGTTGAGGTGCCCCCTTACATTGATGGTCAGTGTTGAGGTGCCCCCTTACATTGATGGTCAGTGTTGAGGTGCCCCCTTACATTGATGGTCAGTGTTGAGGTGCCCTCTTATAATGATGGTCAGTGTTGAGGTGCCCCCTTACACTTGTGGTCAGTGAACACATGACCCCTTACATTGATGGTCAGTGTAGACAAGAGATCAGCCTGCCACCACTTTCTTCTGAAGGAACCCCTATCAACCTTTGGGGGTCTGGGTTGAGAAAGGTTGCTCTTGGTTGAGAAAGGTTGCTTTAATGTATTGTATACCCATCAGTTTGCCTATTTAGGATGAAGTAACAGGTTCTCTTCATATCCCACCTCCATTGCTACTAATACCTGTGCTCCCGTAGTGCCTTATTTTCCAGCCAGAGCCTATGGAAATACTCACCACTTCCAAGTATGGTGGAGCATGTGACCTTCACCTCCACTGACATGCACCTAAGTAGCCAATTGCCAGAGCCAAATACTGTTAGGTCCTCAGCCCTCCATCACAGGCAAGGCAGGTATTAATAGCAGAGGTGGTGGGCTATCAAGAGGACCTGTTACTTTTCTCTGAATAAGCAAAGAGACAGGTTGATTTTAATGTGCCCCTCTACCTGTAATAGAGGGTGAGTAATATTTGCAACTCAAATGCTTGCCCCCTGGCAGAGCTATGCCCATTGCTGGTATCAGACATTTGTGGCAACAGGTGAAACCTCAGCGCACAGTGGGGAACACAGAATCCGACACACCAGGAAGTGTTGGATAACAGTAGTGGTCACTTCAGTCAACAGAAAGTCAAGTATTATGCCTCGTACACACGGCCGGTTTTCTCGGCAAGAAAACTGCTGGGAGAGCTTTCTTGCCGAGAAAACCGTTCGTGTGTATGGTTTCTCCTCGGGAAAACTGCCGGGAATCCCGACGAGAAAAATAGAGAACCTGCTCTCTATTTTACTCGTCGGGATTCTCGGCAGAGTGTTTCCTGCCGAGAAACCCGGTCCTCTGTATGCTTACCTGTCCGAGGTAAACCCGTGCATGCTCGAAAAGACTTCAACGCATGCACGGTAGCATACAAGGTTAGTGTAGGGTGTAGCAAGATGGCGGCGACGCCATCGAATGTGACGAGCGCCAGCTCGTCGTAGTCGATGACGTCACCGCGTTCTTGCCATTCAAAAGAATGGCGGTTCTTTTGAATGGTTGTGTGTGTGTACACTCGCCGTGCAAGGCAAGCTTGACAGGAATCCCGTTGAGAAAACTGACGTTTTTTTTTCCGACGGGATTCCCGCCCGTGTGTACTGGGCTTAAAAGGTCCATTCACACCAGGATGCAGTGTACTGCAACTCACACATTTTCACGCCTTGAGGTGTTACCCATTTAAAATGCATGGGCTGTAACGCACAAAAAATAATAGGTTCTGCTGCATTTTTTTTTTTTGCAGCGGTGCACTGTGATGAAACTTTAATAAGCAAAAATTTTTTGCAAAAATTGTGTCTGTTGTTGAAGATTTCCCCTCACTGAAATGTTGTCAAGATGGCAGGAAGTGAGGGCAAATCTCTCTAACGGAGCCCCAGAGAGCAGTAAAGACAGAAGTCCTTCTAACCCTTCCCCACTCTATCCACAACTGAGAAAAAAAATCTGCCTTTTAAAGATAAAAAGATACAAGTAACCCAACTTGTTTCAAACAATTGCATTTTTAATCAGTTAAATTGGATATCCAGTTAACTAAAAGATGGTGGGCTGTAGGTAGACATGTGCAAAAGGACAAAATTAGTTTTGTTTCGTTTTAATTCGCTAATTAATTAATTTCGTTTAGTTCGATTCGTTAAAGTGGAGCTCCACCCTAAATCGCAACTTTTGCTATTTGGAACCCTCCCCCCCTCCGGTGTCACAATTGACACCTTTCAGGGGGGAGGGGGGTGAAGATACCTGTCTAAGACAGGTATTTTCACCCACATCCGGGAGTCCTCTCTCCGGGAATCTGCAGGAGTGACATCACTTCCCCCAGACTTCCCTTGGTGTTCTGGGAGACACTCGGCTCCCAGAACACAGGAGCACCAATCAGAACGGCGCAGCGCGACTTGCGCATGCGCCGTAGGGAACGGGCATGAAGCCGCAGGGCTTCACTTCCTGGTTCCCTCAGCGAGGATGGCGGAGGGAGCAGCAGAGCGACGAGCGATCGCTCGTCCTCTGCTGCGGACGTCGCTGGACTCCAGGACAGGTAAGTGTCCAAATATTAAAAGCCAGCAGCTGCTGTGGCTGTAGCTGCTGGCTTTTAATAATTTTTTTTCCGGCGGAGCTCCGCTTTAAATTTGTTTTCGGATTTCGTTTTGTTTTTGACCGAATTCGAAAAAAATCGGTCGCCTTCGAAAATATTTCTACCGGATTCGAAAATATTTCTACCGGATTCGAAAATATTTCAACATGATTCTAAATTATTTCAACCGCATTCGAAAATATTTCAACCGCATTCGAAAATATTTCAATCGTTTTTGCAGATTACTATTTATTTCCATCAGATCTCCTGCAGTCTATTAACATCTATTTCATTTTTTTTGCAGATCTCCTGCAGACTATTAGCATCTATTTCATTTTTCTTTTCTTTTTCTTTTTTTGCATTAGAGCAGCCATTTCCTTTATTTCAGCAGATCTCCTGCAGACTATTAGCATCTATTTAATTTTTTTTTTTTTTGCAGATTACTATTTATTTCCATCCGATCTCCTGCAGACTATTAGCATTTATATAATTTTTTTTGCAGCTCTCCTGCAGACTATTAGTATCTATTTCATTTTCTCATCAGATCTGCAGACTATAAGCATCTATTTCATTTTTTATTTTTTTGCAGGTCTCCTGCAAACTATTAGCAGCCATTTCCCTAGTCTAGTCTATTTCTAATCATTTCTAATTGGAATTTGAATTCATTCTATACGAAATTCGAATGTCGGAACATGGTTTATTATAATCTTTTCTATTCGGTTGGAATAATTTCGAATCCGGTTGAAATATTATCGAATTTGGTTGAAATATTAACGAATGCGGATGAAATATTATCTAATCTGGTAAAAAAAAAATCGAATTTGGTTGAAATATTTTCGAATGTGACCGATTTTTCGAATTCCAATTAGAAAAGATTAGAATAGAAATAGAAAATAGACTAGAAAAAAAATAGAACAGAATAGAATAAAATATAATATATATATTGTATTTTATTCTATTGTTTTTCTATTCGATTCTTTCCAATATTTTCGATTCTATTCTAATTGTTTTCAAATTCGATTCGACTAGAATTTTTTTCGAATTTGATTCGAATTTCGTCCGTGGTTTTTCGTTTCGAAACGTTATTTCGGATTCGGTTGAATTCGTTAGCATTGTAATTTGTTAATTCGGAATGCATCCGAATGTCCGAATTTAGATTCGGAACGAAACGAGATGCACATGCCTAGCTGTGTAAGATCTGAATAATTGTGTCACTCACTGGCAATAACTTGTGGCAGAGGTACCTGGATCAGGGCTGGGACAAGGGGTGGGCAGGAGGGGAAGTTGCCCTGGACACAGCAGAGCAAGAGAATGGATAATGTCAGTAGGCAGCAAACCCATTGTATGGCACGCATTAACAGTGGGGGAAGGGGCACAGTTCTACTCCCTTGCCCTGGGCACTAGACAAACCTGTATACAAACATATATATTACAACTGTATTTAGCTGTCTGGCAAAAGTTCAGTTTACAGTTAACTGCACAACTAATTGTATGGTAATTATTGTAATTGTTTTGCTTTGATTATTGCAGTGCCAAATTTCATGTGGGGTGCAGTGCTTATATACAACCAGCAGGAGTCACTGTTGATGTAATAAATTCATGCTTTGCATAAGACAAAGAGCACAGTGACACCTACAGGGTATGAGAAGACACTACACTGCTTCCAATCAATACTTTTCTAATGTATCTTTGTACAGTTTAGCACTGTTTACAAATTATGATTTAATAAAGAAAATGCATTTAAAGACAGATCAGTGTTTTATAATCTCATGAGTAGAAGAGTGATATATCAAATATCAAACCTAATCATTCAAATCTTATATAAGCTTTAACATGTTAATGTAACTTCAAAGGTAAAATAACATTAAAATGTTGCATTGTAATCCTGCCATAAAGGTCCTTGTTTGGGCACTTCCTGTATTGGGGTGACAACACGCTGTCACTGTCCCTGTCTCTCAAATATGTGTTGTCACCCCCATCACGTGAGCTTCTGATGGAGACTACAACTAGCCAATTCAACACACATTACACAAACAGGGTCCACTGTTATCACCATCAGGAAACCTGCCCTGAGGAAAACCCATGCAGCTCTGCAGTTCGTGTAGACAGGAAGTGGCTGCAACAAGGCTGCAGGAGATTAGCAGAATTGAGATGTAAGGAAGGATGAAAAGAAAGGTGAAAACAAAAATTTTATTCAACCAGATCAACTCTCACACCTGTAAAACCCCTATGGACCAAAGCAATTTAAATATTTCTGCTATGGGCACCCGGCCTATCTGTCTTCTCTTATCTTAAGATAACAAAGTAATACATATATTGTTTCATTACCTGAAACCTATCCCAGTGGAAAGGAAAAATGCTCCCTAGCAGGGGGAGCTGACCCCAACACTGCAAGAAGTAAATGCTTGATTAGGGGGCCACATAAAGCACTTTTATTTACCCGGTCCACAGCTCTCCCTGGCAGTGGACTGTACCTTGGCATCCTCATGCCCTTAAAGGGTAAGGAAGGGTATTGGACTTGATGACATGCCCTTAAAGGGTAAGGAAGGGTATTGGACTTGATGACATGCCCTTAAAGGGTAAGGAAGGGTATTGGACTTGATGACATGTCCTTAAAGGGTAAGGAAGGGTATTGGACTTGATAACATGTCCTCAAAGGGTAAGGAAGGGTATTGGACTTGATGACATGCCCTTAAAGGGTAAGGAAGGGTATTGGACTTGATGACATGCTCTTAAAGGGTAAGGAAGGGTATTTGACTTGATGGCATGCCCTTAAAGGGTAAGGAAGGGTATTGGACTTGATGACATGCCCTTAAAGGGTAAGGAAGGGTATTGGACTTGATGACATGCCCTTAAAGGGTAAGGAAGGGTATTGGACTTGATGACATGCTCTTAAAGGGTAAGGAAGGGTATTTGACTTGATGGCATGCCCTTAAAGGGTAAGGAAGGGTATTGGATTTGATGACATGCCCTTAAAGGGTAAGGAAGGGTATTGGACTTGATGACATGCCCTTAAAGGGTAAGGAAGGGTACTGGATTTGATGACATGTCCTCAAAGGGTAAGGAAGGGTATTGGATTTGATGACATGTCCTCAAAGGGTAAGGAAGGGTATTGGACTTGATGACATGTCCTCAAAGGGTAAGGAAGGGTATTGGACTTGATGACATGCTCTTAAAGGGTAAGGAAGGGTATTGGATTTGATAACATGTCCTCAAAGGGTAAGGAAGGGTATTGGACTTGATGACATGCTCTTAAAGGGTAAGGAAGGGTATTGGACTTGATGACATGTCCTTAAAGTGTAAGGAAGGGTATTGGACTTGATAACATGTCCTCAAAGGGTAAGGAAGGGTATTGGACTTGATGACATGTCCTCAAAGGGTAAGGAAGGGTATTGGATTTGATAACATGTCCTCAAAGGGTAAGGAAGGGTATTGGACTTGATGACATGTCCTCAAAGGGTAAAGAAGGGTATTGGACTTGATGACATGCTCTTAAAGGGTAAGGAAGGGTATTTGACTTGATGGCATGCCCTTAAAGGGTAAGGAAGGGTATTGGGCTTGATGACATGCCCTTAAAGGGTAAGGAAGGGTATTGGGCTTGATGACATGCCCTTAAAGGGTAAGGAAGGGTATTGGACTTGATGACATGCTCTTAAAGGGTAAGGAAGGGTATTTGACTTGATGGCATGCCCTTAAAGGGTAAGGAAGGGTATTGGATTTGATGACATGCCCTTAAAGGGTAAGGAAGGGTATTGGACTTGATGACATGCCCTTAAAGGGTAAGGAAGGGTTCTGGATTTGATGACATGTCCTCAAAGGGTAAGGAAGGGTATTGGACTTGATGACATGTCCTCAAAGGGTAAGGAAGGGTATTGGACTTGATGACATGCTCTTAAAGGGTAAGGAAAGGTATTGGATTTGATAACATGTCCTCAAAGGGTAAGGAAGGGTATTGGACTTGATGACATGCTCTTAAAGGGTAAGGAAGGGTATTGGACTTGATGACATGTCCTCAAAGGGTAAGGAAGGGTATTGGACTTGATGACATGTCCTCAAAGGGTAAGGAAGGGTATTGGATTTGATAACATGTCCTCAAAGGGTAAGGAAGGGTATTGGACTTGATGACATGTCCTCAAAGGGTAAGGAAGGGTATTGGACTTGATGACATGCTCTTAACGGGTAAGGAAGGGTATTGGACTTGATGACATACCCTTAAAGGGTAAGGAAGGGTATTGGATTTGATGACATGCCCTTAAAGGGTAAGGAAGGGTATTGGACTTGATGACATGCCCTTAAAGGGTAAGGAAGGGTATTGGACTTGATGACATGCTCTTAAAGGGTAAGGAAGGGTATTTGACTTGATGGCATGCCCTTAAAGGGTAAGGAAGGGTATTGGACTTGATGACATGCCCTTAAAGGGTAAGGAAGGGTACTGGATTTGATGACATGTCCTCAAAGGGTAAGGAAGGGTATTGGACTTGATGACATGCTCTTAAAGGGTAAGGAAGGGTATTGGATTTGATGACATGTCCTCAAAGGGTAAGGAAGGGTATTGGACTTGATGACATGTCCTCAAAGGGTAAGAAAGGGTATTGGACTTGATGACATACCCTTAAAGGGTAAGGAGGGGTATTGGATTTGATGACATGCCCTTAAAGGGTAAGGAAGGGTATTGGACTTGATGACATGCCCTTAAAGGATAAGGAAGGGTATTGGACTTGATGACATGCTCTTAAAGGGTAAGGAAGGGTATTGGACTTGATGACATGCCCTTAAAGGGTAAGGAAGGGTATTGGATTTGATGACATGCCCTTAAAGGGTAAGGAAGGGTATTGGACTTGATGACATGCCCTTAAAGGGTAAGGAAGGGTACTGGATTTGATGACATGTCCTCAAAGGGTAAGGAAGGGTATTGGACTTGATGACATGCTCTTAAAGGGTAAGGAAGGGTATTGGACTTGATGACATGCTCTTAAAGGGTAAGGAAGGGTATTGGACTTGATGACATGTCCTTAAAGGGTAAGGAAGGGTATTGGACTTGATGACATGCCCTCAAAGGGCAAGGAAGGGTATTGGACTTGATGACATGTCCTCAAAGGGTAAGGAAGGGTATTGGATTTGATGACATGTCCTCAAAGGGTAAGGAAGGGTATTGGACTTGATGACATGTCCTTAAAGGGTAAGGAAGGGTATTGGACTTGATGACATCAGAAGACCTGCAAGCTTTGGAGCTCAGGGGAGAAAAGGCTACATCGATCAGCCATGGGGACATTAGGGATTATGTGGTCATTCTGAATCTTCTCAGAGAGTCAGGGACACTAGGCAACACTGGGGGGTCACCCAGACTCTTCTCAGAGAGTCAGGGACACTAGAAAACACTGGGGGTCACTAGGAATCTATTTGGAAAGTCAGCAACACTAAGAAACACTGCAATAATCAGAATCTTCTCAGAAAGCCACAGACATTAGGAATCCCCTTAGAAAGTCGGGGGGGGCACCAGTGGTGGCTGGTGCTCCAAATTTTTTGGGGGGCGCAAACAAATTGAAAAATTCAAAAAAAAAAACCATCAATTTCAGCCTCACTGTGCCATCAAACGCAGCCACTGTACCTTCAAATACCACCAATGTGCCATCAAACGCTGCCACTGTGCCATCCAATGCTGCCACTGTGCCATCCAATGCTGCCACTGTGCCATCCAATGCTACCACTGTGATCCCCCCGCCCCCCCCATCTGCCCGGCACTTACCCTGTCTCGGTGGGGCAGCGGGTGAGGGTGAGAGGTGTCTTCTCCCCTCCATGTATCTTCTCCCCTCCATGCGTCTTCTCCCGTCCTCCTATGATTGGACGCCTGATAGGCGTCAAATCACAGCGCCTGACTTTTCAGACAATCAGGCGACCGGTAACAGACCCGGCAACCTGATTGGCTTAGGGGCGGGTCAATGTTAGCAAAGCGAATTCCTTCGGCTTTGCTAACATTGAGCTGAGTGCGAAGGAACGCACAGCGTTGCGCCCTCTTCTCACTTTTTTTTGACGCCTATTAGAGCAAAAGGCTCTAATCAGGTGCTTCCAAAAAACACCCCCACCGCTGTAATTCAGGTGCCCGGTGACCGAAAAGGGTCCGGACACCTGAATAGGGGGTGTCAGTACCGACCATAGATAGGTTCATGCAATGCATGAATCTATCTATGGTAATTAGAAAGGGACAGGAGAGGGGGGGCGGCACTCTTGCACCTTTAAGGACGCACCGCCACTGGGGGGGGCACTTAAAAGATTCTTGGATAGTCACAGACACTAGGAAACACTGGGGGGCACTGAAAATTTTCTCAGAAACTTGGGGACAATTGGAATCTTCTTGGAAAGTCAGGGACACTATAAGGCACTGTATTTGAATCTTTTCAGAAAGTCACAGACACTAGGAATCTTGCCAGAAAACACAGACACTAGGAAGCACTGGAGGTCACTTTTTTTTGGGGGGGCAAAATCACAGATCTTACGAATCTTCTTTGAAAGTCATGGGCACTAAGATCACTGGGAGTCACTTCAAATCTCCTCGGAAAGTCGGGGACACTAAGAATTGTGGGGTCACTCAAAATCTTCTTGGAAAGTTAGGGACACTAGAAAACACTTGAGGTCATTTGAATCTTTTCAGAAAGTCACAGACACTAGGAATCTTGCCAGAAAACACAGACACTAGGAAGCACTGGAGGTCACTTTTTTTTGGGGGGGGAAATCACAGATCTTACAAATCTCCTCGGAAAGTCGGGGACACTAAGAATTGTGGGGTCACTCAAAATCTTCTTGGAAAGTCACAGACACTAGGGATCTTGCCGGAAAACACAGACACTAGGAAGCACTGTCTGGAGGTCGCTTAGAATATTTTTGCAAAGTCACAGACCTTACGAATCTTCTTGGAAAGTCATGGGCACTAAGAATTGTGAGGTCACTCAAAATCTTTTCGTAAAGTCAGGGACACTAGAAAACACTGAGGGGCACCCAGAATCTTCTCGGAAAGTCAAGGACACTAGAAAACACTTGGTTAATTGGAATCTTCTTGGAAAGTTGGGGACACTAAAAAGCGCTGGAGGTCATTCGAATCTTCTCAGAAAGTCTAAGGCCCATTTCACACTGGGGCGGGAGGTGTACTGACTGTATAGCGCCGCTATTTTTAGCGGTGCTATACCATCGGAATTGCGGCCGAAAAAGGGGTTATACCGCCGGTAATGCGCCCCTGCAGAGGCGCATTTCAGGCGGTATAGCCGCGGTTTCCTATTGCTTTCAATGGGAAGGAGTAGTGGAGGAGCTGTAAACACACCGCTCCTCTCACCGCTCCAAAGATGCGGCTAGCAGGACTTTTGGAGCGGTCTTGCTAGCGCACCGCTCCAGTGTGAAAGCCCAAGGGCTTTCACACTGGAGAAACAGCAGCCGCTGTTTAGGGTTGGTTTGCAGGCACTATTTTTAGCGCAATAGCGCCTGCAAACCGCTCCAGTGTGAAAGGGGCCTAAGGCTACTTTCACACTGAAGCGCTGGATGCGCTGGCGGTATAGCGGCGCTATACCGTTGTTTTTGCCGCGATTTGCGGGCACTAGCCGAAAAAGGGTTAAAAATGCCTGCAAAGACTCCACTTTGCAGCGTTATGCAGGCGTTTTGGAGGCGCTACCCCATTGATTTCAATGGGCAGGGGCGCTATAGGAGCGGTATTTTTACCGCTCCTACTGCGCCTCAAAGATGCGGCTTGCAGGAGATTATTTTACCCTCCTGCAAGCGCACCGCTCCAGTGTGAAAGCCCTCTGGCTTTCACACTGGATACAAAGGAGCGGCTTTTTCAGGGCGCATTGCAGGCGCTATTTTTAGCACAAAAGCGCCTGCAAAGTGCCTCAGTGTGAAAGGGGCCTAAGGCTGCTTTCACACTGAGGCGCTTTGCAGGCGCTATTGCGCTAAAAATAGCGCCTGCAAAGTGCCCTGAAAAAGCCGCTCATTTGTCTCCAGTGTCAAAGCCTGAGGGCTTTGACACTGGAGCGTTGCGCTGGCAGGAGGGTAAAAAAAGTCCTGCCTGCCGCATCTTTGAGGCGCTGTAGGAGCAGTGAATATACCGCTCCTAAAGCGCCGCTGACCATTGAAAACAATGGGGTAGCGACTCCGAACCACCCGCAAAGCGGCATTTTTGCGGGCGGGTTTAACCCTTTTTCGGCCGCTAGCGGGGGTTAAAACCGCCCCGTTAGCGTCCGAAAATCGCGGCACTTTACCGCCGACGCACCCAGCGCTTCAGTGCGAAAGTACCCTTAGACACTAGGAATCTTGCTTGAAAACACAGACACTAGGAGTAGGAAGCAATGGAGGTCACTTAGAATCTTTTTGGAAAGTCATGGGCACTAGGATCACTGGGAGTCACATTGGAAATCTTTTTGGAAGGTCAGAGACACTAAGAATCGTGGGAAACTTGGGATCTTCTCAGAAATTCAGGGGCACTATGACAGGGGAGGCCTGGGGCAGGGTGGCAATTGCCTTCCAGGCCGCCCTAACTTATGTTCAAAATGGCCGGCAGCCGCTGCCCTCTACCATTTTCTTTTTTATGCTGGTCTAGGAAGTCGGGCCGGGGGCACGGCCATGGTGGCCAACCACTAGCTGTTGCATTCTGGGAGTTGTAGTCCGCACTCAAGCTTCTGGTGGGTGGAAAACACAGCAGCGCAGAGGAAACTACAACTCCCTGGGACCGGATTCTTGGAAGCAGGCAGAGGCAGGGCGTGCCAGGGAGTCGGAACGCAGGGCTGCAGGGCTGGGCGCTGGCTGCAACTTGACCCTAGGAGCGTTACCCCCCCCCCCAGGAGACTGTGGCGTGCAAGGACCTGCTGAGCTGAGATGAGAGACCCTGACACCCCTAGCTGACCCCCCTATCTCCCCCCATACACCCCATGTAACCTGCCCCAGTGATCAGGCTTCATTGATGGGCACTGGAGTTGGCTGCACTGATGGGCACTGGTGAGGCTGCATTGAAAAAACAGGTGAGCCATGGATGGTGAGCTGATTCGGCGGTTCAGTGGGCCACTTGACTGGACTTGCCCCCCAGGCCTAAGGCTACCAGCCCTCCCCTGACTAGGAAACATTTGGGGTCACTCAGAATCTTCTTGGAAGGTAAGGGACACTAGGAATCATCTTGAGTCGTCGGGATATTAGGAATTGTGGGGTGACTCTGAATTTTCTCAGAAAGTTATAGATACTAGGAAGCACTGGAGGTCACTTGGACTTTGCTGAGGAAGTCAGTGACACTGGGGGGCACGGGGGGTCCCAGCACTAGGAACACTAGCTGTAGCTCAGGCAATGCCTGGAAAAATGAGCTCAACTTGAATAGAAAGGGAGACAGATGGCTTGGCTTGGTTGTGCTGGACGTGTATCTAATTCAATCAACAGCAGGTGTATAAGCAGTCTTCTTGAACACCAATCTTGTAGAATAATGGGTTCCAGCAGAACCTTACAAGAGACAGCTATAGGACTACATGTACCAGCATGTCTGCTGGTCTTTGGGAGTAGAGGTGACAGATCAGCAGCAAAGCCGGCCCCTACTATGAAACTATGTAAAAGGCTGGGGAAAAAAAATCAGAGTTATGCTTTAAAAAAAGAAAAGAAAACTCTGACATCATGGGATTGGATGCGTTGATCGGATGGCCTCCTGGGGTCACACGAGTTTGTTGCACTTTGCGCCCGTACAAGAAAGAGACCGATCTCTCCCTGCGAGCCAACGTCCACATTGGCCGAGGGACAGGCCGCCTGAACTTTCCCTGAGAAAGGAACCATTAACCGGTCCCAGACAAAGCCGCTGTGTCCTCGTCCAACAACAATTCCAGAACGCGGCCTGGCGGTGATGTCACTTTTTCTTTTCGGGGGGGGGGGGGGGGCTCGATTTTTCCAGCGGGAAGCACACAAAGGAAAGTATAGATGTCAACAGAAAACAGAGCCGTCCAGATGTTGGCCGCAGACCAGACACACAGAGCTTGGCCTGTCTGAGTGGATCTGCTGGACGGGAATCAGGATTTCCAGAAAATGGATACAAGGAGCGCAGAGCAGGCGGACCCCGGAGCAGAGTACACACCGGAGCAGAGTACACACTGGAGCAGAGTACCCACCGGAGCAGAGTACACACCGGAGCAGAGTAGACCCCGGAGCGGAGTACACACCGGAGCAGAGTAGACCCCGGAGCGGAGTAGACCCCGGAGCGGAGTAGACCCTGGAGCGGAGTACACACCGGAGCAGAGTACACACCGGAGCAGAGTAGACCCCGGAGCAGAGTAGACCCCGGAGCAGAGTACACACCGGAGCAGAGTAGACCCCGGAGCAGAGTACACACCGGAGCAGAGTACACACCGGAGCAGAGTACACACCGGAGCAGAGTACACACCGGAGCAGAGTACACACCGGAGCAGAGTAGACCCCGGAGCAGAGTACACACCGGAGCAGAGTACACACCGGAGCAGAGTACACACCGGAGCAGAGTAGACCCCGGAGCAGAGTACACACCGGAGCAGAGTACACACCGGAGCAGAGTACACACCGGAGCAGAGTACACACCGGAGCAGAGTAGACCCCGGAGCAGAGTACACACCGGAGCAGAGTACACACCGGAGCAGAGTAGACCCCGGAGCGGAGTACACACCGGAGCAGAGTACACACCGGAGCAGAGTAGACCCCGGAGCAGAGTACACACCGGAGCAGAGTAGACCCCGGAGCAGAGTAGACCCCGGAGCAGAGTACACACAGGAGCAGAGTACACACCGGAGCAGAGTAGACCCCGGAGCAGAGTACACACCGGAGCAGAGTACACACCGGAGCAGAGTACACACCGGATCAGAGTAGACCCCGGAGCAGAGTACACACCGGAGCAGAGTAGACCCCGGAGCAGAGTACACACCGGAGCGGAGTACACACCAGAGCAGAGTACACACCGGAGCAGAGTACACACCGGAGCGGAGTACACACCAGAGCAGAGTAGACCCCGGAGCAGAGTACACACCGGAGCAGAGTACACCCCAGAGCGGAGTAAACACCGAATAAGAGTAGACACCGGAGCAGAGTACACCCCAGAGCAGAGTACACACCGGAGCAGAGTAGACCCCGGAGCAGAGTACACACCGGAGCGGAGTACACATCGGAGCGGAGTACACATCGGAGCGGAGTACACACCGGAGCGGAGTACACACCGAAGCAGAGTACACACCGGAGCGGAGTACACATCGGAGCAGAGTAGACCCCGGAGCAGAGTGCACACTGGAGTAGAGTACACCCCAGAGCGGAGTAAACACCGAATAAGAGTAGACCCCGGAGCAGAGTACACACCAGAGCAGAGTAGACCCCGGAGTGGAGTACACTCCGGAGCATAGTAGACCCTGGAGCGGAGTACAAACTGGAGCGGAGTACACACCAGAGCAGAGTAGACCCTGGAGCGGAGTACACACCGGAGCGGAGTACACACCGGAGCAGAGTACACACCGGAGCAGAGTACACACCGGAGCAGAGTACACACCGGAGCGGAGTACACATCGGAGCGGAGTACACACCGGAGCAGAGTACACACCGGAGCAGAGTACACACCGGAGCGGAGTACACATCGGAGCAGAGTAGACCCCGGAGCAGAGTGCACACTGGAGTAGAGTACAACCCAGAGCAGAGTAAACACCGAATAAGAGTAGACCCCGGAGCAGAGTACACACCAGAGCAGAGTAGACCCCGGAGTGGAGTACACTCCGGAGCATAGTAGACCCTGGAGCGGAGTACAAACTGGAGCGGAGTACACACCAGAGCAGAGTAGACCCTGGAGCGGAGTACACACCGGAGCGGAGTGCACACCAGAGCAGAGTAGACCCCGGAGCAGAGTACACTCCGGAGCAGAGTAGACCCTGAAGCAGAGTAGACCCCGAAGCAGAGTAGACCCCGAAGCAGAGTAGACCCCGGAGCGGAGTACACACCGGAGCGGAGTAGACCCCGGAGCGGAGTAGACCCCGGAGCGGAGTACACCCCAGAGCACAGTACACACTGGAGCAGAGTAGACCCCGGAGCGGAGTACACACTGGAGCAGAGTAGACCCCGGAGCGGAGTACACACTGGAGCAGAGTACACCCCGGAGCAGAGTAGACCCCGGAGCGGAGTACACACTGGAGCAGAGTACACCCCGGAGCAGAGTACACCCCAGAGCAGAGTACACACTGGAGCAGAGTACACCCCGGAGCAGAGTAGACCCCGGAGCAGAGTAGACCCCGGAGCGGAGTACACACTGGAGCAGAGTACACCCCGGAGCAGAGTACACCCCGGAGCAGAGTACACCCCGGAGCAGAGTACACACTGGAGCAGAGTAGACCCCGGAGCGGAGTACACACCGGAGCAGAGTACACACTGGAGCAGAGTAGACCCCGGAGCGGAGTACACACTGGAGCAGAGTAGACCCCGGAGCGGAGTACACACTGGAGCAGAGTACACCCCGGAGCAGAGTAGACCCCGGAGCGGAGTACACACTGGAGCAGAGTACACCCCGGAGCAGAGTAGACCCCGGAGCAGAGTAGACCCCGGAGCAGAGTACACCCCGGAGCAGAGTACACCCCGGAGCAGAGTACACCCCGGAGCAGAGTACACCCCGGAGCAGAGTACACACTGGAGCAGAGTAGACCCCGGAGCGGAGTACACACTGGAGCAGAGTAGACCCCGGAGCGGAGTACACACTGGAGCAGAGTAGACCCCGGAGCGGAGTACACACTGGAGCAGAGTACACCCCGGAGCAGAGTAGACCCCGGAGCGGAGTACACACTGGAGCAGAGTACACTCCAGAGCAGAGTACACCCCAGAGCAGAGTACACACTGGAGCAGAGTAGACCCCGGAGCGGAGTACACACCGGAGCAGAGTACACACTGGAGCAGAGTACACACTGGAGCAGAGTAGACCCCGGAGCGGAGTACACACCGGAGCGGAGTAGACCCCGGAGCGGAGTACACACTGGAGCAGAGTAGACCCCGGAGCAGAGTAGACCCCGGAGCAGAGTAGACCCCGGAGCAGAGTAGACCCCGGAGCGGAGTACACACTGGAGCAGAGTACACCCCGGAGCAGAGTACACCCCGGAGCAGAGTACACCCCGGAGCAGAGTACACCCCAGAGCAGAGTACACACTGGAGCAGAGTAGACCCCGGAGCGGAGTACACACCGGAGCAGAGTACACACTGGAGCAGAGTAGACCCCGGAGCGGAGTACACACCGGAGCGGAGTAGACCCCGGAGCGGAGTACACACCGGAGCAGAGTACACACTGGAGCAGAGTACACCCCGGAGCAGAGTACACCCCGGAGCAGAGTACACCCCGGAGCAGAGTACACCCCAGAGCAGAGTACACACTGGAGCAGAGTAGACCCCGGAGCGGAGTACACACCGGAGCAGAGTACACACTGGAGCAGAGTAGACCCCGGAGCGGAGTACACACTGGAGCAGAGTAGACCCCGGAGCGGAGTACACCCCGGAGCAGAGTAGACCCCGGAGCAGAGTAGACCCCGGAGCAGAGTAGACCCCGGAGCAGAGTAGACCCCGGAGCGGAGTACACACTGGAGCAGAGTACACCCCGGAGCAGAGTACACCCCGGAGCAGAGTACACCCCAGAGCAGAGTACACCCCAGAGCAGAGTAGACCCCGGAGCGGAGTACACACCGAAGCAGAGTACACACCGAAGCAGAGTACACACCGGAGCGGAGTAGACCCCGGAGCGGAGTACACACCGGAGCAGAGTACACACTGGAGCAGAGTACACACCGGAGTGGAGTACACACCGGAGCAGAGTACACATCGGAGCAGAGTAGACCCCGGAGTGGAGTACACTCCGGAGCATAGTAGACCCCAAAGCAGAGTACACACCGGAGCAGAGTACACACTGGAGCAGAGTACACACTGGAGCAGAGTACACACCGGAGTGGAGTACACACCGGAGCAGAGTACACATCGGAGCAGAGTAGACCCCAGAGTGGAGTACACTCCGGAGCATAGTAGACCCCAAAGCAGAGTACACACCGGAGCAGAGTACACACTGGAGCAGAGTACACACTGGAGCAGAGTACACACCGGAGTGGAGTACACACCGGAGCAGAGTACACATCGGAGCAGAGTAGACCCCGGAGTGGAGTACACTCCGGAGCATAGTAGACCCCAAAGCAGAGTACACACCGGAGCAGAGTACACACCGGAGCAGAGTACACACTGGAGCAGAGTACACACCGGAGCAGAGTACACACCAGAGCAGAGTACACACCGGAGCAGAGTACACACCGGAGCAGAGTAGACCCCGGAGCAGAGTACACACCGGAGCAGAGTACACACCGGAGCAGAGTACACACCGGAGCAGAGTAGACCCCGGAGCAGAGTACACACCGGAGCAGAGTACACACCGGAGCAGAGTACACACCGGAGCAGAGTACACACCGGAGCAGAGTACACCCCGGAGCAGAGTAGACCCCGGAGCAGAGTACACACCGGAGCAGAGTACACACCGGAGCAGAGTACACACCGGAGCAGAGTACACATCGGAGCAGAGTACACATCGGAGCAGAGTAGACCCCGGAGCAGAGTACACACCGGAGCAGAGTACACACCGGAGCAGAGTACACACCGGAGCAGAGTAGACCCCGGAGCAGAGTAGACCCCGGAGCAGAGTACACCCCGGAGCAGAGTAGACCCCGGAGCAGAGTACACACCGGAGCAGAGTACACACCGGAGCGGAGTACACACCAGAGCAGAGTAGACCCCGGAGCAGAGTACACATCGGAGCACAGTACACACCGGAGCAGAGTAGACCCCGGAGCAGAGTACACACCGGAGCGGAGTACACATCGGAGCGGAGTACACACCGGAGCAGAGTACACACCGGAGCGGAGTACACATCGGAGCAGAGTAGACCCCGGAGCAGAGTGCACACTGGAGTAGAGTACACCCCAGAGCGGAGTAAACACCGAATAAGAGTAGACCCCGGAGCAGAGTACACACCAGAGCAGAGTAGACCCCGGAGTGGAGTACACTCCGGAGCATAGTAGACCCTGGAGCGGAGTACAAACTGGAGCGGAGTACACACCAGAGCAGAGTAGACCCTGGAGCGGAGTACACCCCAGAGCAGAGTACACACCGGAGCAGAGTAGACCCCGGAGCAGAGTAGACCCCGGAGCAGAGTACACACCGGAGCGGAGTACACATCGGAGCAGAGTACACACCAGAGCAGAGTAGACCCCGGAGCTGAGTACACACCGGAGTAGAGTACACCCCAGAGCAGAGTACACACCAGAGCAGAGTAGACCCCGGAGCAGAGTACACACTGGAGCGGAGTACACACCGGAGCAGAGTACACACCGGAGCAGAGTACACACCGGAGCAGAGTACACACCGGAGCAGAGTACACACCGGAGCGGAGTACACATCGGAGCAGAGTAGACCCCGGAGCAGAGTACACACCAGAGCAGAGTAGACCCCGGAGTGGAGTACACTCCGGAGCATAGTAGACCCCAAAGCAGAGTACACACCGAAGCAGAGTACACACCGGAGCGGAGTAGACACCGGAGCGGAGTACACACCGGAGCGGAGTAGACCTCGGAGTGGAGTAGACCCCGGAGTGGAGTACACTCCGGAGCATAGTAGACCCCGGAGCAGAGTACATACCAGAGCAGAGTAGACCCCGGAGTGGAGTACACTCCAGGGCATAGTAGACCCTGGAGCGGAGTACACACCGGAGCGGAGTACACACCGGAGCGGAGTAGACCCCGGAGCGGCGTATACCCCGGAGCGGAGTACACACCGGAGCGGAGTAGACCCCGGAGCGGAGTACACACCGGAGCGGAGTACACACCGGAGCAGAGTACACACCGGAGCGGAGTACACACCGGAGCGGAGTACACACCGGAGCGGAGTACACACCGGAACAGAGTACACACCGGAGCAGAGTACACACCGGAGCAGAGTACACACCGGAGCAGAGTACACACCGGAGCAGAGTAGACCCCGGAGCAGAGTAGACCCCGGAGCAGAGTAGACCCCGGAGCAGAGTACACCCCGGAGCAGAGTACACACCGGAGCAGAGTACACACCGGAGCAGAGTACACACCGGAGCAGAGTACACACCGGAGCAGAGTACACCCCGGAGCAGAGTACACACCGGAGCAGAGTACACCCCGGAGCAGAGTACACACCGGAGCAGAGTACACACCGGAGCAGAGTACACACCGGAGCGGAGTACACACCGGAGCGGAGTAGACCCCGGAGCGGAGTACACACCGGAGCGGAGTACACACCGGAGCAGAGTAGACCCCGGAGCGGAGTACACACCGGAGCGGAGTACACACCGGAGCAGAGTAGACCCCGGAGCGGAGTACACACCGGAGCGGAGTACACACCGGAGCAGAGTAGACCCCGGAGCAGAGTAGACCCCGGAGCAGAGTAGACCCCGGAGCAGAGTACACACCGAAGCAGAGTACACACCGAAGCAGAGTACACACCGGAGCAGAGTACACCCCGGAGCGGAGTACACACCGGAGCGGAGTAGACCCCGGAGCAGAGTAGACCCCGGAGCGGAGTAGACCCCGGAGCGGAGTAGACACCGGAGCGGAGTAGACCCCGGAGCGGAGTAGACACCGGAGCGGAGTAGACCCCGGAGCGGAGTAGACCCCGGAGCGGAGTACACACCGGAGCGGAGTACACACCGGAGCGGAGTACACACCGGAGCGGAGTAGACCCCGGAGCGGAGTACACACCGGAGCAGAGTACACACCGGAGCAGAGTACACACCGGAGCAGAGTACACACCGGAGCAGAGTACACACCGGAGCGGAGTAGACCCCGGAGCGGAGTACACACACCGGAGCGGAGTACACACCGGAGCGGAGTAGACCCCGGAGCGGAGTACACACCGGAGCGGAGTACACACCGGAGCAGAGTAGACCCCGGAGCAGAGTAGACCCCGGAGCAGAGTAGACCCCGGAGCAGAGTAGACCCCGGAGCAGAGTACACACCAAAGCAGAGTACACACCGGAGCAGAGTACACCCCGGAGCGGAGTACACACCGGAGCGGAGTACACACCGGAGCGGAGTAGACCCCGGAGCAGAGTAGACCCCGGAGCGGAGTAGACCCCGGAGCGGAGTAGACACCGGAGCGGAGTAGACACCGGAGCGGAGTAGACCCCGGAGCGGAGTAGACCCCGGAGCGGAGTACACACCGGAGCGGAGTAGACACCGGAGCGGAGTAGACACCGGAGCGGAGTAGACCCCGGAGCAGAGTAGACCCCGGAGCGGAGTAGACCCCGGAGCGGAGTAGACACCGGAGCGGAGTAGACCCCGGAGCGGAGTAGACCCCGGAGCGGAGTACACACCGGAGCGGAGTAGACACCGGAGCGGAGTAGACCCCGGAGCGGAGTAGACCCCGGAGCGGAGTACACACCGGAGCGGAGTAGACACCGGAGCGGAGTAGACACCGGAGCGGAGTAGACCCCGGAGCGGAGTAGACACCGGAGCGGAGTAGACACCGGAGCGGAGTAGACCCCGGAGCGGAGTAGACACCGGAGCGGAGTAGACCCCGGAGCGGAGTAGACCCCGGAGCGGAGTACACACCGGAGCGGAGTAGACACCGGAGCGGAGTAGACCCCGGAGCGGAGTAGACACCGGAGCGGAGTAGACCCCGGAGCGGAGTAGACCCCGGAGCGGAGTAGACCCCGGAGCGGAGTACACACCGGAGCGGAGTAGACACCGGAGCGGAGTAGACCCCGGAGCGGAGTAGACACCGGAGCGGAGTAGACACCGGAGCGGAGTAGACCCCGGAGCGGAGTAGACCCCGGAGCGGAGTAGACACCGGAGCGGAGTAGACCCCGGAGCGGAGTACACACCGGAGCGGAGTAGACACCGGAGCGGAGTAGACCCCGGAGCGGAGTAGACCCCGGAGCGGAGTAGACACCGGAGCGGAGTAGACCCCGGAGCGGAGTAGACCCCGGAGCGGAGTACACACCGGAGCGGAGTAGACACCGGAGCGGAGTAGACCCCGGAGCGGAGTAGACCCCGGAGCGGAGTAGACCCCGGAGCGGAGTACACACCGGAGCGGAGTAGACACCGGAGCGGAGTAGACCCCGGAGCGGAGTAGACACCGGAGCGGAGTAGACACCGGAGCGGAGTAGACCCCGGAGCGGAGTAGACCCCGGAGCGGAGTAGACACCGGAGCGGAGTAGACCCCGGAGCGGAGTACACACCGGAGCGGAGTAGACACCGGAGCGGAGTAGACCCCGGAGCGGAGTAGACCCCGGAGCGGAGTAGACACCGGAGCGGAGTAGACCCCGGAGCGGAGTAGACCCCGGAGCGGAGTACACACCGGAGCGGAGTAGACACCGGAGCGGAGTAGACCCCGGAGCGGAGTAGACCCCGGAGCGGAGTAGACCCCGGAGCGGAGTACACACCGGAGCGGAGTAGACACCGGAGCGGAGTAGACCCCGGAGCGGAGTAGACACCGGAGCGGAGTAGACCCCGGAGCGGAGTAGACCCCGGAGCGGAGTAGACCCCGGAGCGGAGTACACACCGGAGCGGAGTAGACACCGGAGCGGAGTAGACCCCGGAGCGGAGTAGACACCGGAGCGGAGTAGACACCGGAGCGGAGTAGACCCCGGAGCGGAGTAGACCCCGGAGCGGAGTAGACACCGGAGCGGAGTAGACCCCGGAGCGGAGTACACACCGGAGCGGAGTAGACACCGGAGCGGAGTAGACCCCGGAGCGGAGTAGACCCCGGAGCGGAGTAGACACCGGAGCGGAGTAGACCCCGGAGCGGAGTAGACCCCGGAGCGGAGTACACACCGGAGCGGAGTAGACACCGGAGCGGAGTAGACACCGGAGCGGAGTAGACCCCGGAGCGGAGTAGACCCCGGAGCGGAGTAGACACCGGCAAGCACTTGCAAAGCATTAAATAAGCACCCTACAGCTTTCTAGGAACCCTCTGAGCATCCTTCATCTTCTGTTTGAATTGGATAAACATCTTAAATCCGACCTCCGGCATCCTCTTCAGTCTTGCACAGTTCTACCGGTTCCTCTCCTGGACTGAAATGGCTTCCTCAGTTTTCACTGCACACTGTGAGCTTCTCACAATGTGCATTAGAAGCTGCAGCAAGTCAGATAAAAGCCCCGCCTCATTTCCTGGCTGGAGGACGTCCAGCATCATCTAGCTCATTCCTCTCCACCAGCCTGACTGTCCCTGGCTCCGCCCCTTTCATTTGTTGGATTTCAGTTCTATGGAGGCTCAGAATCACACGTGAGCATCACCTAGGCCAGTCCATATGCAAATGCAGACAGCCTGGGAACGCCCACTCCCCCCCAGACTGACTGCCACCCATCAAGGCATTTTTGATATTTGCATAACCAGCCCACTGTTTTCATCAGGGCTAAGAGCTCTTCAGAGGAGTACTGGGGCTGGGTGCTGTGATGTTTTCTGTACAGCACCCTGCTGGCCCCTCCCACAAGCCATGATCTGCCGACATTGCACAGAGAACCACAGAGACGCAGTGATGACACCACTGGGTCAAGAATAGGGTATAGAGGGATACGTAGGGCAGCTCGATGTATAATTACCCTCCACGTGCGCCACCGCAGCTCTCAATCTCTTTTTGCAATTGGGACCCAGCAGGACAGGCTCCCAGTCATGTGACCCACTTCAACAGCCACAAGGAGGCAGAGGGAAGGGGTTAATATTATCCAGTGCGGTGTTATGGCGGCTGGAAGAAGTTGATATGATTGAAATTCTATCCCGCTGGCTCCCAATCCCAAAAGGAGACCAGGAGCTGTCTGTGACAGCTCGGTCAGTGTGCTGGAAGCGTGCAGTGCATGTGATTTCACCACAGAAGCTCGGAGCCCCATGGTGGGCATTTAATCCCACCTGCCCTGTTGCCTCATTAGGGTTGCCACCCTTTCTTCCAGCCAAACCCGAACACTTTAGCGGCCTGGGGCACCTTTGGGTGCCCCAAGGAGAGTAGTAATGCGGTGCACATAGCGTGCCGCAGCGAACAGTGGGTGTGGCCAAACTGCTCTTGCCGGCATCATCGCCCTGCCACCTGCCCCCCCCCCAGTGATGCCGAACCTGCCCCCGGACAGCCACCCGCAGCTCCCGGACAGCCACCCGCAGCTCCCGGACAGCAACGGATTTGTGTGTAACTATCTCGGTTACATGGGGAGCCACAGCCTGGTCTGAATAATGTGTCTGGGTATCAGTCTGCCTGAAACCCGGACACATGATTCAAAACCCGGACTGTCCAGGTGAATCCTGGACAGGTGGCAACCCTTATACCTCATGTTTGTGCTACTGCGGCAAGAAGTGGATAATATAATCGCACGCCCATCTCACTGGCTCCCGATTGCAAAAGGAGACTGAGAACTGTCATTGACAGCTCGGGCAGAGTGTTCGGAGCATGCTATCATGCATGAACCTCGGACCCCCCATGGACGCATAGGTACGGCAGCTAGGCCCCTTACATATGAAGTGACTGGCCTCAGGTGATACACAGAGATGAAACACATCCTCCTACATAAAGTGTCCATAAGCAAAGTCTGTAAAGACATGGATGAGCGAGTTTTGGGTGTAGGAAATTGACTGGCCTGCACAGAGTCCTGACCTTAACCCAATAGAACACCCTACGCATGCGCGAGCAGCGCAGCGCAATCTGAGTGGACAGGCGATCGCCTGGGACCTGTCACGTGTCCCAGGTGATCGCCTACAGGGAGGGGCCGCCTTAGGCGATGTGACGAGTCGCCTAAGCGGTCCCTGGGCGGAAGAAGGAAGTGGGACAGGAAGTCCCACTCCTACTGAAGCCCCCCCCCCCCAAAAAAAATACATGCCAAATGTGGCATGTAAGGGGGCGAGGAGTTGTTTAAGCAGAAGTTCCAATTTTGGGTGGAACTCCACTTTAACCCAATAGAACACCTTCGGGATGAATTAGAGTCTAGACTGCAAGCCAGGCCTTCTCATCCAACCCCACGCCATAATTCCCCCTCCACCAATTGATTTGGACCAGTGCACAAAGCAAAGTCTGTAAAGACATGGATGAGCGAGTTTGGGGTGGAGGAACTTGACTGGCCTGCACAGAGTCCTGACCTTAACCCAACAGAACACCTTTGGGATGAATTAGAGTGGAGACTGTGAGCCAGGCCTTCTCGTCCAACATCAGTGCCTGACCTCACAAATGCGCTTCTGGAAGAATGGTCAAACATTCCCATAGACACCCTCCTAAACCTTGAGGACATCCTTCCCAGAAGAGTTGAAGCTGTTATAGCTGCAAAGGGTGGGCCAACTCAATATTGAACCCTACGGGCTAAGACTGGGATGTCATTAAAGTTCATGTGTGTAAAGGCAGGTGTCCCAATACTTTTGGTAATATAGTGTATATCTGTTATGGTAGCAAGAAGAGGTTCACATGATCACAAGCCTGACCCACTGGCTACCAATCACAAAAAGAGACTGAGAAATCTTGGTCATTATGCTCTGTCAAGGTCGGGACGCGGCTGCCCTGGGCACTGTGGTATCATGTGAGGTTTGGGGGACCCACAAGGAAATTGGGGGGGGGAGAGGATTTGTGTTGGGAGGGGGAATTGGGGGAGGGCAGTAGGAAATAAGAATTGTTCTAGGAGGGGAAATTTGACTTGGGGGATTTGTGTTGGGAGGGGGAATTGGGGGGGGGCAGTAGGAAATAAGAATTGTTCTAGGAGGGGAAATTTGACTTGGGGGGATTTGTGTTGAGAGGGAAGAGGATTTATGCTAGGATGAGGGGTTTGTGCTAGAAAGGGTAATGTGGTGGGGTGGGGAGATTTGTGCTAGGAGGAGAAATTTGGGGGGGGGTTGTGCTAGGATGGGGGATTTGGGGGGTATGTGCTAGAAAAAGTAATATGGTGGGGGGGGGGTATTTGTGCTAGGAGGGGGAATTAGGGGAGGTGTGCTAGGAGTGGTGACTTGGGGGGATTTGTGTTGAGAGGGGAGATGGGGGAAGATGATTTGTGCTAGTAGTGATGATTTGAGGGGGGGGGGGGGGAATTTGTGCTAAGAGGAGAAATTTGGGGGGGCTTGTGCTAGGATGGGGGATTTGTGCTAGAAAAAGGGGGGGGGATTTATGTTAGTACTGATGATTTGAGGGGGGGCATTTGTGCTAGGAGGGGGAATTTGGGTGGATTTGTGCTAGGATGGGGGATTTGTGCTAGAAAAGGGGGGGGGGGGATTTATGCTAGTAGTGATGATTTGAGGGGGGGCATTTGTGCTAGGAGGGGGAATTTACGGGGGTTTGTGCTAGGATGGGGGATTTGTGCTAGAAAAAGGGGGGGGGGATTTATGCTAGTAGTGATGATTTGAGGGGGGGGGGGCATTTGTGCTAGGATGAGGGATTTGTGCTAGAAAAGGGGGGGATTTGTGCTAGAAAAGGGGGGGGGGATTTGTGCTAGGAGGGGGAATTTGGGAGGGTTTGTGCTAGAAAAGGGGGGGGGATTTGTTCTAGTAGGGACGATTAGTGGGCATTCGTGCTAGGAGGGGAAATTTGGGGGCTAGGATGGGGGATTGGGGGGAGGTGACTTTTTCCCAGAGGGAGGTGTGCTAAGAGTGGTGACTTGGGGGGATTTGTGCTAGTAGTGATGATTTGAGGGGGGGGGGCATTTGTGCTAAGAGGAGATATTTGGGGGGGGTTGTGCTAGGATGGGGGATTTGTGCTAGAAAAGGGGGGGGGGGGGATTTGTGCTAAGAGGAGATATTTGGGGGGGGGGGGTTGTGCTAGGATGGGGGATTTTGGTGGTTTGTGCTAAAAAAAAAAAAAAAAAAAAGGTAATATGTTGGGGGGGGGGGGGGTGGAGAGGGTTTGTGCTGGGAGGGAGATTTCTTTCTGGCTGGGGATTTGTGCTATTATGGGTGATTGGGGGGCATCCGTGCTAGGAGGGGAAATTTGGGGGCTAGGATGGGGGATGATTTTTTCCCAGAGGGGAAATTTGATGGCTAGAAAATTTGTGCTAGGCTGGGGTTTTTTTTTTTTTTTTGGGGGGGGGGGGGGGTTGTGTTGGGAGCATATGTGGAATGAGAGGCTTTGAGCTAAGCACTAAACATGCAGATTAGCGCTGAATTTTTTTTGGGGGGGGGGATTTTTACTGACACATAATGCTCATTTATCTTGGGGGGGGGCTGCAATTTGGCATGTTCTCCCCCAGAACAGAACCTCAGACCCCCAGAGGTGTTTGTCCCCCCCCCCCCCCCCCCCCCCCAGCCTTGCTGCTGCACATATGTGTTACGTCGGTGGGAAGAAGTTATTACGATATATTTATAGATTGCTGTGATGATCCAAGTAAGTTTATAACGATATTTCCATTAATAAGTAAAAAGAAAATAAAAAAAATCCCACAAGGCCTCCTGCAGATTTCCATCCACTGTTTATTTTTCTAGATGTAATAAAATATATTTTTACAGCTACAGCTTGACATTAGGTAATGAAATGTCATGATTGAATGCAGACAAGAAATGGAGTTCATAAAATTAAAAAAATTAAAAAAGATCCAAAGTTATAAAAGCAAATTGAAATTGTCAGCACAGAAATTCAATTTTTTTTTTTTTTTTTTTTGTTTTAGTAAATAAATGTTGCGTGGTAACAGAAAAGAGGAGTGCGCACAGCGCCGGTCTCTGCGGGTTTATGTGTAATCTGAACATTGTGTGCTGCAGTTCAGGCTTAAAGTGATACTAAACACACACTGTTTAATTTACATTATCCCTTCTCTTTCTGTAATTATTTTAATAATAAAAAAAAAAGCATCCAAGTACCTTTTTCCTAATCGATATCCAGCTGTCACATGACCTGAGCCGAGCCACAGCTTCAGTTCAGCACCGTTCCCTCTCTCTCCTGATTGGCCCACTGACTTTGATTGGCAGTAGTGGGAGCCAATGGCGGTGCTGTGTCTCAGCCAAACAGGAGGGAGAGTCCTGGACGACGGAGGCACTCGTGCACATCGCTGGATAGAGATGGGGCTCAGGTTAGTATTAGGGGGGGCTGCTGCACACAGAAGGTTTTTTTTATCTTAAAGCGGAGCTCCACCCACGATTTTTATATATTTTTTAAAAGTCAGCAGCTACAAACACTGTACCTGCTGACTTTTAATAAGGACACTTACCTGTTCTACTCACCCGCGATGATGGGCCCCCCCCCCCCGATGCCGATCCCTCGATGATTACAGGTCCCGGGGCCGCCATCCTCACTAAGGGAAACAGGCAGTGAAGCCTTACGGCTTCACTGCCCGTTTCCTACTGCGCATGCGCGAGTCTCGCGCCGATTTGTGAATGAGCGGCTGTTCTCTGTGATTATTCACAGTTCCCAGAAGGCAGCGCGCCCATTCACCAGAAGACACCACGAGTAGGAGGGATGAAGCAGATCCACCTCGCATAAGGAAGAGGCAGATTAGGGATTTCCGCATAGCAACCGGTATTTCGGGTGAGTAAAAAAAAGTATTTTTTTTCAATTTTTTATTTTCAATTTTTTTGCTGCACTTTCGTGTATTTTTTTTTCAGGGTGGAACTCCGCTTTAATGCATCGAATGCATTAAGATAAAAAACCTTCTGCCTTTAACCACTTTAACCCCTAGTAATAACCCCTAACCATAACCCAAACCCTTATCCCTAATATTAACCCCTAAAAATAACCCCTAACCCTAAAGCCTAGTACACACGGCCGAGAATCCCGCCAGGAAAAAAACGTCGTTTTTCCTGACGAGATTCCTGGCAAGCTTTTCTTGCCAAGCCGTGCATACAGATGGCCATTCAAAAGAACCGCCGTTCTTTTGAATGGCAAGAACACAATGACGTCATTAACTACGACAAGCATGCGCTCGTCACATTCGATTCCGTCGCCGCCATCTTGCTTCACCCTACACTATCCTTGTAAGCTACCGCGCATGTGTCAAAGTCTCATCGAGCATGTGTGGGCTTACCTGGGGACAGGTAAGCATGTAGTCGCATACACACACACAGTTTACTCGTTGGGAAACAGGCCGACGAGAATCCCGACGAGAAAATAGAGAGCAGGTTCTCTATTTTTCTCGTCGAGATTCCCGGCAGTTTTCTCGCCGAGAAAACATACACACGACCGGTTTTCTCTGCAAAAAGCTCTCCCAGCAGTTTTCTTGATGGTTTCTTGCAGAGAAAACCGGTTGTGTGTATGAGGCCTAACCCCCAAATCTAGCAAAATAAATAAATAATAATAAGTAAATAAATGAAATTTTTTTTTATAAATAAATAAATTAACCCTTAACCATAACCTTTAACCCCTTACAAAAAAAAAAAAGGAAAAATGAATTAATATGAACAAAAGTGTACGAAAAGCTGAAAAACGTCCGAAAAAACCCTCAAAAATGTGACGCTCAGGTGCGAATGCAGCCCAAATGGGATACACCTTATACCATCCTGATAGGATTTTTTTTTTACCTTTCCAAACCTATTCGCTATTATAAGTGATTTATGGGTTTGCAGCTTCCTGTCTTTGGGCTCTTTCACACGGGCGGATCCCGTCATGATCCGCCCCGTGAATATCCGCTTGCTCAGCGGAGATCACTCCGTTGATCCCCGCTGAGCCGGCGGATGACTTGTCCGTCTCTGCACACTGTGCAGAAACGGACCGGTCGGATCGCCGCTCTCCTCTATGGGGGGGGGATCGGATGAAAACGGACCGTCTGTCCGCTTTCATCCGATCCGATCCGATCAGCAGACGGATGGAAAAGTAGGATTTTCCTCCGTCATGCTAAACGGACCATAGCGGAGACTGATGTCGTCGGATGTTCATCCGCTGACATCCGCTATCCCATAGGGATACATGTACGTCCGTTTTTCATCCGAAAACAGATGGATGAAAAACAGACACACGGAACGTCCGTGTGAAAGGGGCCTTATTTCTGGAGAATTCTGCTTCCAGTAGGAACTGAACATCGGATCACAGCAAATAGATAGGCTGCCTTGTCTAAAATACCAATCTACCAAGATAATGTGTTTATAGGTGACAGGTTCTCTTTAAGGAATGTATACTGTAGGTAACCCAAGCATTGTTGTGTACACAGTTTAGTGACAGAGTGTTTTTATAGGGATTATCTGCTGGATCAATACAGGTAAGAATCCCAAGGCTACAAACCACACCCATGATACGATTATCTGGCAACGACCCAAATGCTTTCCAAATACCAGCCTGGCCTCACGTGACGCTTGGCTGGGCTCCTTTGTGTTCAGGGCTCTATAAAACCATCAGATTTGCACAGTGACTGGTATACAGTATATTGCGTTTTGACAAGTACTGGGTGTATTCATAAAGAGTTGAAATTGCGAGTTTGTGAATCCTCTTCATGGTAAATACCGATTTTCATGGATTTTTTGGGCAAAGCTCTTGGAAATACTCAACACTAAGGCCCATGGCACACTGCTAATGCAGATAGTGACAATTCACTAGGGACAAGATTACTATGAAGTGCAAGAAATACCTTATTCCAGGAGATGTTGCCAAAAAACGCATCAGTAGGACTGATAGTCTATCCCAGTGGTCTCCAAACTGCGGCCCTTTTCTTGCCTTTATCCGGCCCTTGGGGCACTATTCCTCTCACTGATATGAGACACTATTCTGGTAACTGACACCAACGATGGAGCACAATTCCAATGATACTAATGATGGGGCACAATTCCTCCCATTGATACAAACGATGGGGCACAATTCCTCCCAATGATACCAACGATGGGGCACAATTCCTCCCAATGATACTAACGATGGGGCACAATTCCTCCCAATGACACCAACAATAGAGTACAATTCCTCCCAATGATGGAGCACAACTCCTCCCAATGATGGGGCACAATTCCTCCCAATGATAGAGCACAATTCCTCCCAATGATACCAACGATGGGGCAAAATTCCTCCCAATGATACCAATGTAGCGGGGTCTTCAAAGTTAGTGGGATACACCTGGGGGTAGAGAGACCCAGGTGTGTAATAATTATGTCAGGGTTCAGACCCCTTTTATTTTTATTCGTGGAGGATTGGGTGGTGTAATATTCTCTTTGACCAGTGGGTGTCAGTATACCTACTGGCTCGAGGTAGATTCACTGCCAGAGGGCTACCCTTCTTTGTCCCTTCCTGGAGATGGTGCGGCCGGGGCGGGGAACCCGCCGTGGTGTCGATGGGGGGGATATAAAAGGGGGAGACGCCCTCGCCACGAGGGCTGTCCGGAGGGAGGAGGTCGTGTCTTCACGCACCCAGGCACCTTAGGCCTGGGTGCGGGCGGTTCAAGGTTCCGGCCTAGGCGCCCAAGGCCTGGCCGGAACGAAGATGGAGTCCATCCCGGGCACCTTCAGCCTGGGGTGAGGTACTATTAAGGAGGCCTGGGACCCGGTGACTCCGGCTGGGTCCCGCGAGGGTGGAGTTGCTCCAGGGCGCCCCTTGCGAGGGGACCCGCATCTGAGGTGAGGAGGCTGGGGAGGTCACCCATCCGAAGACCCGGTGCAGTGTCAACCCGGTGACGGATGGGCCTTCGGTAACTCCCTCGGAGGACATCTTCCCCTGATATGGGCTACAGCGCAGCGGAGGAGCTTTCATCAAGACTCCTGCAATCCCTGGTCATAGCACAGGGAGTGTAGGGACTAGGAACCTGTACAGTGCCTCGACCTGCTTCCCCATCGTATCATGCCGTTGCATTTGACTGTATGTGGAGATACGCAATAAACCTGAGTTTGGACTTTGATGGGTGTATGGACTCTGTTGATGGGAACAAAGGGAGATTCCGGCACGGAAGGACTGACCCTCATAACCAGCGCACATTTGGCCCGAGGAAAAAGATTAATACTGGCCTTCACCTCACCCACAGCCATGGGGAGGACATGGGCCGTGGCGCACCTCACTCTGTCGCTCGACATACCCCTAGCTAAAGAGGTCGGGGTGAGGTCGCTACACGTGGGGGCTCGTCAGTCCGGGATGAAATGTGTGTTGACCCTGAGGTTTGGAACGGCTGTGTTTGGACTTTGCTGCCCGGAGGAGGTCCGAGCAGGTCGGCCATGTGATTGGCCAAAGTGCATCCCTGTGCTCGAAGTCGTGGAAATTTCCCTGAAAAACCGGGAGAGGCCCATGCAGAAAGAGCGGGAAGAGGGAGGAGTCCAGCCGTGTGACGAACTACATGTGGGGACTTTTGCTGCACTGCGCCACGAGGCACCCCATGACTGCGCAATTCGTGGGAGGAGACTGAAGGAAGCCCGCGAAAACGTGCAAGTCGTGGGAGGAGTCTGGCCACGTGTGGACAGACACGTGGAGACTCCGGCGCGAGGTCAGCGCGTGATGGAGCAGCAAGTGGTCGGAGCGAACTCAGGCTCCCCGTGGATGCCGGTACCTTATCCTTTCAAGATGACTGCATTTGCTGCACCCATTACAGACACGGGGATAAGGCTCAGGCCCCGAGGACAGTTGGCTCTGTATTCATGCAGAGACACGGAGGCCCTCGGTGTGATCTGTCCCGGATGCTCGGGATTGGTGGTCCAACTAAAGCCATTCGGGCGATGCGAAGCATGCAAGGAGTTTCTTTTTGAGGTTGAACCACACACGGAAAGGCCCCGGGCCCTACGCCTCAACTGCATCACAGGAACCGCCACTCCGGAGGGAGAGATCAAAGCCTTTGCGGAGTTTCCCGTGCGCGCTGACCAGGGCGAAGTGACTGCCCAACCAGAGACTGAGAGAGAAAAATCCGAGGACACTGCTTCGGTCACTACAGACTCCCTGCTGCCACCCCCGAAGAGGAAGATAGGCCTGGTGCAGGCATCCTATGGTCGTGGTCGAGCTTCACCCCGCCGCTTGCCTGGCCTGGATGGCGCCGGTAGAGAAGAAAGTCCCGGACATCCCAGTTCTTCAGAAGGTCCAGGTGAGCCAGGGGCTGGGACTGTGGTGTTGGTTGGAGGTGTCGGGGGTCCACAGTCGGTGGAGCCCGCAAGGGAGGGTAGCCTTCCGTCTACTAGAGACTACCTTCCCGCGGAGATGTATGACACCTCCGACTTAGAGTCATTGTCAGACTGTGGGGATGACGGAGAGATAGACGAACTGTTTCACCGGAAGGGCTGGGACAGACGCCCACTACTTGTGCTGAGTAAACCGCAAGATTCCCCCATGTCCATAGAAGACAGTACGCTCCGGGTGAAGGCCCCGGAGTTCTCGAGGAAATCTAGTCCTCCAACCAACTTCCCGCATTCAACTACATCACCCGCTCTGATGTTGGGGGTGCAGCGTGCTTCGTTGCGGGCACCAAAGACAAAGAAACCCGAGATGGTGAAGGTACCTCGGCACCCGGAGGCCATCGTACAGCCAGGAGAAGGTGAGCGAGATGTGATGCCACCTCTAGCCAGGTTGCAGAGACTTTTCTCCCAGAGAGTCGCCCATGAATATGGGTGGGAGTACCCCTACTTGCCTCGGGACTTATTGTATGAAGTCGAGGTCCTGCGACCAAGGTGGTATGATGAGTTTGTATGGGAAAAACTTAAAGTACCCCATGCCAGGCGATACCTGTCATGTTCGCCTCCTGTGTCTAAAAAGTTCAAGGACTGCAGAGCTGAATGGAGACTTGGGCGCCATATTCATGCCGATAAGGTGCTCATCTGTCGGAAAGAAGGAGAGGATGTCGAGTATTCGGTGGAAGTGTTTGACGGGCACCTGAAGCCCCTGTTTCTGCCGGATCCAAGGTTCTATTTATAGGAGGAGTGAGCTCCTATCTTGTTGTTGTTGAAACTTTCTGGAAGAGACATTCCCAGACGCCTAGAACTGTGCCCTACTTTTGTTTTGATTTGGGCTTTTCTTTTACTCACTGGAGATTTGGGAGCTGTTGTTTTTTTTCTCCCTTTTCTTCATGTGCCAAAGGCAGAGACTTTTGGGGTAGAGTTAGAGTAGGAGAGCAGGAAGAATGAAGATCTCACCAAGTGTCATTACCGCAGCGCTGTCACCAGGTGGCAGTGTTGTGCAACGAATGTTTGAAAATGTTACACATGCATTGCGTACTTATTGGAGTGAGTGGATCTCTCGGCTGACGGACCCACTCATGCCAAGTTAACACAGAGTGTTAGGATGTGTTTTTTTTGTTTGTTTCCCTTCTGCAGGAGATTCGTCGGTCAAGACTACTGAGTATGGGGTGGTTCTTAGACAGTGACGGGAGGGATTGTATATGTGTACATGACAGATGTTTTATACAAAAGTTTTAATGTTCTAAGGTTTCCCTGTCTGTTGAGCAGGTCTTGGCACATACAGTATCCAAAATTTGAGGGATAGCCTCTGGGGTCCACTTCATGTCACCACTCCTTGGGAGACATGGGTGTGCACCTGACGCTGGGGACCAGCGTCAAATCACCAGGGGGAGCGTGTAGCGGGGTCTTCAAAGTTAGTGGGATACACCTGGGGGGTAGAGAGACCCAGGTGTGTAATTATGTCAGGGTTCAGACCCCTTTTATTTTTATTCGTGGAGGATTGGGTGGTGTAATATTCTCTTTGACCAGTGGGTGTCAGTATACCTACTGGCTCGAGGTAGATTCACTGCCAGAGGGCTACCCTTCTTTGTCCCTTCCTGGAGATGGTGCGGCCGGGGCGGGGAACCCGCCGTGGTGTCGATGGGGGGGATATAAAAGGGGGAGACGCCCTCGCCACGAGGGCTGTCCGGAGGGAGGAGGTCGTGTCTTCACGCACCCAGGCACCTTAGGCCTGGGTGCGGGCGGTTCAAGGTTCCGGCCTAGGCGCCCAAGGCCTGGCCGGAACGAAGATGGAGTCCATCCCGGGCACCTTCAGCCTGGGGTGAGGTACTATTAAGGAGGCCTGGGACCCGGTGACTCCGGCTGGGTCCCGCGAGGGTGGAGTTGCTCCAGGGCGCCCCTTGCGAGGGGACCCGCATCTGAGGTGAGGAGGCTGGGGAGGTCACCCATCCGAAGACCCGGTGCAGTGTCAACCCGGTGACGGATGGGCCTTCGGTAACTCCCTCGGAGGACATCTTCCCCTGATATGGGCTACAGCGCAGCGGAGGAGCTTTCATCAAGACTCCTGCAATCCCTGGTCATAGCACAGGGAGTGTAGGGACTAGGAACCTGTACAGTGCCTCGACCTGCTTCCCCATCGTATCATGCCGTTGCATTTGACTGTATGTGGAGATACGCAATAAACCTGAGTTTGGACTTTGATGGGTGTATGGACTCTGTTGATGGGAACAAAGGGAGATTCCGGCACGGAAGGACTGACCCTCATAACCAGCGCACATTTGGCCCGAGGAAAAAGATTAATACTGGCCTTCACCTCACCCACAGCCATGGGGAGGACATGGGCCGTGGCGCACCTCACTCTGTCGCTCGACATACCCCTAGCTAAAGAGGTCGGGGTGAGGTCGCTACACCAATGATGGGGCACAATTTCTCCCAATGATGGGGAAAAATTCCTCCCAATGATACCAATGATGGGGCACAATTTCTCCCAATGATACCAACAAGGGGGCACAATTCCTCCCAATGATACCAATGAGGGGGCACAATTTCTCCCAATGATACCAATGAGGGGGCACAATTTCTCCCAATGATACCAATGAGGGGGCACAATTCCTCCCAATGATACCAATGAGGGGGCACAATTCCTCCCAATGATACCAATGAGGAGGCACAATTTCTCCCAATGATACCAATGAGGGGGCACAATTTCTCCCAATGATACCAACGAGGGGGCACAATTTCTCCCAATGATACCAATGAGGGGGCACAACTCCTCCCAATGATACCAACGAGGGGGCACAATTCCTCCCAATGATACAAATGAGGCGGCACAATTCCTCCCAATGATACTAACAATGGGGCACAATTCCTCCCAACGATGGAGCACAATTCCTACCAATGATGGAGCACTATTCCTGCCCCTAATACCAAATGTGGCGGTGTTTACGCCCACTAACGCCAGAAAAAAAAATTACCACTGCAGCTGGCCACAGTCTGGCCCCCCTAGAGTCTGAAGGACAACAAACTGGCCCCTTGTTTAGAAGGTTTGGAGACCCCTAGTCTATCCTATAGTAGAGCCTAGCAGTCATTTTTAGCTTTACAATCCTTACCTCCTTCCTAAATGGTGTAAACACCCATCCCGAGTTGGCTGTATCCCAGAGGTCAGTAAATGGTCAATCGTAATCTACCCCTCAATCATGGATGACCAGTAGATGGCAAATCCACCATGCTGCCAGTTCCTGACCCCACCAAAGTCCTGGGCTCCTCCTTTGCTTAGGCAGTGTGTATTTGAACTGGTAGGCACACCAAACGCACATGACGGGAGTCCATGTGTGTATTTTATTAATCCACAAATAGCAAATATATACCCACAATGATACAACGCGTTTCGAGGATCAAACAATTCCCCTTCGCCGGGGCTACAAAAAGACAAACAGTCACAATAATCTACAGAAACACCCATTTCTATACAATCCACCCAGGGGGAGTACAGAGCCAAATAAAATTTACAATGACATACTTCTTTACCCTTCAAAAAATAACTTATGTTTACAGTCATTGCAGAATAAATAAGTTAATAAATAAACCAAATGGAAAATAATTCATAAAGGAACTTGTACAAAAAAAAAAATCAAATCTGTAAATATGTTTTTATGAGGCACCATTTACTTTATAATGGATATGCATATGATTATTCACACCAAATTTATAAATAAAATGAATAAATTGTTACTAATGAATACTATGTTACTACTGACCCCTGTACTCAACATTCCTTACTTCTGCACTCTGTGTTACCTACTCAATTGTCCCGGATTTGGAACCAAGTCCCTCTATTCCTCATTCCTCCTCATGTTGGTCTGATCTCTATAGTTCTATATAAAATGCACTTTTTATCTTTCAAAAAGTGTTTCCCAGAGCTAAACCTTTCATCCCATTTCTAAATTGCTACATTTGTAAATTTCAAAAGCCAATATAAAGGAATAGTAGTGGGGGAAAAAAAAGCACTCGTGGGTTTAACTAACTTTAAAAAAAAAAATATATATATATATATATATATTCTCCTTTAAGGGGGCGTGGCAGGGGGTGTGTCCTATATCTGCATACATTTGTTAAAAGATATCCCTCGTTCCCATCTAAAAAAAATTGGAAGATATGCATACTCCTGACCACAGGTGTCACATATACTTAAGCCCCGTACACACGGTCTGACTTTTGGCCAACAAACTTCATTTTGAGCAAGTTGGACCAACAATCCGACCGTGTGTACGCTCCATCGGACAAACTTTTTTTTGCTTTTTTCTTGTTTTCATCAGACAAAATTTGGGTCTGCAAACGGACAAACTTTTGCCCAACAAAAGTCAGATGGAGCAAAGTCCGACCGTGTGTACAGGAAACCATCGGACTTTTGTCCGATGGACTAAACAACTGTTAAAATCAACCACCAATAGCAGAAAAGAGCAGAAAAACCACGTGATGTTGCAAAAAGTTTTGGGAAAGTTTGTAGAAAAGTCCTGTGGTGTGTATGCTATGGGTGTGCCCGACCAACTCCGTTCGGATAAAAAAACACGGAAAAGTCCGATAGAAGTCCGACCGTGTGTACGGGGCTTACTACATATAATACTGCACTCAAACTACTGACCTCTGAATTCCGTATTATGAATATACTACAGACCTGTGAGTTACTTAATCCTAACACCTGCACTCTGTATTACTACGGATCACAGCGCTGTGCGTTACATACTCAGATCTCTGTTACTACTGACCCCTGACCTTATCACTTTACCCACTTCTTAATAGGGTCTTGCTATAGGGTGACCACGTGTCCCGGATAGCCCGGGACAGTCCCGCATTTTGCAGGTCTGTCCCGGGTACCTTCATTCCAGGACAATACAGTGTCCCAGAATGAAACTGACACAGCCACTCTGCACAGTCCATTCTGCGCCCTGATTGGGCAAAGCTTTGCCCAATCAGGGCGAGAAAAAGCTGGTTGTTAAAGTGGTTGTAAACCCACTTTTTCAACTTGCACCTACAGGTAAGCCTAGATTAAGGCTTACCTGTAGGTGCAAGAAATATCTCCTAAACCTACACGGTTTAGGAGATATTTACTAAAAAGACAGGCGCCGCTGTCTACGGCGCATGCGCGCCGTAGACAACGGCACATTCATGGGGTTAATCCCATTCACAAAATCGGCTAATTCCCAGCAATCACTGGGCGTAGCCGAATGTGACGGCTCTCGCACGCATGCGCGGAGTCACGTCTTCGCCGCTCCGGCCAATCACAGCGCTGGAGCGGCGCTGTGATTAGCTGGTGCGGCGATACCTGGAAGTAACATTCCGGCCATCGCCGCAGTGATGTCTGCGTCTGGACAGAGGGACGCGGACTGCTTCGGGGGCCCCGATCGAAGTTAAGTGGTACATAATGAGCTAGTATGCTAGTCATAATAGCTCATTATGCCTTTCTCTTGCAGGTGTGCAAAAAAAAAAAAAAAAAAGTTAGTGGGTTTACAACCACTTTAAGGAGCGGGGCTGGGAAGCCGGCCGCTGTGTCCTTAACAACCAATGAGTTTTCAGCTGTCAATAGGCTTCCCCACTGACAGCAGAAAAATAGAATGAAAAAAAAATTGCCGGTAAAAAAGAAGAAAAACGGCGTTGGGCCCCCCCCCACAGTCCAATATAGTAGCCCCCCATGTTAAAGGGGGCTACCAGATTCCGATAAGCCCCCTCCCTGTCTATCCTTGTCCCCATTATCATGGGACAAGGTGCCCCAAAGCACCCCCTCATGTTGAGGGCACGTGGCCTTATATGGTTCAGGAAGGGGGGGCGCTCGCTGCCCCCCTCCTCTTTTCTGACCTTCCAGGCTGAATGCTCAGATAAAGGTCTGGTATGGATTTTGGGGGGGACCCCACGCAAAAAAAACAAAATGGCGTGGGGTTTCCCTTAGACCCGAAGGTATGCTGGCAATTGCAACCGCGAGTCAATTTAAATGTGATTTGGCTTGTTTTTTATGTTCTATGCTACACATGTGCCACTTTACAGGCAGACTAATGGGACCCTCGTGATGTACATCTTTTTTTGGGAAGGGGGGGTGGGGTGTGCCTGAATTTTACATAGGGGCGGAGGTTATTATCCTGGCCCATTGGATCCAATCAATGGACAGGAACCCTGTCACACAAGGCGAGAAGGTCATTGACCAATTGCTAGGTAGGAGCCCCGTCAAACTGGGGGGGGGTCACTGACCCTGGGGGCCAATTGCTAAGCAGGAGCCCCGTCACACTGGGGGGGGGGTTATTGACCTTTGCCCATAGCAATAACCTTTTACATCCTCCCATTGTGAACAGGAGCCTCATCACACTGAGGGGGGGGTGCTATTAACCCTGGCCCCTGGGGGCCAATCGACAGACAGGAACCGTGTCACTTAAATGGGCCGGAATCCTGTCACACAAGGGGAGAAGGTCATTGGCCCCTGGTTGCTGAGCAAGAGCCCCATCTCACATTGGGGGGGTTTTTGCCAGAACAGAACCTTGTCACGTGGGGTCAAAGGTTACTATCCTGGCCCATGGGGTCCAATCAATGGGCCGGAACCCTGTCACACAAGGTGAGGAGGGGGGGGGGGTTACTGACCTAGGCCCGCAGTCATGACCTTTCATCCCCTCCCATTGTGAACAGGAGCCCCATCACACTGGGGGGGGGGAGATATTGACCCTAGCCCCTGGGGGCCAATCAACAGACAGGAACCTAGTCACCTAGGGGAAGGGTATGAACCTCCGGGCCCGTGGGCCAATCACTACGCTGGAACATTGTCACATGGGAAGAGAAGATAGTAACCCCAGCCCCTGGGGGCCAATTATTGGGCCGGTACCCCATCACCTGTGGGGAAAAGGTTACCGATCCCGGCTCCAGGAGGCCAATAGCCGGGCCACAACCCATCGCATGGGGGGGGGGGAGAAGTTACTGATCCCGGTCCCCGGGGGCCAATTGTGAGACAGTAACCCCATCATATGGGGGGTTATTATCCCCAGCCATGGGTGCAAGCTCAAAACCCCCATTACTCGGAGGAGAAGGTTACATATTTTGGTTCCAACAAGAGAAGAGGAGAATGGCAGCGTGCTGGGACTTGTAGTTCCTTCATCAGGCAGAGACCTTCTCTGGCCTCCTGGAGCTCCCCCCCCCGATCATGTGACAGGTGGGAGCCCGACGTTGAATATATACAGCCCCGCCCCCCGAGGCGGCGTTCTCATTGGTGGAGGGGTTCCAGGTTGGTGAGTTCCGCCTATCGGAGGCACGTAGTAGTGACGTCATCTCCCGGGACCAGGAAGTAAACATGGCCAGGAATGAGGAGAAGCAGCTGGGGAGACTGAACCGAGTGTGGCTGCAGAGAGAGAGGGAAGGTGAGAGTACAGGGGGGTGTATGATAGGAAGGGGAGTATATTGAGTGGAGGGGGGAGTACAGGGGGGTATAATGAGAGGAGGGGGGAGTACAGGGGGGGTATAATGAGAGGAGGGGGGAGTACAGGGGGGGTATAATGAGAGGAGGGGGGAAGTACAGGGGGGAGTATAATGAGAGGAGGAGGGGGGAGTATGAGGAGAGTGGGTAAAGGGGGGTATAATGAGGAGGGGAGAGTAAAGGGGGGGGGTATAATGAGAGGAGGAGGGGGGAGTACAGGGGGGGGTATAATGAGAGGAGAGGGGGTAAAGGGGGGGTATAATGAGGAGGGGAGAGTAAAGGGGGGGTATAATGAGAGGAGGGGGGTATAATGAGAGGAGGGGGGAGTACAGGGGGTATAATGAGGAGGGGGGAATACAGGGGGGGGGGTATGACGAGAAGAGGGGGAGTACAGGGGGGTATGACGAGAAGAGGGGGGAGTACAGGGGGTATAATGAAAGGAGGGAAGTATAATGAGAGGAGGGGGGTATAATGGGGGGGAGTACAGGGGGGTATAATGAGGAGGGGGGGAGTACAGGGGGGTATAATGAGAGGAGGGGGGAGTACAGGGGGTATAACGAGAGGAGGAGGGGGGAGTACAGGGGGTATAATGAGAGGAGGGGGGAGTACAGGGGGTATAATGAGAGGAGGGGGGAGTACAGGGGGGTATAATGAGAGGAGGGGGGAGTACAGGGGGGTATAATGAGAGGAGGGGGGAGTACAGGGGGGTATAATGAGAGGAGGGGGGAGTACAGGGGGGGTATAATGAGAGGAGGGGGGAAGTACAGGGGGGGGTATAATGAGAGGAGGAGGGGGGAGTACAGGGGGGGTATGAGGAGAGGGGGTAAAGGGGGGGTATAATGAGGAGGGGAGAGTAAAGGGGGGGGATAATGAGAGGAGGAGGGGGGAGTACAGGGGGGGTATAATGAGAGGAGAGGGGGTAAAGGGGGGGTATAATGAGGGGAGAGTAAAGGGGGGGGTATAATGAGAGGAGGGGGGAGTGCAGGGGGGTATAATGAGAGGAGGGGGGAGTGCAGGGGGGTATAATGAGGAGGGGGGAGTACAGGGGGGTATAATGAGGAGGGGGGAGTACAGGGGGGGTATGACGAGAAGAGGGGGGAGTACAGGGGGTATAATGAAAGGAGGGAAGTATAATGAGAGGAGGGGGGTATAATGGGGGGGAGTACAGGGGGGTATAATGAGGAGGGGGGAGTACAGGGGGGGTATGACGAGAAGAGGGGGGAGTACAGGGGGGTATGACGAGAAGAGGGGGGAGTACAGGGGGTATAATGAAAGGAGGGAAGTATAATGGGGGGAGTACAGGGGGGTATAATGAGAGGAGGGGGAGTACAGGGGGTATAATGAGAGGAGGGGGGGAGTACAGGGGGGTATAATGAGGAGGGGGGGAGTACAGGGGGGTATAATGAGAGGAGGGGGGAGTACAGGGGGTATAATGAGAGGAGGGGGGGGAGTACAGGGGGTAAAATGAGAGGAGGGGGGGAGTACAGGGGGGTATAATGAGAGGAGGGGGGAGTACAGGGGGGTATAATGAGAGGAGGGGGGAGTACAGGGGGGTATAATGAGAGGAGGGGGGAGTACAGGGGGTATAATGAGAGGAGGGGAGAGTACAGGGGGGGTATAATGAGAGGAGGGTATAATGTGAGGAGGGGGGGGTGTAATGAGAGGAGGGTATAATGTGAGGAGGGGGGGTGTAATGAGAGGAGGGTATAATGTGAGGAGGGGGGGTGTAATGAGAGGAGGGGGGAGTACAGGGGGGTATAATGAGTGGAGGGGGGGTACAGGGGGGGTATAATGAGTGGAGGGGGGAGTACAGGGGGGGTATAATGAGTGATGGGGGGAGTACACGGGGGTATAATGAGAGAAGGGGGGGTATAATGAGAGGAGGGGGGAGTACAGGGGGGTATAATGAGAGGAGGGGGGAGTACAGGGGGGTATAATGAAAGGAGGGGGCGGTACAGGGAAAAGTGAGAACGCCATTGGTGGGATGTCAGTGTTGAAGTCGATTAGAGATCGATAGGCTCCTCCCACACCTAAAAATGTCAGTTTTTGGTTGGCTAACCTCCACCTTTTGTTTTCTCCATTAGAGGGACGTGTGAAGGACATTGACAGTAATCGCCCCAAACTGGTGAGCCCGGACCAGAGCTCTCCTATAAATGACTTTTGCCTCCATCCCCTTTTACTAGTCTTCCCTTCATGTTTCCTGCAGGGGGCGCTGCACACAGCCACAGGTGTGAAGAAATGGATCCCCAGCATCAAAAATGAGATAGACTATTATTTAGAGGTAAGACAGTGCTGAGCAGCGCTACACCAAATTTGTAGAAGGGAGACCTTATATCGTTCTTTATATTCAAATCAGAAAACTGCGGCCTCAAAGTGAGATGGGGAAAAAAAGATTTGGATTTTGCGTTGTCACCACAATAGGAGTAGAGGAAAAATCTTCCAATGGGGACACCATAGTTCTGGTGGTAACCTCACTTTGGAGGGATTTCCTCTCACTTCCTGTTGGCTATGGGACAGGAAATGAAGGGAGATCTCCCCAGTGGGACACAGATGGGGGGGGGCTTGACAGGGGTTCTAACCCTCCCTTACTCTATACAAAATGAAAAATAAATAAAAGTTTTGCCTGTAGTTCTGCTATCAGGGTGGTGTGAAGCTGGCCATAGATGGAAGGACATGTTACACATGCAATGAAGAGTGAATGTGGTGCAGTAGATTTTACACAGGTGTGACAATTCTTCCTGCGCTCGTCATTCACATTTATAATATTTCTTGCTCACTGTCCCCCAAGAATAACTTTCCATCCTCTTAGAAAATTCTATAACTAACAGAGAAGTGCTGACACCTACTGGTAAGACAAGGAATTACATCAATTAACCATTTTGACAAAACCAATATATCACTAAATTGCCCACTTTGTGGTGAATGGGTTAAAGTCCCCTTATTTATTGGCTTTGAAAATGTTATGTATTATTATATTAAAGAGAAGCTCCAGTCAATTTCATGTTTTTTATTATAGGTCAGCAGCTACAAAAAGTAGTAATAAAACAGCCACTCGCCTGTCCCAGGATCCAGCGATGTGCTCACCCGAGCCGCTTCTTTCCTAGTTGCTCTGTCCCCCCAGTGCCAGCATCTCAACTGTGGGCACCCAGCTGTGGCAGCTTGCGCCTTCACAGCTGGGCGCCCACTGCGCGAGCCGCACACCAGAAGATTACAGCCAGGCAGGAAGGGGGAGGAGGCGGCCTTAAAGTGGATCTGCCCCTTTTGGGGCGGAGCTCGCTTTTAAGCTCTTGTTACTAATGCATGTTATTATTTTACAATCACAGAGGGGAATATTTACAAAAGGCAAATCCACTTTGCACTTGAATATGCACTTGAAAGTGCAGTCGCTGTAAATCTGAGGGGAAGCTCTGCTGATTTTATCATCCAATCATGTGCAAGCTAAAATGCTGTTTTTTTTTTTTCCTTGCATGCCCCCCTCAGATCTACAGCGACTGCACTTCCAAGTGCACTTGTAGTGCAAAGTGGATTTGCCTTTAGTAAATAACCCCCATAGTGTCATTATAGGCTGTTGACACACCTGACGTGCTTGTAACTTAGAGGAACTGCAGTCTGCTCACATAATTTGTAATAAAAACATCTTTGCCATTCTGAAGCTTCCCTCCAACCACTTTGCATATTATTTTATATATACTGTGATTCTGTACTTGCCAAATATGCTGCAGAAATCTCCCTCCGCTGAGTCTGGCTGCAGCCATTTTAACTGTGGGCAGCTGAAGCTGCTGCCTGTTCACTTCCTGGATTTACACAGGCACACCTCCAGCTCCCATTGGCCCTCTTATGACTCACCCCCCCCCCTTCCTGGCAAACTCCAAGAGCTTTGCATGATGTCATAAGCCTAGACTTTTTACCAGACAAGAAACATGAAGTGGGCTGTATAAGGGATTTACTATCCAAAGTTATAACATTAAGGGCAGAAGATTTAATAGATGGAAAGTTAAAAAAATTAAAATAACTGACGTTCCGCTTTAAGGTGAAACTTTAGCCTAAATCTAACTAGTCTTAAAAATCTCCCCTCCTAACACCTATGCTAACTAACCTGTATAAGAAGGATGTGTATACTTACCTATTGGGTGCCTATACCACTGAGTCAGCGGCAGCTGCAGGGAAGAGGAGAGCGCCCCGCGCCCCGACAATGGCTGGGAATTCTGGGAGTGGTGACATCACCCATAGACTTCCATGTCCCAGTCATTGTCTGCGCTCCCTCCTGTAACCATTTGGCCTGAAATCTCTCTCTCTCTCTCTGTCTCTGTCTCTCTCTCTCTCTCTCTGTTATCATGGATGTTAGAAGCGGGGAGGGAGCATTTTTAAGGCTTTGGCTGGAATTCTCCTTTTAAGTGGTTCTAAAGGCAGAAGGATTTTGACCTTAATGCATTATATGCATCAATGTAAAAAACCTTCTGCATGCAGCTCTCTCCCTCTTGGTTCAGAGACAGCAGCGGAAGCCATTGGCTCCTGCTGCTGTCAATTACAGCCAATAAGGGGGGGGGAGCAGGAGGTTAGGACGAGCTGTGCTCTGTGTGTCAATGGGCACACAGAGCTTGCTCGGTAGCAAGCACACATGAGTGCCCCCATCGCCCGAGAAGCGATCCGATGGTGCGGCCGACTGCTCCCACAGGCGATCAAAGTGTAGATCCCCTTTGATCGCCTCTATGGCCTTGAAGGAATGGTGGAGGTAAATTTTATATTTTTAATTTTTTTTTAAAGCAAAAGATTAGCGCTAGAATTATTGCTCTCACGGCGATGCCCCATGTGTGGTGTGAACACCGTGTACATATACGTGTGCGACCTACCGATGCATTCACTTCTGCACGTGAGAATGGAGGGATGGGTGGCGTTTAAAAAAAAATAATTTTTTTTTTTAATGCACTTGAGGGATTAATAGAAATCTTATGGCAACTTTTTACAGTGGAGGGCGGCTTCCTTTAGTATGGGGGTCTCCTATCTAATCAAACAAAGAGCCAGTTTACTTCAGACTTTTGGGGGGCCGGATTGTGGCCAGTGGGGGTGAAAAATGTCTCGTGCCAGGTATCGGTGAGAGTAAACAATGCCTTGTCTGGTGTTCAGTTGCGTAGTGCCTGTGGTTAGTAGGAGGAGGAACAGTAGCTCGTCATTAGTATTACTGGGAGGACTAGTGCCCCATCGTTGGTGTCAGTGGGTGGTCTAGTGCCCCGTCGTTGGTGTCAGTGGGTGGTCTAGTGCCCCGTCGTTGGTGTCAGTGGGAGGAGTAGTGCTCCGTCGTTGGTGTCAGTGGGGGGGAGTAGTGCCCCGTCGTTGGTGTCAGTGGGGGGGAGTAGTGCCCCGTCGTTGGTGTCAGTGGGGGGGAGTAGTGCCCCGTCGTTGGTGTCAGTGGGGGGGAGTAGTGCCCCGTCGTTGGTGTCAGTGGGGGGGAGTAGTGCCCCGTCGTTGGTGTCAGTGGGGGGGAGTAGTGCCCCGTCGTTGGTGTCAGTGGGGGGGAGTAGTGCCCCGTCGTTGGTGTCAGTGGGGGGGAGTAGTGCCCCGTCGTTGGTGTCAGTGGGGGGAGTAGTGCCCCGTCGTTGGTGTCAGTGGGGGGAGTAGTGCCCCGTCGTTGGTGTCAGTGGGGGGGAGTAGTGCCCCGTCGTTGGTGTCAGTGGGGGGGAGTAGTGCCCCGTCGTTGGTGTCAGTGGGGGGAGTAGTGCCCCGTCGTTGGTGTCAGTGGGGGGAGTAGTGCCCCGTCGTTGGTGTCAGTGGGGGGAGTAGTGCCCCGTCGTTGGTGTCAGTGGGGGGAGTAGTGCCCCGTCGTTGGTGTCAGTGGGGGGGAGTAGTGCCCCGTCGTTGGTGTCAGTGGGGGGAGTAGTGCCCCGTCGTTGGTGTCAGTGGGGGGAGTAGTGCCCCGTCGTTGGTGTCAGTGGGGGGAGTAGTGCCCCGTCGTTGGTGTCAGTGGGAGGAGTAGTGCCCCGTCGTTGGTGTCAGTGGGTGGTCTAGTGCCCTGTCGTTGGTGTCAGTGGGTGGTCTAGTGCCCCGTCGTTGGTGTCAGTGGGAGGAATGGTACCCCATCGACGGTGTCGGTGCCTCACAACATTGGTCATTTTGGATGGGTGCCATGTTTGTTTTCTCAAGTCGTCTTCCAGGGCAGCGTCTGAGAGATGGGGCTCCTCCTACCTCTCAGATGCTTTCCCTGGAAGACTTCCTAGAAAAGGAGTTACCAGGTACCTAACTATGTGTGTTTTTTTTTTTTTTTTTGTTTTGTTTTTTGGAAAGAGGTAATTGTGATTTACCTGTAACGATCTTATGATGGGTTACTTTTAATAATAAATGTGTTTTCATTTCACTGCTTAGACCTTTTTTGACCAACTCTCCCATCCATTTACAGCAGTCTCAGCTGAGTCACTATTCAGAAAGAAAGATTGGAGAATTTGAGGTAAAGATTGAGGCCCTGAAGAAAGAGTATCAGAGTTACCTGTGGAAGTTGCGCAGATTAGACCCGTCCTGCAAGGAACACCCATGGAAACCCAGAGGGTACACCAGGAAGAGGACTGGGGATGGCAAAGTGCCATCATGGGTAGCCACAGGTATGTAGGCAACGGGGGGTGGGGGGGGGGTGCATGTGGACACAATGGGGGGGGGGGGGAATTCAGTAAAGCTGCTGCACCACTTTTCTGCCGTTAATCCCTCTTGTCAATGTATTACGCCAAATTCATGAACACTTTTTTGGTTCTAACGGCGACTTGTACACTAAATTCAGGTAGTTCTAAAATGTGTAACTTTTACATTGTGTTGCATTTAAATGCACCACTTTACATCGTGTCGCATTGAATGCGCCAAATGTAAAAGTGGAGCTAATTAACCACTTCAATATGGGCACTTTTACCCCCTCACTCGTCCCCACCCCCTTTCCTGACCGGCGGGGCTGTGTGCTCAGATAAGAGTCTGGTATGGATTTTGGGGGGACCTCCACGCCGTTTTTTCGGCGTAGGGTTTTCCGCATAAAATCCATACCAAACCTAAGGGCCTGGTATGCTCCTGGAGGGGAACCCATGCCGTTTTTTTTTTTAAAATTTGGCGTGGAATTCCCCCTCATGATTCATACGTACTGTGTTCAGCACGCAACACATCTGCGAATCAGATGCGTTCCCATAGAACATAATGGGCAGACAATTCGCACCGCAATGCCTAGAAAACGCACACGTTTTTTGTGCAATGCGCAGTGAGACTGCATCGCACATATGTGAACCAGCCTCATTGAAATCAATATATTTTAAAATGTTATGCGAATTGAATGCGGTTTAAGCCGCAACCAATTCGCATAGGTGTGAACGGGGCCTTAGGGAGGCACTGATTCCAATTATTTTTTAACACGAGTACCGATACTTTTTGCGCTGATACCAAATACCGATACATACATACCGCCTAGGAAGAGTAAGTAGAGGGGTGGTTTGAGAGGTGGGTTGGAGTAGAGGGGTAAATGAGGGCAGGGTAGTTGAGGATGGGGTGAAATGGGGATTGTGGGGTGGTAGAGTTGGGATTGAAAAGGCTGTGTTTGCTGGGGGGGGGGGGAGGGAGTGGATATGGATGGGAGGGTCATTGGGAAACATGGGGCCAGAGGTGACAGCTGGTGGAGGACAGGAGGGCACAATACAGGGTGGTCAGGAGGGCACAGTACAGGGGTCACTGCTGGAAGAGCTCTATTCCCCATTCCTGCATTGTACACAGCCTGAACATTGGCAGAGCTCCTACTCCCCACACAGCACACACTGGAGATGAAATCTGATTCCCTTACAGCTACAATGTGCACAGTCTATAGCAAGCTACTGGTTGCAGTTCTGACCTGTAACATTCCATGATAGGAATGGAAATGCAGTAGCTAGTTATACACTATGCACATTGTAGCTGTAAGGAAATGGGATGGGGAGGAGGAGCTGTTAGTCCTGTGCTCAAGAAGTGTGCCATGCGGGGATGAGAGACTGCTGGCAAGCGTCAGGGGTGGTGGGGCACAATCTTACCTCTGCTACTTGTGCTGGAGTTGTACTGTTCCGATCCCCACCAGCTCTCCTCTTCATGATTGGAGCACTACAGATCCCGCCCACATAGGCAGCGCCCAGGTTGGCCCTTGCATTAAGACGGCCCTGGGCCAGGGGAGGAGGTGGCGTTCCACTCCCAAGCTGGCGTCACTTCCGGGTATCGGTGAGTTTTCGCGAGTACCAATAGTCACGAAAATGCCTAGTATCCGAGCGAAACCCTAATTTGTGTCATTCTCAAAACTTTTGGCCACGGCTGTATGATTGAGAGTTGATAGATAGATAGAGAGATAGATAGATAGAGAGATATACTGTAGAGAGAGAGATAATATGAAAATTTATCAATCCTGAAAAAAAATTAGATAGGCAGTCAGCCTATCTAATTTTTTGTCAGGACAGTACGAATATCCCCCAAATGACCCCTTTTTGGAAAGTAGAAAGTCCAAGTTATTTAGTAGGAGGAATGGCGAGTTCTAATTGTTTGTAAAATTAAGAAATATGCAAAAATTATCAGCATCGTCATATAACTGAGAGGAGGGGACAGTACGGGGGTATAATGAGCGGAGGGGGCGGTACCAGGGTGTATAATTAGAGGAGAGGCAGTATAGGAGGTATAAAGTGAGGAGGGACAGTATTGGATTGGTGGTATTGTTAGATCATCTCACAAAATAAATGATGGCTGACTAATATTATTTATTTTATTTTTATTTATTTTTTAAGATGAAGCCAATAGCGGAAAATTGCTGCACACGCCCGTTCTCTCAAAGAAAGCGAAGGAGGAACACAGAAGTGACTCGGAGGAGGAAGAACCACAGGAAAGGCTCCATAAACTGCTGCCACCTCCTCCTGCTCCGGCCTGTATTGATCCGGAAGTCCAGGATGCACCTCTTGTCTTCAACAACGCCAAATCTCAGCCGAGAGACATCTGGGGGAGATCTGCTTATAACACTGGCGGAGGGGAGACGGCAAAGAAGCTCAAAGATATTTTGCTGTCGGGCTGTCCGCAGCAAAGCATCATCAACTCTGCAAACAATTTGGAGGAGGCGGCGGGAGGAGACCCGCATACCAGTGGGAGAAGCGAGGGGATTTTAGGGTTAGACTGTTATTCATCTTCTGATGAGGAAAGCTAACACTTAGCTATGTCTAAGGGCCCCCTTATTTATATTTGTCAATATCCTGCAACCTTTATTATCTAATACTGTTTTCAACAGTGGTAAAAAAATAAAATATATTTTTTTATTTATATTTGTTAGTTTTTTTTTTTAAGTTTCTATGTGGCCAAAAAAAACAAACATTGTGTCTCCTATTTTTGCATTTCCAGCCATGTTCTGTACTAAAATCATAATTTTGTTGCATTTCAGTGCTGCTGATCTCCTGCAGCCTTTTTTGCCACTTCCAGTTTACAGAGCATACAGGAAGTATTCACAGCGCTTCACTTTTTTCACATTTGGTTATGTTACAGCCTTTTTCCAAAATGGATTAAATTTATTATTTTCCTCAAAATTCTACAAACAATCCCCCATAATGACAACGTGAAAGAAGTTTGTTTGAAATCTTTGCAAATTTATTAAAAATAAAAAACAAAAATAAAATCCCATGTACATAATTATCACAGCCTTTGCTCAATACTTTACAGCCTCAAGTCTTTCTGAGTATGATGCTACAAGCTCGGCACACCTATTTTTGGGCAGTTTCTCCCATTCTTCTTTGCAGGACCTCTCAAGCTCCATCAGTTTGGATGGGGAGTGTTGGTGCTCAGCCATTTTCAGATCTCTCCAGAGATGTTCAATTGGGTCTGGGCTCTGTTTGGGCCACTCAAGGACATTCACAGAGTTGTCCCGTAGCCACTCCTTTGTTATCTTGGCTGTGTGCTTAGGGTGGTTGTCCTGTTGGAAGATGAACCTTCACCCCAGTCTGAGGTCCAGAGCGCTCTGGAGCAGGTTTTCATCAAGGATATCTCTGTACATTGCTGCATTCATCTTTCCCTCCATCCTGACTAGTCTCCGCCCCCTGAAAAACATCCCCACAGAATGATGCTGCCACCACCATGATTCACGGTAGGGAGGGTATTGGCCAGGTGATGAGCGGTGCCTGGTTTCCTCCAGACATGACTCTTGCAAATTCAGGCCAAAGAGTTCAATCTTTGTTTCATCAGACCAGAGAATTTTGTTTCTCATGGTCTGAGTGTCGTTCAGGTGCCTTTAACGAAAACTCCAGGCGGGCTGTCATGTGCCTTTTACTGAGGAGTGGCTTCTGTCTGGCCACTCCCCCATACAGACCTGATTGGTGGAGGGCTGCAGAGATGGTTCTTCTGGAAGGTTCTCCTCTCTCCACAGAGAAATGCTTGAGCTGTCAGAGTGACCATCGGGTTCTTGGTCACCTCCCTGACTAAGGCCCTTCTCCCCCCATCACTCAGTTTGGCCGGGTGGCCCGCTTAAGGAAGAGTCCTGGTGGTTCCAAACTTCTTCCATTTACAGATGATGGAGGCCACTGTGCTCATTGGGACCTTCAATGCTGCAGAAATGTTTCTGTACCCTTCCCCAGATCTGTGCCTCCATACAATCCTGTCTCAGAGGTTTGCAGACAATTCCTTGGACTTCATGGCTTGGTTTGTGCTCTGACATGCACTGGTAACTGTGGGACTTTATATAGACAGGTGTGTTCCTTTCCAAATCATGTCCAATCAACTGAATTCACCACTGGTGGACTCCAATCAAGTTGTAGAAACATCTCAAGGATGATCAGTGGAAACAGGAGGCACCAGAGCTCAATTCTGAGTGTCATGGCAAAAGCTGTGATACTTATGTACATGGGATTTATTTTCGTTTTTAATAAATTTGCAAAAGATTTCAAACAAACCTCTTTCACGTTGTCATTATGGGGGATTGTTTGTAGAATTTTGAGGAAAATAATAAATTTAATCCATTTTGGAATAAGGCTGTAACATAACAATGTGGAAAAAGTGAAGCGCTGTGAATACTTTCCGGATGCTCTGTATGCCTGCTCAATGCGTGGTCTTGTGACAATGCAGGAGAAACGCACCAGTTTTTTATTCAGCTGACCTAATCTTTTAATGTACAGTAATACCTCGGATTGTGAGTAACGCGGTTAACAAGCTTTTTGCAATACGAGTCTAGCGACCTCACCCTTTTCCTCCCGTCTCTTTGGCTCACTCATGAGAGGAAAAGGCGCAAGGTGCCACCATGCCCGTACCCTCTGGTTTGCAGAGGTTAGGCACACTTGTTTCACCTACGGGTCTTGCAGACCTCAAAGTTGGTTCCTGTCCTCAGTGTGTAAGGACAGAGTCTCTATACCCCAAGTAACTCCAAGGTCCACACCAGTATATCACTCCAATGTAGAGCTTTATTTTCTTTGCATGAAGAGAGAAAGGTGTTAGAAGGATAGACAGCATTCAGGCACTTCTGGCTTCGTCGCCACTCGGTCCTGAGTGGGTACAGCTCACCCGGAAAGCCACCTATGGTGCTAGCAGCCGGCATGCAGCTCGAACAGTCAATCTAGATCCCTAATAGATGCGTCTAGGAGATCCTCTGCCACAGGATCTATAGTGTCCCAAACCTCCTGATGGTCCAGATTGTTAGGCCCCTGGATTCCGGATGGATGACATCCACCTGGAGAGTTACTGGGCCCCTTCCTAAACTGTGATGGCTCACCAGTCCTTCGGAATGGTCTTCCCCCAGCCTCCTCATCCAGGAACGGGTCTCCTCGCAAGGCAGCACCCTGAGATTCTTCCTTCCGAAGTAGGCTCCTGCTAAAGGTGCTGGGCCCAGGGCGGAAGTTGCAGTCCCAGGACTAAAAGTGCCTGGGACTGAGGCGTACGTGGCCCCATGGCCTGGAGGGCCGCGCACTCAGCTCCCGAACCCGCAGGTATCCTCGGGTACAGGATCCCCGGATCTCTCTCTGGATCTCCCCCTGGAGTAATGGCGTCCGCTCCTTTTGTATCCTCTGCCAGCATGCACAGCAGGCCGACTCCGCCCATCGCACGGCTGCCGAGAGAGGACACCAGATCGCCACTCCAACACCTGTGGTTCAACCCCGAGCACAAGCGACAGCACCACCCATACTGCTTAGGGGAACTGCAAGCCAGGTGAAACAGCAGCAAGGCAGAGTCTAGTAATTGAAAAACTTGAGCCAACTATCACTCAAGTCACCCCTAAATTTGGCATAACATAACCTCAATTTAGGACCCCCGCTACACAAGCTATTATTTAAAAAAATCCTGCCTCAGTTTGCGAGTGTTGTCTCAGAAAACGAGCAGGATTTAAGCCTCTGCGGTGTGCAGTACCACATTTGGCCAGAGGTGCGGGGACGCCGATGACACTCGGAGCCGCTCGGAAACACTCTGTTCCCAAAATTTTCCGAACGGTCTCCGGCGCCCCCCCCCCCACCTCTGGCCACATGTGGTACTGCATACAATAGAAGTCAATGTGGAACAAATTATCTTCTTTTCCTATTGACTTCTATGGGGAAACTCTCTTTGATATGCGAGTGCTTTGGATTACAAGCATTCTCCTGGAACAGTTTATACTCATAATCCAAGGTTCCACTGTACTTGGTGTATGAAATGTGTGACACAGAAAGTCACATGACAAGTCAAAACACAATCATTTTAATGGGTTTCAATTTAATTGCTGCCACTCAAGTCGCAGCAACAAAAAAAAAGTTCCTGCACTACTTTTCTTTTTCTTCCTTGCGACATGAGTGCCATAGACTGCAATGTTAAAATCAGAACAGTCACAAGGAGGTCTAGGAGAAAAATGCCTGCGTAATGATCAGTAAAATTTGCGTATAAATGCGTTTAAACGCTGCGCCCCCCCCCCCCCTTTGTTTAGACTTAATTTACACACTTACAAAGGCATATGCATGCGTTTATACGCATGCATACGTGTCGTTTCTTTGTTTTATCTTTGCGACATTGGCTGTGACTTCAGAGGGTTTTGTACGATCAATAATGTGTGTCACACTCTATTGTTTTGATTTGCCAAAGTCGCATGATTTTATGGTTACAGCAGTGTGAACCGTGTTTTATGTCCTACAGGGTTAGAGCAATTTTCACGATCACACCGTTATCATCAAGATAGATGGGAGTTTGCAGAACTGATATTTTAACCCCTTCACGCCGACTTAACACATACACTGGACTGGGTTTTTTTTTTCCGTTGGGCCGCAAAAATTCGTATCTAACCTGTCTTGTTGCTGGAAATGCACCGCACAACGCGGTCCCAACACAGAAAGCCCCGGGCCCCGTACTAACGTTGTGCACCCAGAACTCCCGATTCTGGTTCACCTGATCACTGTGGTAGCCTCTGATTGGCTACCACAGTGATCAGTCACTGTGAATCCCGCTCCTCTGTGTTTCTCTCTCTGTGAATGGAGAGGAAAGATACATTGTATCTCTCTCTACGCTTGCAGAGAGACAAAAATAATAATACAAGGTTTGATCTACAGTAGGTCAATGCCGGTGTTGGTGTTTGGGTCAAAGATCAAGGTCAGGCAGGGTCAGTATATTTTGGGGGAAAAAAATAAATAAATAATTAGTGTCAATGTTGGGTAGGACCAAAATTTGTATTTTTTTTTAAACCACTTAAGGACTGAGCCTCTTTTTCAGATGTGTTGTTTACAAGTTAAAAACATTTTTTCTTTCTCGTACATCACGGGACACAGAGCGACATAGTCATTACTAATGGGTTATATAGATACCGTCAGGTGCTGGCACTGGCAACTTCCAAAACCGGAAGTACCCTCCCCTATATAAGCCCCTCCCATCCGGGAGCACCTCAGTTTTTTTGCCAGTGTCTAAGGTGTTGGCCAAGAAGAAACATGTGTTTTTCACTGAGCTTGCGTACAGGTTCTTTTGGGCCTCAGTAAGCTATTCCGGATCCGACCAAAAAAGCTTCATAGCTAAACGGTCGGTACCCGGGCCTTGCAAAGAAGAGCAAGGTTTTGCCTGTAATGCTTCTCTTAGGAGAGCTGGACCCTGGGATCCAGAGCTCTGGTCATACCCACGACCAAGATGTTTTCTGTGCAGGGTGCTATACAGGTCCAGGGGAGTGGAATCCTTGGGAACCCGGTCCCTGAAGGTTTGATTACAATGCCTGCCGTGATAGGTGAAGTTTGGGCTTTTGTGGACCAAACAAAGTCCTGCGGCGGGGAACAGGTAAGTGGGGGCCCCCAGGAACTTGGTTCTATTGGGGGACCCCCAAGCCTAATTTGTCTTTCTGTCTGTTACCTAATGGTATTCCCGCTAATATCTGTGCATGCCTGTAACTGCTAAAAAAATGTAATAATTTTTAATGGTGGTCAAGAAAAAAAAAAATTTTTTTTTATATATATATATATATATTTAACCACTTAACAACCACCTGCCGACAAATAACGGCGGCAGGGTGGTTGCTTAACTCTGGGAGGACGTTATATAACGTCCTCCCAGAATCGCGCTCCCGCGCGCCCCTGGGGCGCGCACACGGGAAACTCCTCTGGACCCGGCGGATCACGAATCGCGGTAAATCGCCGCTGATAGCGGCCGTTTACCACGTGATCGCTCCGTCAAATGACGGAGCAATCACTTGTAAACAGACCGGCGTCATTTGATGACGCCGGTTCCTCCCTCCCCTCTCTGTACCGATCGGTACAGTGTGAGAGGGGAGGGGGAGGGAGCGGATGGCAGCAGCAGCACTGTGGGCTGGATCTGTGACAATTGCAGTCACAGATCCATCCATCCATCCATCCCTGCTCAGCCATCCCTGTGCTATACCCTGCCAATACTCTGCAATACACCCTGCCAATACTCTGCAAAATACCCTGGTGCAATACTCTGCAAAATACCCTGGTGCAATACTCTGCAATACCCTGGTGCAATACTCTGCAATACCCTGGTGCAATACTCTGCAATACCCTGGTGCAATACTCTGCAATACCCTGCGAAATACTCTGCAATACCCTGGTGCAATACTCTGCAATACCCTGGTGCAATACTCTGCAATACCCTGCACAATACTCTGCAATACCCTGCACAATACTCTGCAATACCCTGCACAATACTCTGCAATACCCTGCAAAATACTCTGCAATACCCTGCAAAATACTCTGCAATACCCTGCGCAATACTCTGCAAAATACTCTGCAATACCCTGCACAATACTCTGCAATACCCTGCACAATACTCTGCAATACCCTCCACAATACTCTGCAATACCCTCCACAATACTCTGCAATACCCTCCACAATACTCTGCAATACCCTCCACAATACTCTGCAATACCCTCCACAATACCCTGTGCAATACCCTCCACAATACCCTGTGCAATACCCGTGCAATACCCTGCCATACACAGCAATACCCTGCCATACACCGCAATACTCCGCAATGCCCGGCAATACTCCGCAATGCCCGGCAATACTCCGCAATGCCCGGCAATACTCTGCAATAACCACTTCCCGCCCTCCGGCCGTCATATGACGTCCTTGACTTTGTGCGGGGATATCTGAATGATGGGAGCAGCTACAGGCATCATTCAGATATCGGCTTTTTCAGCCGGCGATTCCCTACACCATAAGAACAATCATAGCGGCTGTTCCGCCGCTTGATCATTCTTATGGGAGGCAAGAGGGGATGTCCCCCCCCCCGCCGCCCTCCGGTGCTTCTACCGACTCACCGCTACGATCAAAGCCAGGATTGTTGTTTTTTTTTTTTGTATTTTTTTCAGGCTTCCCAGCCTAGAGGTGAGATGTGGGGTCTTATTGACACCCCCCCCCCTCATATCTCACTGTAAAGAGGACCTGTCATGCCATATTCCTATTACAAGGGATGTTTACGTTCCTTGTAATAGGTATAAAAGTGATCAAAAAAATGTTTAGGGCGGAAAAACATGTCAAACTAAAATAAATAAAGTAAAATGAAGAATAATTTTTTTTTTTTTTTTTAAAGCGCCCCTGTCCCCGTGAGCTCGCATACAGAAGCGAACGCATACGTAAGTCCCGCCCACATATGAAAACGGTTTTCAAACCACACATGTGAGGTATCTCTGCGAACGTTAGAGCGAGAGCAATCATTTTGGCCCTAGACCTCCTCTGTAACTCAAAACATGTAACCAGTAAAAATATTTAAAGCGTCGCCTATGGGGATTTTTTAAGTAGCGAAGTTTGGCGCCATTCCACGAGTGTGTGCAATTTTTAAGGGCGACATGTTAGGTATCTATTTACTCGGCGTAACTTCATCTTTCACATTATGCAAAAACATTGGGCTAACTTTACTGTTTTTTTTTTTTTTAAGCACAAAACATTTTTTTTTCTGTAAAAAACGCGTTAAAAAAATTGCTGCGCAAATATCGTGCGAGATAAAAAGTTGCAACAACCACCATTATATTCTCTAAGGTCTTTGCTAAAAAAACATATATAATGTTTTGGGGTTCTATGTAATTTTCTAGCAAATAAATGATGATTTTTACATGTAGGAGAGAAATGTCAGAATTGGCCTTGGTGCTCCAGAACGCCTGAAGGTGCTCCCTGCATGTTGGGCCTCTGTATGTGGCCACGCTGTGTAAAAGTCTCACACATGTGGTATCGCCATACTCGGGAGTAATAGCAGAATGTGTTTTGGGGTGTAATTTGTGGAATGCATATGCTGTGTGTGAGAAATAACCTGCTAATATGACAATTTTGTGAAAAAAAAAAAAAGAGAAAAAAAAAATCTTGATTTTGCAAAGAATTGTGGGAAAAAATGACAACTTCAAAAAACTCACAATGCCTCTTTCTGAATACCTTGGAATGTCTTCTTTCCAAAAAGGGGTCATTTGGGGGGTATTTGTACTTTTCTGGCATGTTAGGGTCTCAAGAATTGAGATAGGCCGTCAGTACTTCAGGTGTGATCAATTTTCAGATATTGGCACCATAGCTTGTGGACTCTATAACTTTCACAAAGACCAAATAATATACACCAATTTGTACTTATTTTTACCAAAGATATGTAGCAGTATAAATTTTGGCCAAAATTTATGAAGAAAAAATAGTAATTTGCAAAATTTTATAACAAACGAAAAAAAAATCATTTTTTTACAAAATTTTCAGTCTTTTTTCTCTTATAGCGCAAAAAATAAAAAACCCAACAGTGATTAAATACCACCAAAAGAAAGCTCTATTTGTGTGAAAAAAAGGACAAAAATTTCATATGGGTACAGTGTTGTATGACTGAGTAATTGTCATTCAAAATGTGAGAGCACCGAAAGCTGAAAATTGGTCTGGTTATTAAGGGGGTTTAAGTGCCCAGTGGTCAAGTGGTTAATATATTAGACTGCGGTACCTGTGTTTGTCCACTAGAGGCCGCTGTGGAACGTTTCTTGTCATGTGGACTAGTTTCTTCTCATCAGAGCAAGTCCAGGCAGATGGTGAGTTCTCTTATGGGAAACTGCTTCCTCTGCCATGTTGCAATGCTCGTCCATCCCCCGGCCTGCGGCAAAGGGGCCCTGGCTCTTGTCCCTGGTTTCCATTTTCGAAATTAGCGCCGAAGGCGCACGTGGCCGCGCGCGTGCACGCGCCTCTATATATAGAGGTGAGCCGGGAAAGGGGGCGGAGCCTGGGGATGACGCTCTGTGCGCGCCGCAGCGCTTCTGCGCATGTGCGGGCGTCCCAGCATGTTAAAAACCACAATTTTGTGTGGTGAGCTGGCTATGAAGTACAGAGACAGAGCTGGCAACATTTAAAAAAGGCATACAGCAAGCGGTTGATACAGGCATCCCCTAGAAAGGCACATTAGTAGACACCAACTGTTTCTTATAGCAGCATTTATGCTAGACTATTGTCAGTAACTGGTGTATTTCGGCTGGAATACCTCAGCTTTGTGGCTTAGGAATATGCCGTCTAAAAACTCCGGGACTAGAAATTCCAGGAGGAATAGGGGGTCTCCATCGGGCTCTGAGGATCTTGGGCATGCTTTGGCTGCACCAGTCTCCCCTGAAGAATCAGAGGTTAGTGACCGTAGGGCACCCCCAGGAGTACCTGGTACTGTGGCTGTCCTCAGTTCACCTGCTCCTGTGTATGTAACAGAGGAGGTTTTTTCCTCAGCTCTGGGAGGGCTGGAAGAGAGATTGTCAGCATTGATCGCGGCTTCCCTGTCACAGGAGAAAAGCGCCCGATCTCCGTCTCCTCCCTCAGAGTGCCTGTTAACAGAGCAACAGTCCCATACAGAGGTCGACCTACCTGAAGGGGATCAGGATGAGGTCGATTCGGTTGTAGAGGAATCAACAGTGGAAGAGCCGTTCTCAGCATCACATGCTGAAAGGTTATGGGTTCAGTCCCTGACTAATATGGTCCGATCAGCATTTAAAATGCCACTTGCGGAGCCATCATCCACTTCTGTCTCCTCGTTGGGGTCGCTAAAAGCTCCCCAGACTGTTTGTTCCTTTCTGATCCATCCTTTACTGGAAGGGCTCATTTACCAGGATTGGGAGCATCCTGACAAAATATTTACTCCCCCCAAGAGATTTCCGGTGGTCTATCCCATGGAGGATAAGTTCATCAGAAAATGGAGGGTCCCTACAGTGGACGCAGCCATCTCTTGTGTGAATAAATCACTGACATGTCCGGTGGATAATGTCCAAATGTTCAAGGACCCAATAGATAAAAAATTAGAGTCCTTATTAAAATCTGCTTTCTCTACAGCAGGATTGGTGACACAACCAGCAGTGGCAGCTATTGGGGTCTGCCAAGCAGTGAAGGATCAGTTGAAACAGGTCTTAAGGGACTTGCCAGATCAGCAGGCTCTTGCCCTAGCTGATCTACCTAGAGCCTTATGCTTTGCGGTGGACGCTATAAAGGATTCAATCCATCAGGCCTCCCGCCTTACGCTGTCTGTGGTACATATGCGCAGGCTTCTATGGCTCAAAAACTGGTCTGCTGAAGCTCCCTGTAAAAAATTGCTGGTCAGCTTCCCATTTCATGGTGAACGCTTATTCGGGGAAGACCTGGACAAATATATCCAGAGAATTTCCAGCGGTAAAAGTACACTTTTGCCGGTTAAAAATAGAGTTAGAGGTCCCTCTTTTAAGAGGCCTGCTTCTCCAGTCCCTAGGACATCGGCTGTGAAACAGTTCCGACGGCCTCCTCGGTCAAATCCCGGAGGTAAAAATCAGGGACAATTGCAGGGTAACAAGAAGCCCTGGAGCAGGAGAGGTACAAAACCTCCCCCAAAGTCAAATGCATGAAGGGTTGCCCCCACCCAATCGGGTGGGGGGAAGACTTCAGTTGTTCACAGAGACCTGGCGGGACACGATCCGAGACAGATGGGTGCTCTCCGCAGTAAATCTGGGATACAAATTGGAGTTAAAAAACTCCCCTCCTTCCCGCTTTATAAGGTCAAACGTGCCAAGGGATCCCCAGAAGAGAGGATCCCTCCTGTTGGCACTAGAACAATTATTGCTCCAAGCAGTAATTATAGAGGTTCCCCTGGAAGAATGGGGGTTCGGGTTTTACTCAAACCTCTTTACAGTCCCGAAGCCAAACGGGGACGTGAGGCCCATATTAAATCTAAAAGGGCTAAACAAATTCCTACATATCAGGACTTTCCGGATGGAGTCGATCCGATCGGTAGCCACTGCCCTACAAGGGGAGGAATGGTTAGCCTCGATCGACATCAAAGATGCTTATTTGCACATTCCCATCTTTCCAGCCCACCAAAAATTTCTACGCTTTGCGGTAGAAGGGCGCCATTTTCAGTTCAGAGCCTTACCCTTCGGTCTGGCCACAGCACCAAGAGTGTTCACAAAAATTCTGGCCCCATTATTGGCCAATCTAAGAACACGAGGTGTAACGATAATGGCATATCTAGACGACTTGTTGCTGATAGACCACTCAGTGGAAAAACTAGAAGTGGTTGTTCACGAGACAATCAAGTATCTGGAATCTCACGGTTGGATTATCAACCGAGACAAGTCAGCCCTAAAACCAGTCAAAAGTCTGGAATACTTGGGGCTAAGGCTGGATTCAGACCAGAGAAAAATTTTCTTGCCTCAAGAAAAGGGGTCGTCTTTGAGAGATTTGATCCACTTAGTGGGTTCAAAAAGACAGCCATCCATACGCCTGTGCATGAGGCTGCTGGGAAAAATGGTGGCATCATTCGAAGCAGTACCCTACGGTCAATTCCATTCAAGGAAGTTGCAAAGGGCCATACTGTCAGCCTGGAACAAAAAAGTTCAGGCTCTGGACTTACCAATGTCCTTGTCCCCTTCCGTTCGCAAGAGCCTCCGCTGGTGGTTGGTTCCCCAGAATCTGGAAAGAGGGAAATCCTTCAGTCCGATTTCCTGGAAGGTGGTCACTACAGATGCCAGCCTTATAGGCTGGGGAGCAGTACTGGAGCAATGGTCTCTCCAGGGCAGATGGTCGGATGCGGAAAAGGCCCTGCCCATCAATCTCTTAGAGATACGAGCAGCCCGGTATGCCCTAGTAGCATGGACATCCAAACTCCAAGGGTCCCCTGTCAGAATTCAATCAGACAATGCCACAGCAGTGGCATATATCAATCGTCAGGGGGGCACCAGGAGTCGTGCAGCCCAAAGGGAAGTAAATTCCATCCTGAGATGGGCAGAAAGATATGTCCCAGCCATATCTGCGGTATTCATTCCAGGAGTGGAGAATTGGAAGGCGGACTTTCTAAGTCGCCAACAATTATGCCCAGGGGAATGGTCCCTTCATCCCGAGGTTTTCCGGACAATATGTCAGCGGTGGGGAACACCGGATGTAGATCTGCTAGCATCCAGATTCAACACAAAAGTGGACAGGTTTGTCTCTTGGACAAGGGATCCCCTAGCTTGCGGCTCGGATGCCCTAGTGTTCCCTTGGGATCAGTTCAAGCTGATATATGCATTCCCACCGCCACAATTGTTACCTCGATTACTCCGCAGAATCAGGGTAGAAAAGAAACCAGTGATTCTGGTGGCTCCAGCGTGGCCCCGAAGAGCATGGTACGCGGAGATTGTAAAAATGTCTGTGGGGAGTCCTTGGACCCTCCCACATCGTCCGGACCTGCTTTCGCAAGGACCGATATACCACCCTTCCTTACCAGCCCTAGGTTTGACGGCCTGGCTATTGAAGCCCACATTCTAAAAAAGAGAGGTCTCTCTAATCCTGTGGTATCTACCATGATCAATGCCAGGAAGCCGGTATCCAGGCAGATCTACTATAGAATCTGGAAGGCGTACATCGCGTGGTGTGAGGCCAAGAAATGGCATCCACGTAAATACGTAATAGGTAGGATTCTGGACTTCCTACAATGGGCTGTAGATAGGAAGCTTGCCTTGAGTACTATCAAGGGTCAGATTTCGGCCTTGTCAATATTTTTTCAAAGGCCCTTGGCTTCGCATTCACTAGTCAAAGCCTTTATACAAGGAGTGATGCGTATTAGTCCTCCGGTTAATATTCCCATATGTCCATGGGATCTAAACTTGGTTCTGTCGGTTCTACAGAAACAACCATTTGAACCATTACAGCATATTTCCTTGGTGCTTCTCACCAGGAAATTGATTTTTCTAGTAGCCATTTGTTCGGCTAAAAGAGTGTCGGAATTAGCAGCTATGTCCTGTAAGGAGCCATATCTGGTTATCCATAAGGACAGAGTAGTGTTACGTCCTCATCCAGCCTTTCTTCCTAAGGTGGTATCGAGGTTTCATTTGAACCAAGATGTGGTTCTTCCTTCTTTTTTCCCCAAACCTACTTCGGTAGAGGAAAAGTTATTGCATTCTTTGGATGTAGTAAGAGCAGTTAAAGCTTATCTAAAAGCCACTGCTCAGATTCGCAGAACGGATACTTTGTTTATTCTGCCGGAAGGCCCCAGAAAGGGTCAGGCAGCGTCAAAATCTACTTTAGCCAGGTGGATTCGACAGGTCATAATACAAGCCTATGGCTTGAGAAGGAGACCGCCTCCGTTCAAAGTTAGAGCGCACTCCACGAGAGCAGTTGGAACTTCATGGGCAGTGCATCACCAGGCCTCCCTGGCTCAAATCTGTAAGGCCACAACATGGTCTTCAGTACACACGTTTACTAGGTTCTACCAGGTGGACGTTAGAAGTCAGGAGGATGTCGCCTTTGGGCGCAGTGTGTTGCAGGCCGCAAAAGATCCTCATGTCTGATAGCGCTCAGCTTATATATGGTGTATCCCCCCCCTCATTTGGCATTGCTTTAGGACATCCCATTAGTAATGACTATGTCGCTCTGTGTCCCGTGATGTACGAGAAAGAAAATAGGATTTTTATAACAGCTTACCTGTAAAATCCTTTTCTTGGAGTACATCACGGGACACAGAGCTCCCGCCCCTCTTTGGGGACACTTATTGCTTTGCTACAAAAACTGAGGTGCTCCCGGATGGGAGGGGCTTATATAGGGGAGGGTACTTCCGGTTTTGGAAGTTGCCAGTGCCAGCACCTGACGGTATCTATATAACCCATTAGTAATGACTATGTCGCTCTGTGTCCCGTGATGTACTCCAAGAAAAGGATTTTACAGGTAAGCTGTTATAAAAATCCTATTTTTTGCTAGAAAATTACTTGGAACCCCCAAACATTATTAAAAAAATAATTCTAACACCCTAGGGAATAAAATGGCGGGACGTTGTAATACTTTATGTCACACCGTATTTGCACAGCGGTCTTACAAGCACAGTTTTTTGGGAAAAAATACACTTTTTTGAATAAAATATAAGACAAAAGTAAAGTTAGCCCAATTTTTTTTTTATATTGTGAAAGAGAGTAAATTGATACCCAACATGTCACGCTTCAAAATTGCGCCCGCTCGTGGAATGGTGACAAACTTTTAACCATAATCTCCATAGGCGACGTTTAAAAAATTCTACAGGTTGCATTTTTTGAGTTACAGAGGAGGTCTAGGGCTAGAATTATTGCTCTTGCTCTAATGATTGCGGCGATACCTCACGTGTCGTTTAAACACCGTTTTCATATGCGGGTGCTACTCACGTATGCGTTCGTTTCTGCGCGCGAGCTCGTCGGGACGGGGCGCTTTATTTCTTCTTATTTATTTTGACACCGTTTTAAAGAAAAAAAAAAAATGGTGTCACTTTTATTCATATTAGAAGGAATGTAAACATCCCTTGTAATAGAAAAAAAGCATGACAGATCCTCTTAAATATGAGATCTGGGGGTCAAAAAGACCTCACATCTCATATTTACACTAAAATGCAATAAAAAAAATTTTTGTCATTTGAAAAAATGACCAAAAAAAAAAGTCCCTTTAAGAGCTTTGGGCGGAAGTGATGTTTTGACGTCGCTTCCGCCGTGCTATGGTATGGAGACGGGTAGGGCCATCTTCACTTCACTCGTATCCATACCCAGCCACGGACAGGACCCGATCACCTCTGCCGCTACCGACAGCTCCGGTAAGCGGCGGCGGGCACGGGAGAGCGGCAGAGACCACCATTATTGTAAACCGGACCGCCTGAAGATGAGGATATCTGGGTTATGGCAGCTAGCTGCTACCATAACATATCCCGCTTCCAAGTGCCGACGTATATAGTCGTGCGGCGGTCCGGAAGTGGTAAATGGGCACTACTGTTGCTGGCCTGTACTACGGGTACAAACAACTAGATATGTGCAATTCCTTTCTTTCCGAATTTCGACAAATTTGTTAATTCGGAAACATCCGAATTAAGGAAAACCCATTTAACAAATTTTTCTGAATATTCGAAAATCAGAAATAACAACCTAAACTATTAAATGATAGGTATTGGAATTTCCTTTCAAATTTGGCTGTTCGTGAACGTAATGAATACAAATTCATCTGAAATAACTAATGCCGTATCTAAATGAATGGAACGTCAGGGTTTAAAATTTCAAGTCCTGAGCTACTAGCCAGGCCTCAAGGGTTACTCGCCACCAGTTGCCCCACCCAACCCCTACTCTTCCCTGCCCCTAATTCCACCCCTAAACACGCCCTCATAAAATTACACATTAAATGTTTTATGCAGAATTAAGCAACTTTATCCGTGCCCATTAATGCAGCCTCACCCGTATCCACCAAGGCAGCTTGCCCGTTTCCACCAAAGCAGCCTCACCCGTGTCCACCAATGCAGCCTCACCCGTGTCCACCAATGCAGCCTCACTCGTGTCCACCAATGCTGCCTCACCCGTGTCCATAATGCTGCCTACCTGTGTAAATAATGCTGCCTCACCCGTGTCCACCAATGCTGCCTCACCCGTGTCCACCAATGCTGCCTCACCCGTGTCCACCAATGCTGCCTCACCCGTGTCCACCAATGCTGCCTCACCCGTGTCCACCAATGCTGCCTACCTGTGTAGATAATGCTGCCTACCTGTGTATTAGCCGGCCGGATGATAAGAGCGCAGAGGGACAGCTTTGATTTAAATCGCTGTGTGTTCCCAACGCTCGGTGACACATACAACCCCACCCCCTGGCCAGGGATCTTTGATTCACCTCACTCGTCCTGTGGTTGGACAGGTGATCTGTCTATCAAATTCCCCCGGGACCAGGGGGCGGGGCTGTGTGTGACAGCGAGTGCGGGGAACATTCGGCTATTGCAAAGAAAGCTGCTAGTGATGTACCCCGCGCTCTGAATCATACAGCCGGCTCTCTCCTCTCTCTTCCCCTCTGCAAGCACTGGGAGAAGGACTCCCGTACACCCCGTCGGCTGGCAGTGCTCGCCCCCCCATCTCCCAGGCAGCCCTTCCTCGCCAGACCTCAAAATCCACTCGCAAAATGCGAGCAGGCGAGTGGATTTTTTGAGGGCTGTGGAATGTAATAAATAATAATAAAAAAAATGTTTTATTATTAATCCGTTACGTTCCATTTGTTGAGATGCGGCATTCGTTATTTCGGATAAATTCGTATTTGTAACATTCACTAACAGCCAAATTTTGAAAGGAAATTCCAATACCTAGAATTTAATAGTTGTTATTATTTCAAATTTTCTTTCTTATTTTCGAATTGCGATCAAAATGAATGAAACGAAATCGAACAAATTTTCCGGCAGTGCACAGGTCTACAAACAACTAACATACACAGATGTGGTATCGCTGCGATCGTCAGGAGCAGGAGGATTTATTTTGGGTTGTTCTTTGGTGGTAGGTGATAGTAGTAACAAGAAATGAAAAAAAAAAAAAAAATGTATTTATTTTTACTATTGTGGTCATTTTCCTTTGATAATAATAATAATAAAAAAAAAAAAATCAGAAGATATCCATAACCTTAAAGCACCAAATGAAAGCCCAATTTGTCCTGAAAAAAAAATATTATATGAACGGTTTTACTAACACATGTCAAAGTTGCAAAATTGTGCTTAGGCATTAATATTAGTTTTACCCTTATGGCCCGTACACACGACCCAAAAATCCGTGGACAGATCGTCCGACTTTTTTCGTTTACTAGTCCCAAGTAGAAATTGAAGAGGTTACTAAAGTCCCGAAAATTCTCGTACGACAGAGAAAAAAAAAAAATCGGAAGTGATGTCATGTGTTGTAATGTATTTGTATTGTATTGTCGGATGACAACTGTACTGACTAAACGAAAATCATACGAGGAAACATTTTTGTGCTTGTCCGATCGAATAATAAATCGGATGAATTGTCATGATCGGCTCTCGAAAAGCTCTGTGCTAACGATCCGATTATCGTACGATCGCGTTGAAAGCGGCATTTTTCGTCCGATTTTCGGATCGTGTGTACGGGCCAATCAGGCATGAAGGGGTTCATGTTCATATGACGTCGCAGACTTTGAGTGGTGATATTTAGATATCGTCTTTTAGAGCCAGTGATTCCCTTCACCGTAAGAACAATCATAGCGGATCGTTCTTACAGGTGGTGGTAAAAAAAAAAAAAAAAAAAAAAATGGTAAAAATAAAGCATCAAAATAAAAGTAAAATTAACAATGAAAAAAAAAAAATTGAAGACGCAAGCGTCGCCGCGTGCTCGCTCGCAGAAGCAAACGCATATATAAATGGCGTAACATCGTCTTTCACATTATGTGAAAAAATGGGGCTAACTTTACGTTTTATTTAATTTTTTTAATGCAAAAAAAAACGCGTTTGAAAAATTAATGCGCAATTACCGTGCCAGTAAAAAAGTTGCACATCTGCGGGGTGAAATTAGAGACAATCCCAATTGTGACCACAGGTGAGAAGCGTTATGTGCACCTGTATAGGGCTGTTTGGTTAAAGTCATATACCGCATGTATACTGCACCCCCCTCAGTGATAACCGTCACAGACACAATGCAGGCGCGCGGCGCACACCAGCGGGCTCGTACCTTCCATGATCTGGCATTACACAGGACAGCGTTGAATGAGTCTTTCTTGTCTCAAATTATTTCTGCAACGAGTATTGACCGATGATCGAATTTCACAGAAGGCGGCTGAGCAGCTGGTAGCGGTTAAATTACAGCCCAGTTATATTTAAATCAATAACGCTTTATGAGTGTGGGGGGAGGGGGGGGGGAGACCATGCCTAGGAGATTGCATTTCCTCCACTAATTAAAAAAATTATGTTCTCTCTAATTAGTTTCACCTGTTCTGCACCAGATGAAGGGTAAATACTAGTTCACACCAGACGCAGTTCCGCGTGCTTTTTTTCTGCACTAAAATAGGATTTTTATAACAGCTTACCTGTAAAATCCTTTTCTTGGAGTACACCACGGGACACAGAGCCAGTCATTACATAATGGGTTAAGGGTCACCAGCGGTGATTGGACACTGGCACAACCAATGGAAGACAGTTCCCCTCCATATAACCCCTCCCATCAGGGAAGTACCTCAGTTTTGTAGCAAAGCAGTAAGGTTCCCATAAGAAGGGTGGGACCTCTGTGTCCCGTGGTGTACTCCAAGAAAAGGATTTTACAGGTAAGCTGTTATAAAAATCCTATTTTCTTTATCGTACACCACGGGACACAGAGCCAGTCATTACATAATGGGACGTCCCAGAGCAATGCTCATATGAAGGGGGGGAGACACAGATCAAACCGACCGCTTGCGGACCAGAAGCCCTATACTGCTGCCTGCAGCACACTTCGCCCGAAGGCGGAATCCTCATGTCCTTTCACATCTATTTGATAGAATTTGGAAAATGTATGGACTGAGGACCAAGTTGCAGCCTTACAGATCTGAGCCATCGAAGCCTGGTGGTGCACTGCCCATGAAGCACTTATCGCCCTGGTAGAGTGCGCCTTAACAGGAAAAGGAGGAGTCCTGTTCTTTAAACCATAAGCTTGAACAATTACTTGTCTAATCCACCTGGAAATGGTGGATTTTGATACCGCTTGGCCCTTCTTGGGACCATCTGGTAAAATAAACAAAACATCTGTTTTACGTATCTGAGCGGTTGCTTGCAGATACACCCTTACCGCTCTCACTAGATCTAGAGAGTGTAATAATTTTTCCCCCGCCGTCCACGGGTTTGGAAAAAAGGAAGGCAGAACAATGTCTTGATTCAAGTGAAAAGCCGACACCACCTTAGGCAGAAAAGCCGGATGGGGTCGTAATACGATTTTGTCCTTGTGACAAATTAGATAAGGCTCTTTACAAGAAAGAGCTGCTAGCTCTGATACTCTCCTAGCAGAAGCTACAGCAATCAGAAAGGCCAACTTCCTACTTAATATAATTAAAGGAATATGGCGAATAGGTTCAAAAGGTTGCTTTTGCAACACTGACAATACCAAATTCAAATCCCATGGACACAAGGGAGACCTGACTGGAGGATTTATCCTCAGTACCCCCTTAATGAATGTCCGAACTAGGGAGTGAGATGCCAATGGTCTCTGAAAGAAGACTGATAGAGCCGATATTTGCCCTTTGATGGTGCTAAGGGCTAATTTCATATCCACTCCTAACTGGCAAAAAGCAAGAATCCTACTTATTTCATATTTCAGAGGATTCCAACTTCTGGATTCACACCAGGAAACGTATGCTTTCCAGACTCTATGATAGATGAGTCTGGAGGCTGGCTTTCTAGCATTAATGAGCGTAGAAAGAACCAGGCCAGAGACCCCTCTCTTTTTCAAAATGTGGGTCTCAGCAGCCAGGCCGTCAAATTTAGCCTTTGTAAGGAAGGGTGGAATACTGGACCCTGTGACAACAGGTCGTGTCGAAGTGGAAGCTTCCAGGGCCTTCCTATCGCCATTTTTACGATCTCGGCATACCAAGGCCTCCTGGGCCAGTTTGGGGCCACTAGGATTACTGGTATTCCCTCCTCCTTGATCCTGCGAAGCAGTCTTTGTAGAAGAGGGATCGGAGGGAATGCATAGATCAGTGAGAACTGATTCCATGGAGTTATTAGAGCGTCTGTCCCGTAGGCTAGAGGATCTCTCGTTCTGGACACAAAGTTGTCCAATTTCTTGTTGAACCTGGAAGCTAGCAGGTCTACATCTGGGTTTCCCCATCTCAGACATATGGCCTGAAAGATCTCTGGGTGAAGAGACCACTCTCCTGGTAGCAGCTGCTGACGACTCAGGTAGTCTGCTTGCCAGTTTTCTATCCCTGGAATGAAGATTGCAGAGATGCAAGGTACATGCTCTTCTGCCCATGCCAAGATCCGGTTCACCTCTCTTTGGGCTGCCCGACTGTGGGTGCCTCCTTGGTGATTGATGTAAGCTACTGCCGTAGCATTGTCGGATTGAACCCGAACTGGGTAGCCCTGTAACCTGTATGTCCAGGTTTTGAGGGCTAGATATACTGCACGGATCTCTAGCACGTTGATGGGCAGGATCCCCTGAGTCTTGGCCCAGGTTCCCTGGGTAGAAGCCTCCTCGAATACTGCACCCCAGCCCGATAGGCTGGCATCCGTAGACACCACCTTCCAGGCTGCTGGGAGGAAGCACTTTCCCTTCCGTAAATTCTTGGCTTCTAGCCACCAATTGAAGCTGTGGCGTACTTGTGAGGACAGGCGCATGGGTATATCCAGAGCTTGGCTCTTTCTGTTCCAGGAGGCTAAAATATTGCCTTGAAGTAGTCTTGAATGAAACTGGGCGTAAGGGACCGCCTCGAAGGAGGCTACCATCTTTCCCAATAGTCTCATGCAAAGGCGAATAGACGGCCTCTTGTTTGCTTTGACCTTGTGGATCAGGTCTTTCAGAGACTGTATCTTTGGCTCTGGCAGGTATACCCTGTTTTGGGCTGTATCTATGATCATGCCCAGGTACACTATCCTTCTTTGGGCCTGGAGAGAGGATTTTTGTAAGTTTATAATCCATCCTAAATGCTCCAGGTATCCTACTGTAGTGTCTACAGCGTGATCCAATCCCTCCTTTGACTGATCTATTAATAGTAGATCGTCTAGATAGGCTGTTACCGCAATGCCCCGTGTTCTTAGGTTTGCTAACAGAGGAGCTAGCACCTTTGTGAATACTCTGGGCGCGGTGGCTACACCAAATGGCAGGGCCACAAATTGAAAGTGGCGATCTTCTACCGCAAACCTTAGGAATCTTTGGTGAGCGGGGAGGATTGGTATGTGTAGATATGCGTCTTTGATATCTATGGACGCAATGAATTCTCCGCCTTTTAAAGTAGCGACCACGGATCGAATCGTTTCCATTCGAAAATGGCGAGCGTTCAGAAACTGGTTTAGATTTTTTAGATCCAGGATGGGTCTGACTTCTCCGTTCGGTTTTGGAATCACAAAGAGGTTTGAGTAAAAACCTGAACCTTGCTCCTTTTGGGGTACCTCTGTAACCACACCTTGAGCTATAAAGTGATTCAAACCTTTGAAGAAGGATCCTCTTTTTTGTGGATCCTTGGAGAGTCTTGAACTTCGGAATTGAGAAGATGGGATCTCTCGAAATTCCAGTCTGTACCCTGAGGATATTGTGGATACCACCCATTTGTCCTGGGTTTCTGTCCGCCAAGTCGCTGAGAACTGACGAAGCCTTCCCCCCACTCGGCCGAGCGGGGGCGCCCCTTCAATGAGAGGTTTTGGGGGCTTGCTTATTAGCTCTTGAACCCCACGGCTTCTTGTTCTTCTGAGCCTGTTCTTTGGCTTTTTTGGGCGGCTGAAAAGGCCGTCGCCACTGGCTGGAGTCAGATTTCCCGGGAGCTGGGGAGAGAGTGTGTTTAAAACAAGGTCTCTTGTTTTTCTTTCTCTCAGGTAAAAGTGTCGTTTTACCACTTGATATCTTTTGGATATATCTTTCTAAATCTTCCCCAAAAAGGCGTTCGCCATGGAACGGGAAACTTGCCAACAACTTTTTGCATGGGGCTTCCGCTGACCAATGCTTAAGCCAAAGTACTCTGCGCATCTGTACCAGCTGGAGTGTAAGGCGTGATGCCTGTATGATAGAATCTCTCATGGCATCCACTGTGAAGCATAAGCCTTTAGGCAAATTCTCCCAATTTTTAGCCTGCTCTGAAGGCAGCTCCTTCAGCCCCTGCTTTACCTGTTGGCTGACGACCTGACACATACCGACTGCTGCTACTGCAGGTTGGATAATTGAGCCGGCCAAAAGGAAGGAGGATTTCAGTAAGGATTCCAACTTCTTCTCAGAAGGATCTTTAAACACTTGTACATTATCCACTGGACATGTCAGGTTTTTATTTACACAAGAAATAGCCGCATCTACCGTAGGCAGGCTCCATTTCTTTAAAAATTTTTCCTCCATAGGATAAAGAATGTTAAACTTTTTTGGAGGTGAAAAACGCTTATCTGGATGTTGCCAGTCTGCGTACAATAGATCCTCTAGTAACGGATGAACCGGGAAGGAGCATGCACCTTGCAGGGATCTTAATGATCCTAGGGAGGAGACAGGTGATTCTGTTACCTCCAAAGAGGGTAACCTAAATGCAGCTCGCACGGCTCCTGCATAGCATTGCACCTGTGACTTTAAAATCTGGGATACCGAAAAAGGCTCATCCGATATCCCTGATCCGTCTGACTCCTCATCCTCTGCTGATGTAGCCTCCTCCTCATCCTCCTCCTCCTCAGGTACTTCTGAAGGGAGGTCCAATACTGGAGGAGATCTGCTTCGCTTATTGTCCTTTTTAGAGGATTTAGCGATTAAAGTAGCAATTTTCTCCTCCAGATTATTTAGGGCAGCTGATAAAGTGTCCTCAGTGACATATGCAGGCCCAGGCTTCACTGGGGAAGCCGCCATACCTGACAGAGGTAATGGCTCATCCTGTACAGGTGCTTTTGGCAACACAGGAGAGGAAGGTACCGAGTCATCACAGCTAGAGCCCCCTGTCTCAGGCGGCGGTGCTCTTTTATCTCTTTTTGTCCGCATTACTTCCCCTGGAAGACTTACTGTTTAGACAAAATACAAGGTACCTAAATGCATATACTACCGTGTTCAGTTTAGCAAATACATTAAGTATGCAACTTTTAACACATAACTATGCATAACATGGATGTCTTCTAGGAAGTACCCAATCCAACCACATGGAGTCTTACGTCCCTGTATAGCTGCTGTGTTTCTCTGCCAGGAACAAGAGAACTAACGAGCTTGCTTGCTGCTGCAGTGGTTTTTACACTGACAGTCTTTTAAATTTGGCGCCGTTTCTGTGCCTGCGCGCGCCACGTGCCCGCGCACGCCTTCGGCCCCCCCCCCCCCCTCCGATAAAGCGCGCTCCCGCGCGCGCGCGGCCTTTAGCGCTATGGTGGTGGCCATAGTGAGCGAGGACTCTCATCAGCCCTTGTTCCCACTTACCTGCATCTGCAGGTGTCTGGTCGGCCACCGGAAGGAGGAGCGGGGTGCTCAAGCAAGCTCAGCAGCGGAGGTGACGAGCAGTGTACTTCGCCGAAGCCGACACTGAACAGAGTGAGGTGAGTATATTCAGCTCTTTACTCCCCCCAGTGGTGGAAAAAAAGAAGACATCCACTTTTTGAAAAAGGTCCCAACCTAGTTATGGACCTTCTAATCTCACCTTATCCACGCCGCAGGTTTTTCTGCTGAAAGATTTCAGACAGATACCAAACTTCACCCTTCACGGTGGGCTATGTGTGCCAACCTTCAGGGATATGGGTTCCTATTTAAAGGATACCTCTCCCCTGGGCCTTGTACAAGACTCTTACCAGGACTTTATAGCGAAATAGCGAAAGTGCTGGATCTTAGAGCCCAGTCCTCCGAAGAGAGACATTACAGGCGACGCCTCATGGATGAGGCCCGGATCCCATCCAGATTCAGCTCATTTGTAGGCGTCTTGGATGGATCCGAAAGCATAGCTCTTTTACCCCCAGAGGGTCTCTTTGGTAGAGCTTTCCTTTAGCACCTCCTAACGCGTCCAACACCTTTCGACACTGGCGAAAAAACTGAGGTACTTCCCTGATGGGAGGGGTTATATGGAGGGGAACTGTCTTCCATTGGTTGTGCCAGTGTCCAATCACCGCTGGTGACCCTTAACCCATTATGTAATGACTGGCTCTGTGTCCCGTGGTGTACGATAAAGAAAAATGCATGCACAGTGTTTTCCATGTATTCCAATGGCTCTAGTTCACACCAGTGCAGTCAGTTTCCGGTGCAGAAACTGACCGGAACTGACTGTATTGGTGCAGAAAAGACGGAACTGCACCTGGTGTGAACTAGCCCTAAAGAGAAATCAGAGCACAGACCTTCCGGCTGATAGGGAATTACAAGTCTCAGCCGGCCCTGCCAGTCAGGTTTGTTAGACCCTATTCACACTGGGGCATTTTTCATGCGCTTTTGGCCTAAAAATAGCGCCTGTAAAGCACCTGAAAAACACCCCCCCCCCTGCAGTCTGAGTGTGAAAGCCAGAGTGCTTTCACACTGAGGCGATTCGCTGGCAGGACGTTAAAAAAAACTCCTGCAAGCAGCATCTTTGGAGCGGTGAAGGAGCTCCTGCCCTATTGAAATGAATGGGCGGTGCGGCCGAACCGCCGGCAAAGCGCCGCTGCAGCAGGTGGTTTTAACCCTTTTTCGGCCGCTAGCCGGGGTTAAAAGCGCCCTGCTAGCGTCTGAATACCTCTGCAAAAACGACGATATCGCCGACGCCTTGGTCTGAAAGCACCCTTATGCCCCATACACACGATGATTTTTCATGCCATTTTTTAAACCAACGTTTTTCTTGTCGTTGTTTTTCATGTTTCCTCTCAAGCCTGTCTTGCGTACACACGATCATTAAAAAAACTGCTCAAGCAAAGCGCAGTGATGTACAACACGTACGACGGCACTATAAAGGGGAAGTTCCGTTCGAATGGCGCCACCCTTCATGTTAGTAAAGTTTGTTGAGCGACGATTCGCGCTTTTCAGCCTCGTGCTTTTCAGTCCGTTACAGCGTGACAAATGTGATATCTCCATTACGAACGCTAGTTTTACCAGAACGAGCGCTCCCGTCTCATACTTTATTCTGAGCATGCGCGTTTTTTTTCACGTCGTTAAAGCATACACACTATCGTTTTTCACTTCGTTAAAAAAAACGACATGAAAAACGACGTGAAAAAATAGAGCATGTTCGAAATTTTTAATGCCCGTTTTTCACGTCGTTAAAAATGCTCTGGAGCATACACACGATCGGTTTTAATGGCCATTTTTAAAAATGGCATTTTTAACGGCATGAAAAACGATCGTGTGTATGGGGCATTAGGCTACTTTCACACTGACGTGCTTTGCAGGCGCTATATCGCTAAAAAAAGCGCCCTGGAAGAGCCTCTCCTCTCACTCTAGTGTGTAAGACCCCAGGGCTTTCACACTGGAGCTGTGAGCTGGCAGGACGGTAAAAAAAGTCCTGCTAGCCGCATCTTTGAGGAGCAGTGTATTCCCCCTGCTAGTGGCCGAATAGTGCCACAAAAACGATGGTAAAGTGCCGCTAAAAATAGCGGCGCTTTACCGCCGACGCCCCCGTGCTGGCAGTATGAAAGTAGCCTTAGGGTTGTAGGTCTCAATCCGCTAGAAGGCCACACCCTGGGCAAGGCCGCCCCTCACACCTCTCTGTTGCACACGTTACATGCAGTATTTTGCATGAGGGTGGTGTTAAAGTCGAATTCCTGCATAATGCTGGACATACACCAGTCGAAAAATCATTCAAAACGCGTTTTCGAAAAACAAACCCACGGACGGGAGAGCAAACAATATTGCCCTCATGTATTGACCAATTTTCAAACAATAAATCCAATATTTGTGGAAATTATGCAAAGATTTTTATAATGTTTCTATATTTTTGCAAAAAAAAAACAAAAAAAAACAAAACATTGCAATAAAATGTTTTATTATTGCATTATTTTTTTTTTTTTATTTTTTTCAGGGAACATTGAGGCTGAGTCCACACTTTTGCAAACTGGATGTGGAGTTCCTCGCATCCGATTCGCAATAGCAGGGGATTTTGACCGGCTCTCTACGGAGCCGGTTCACACATCCCTGGAACGGCTCCGGTGTGAATTTGCACAGGGGTCCTGTGCGTCTTTTGGTCCGTTTCAGGTTTGAATTCAGACAAAAATGTGGGTTGAAATCGGACCTGAAACGGTGAACGAGGACACACCAGACCCCCTGCTGGGAGCCTCATGCAAAGATAGTGTGAACCGAGCCTTAGCCCTGGTTCACACTGGTGCATTTTGACATGTCAAATCGACAGCATTCGCCGGCAATGGCACCGTCCTAATCGGTGCGACGCCGCATCTGCGGCGCTGTACTGATTTCAAAAAGTAGTTTCTGTACTACTTTTTGCAATTTCGGCTCACGATTTACATTGACATCTGTGCAGAAACTGCACAGATGTCTCTGTAATCGTGGTCGAAATCGGGACTGACCATAGGCGTGCGCACAGGGTGTGCCAAGGCACACCCTAATCACCCTGTGCAGCACAGATTCCCCCTACTGCCCTGTTCCCCCCACCTTCCCCCCGCAGCGCTTCCGGCTTCCCTACTCTCCTCTCCCTCCAGCTGTTGCTGCGGGGATGTTTTAGAATAAGTAGGGGAGGGGGACAGTAAATATGTAACTTACCGGCCCCCTCCCATTCATTGTGAGTGATCGGTACTATGTGTTTGATCTTTGGGGTGCACACCCTAATGCAATAGTTCAGCTGAACTTCCACAGCTTCATTCCCGCAGCCCAGTGTGAACCTGGGCTCAAAGAAACATAAAGGTACTGTATATACTCGAGTATAAGCCAAGTTTTTCAGCACTTTTTTTGTACTGAAAATGCCCCCCTCGGCTTATACTTGAGTCTGTGTCCATCTTCATCTTTGTGCGCCTGATCCCAGCCAGCCGTAGGTCTCCTGGACCCCAAGCTTGTCACACATGTAGCCCCCACTCTTCCTCTACAAGTGTGCAAATATTGTTGTCCGGGGGACCTACGGCCGGGGAGCACTGATTTTTCAAACCCGGGCACCCCTTCCATAGACTCCCATGTTAAACGGTAATTTCTCCAGTGATTTTGGGGACCCGGTACCGGCCGGCCCTAGGTTCCCTGGACCCCAAACTTGGCACACATGTAGCCCCACTCTTTATCTACAAGTTTTCAAAGTTTGTTGTCCAGAGGACCTACGGCGGGGGAGCATCAATTTTTCAATGCCGGGCACCCCTTCCATAGACTCCCATGTTAAACGTCAGTTTAATTCTCTTTTTTCGCCATTATGTCACACAGATTCCGTTCAATGCGAACCCTGCATCAAGCATGCATAATACATACACATTCAGTGAGCAGCGACCAGTGCCTGCATGTCTTCCCTGGATATCATCTGGCGATTCCCCGCCTCAGTCCCGGGTGAGACTACTCTCACCAGACCCTTGTTCAATCCCATCCCTGAAGCTAATCTCCATCCATGGGCTACTATGTAAGTAATAAAGTAACCATCCTTATTTTCCATCCTCAGGGTTAAATTCATAGATAACCATTAAAAATAACTTCATATCTCATTATTCCATAATAATACACACGCATCCAACTCCTGGCGATTGGCAAAAGGCCATGAAATGCATAGAGTGTCCATCCAGCGATGCCAAGCCACGCTTGCTCCAATAACCTTAATTTAATATGTTCTTTGTTTGTATTTATTATGTGAATTATGTATACATCATATATGTTTAAATTATATATACTTTTTATCTGCTATGAATTTTACCGTTTGTCACATATCATGTTTTAGTGATCAATTCCCTTATCAATAAATGTATTATGATTATATCAACTTTTGTTTACATTTTATGATTGTATTTTTACATCATAAATATCTGATTATATTGCTCAATTATGTTTACTTATATCACTACCATGAATCACCCCTAGGGGCTTGTGACACTTAGGCCGGTTTCACACTGTGGCGGTATAGCGCCACTATTTTTAGCGGCGCTATACCGTCGGGATTGCAGAGGTATTCGGCCGCTAGCGGTGCGGTTTTAACCCCTGCTAGCGGCCAAAAAAGGGTTAATACCACCCGCAAACCGCGGCTACAGCCGCGGTTTGCGGGCGGTATTACCGCGGTATCCCATTCATTTCAATTGGAAGGAGCGGTAAACACACCGCTCCTCTCACCGCTCCAAAGATGCGGCTAGCAGGACTTTTTTTTAAGTCCTGTTAGCGCACCGCTCCAGTGTGAAAGCCCTCGGGCTTTCACATTGGAGAGACAGGAGCCGCTGTTTAGGCTCGGTTTGCAGGTGCTATTTTTAGCAAAATAGCGCCTGCAAACCGCCCCAGTGTGAAAGGGGCCTTAGGTTATTTTTATGCTACGAACCTATTATTACAAATCACCCACAGGCCTCACTCAAAGTCCCAACCCAACCTCTTTTTGGTTTTCCATATACATAAACGTCAGTCTAGTCACACAGCGCAGGAGATCAGGTAAGGAAATTGGGCACAGTGAGGAATGGGCACAGTGAGGCATGCAGATGGACACCCTAGGCTTATACTCGAGTCAATACGTTTTCCCAGTTTTTTGTGGTAAAATTAGGTGCCTCGGCTTATATTCGGGTCGGCTTATACTCAAGTATATACGGTACATAAAAATCACTCATCTTGATGGTTGTTTGTTTCTTGTGTGTATTCTTGCTATGCTGTAACACGCAGAAATCCAGAATATTGCTGCACTCCCCCGTTCCCTTAAAAAATTGGGATTTGTTTAAAATTTAAAAACGAACGTTTACAAATCACTTTAAACTATAGATTTGGCCAAAATATAGTGAAGAAAAAAAAAGGAGCAATGATCTTCTAGAAAAAAAAAAAAACATTTTTGTAATGTTGACTGAACAGTGTATTACATCTGAGGAACATAAAAACATTTCATACAATTTCGGAAGTCAATCCAGGCCAGCTGTGGAGCTGCACGTCTGTCTTTCCAAGATGGCGGCTGGGAAGCCATGTTTTGGTGACGATGGTGCAGTCCGTCTGTCAGTGTTCTGGTTTTCAGTCCGTCTATCAGTGTTCTGGTTTTTCGGAAGCATAAAACGGGTCAAATAGATTTATGTGTTGAGCTAATAAAAATGCTGCAGAATGTTAAAAGTTTTGAAGAAGAGGTGTGGATTCCTGGTAGAGGGTCACAATAGTGTTCAATGTAAAAAAAAGTTCATATTTACAGGTTTTACATTGTCACACTTCAGTTCTGGCCAGTGATTGGTCCTTTCACACACAGAGGTCATAGAGATCTGAGCGCGTGTCCGGGAAGTCTTCAGTCATCAGCCGCTGCATCCGATGTTGAGGTTTCCATTTCTGCAACTGCGGCCAGAGCCCCTTCCATATCGTCTTTAACGTTCGTATAGCTGGTGAGGAAATAATCTTCTATTTGGCTGAGAAACTCATCGGCAAACGCTGAGCAGGCTGCGCTCACCAGCGTCCTCCGCAGGCACGTCAAGAGCTGTAAACAAAGCAAACAGAACATGTATGAAGACCACATTGATATGACCAAAAAGGTTCAAGTACAAGATCTAGGGCAGCTCAATGGTTAGCACTTCTACTTTTGCAGTAGTGATGAGCATTTTGGATCCTAGTCTGAACCCACCTGAGCGAGCTCGCCGGGAAGGGGGTCATCTGTACTGGGCCAATCATGAGCGGCCAAGGCTTTGCTGGCCCCCGCAGCTGCATGTATTGGGGAATGACTGTCCCAGTACAGGGACAGCTTCCTGGTGGGTTCGGACTGGGATCTGAACACACCTGAGCTCATCCCTACTTTGCAGCACCCTTGGTTCAAATCCCAACCAGGATACTACCTGCGTCAAATTGGTATGTTCTTCCTGTGCTTGCATGGGTTTTTCTGATGCTCCAAAGACATGCTGGTAACCAGTGCTGACTGGTGCTCAAAATATTTGGGGGGAGAGCAAACAAACGAAAAAATTCTGCAAAATACTGCAAAAAAACATCAAATGCTGCCACTGTGCCCATCATATACAGCCACTGTGCCCATCATATGCAGCCACTGTGCCCATCATATGCCACCACTGTGCCCATCATATGCAGCCACTGTGCCCATCATATGCAGCCACTGTGCCCATCATATGCAGCCACTGTGCCCATCATATGCAGCCTCTGTGCCCATCATATGCAGCCACTGTGCCCATCATATGCAGCCACTGTGCCCATCATATGCAGCCACTGTGCCCATCATATGCAGCCACTGTGCCCCCCCCCACTCGCTCGCTGACTGCCAAGCACTTACCCCATCTTAGTGGGGGATCAGGCAGCTGATGTGCAGCGGGTCAGGCGCGTGGCTCATGTGTCCTCCATTTGTCTCACTCTCTTCTTCTGTTCCGTTAGGCATCCAATCGGAGTGCCTGTGCCTTCAGGCAATCAGGTAACCGGTATTAGACCCGCGCCTCCTGATTGGCTGAGAGGCAGTTTATAGTGTTAGAAAAGCGAATGAATATTCGCTCTTCTAACACACCTGGGCTGGGTGGGTTCTGAGCGCAATGCTCTGCGCTCCGAGTCCACCTTATTTTGAAGACTATTAGAGCCTCTGGCTCTAATCGGGAGCTTCATAAAAACACCCCTGCCGCTGTAATTCAGGTGCGCGGCTTCCGAAAAGGGGCCGGATGCCAGAACAGGGGGTGGCTACTGCGGCCATGAATAGATTCATGCAATGCATGAATCTATACATTTTACACAGAGTGGGTGGTGTGACAGAGGGGGCGGCGCCCGGGAACCCCTGATGAACGCACAGCCACTGCTGGTAAGTTACATTGGTTTTATAGTCGGGATATATTATTTTTACCTTAAAGCGGTTGTATACCCGCTGACTTTTTTTTTTTTTACACCTGTAAAGGAAAAGGCATAATGAGCTAGTACTAGCTCATTATGAAATACTTACCTTAGAACGAGGCGTCGGTGTCCCTCCCGATCCACGCCGAGGCAGCTGACATTATGCCTCGGCGTGTCTTCCGGGTATCGCGGCTCCAGCGCTGTGAGTGGCTGGAGCCGCAATGTCGTCACTCCCGCGCATGCGCGCGGGAGACTTCTTTCAGGCAAGGTCCGGCGTCCGCTGGGCCTTCAGCCGAGAATCCCCTGTGCGCATGCGCCGCTGCAGTCAGCGGCGCAGTGCAAGGGGAATATCTCCTAAGCTGTAAAGGTTTAGGAGATATTTTTTTTACCTACAGGTAAGCCTTAGTATAGGCTTACCTGTAGGTAAAAGTAAAAAAAAAAAAAAGACTATACAACCGCTTTAAAGTAATATTAAACCTTTATTATTATTATTATTATTTTAAACTAAACAAACATTTTATACTTACCTGCTCTGTGAAATGGTTGTGCACAGAACAGCCCCGATCCTCCAGCAAGCCACTTGCTAAGGGTATAGCCCTGCTGCTTGCATCCATCAACACAAACAGTGGGGCTTTGCCCCCCACTCCCGTGTCACAGGAATTGATTAACAGCAGCAGGAGCCAATGGCTACCGCTAATATCAATCTGCTCTGTGAGGAGGGAGGAGAGAGGCGCTCTTGTGCACATCTCTGGATCGGGTTCAGGTAAGTATAAGTTAAGGGGGTGGATCCTGCAGCACAGAAGCTTTTTTTTGTTATACTGACCTGCTCTGTAATAGTTTTGCACAAGGCAGCCCAGATCCTCCTCTTCTCAGGTCCCTCTTCGGCGCTCCTAGCCCCTCCCTCCTGCCAAGTGCCCCCCACAGCAAGTAGCCTGCTATGGGGGGCACCCAAGCTGAGCCGCAGCTCCATTCAGACACAGAGCCGCGGTTCAGCCCCATCCCCTCTCTCTCCTTATTGGCTCACTGACTTTGATTGACAGCAGCGGGAGCCAATGGCGCCCGCTGTGTGTCTCAGCCTATGAGAGGGAGAGCCGAGTCTCTCGCGCAACATCGCTGGATCTAGATGGGGCTCAGGTAAGTATTGGAGGGGCTAATGCACACAGAAGGCTTTGCATAGAATGCATGAAGATAAAAAAAAACAACTTCTGCCTTTACAACCACTTTAACCAATTCAGCCACGGAAGATTTTCCCTCTTAATGACCAGGCGATACGGCACCGCGTCGCTTTAACTGACAATCGCGCGGTCGTGCGACGTTGTACCCAAACAAAATTAACATTCTTTTTTCCCCCACAAATAGAGGTTCATTTTGGTGGTATTTGATCACCTCTGCGGTTTTTATTTTTTGCACTATAAACAAAAAAAGAGCGACAATTAAAAAAAAAAAAAATTATATATATATATATATATATATATATATAATTTTATATAATTTTTTACTTTTTGCTATAATATCCCTAAAAAAAAATAATAATAATAATTTCTTCATCAGTTTAGGCCGATATTTATTCTTACATATTTTTTATAAAAAAAATAAAATAAAAATCAAAAGAATCGCAATAAGTTTGCGCAAAAATTATAGCATCTAGAAAATAGGGGATAGATTTATGGCATTTTTATTATTATTATTATTTTTTTACTAGTAATGGCGGTGATCAGTGATTTTTAGCAGGACTGCGACATTGCAGCGGACAGATCGGGCACTTTTGACACTATTTTGGGACCAGTGACATTTATACAGCGATCAGAGCTATAAAAATGCACTGATTACCGTGTAAATGTCACTGGCACCTTTTACTTGGCTCCCATCTAAATTACCCTAAAAATGTGAGACACGGACCTTAGAATTTAAGCTACTTGACGAGCAAGGACTAATCTGAAGGAATAGAATGTAAAGAGCTGCGTAAATTGATGCTGCTATACAATCGTCTGTAATAAATAAATAAGATTTAGTGCTGGAAATGACAAGCCTGATTATACAGCGATCTCCTATAAAGGCAGAACAAGGACCTCAGAGGTCTTCAGTGTTCTATAATAAACAAGAATCTGTCAAGCCCCAAAGAAAGCAGATTTATGATTTAATTATCCAACTGTCATCTTTTAGTCCAAGTCTGAATCTGACGGTTGTCAATACACAGACAGACCTCATTCAGACATTGTGATAAATCATACCTGCCTCTCTTTAAAGTAAAATGCTGGGCAAAATGATAAACGACGCACGTGTGAAAAAGAAAGTACACCCATAGAAATTGTTGACTCATTTTACTATGTGATTTTAATCATGTTGTTTAATAAATTTTGGATATTTCTTTTATAAATGTGAGTACTCCTCTTTTTCCTAATTGGGAATTTTAGCTGGCAACCGTCAAAATCCAATACATCCTGTTTTTTGCTCTTTTTCGCTTTTTATGGATGTGGTGCCACAATTATTGGGTTGCAGCTCTCTATTTTGTACTCTGATCACTGTATGAGTGTCACTGGTTCCCACAAAGTGTCAGAATGTCCGCCGCAATATCGCAGTCCCGCTATAAGTTGCTAATTCCAGTATACATACCATAGTTTGTAGACGCTATAACGTTTGTGCAAACCAGTGGCGACTGGTGTTTTATTTGTTTAGGGGGGGTGTCAAACAACCCCCCCCCTCGCTGTCTGCTGGCACTTACCCCATCTAGGCGGCAGGCACATCGGGCAGTGACGGGGATCGGTGGACATCAGGCTGCTGCGGGAATCACCTCCTGTGTCTTCTCCACCTCGCTTCTGACGTGCATTTCCTTTTAGGTGTTCAATAGGATCGCCTGTCCTTTCAGCCAATTGGGTGACGGGTATCAGACCTGCTTCCGGATTGGCCAGGAGGAGGATCAGTGTTGCAACAGTGAATGTTCATTCGCTGTTGCAACACAACTGGGTGGTCTCCAGATGCAATGCTCTGCACCCCGAGCCCACCCTATTTTGAAGCCTATTAGAATCAGTTGCGCCCACCACCATAGGAATTCATGTGCCTGGCGTCCTGAAAGGGGCCAGGCGCATGGATAGGGAGGGTGGCGGTGGTGGATAGGGGAGGCGGCGCCCGTGCGCCTACAATGGACGGGCAGCCCCTGGTGCAAACCAATCAATATACGCTTATTGGGATTTTTTTTTACCAAAACCATGTAGCAGAATACATACTGGCCTAAATTTATGTAGAAAGTAGATTTTTTTTTTGTTTTGTAACAGAAAGTAAAAAAAAAAATATATAAATATATATATATTTTTTTTTTCAATTGTCGGTCTTTATTTGTTTATATCGCAAAATCTAAAAACCGCAGAGGTGATCAAATACCACCAAAAGAAAGCTCTATTTGTGGGATAAAAAGGACTCAAATGTAATTGTCAGTTAAAGTAACGCAGTGCCGTATCGCAAAAAAATGGCCTGCCCGTGAAGGGGGTAAATCTTCCTGGAAGTAAAATGGTTAAACTGAGTAATGCCTCCTTACCAGCTGTCAAAGCTCCTCTGTAAAGCGATCCGAACATGGATCACTCTTCACCACAAGTGTGAAAGAGCCCTTAGGGCTTGTGTAGATGGCCGGAACATTCAGCTTGCATTAGGCCCCTTTCATACTTGTGCGACGTGGGACTGCAGAGTCGCACGACAAGTCGTACCCCATGATTTCCAACGAGTACCGTTTATATCTGTGCGACTTCAAGTCGCAGCGACTTCAAAGTACTCCTTCTACTACTTTGGTCCGACTCTGATGCAGTCCCTGAGATCACACCAAAATCGCGTCAAAAATCGCATGGAGTTGCATTAAAGGCCCATCCGAGTTCCTTCTCAACCTGCTTCAAGTTACTTTTTGCTTTCCCTATTGACTTGTATTGAGAAAAAAAAGTTAAACATGTGTGACATGAAGAAAAGCAGGAGAACTAAAGGCCTTTAGACCGGGCGACACATTTCACACACAGGTGATAGAACGCACCTTCTGCAGACACGTCAGATCGCTGTCCTGGCGGAACCTTTTGTTCATCGGAACGCTGCTGCTCAGGAAATAAAAAAAGAAAAGCAAAGTATCACACTGGGGCTCATCCATACAGAGGAGGACATTATTGCTTTTGACACAGAAAGTTGGGATGTACAAGAAGAAAAAAAAAAAGAAAAAGCAAACACAAAAATAAGCAAAGAAATGTGCAGAAACTTCCCCCTCCGCCCTCCATCCTCCGCCCGTCGCCCTCCATACTCCGCCCACCGCCCTCCATCTTCCGCCCTCCATCCTCCGCCAACTGACATTAAAAGGGACCCGGTTGCTTAAAGGGGTTGTAAAGGTACATTTTTTATTTGCTAACTAGCTTCCTTTAAAGCGGCTCTCCACCCTAAAGTGGAACTTCCACTCATCGGATCCCCCCCCCCTCTGGTGCCACAATTGCCACCTTTCAGGGGGTAGGGGGGTGCAGATACCTGTATAATACAGGTATTTGCACCCACTTCCGGGCATAGATAGCCGCAGAATCTGCGGCTATTACGCCCCTTCCCAGAACACAACGGGGACCAGTGAAGATGCGCGGCGCGTCTCGCGCATGCGCAGTAGGGAACCGGGCAGTGAAGCCGCAATGCTTCACTTCCTGATTCCCTCATGGATGATGGCGGTGGGGCAGCCGAGAGACGAGCGATTGCTCGTCTTCTGCTGCCGACATCGTGGGCACCCTGGACAGGTAAGTGTCCATTTATTAAATGTCAGCAGCTGCAGTATTTGTAGCTGCTGGCTTTATTTTTTTTTTATAAGGCGGAGCTTCGCTTTAAGCTAGTGCAGTGCTAGTTCACTTACCTGTTCCTTCGATTTACCTTCTAAATGTCACTAATCCTTGTTTGAAATCCTCACTTCCTGTTCCTCTTCATGGAGCTTGTCACCGTCAATTGAGCCGTTTTGCCTGGTGGTGAGTGATCGTGCTCGCCCCCTCCCTTAAACTACAGCCCCGCGTGGAGACGCCCTCTACGTTTCACAGACACGGAGGCTGGGGGTTAGTGGGCGTGTCTACGACGTTGTAGCGCTGCCTCCCTTGCCTTGGTTTTCATCTGCACTAAGCTGCACTGCCTTAACTCCGCCCCCTTGCTGCCTTGAGACTAGGATTCCTAATCGTTAGCTTTTCCCAAACGAATATTAATGAAGAACAGTATAACATTGTACACATTATAATTTTAGTAAATATATGGGGGCTGGGGAGGCGGGAATGGGCGTTTAAAATGTGCGGCGTGTGCACGAGAACGTTGCTCGTTCTCGTTAGGTGAGATTCAGAAAAAACGGCAATGCGCATGTGCGATGCCGCTAAGCATACAGGGAAATGTAGTTCTGTTGTTTCCGTGACGTCGCTTTAATGCACGCGCACCGAAAACCCGGAAGTAAAGGACAAAATCGCTAGAGGAAAACAGGACGGCGATAATTACACACTATTTTAACAGGTAATAAAATATTTTCAAAGGAAATAATCAACTTATTCTATATCCGTATGTAACAGAGATTAGTAATAGGTAAAAAAAAAATGTATCTTGCAACCCCTTTAATTATATCCTGAATAAAAGAAGCCCATGCAAAGAAGACAGAAAACACGGACAGGGCCTCTCCCGCTGCTCTACTGAGGAGACATTGCCAAGCAGAGTCCCTTTAGGAACGGACACTTCCCAGAGCATCCATCTCTCTGCCCCCCACTACTGCTGCCCTATCTGGTTCATTACTATTGGACAGGGGTCTTCAGACTTTATGGGGGCCAGACTGTGGCCACTGGAGGTAGAAAAGATCCCGACATCAGTGAAAAAACAACAATGTCCAATCTTTGGTGTCAGTTGGAGGAATGGTGCCCCACCCTTGGTGTCAGTGGGAGGAATGGTGCCCCATCCTTGGTGTCAGTGGGAGGAATGGTGCCCCACCCTTGGTGTCAGTATGAGGAATGGTGCCCCACCCTTGGTGTCAGTATGAGGAATGGTGCCCCACCCTTGGTGTCAGTATGAGGAATGGTGCCCCACCCTTGGTGTCAGTATGAGGAATGGTGTCCCATCCTTGGTGTCAGTATGAGGAATGGTGTCCCATCCTTGGTGTCAGTATGAGAAATGGTGTCCCATCCTTGGTGTCAGTATGAGGAATTGTGTCCCATCCTTGGTGTCAGTATGAGGAATTGTGTCCCATCCTTGGTGTCAGTATGAGGAATGGTGTCCCATCCTTGGTGTCAATAGGAGGAATGGTGTCCCATCCTTGGTGTCAATAGGAGGAATGGTGTCCCATCCTTGTTGTCAGTAAGAGGAATGGTGTCCCACCCTTGGTGTCAGTATGAGGAATGGTGTCCCATCCTTGGTGTCAATAGGAGGATTGGTGCCCCATCCTTGGTGTCAGTAGGAGGAATGGTGTCCCATCCTTGGTGTCAGTAGGAGGAATGGTGTCCCATCCTTGGTGTCAATAGGAGGAATGGTGTCCCATCCTTGGTGTCAATAGGAGGAATGGTGTCCCATCCTTGTTGTCAGTAAGAGGAATGGTGTCCCACCCTTGGTGTCAGTATGAGGAATGGTGTCCCATCCTTGGTGTCAATGGGAGGAATGGTGCCCCATCCTTGGTGTCAGTAGGAGGAATGGTGTCCCATCCTTGGTGTCAGTAGGAGGAATGGTGTCCCATCCTTGGTGTCAATAGGAGGAATGGTGCCCCATCCTTGGTGTCAATAGGAGGAATGGTGCCCCATCCTTGGTGTCAATAGGAGGAATGGTGCCCCATCCTTGGTGTCAGTGGGAGGAATGGTGACCCATCAATGTAATAATGTCACTGGTCCCCAAAAAGTGTCATTTGGGGTCAGATTTGTCCGCCGCAATGTCGCAGTCCCACTAAAAATCGCAGATCACCGCCATTACTAGTAAAAACAATAAAAAATAATAAAAGTCCCTAAATCTATCCCATAGTTTGTAGTAGCAATAACTTTTGCGCGAACTAATCAATATACGCATATTGCGATTTTATTTTACAAAAAATATGTAGTAGAATACATATAGGCCTAAACTGATGAATACATATTTTTTTTGGATAAGTATTATAGCAGAAAGTAAAAAAAAAATATTTTTTTCAAAACTGTCAGCCTTTTTTTTTTTTATAGGGCAAAGAATAAAAACCGCAGAGGTGATCAAATACCACCAAAAGAAAGCTCTATTTGTGGGGAAAAAAAGGACGCAAAGTTTGTTTGGGTGCAACGTCGCATGGCCGCGTTAAAACGAGTGCCGTATCGCGAAAAATGGCCTGGTAATTAAGGCCCCATGCACACGAGACGCAGGTGCAAACTCTGCTGAACACACGTTTTTAAACGCTGAAACCGGCGTTTATAAACGCGCGTTTTGCCGCGTTTGCGGCCGCGTTTAGCGGCGTTTAACCGCGTTTGCGTTTATAAGCGTTTCATCATAGACCCTCCCTAAGCTCAAAAAACAGTAAATTTTAACCATTTCAGCCAGTTTGTGAGACCAGAGTGAGTAGCAGCAGCTGAGAGAGCAGCAGTGTACTTGTATTTAGCGTATCACTTGCCACATCATCTGCCACAAGTTGTGGATTGTCCACTTGCCACGTCACCTGCCACGTCACCTGGCCACATCACCTGGCCACGTCACCTGGCCACGTCACCTGCCACAAGTTGTGGATTGTCCACTTGCCACGTCACCTTGCCACATCACGTGCCACGTCACCTGCCACAAGTTGTGGATTGTCCACTTGCCACGTTACCTGGCCACGTCACCTGGCCATGTTACCTGCCACGTCACCTGGCCACGTTACCTGCCACGTCAGCTGGCCACGTCACCTGCCACAAGTTGTGGATTATCCACTTGCCACGTCACCTGCCACGTCACCTGGCCACGTCACCTGCCACAAGTTGTGGATTGTCCACTTGCCATGTCACCTGGCCACATCACGTGCCACGTCACCTGGCCACTTCACCTGCCACAAGTTGTGAATTGTCCACTTGCCACGTCACCTGCCACGTCACCTGGCCACATCACCTGGCCACGTCACCTGCCACGTCACCTGGCCACGTCACCTGCCACAAGTTGTGGATTGTCCACTTGCCACGTCACCTGGCCACTTCACCTGCCACAAGTTGTGAATTGTCCACTTGCCACATCACCTGCCACGTCACCTGGCCACGTCACCTGCCACGTCACCTGGCCACGTCACCTGCCACAAGTTGTGGATTGTCCACTTGCCACGTCACCTGGCCACGTCACCTGGCCACGTTACCTGCCACGTCACCTGCCACGTCACCTGGCCACGTCACCTGCCACAAGCTGTGGATTGTCCACTTGCCACGTCACCTGCCACAAGTTGTGGATTGTCCACTTGCCACGTCACCTGGCCACGTCACCTGGCCACGTTACCTGCCACGTCACCTGCCACGTCACCTGGCCACGTCACCTGCCACAAGCTGTGGATTGTCCACTTGCCACGTCACCTGGCCACATCACCTGACACAAGTTGTTGATTGTCCACTTGCCACTTTACCTGCCACAAGTTGTGGATTGTCCACAATGCGATGCAAGCAATTACAGTTTTCTTTTATATTTTTTAATAGTTTTTCATCATTTGCCATCATTTTTGAGATTTCTAATGTTAAAAAATAGGTCACCTTTAAAAACGCTTATAAACGCAAACGCGGCAAAACGCCGGTACCGCGTTTAGCCGCGTTTAGCGTCTGAAACGTGAAAACTTTTGCGTCTGAACCCATTTTTTTGCTTCTGGAAAAACGAGGTTAAACGCAACTGCTTGTAAACGCCAAAAAACGAGAGTGTGTGCATGGACACATAGGATAACATTGAATGGGTTCAGGAGCAGTTGAAAAAAGCGTCCAACTGCCTCTGAACGCGCGTTCAACAGCAAATAACAGCGTCTCGTGTGCATGGGGCCTTAAGGGGTACATCCTTCCGGGGCTGAAGTGGTTAATCAGAACAACATTTTAAAAAAAGCGTGGGCAGCAATTACCATTTACAGCTTTTATTTAAAATGTTATTTTAGCAACAGAATTTCCATTATGGGCTCCTGATTATCAGAAAAATAAATAATCCAGGAAGTCTTTATCGTATGGCAAAGTCTATTCAATAGCTGGATTTTGTTGGGATTCACTTTGTCTAAATATGCAGAGATTGCCTGGGGCAAAAAAAAAGAAAGAAAGAAAAGGTGTTAACGGTCCGGGGAAATTGCAGTTTCCTTATTAAACAGGACCAAAGTGTAGTTAGTGGAAAATCTTCTTTAGCACAAAGAGAAGAAGGATGGGGCGTGTGTTCAGGAAATCTCCCAATCAATAGTCCACTGTGCTGAGATGAACCCTATCACAACAAGTCCAGATCAAAGTCTGCTCCTCCAATCCAATATCCCATTAAAACCCGACGCTCACACATCGATCTGCAGCAGACGGACAATTAAGCAGTTTCAGTTAATAAGTCGATGTGTGAAGGGGAAATATAATTAGACCCCCGATTGATTTAGTATTTATAAACAGGTCAGAAATAATGGGAATTAATTACATTATCCCTGATCTTCTATTCAAAGTGGAATCCAACCTCAAGAATTAACATCTTGCATTGGAGACTCTATATTCGTTCGAGCTCTGCTGCCTAGATGTCGTTCCTGTGTTGTTACCTTCCTAAAATGCAAATTCATTTTAATATTTTTTTTTTTATATATCCGATCTCCTTAACCACTTTAATACATGGAATACATGGGGCTTTTATACCACCTCCATACCGGGCCTATTCTGGCACTTCTCTCCTACATGTACAAATCATCATTCTTTTGCTAGAAAATTACTCAGAACCCCCAAACATTATATATGTTTTTTTTAGCAGACACCCTGGGGAATAAAATGATGGTCATTGCAACTTTTTTTCTTGCACGGTATTTGCGCAATAATTTTTTAAACGCCTTTTTTTTTGGAAAAGAAAACAGTTTCATGAATTAAAAAAAAAAAAAAAAACAGTAAAGTTAGTCCAATTTTTTTGTAAAAAATGAAAGATGATGTTACGCCGAGTAAATAGATACCTAACATGTCACGCTTTAAAATTGCGCACACTCGTGGAATGGCGCCAAACTTCGGTACTTAAAAATCTCCATAGGCGACACTTTGAAATTTTTTACAGGTTACCAGTTTAAAGTTACAGAGGAGGTCTAGTGCTAGAATTGTTGCACACGCTTTACCGCACGCGGCGATACCTCACATGTGTGGTTTGAACGGCGTTTACATATGAGGGCGGGACTTATGTGCGCGTTAGCTTCTGAGCGCGAGCTACCGGGGACAGGGGCGTTTAACTTTTTTTTTTATAATTTTTTTTTTTTTTTTTACTTGATTTGTTTTATTTTTACACTTTTTTTTTACATTTTAATTTTTTTTATCACTTTTATTCCTATTACAAGGAATGTAAATCTCCTACATTTCCCATGATGCTCAGCTATACTGCAGAGTGCATGAGCATCAAGGGAAATGTAGTTCCAAAACATTTGGAGCGCCAAGGTTCGCCATCACTGGCCTAGGCTGATGACCAGACAAGAAACAGGAAGTGGGCTGTATAAGAAATTTACTGGCAGGAAAAATGTTTTTACTATCCAATGTTAAAACAACAAGGGCAGAAGATTTAATAGATGGAAAGGTGAAAAAATGACTGAAGTTCCGCTTTAAGAGTCACACACCTGTGAGATAGGCGATACTTCTCGACAATCCACCTTGTCTTCTCAAAAATGGCCTCCCAGCTCGGCTGACCGGTCATGTGCTCCACATCAAACCTGTATGGTATTCCTATAGGAGGAGAAAAATGATTTCATTACTTTTTCAGGAATATGTAAAAAAAAAAATGAATGATATTTTTAAATGTTTATCTGTAGCAGTTATTTTTCTTTTTTTAATACAAGTAGTGTAAGTACCTGAGTTTGACTTGGCATCAGCTCCCTGAACAGCAGAGCTCAGAGAGGGGGAGGGAGAAGTAGCACAAGGCAGGGCTCGACAAACCCCAGGCGCCAGGTCGCATTGGCGACTAGAATTAGCGACCTGGCTCCTAGGCTGTACTGCGGGAGGTGTCTTGTCCCTGTATGCCCCCCCCCCTCCACGACTGAAGCAGTGACAGCGCCGTGGTGACAGGCAGGTTAGAACAGGGAGAGAGAGGCGAGCTACTGGCCGTTGCATTGCGGGGGGGGGGGGGGGTGGTCTGGTGCAGGGTGACACCACTGCACCTGACCAACCATCCCCTTGTCTCGCGGCCGCAGGCTGTCTGAGCGGTCCCGGGCCGGATGTCACACAGGCACAGCGAGCAGAGTGAAAAAAGCTGCCTCCCCCTCCAGTGTTTATGTGTACACAGGATAGGGGACCTGCTGTGCCTGTGCGGCGCTGATCTGAGGTACTGAATGGGAGAATGGGATGAGGGGGGGTCCATCTGTGTTGAAGTGGGGGTCTGTGGTTGTGCGGAATAGGGGGGAGTCCATCTGTGCTGAATGGGGGGGGTCTGTGCTGAAGGGGGGTCCATCTGTTCTGAAGGGAGGTGTCTGTGCTGAATGGAGGGGTATGTGCGGAATGGGGGGTCCATCTGTGCTGAACGGAGGTCTGTGCTGCGGTGGCGCTGCGGCGCGAATCTCCTCACAATCTCCTCACAGATTCTTCACTCTCCTCAGGCTCACAGTGCGGTTTCTTCAGCAAATGGGGGTCCATTTGTGCTGAAGGGGGGTCTGTGCAGAATGGGGGGGTCCATCTGTGCTGAAGATGGGTCTGTGCTGAATGGGGGGTCCATCTGTGCTAAAGGGGGGTCTGTGCGGAATGGGGGGGTCTGTGCGGAATGGGGGTCCATCTGTGCGAAATGGGGGGGTCTTTGGCTGTGCGGAATGGGGGGGGGTCCATCTGTGCTGAAGGGGGGTCTGTGCTTAAGGGGGGGGTCTGTTAGCAGACCGCAGAGTTAGCACTGTTAGCAGATAGCAGAGTGACAGTGAGATCAGTCCGCTGCTTCTCCTTTCACTGTCCAGTCACAGGGTGGGGGATCTCTATGTGAAAGTGAAAGTGCAGCAGAGAGAAATCAGGTTCCCCTGCTCTGCGAGACCAGGCTGTGCAAATCTTAGAACTGGGGGTAAATGTACAAATATCTTCAAGTGATTTACTTACTGTACGAGCCGTCCTCACTCAGATCGTCACCAATCACCAGGCAGGATAGCTGCGACTGTGGCAGGGGGTTACTGCGATTATATGGACTGATGATCATCCCCAAAAACTTTGCTCCTCCGCGAGAAAAATAACTCTGAATGAAAAGGAAGTGAATGAATACAATGAGAGAGACGACTAGAATACTATTCAGTTTACTGCTGTTAACCTCTTCATGACAAGAGGACAAGCAAAGCCAAGATGTCCAGAGAAAATCGAAGAATTCCAGGTATGGATATTGCTACATCGATACACTGGTCCAGCTGTCACTATGTACAGCCCTGGCCAAAAGTTTTGAAAATGACACAAATTTCATCAGTAGAAATGTGTTTGAAAATCTTGCGCTAATTAACCACCTCAATACCGGGCACTTTCGCCCCCCTCCTTCCCAGGCCAATTTTTTAGCTTTCAGCGCTCTTGCACTTTCAATGAGAATTGCGCGGTCATGCAACACTGTACCCAAATTAAATTTTTATCATTTTGTTCACACTAATGGAGCTTTATTTTGGTGGTATTTATTCATGACTCCGTTTTTTATTTTTTGCGATATAAGCGAAAATAAGAGTGGAAATTTTGAAAAAAAAAAACAACTATTTTCTACTTTCTATTTTAAAAGAAATCCAATAAAATCGAATTTTGTCATACATTTAAGCCAAAATGTATTCTGCTACATGTCTTTGGTAAAAAAAAATCCCGTTAAGAGTATAGTAATTGGTTCGTGTGATCACGGACAGATATGCGCAGATAATCATTGGGACATATGATTTTACTGGGACATATGTGGGGGACAGGTGTTTTTACTGTGTGGGGACATGTGTGTGGGGACACTATTTTGGCGACGTGTGTTTACACTGTGGGGACACTGGGCCGGTGATCAGTGTGTAAAAAGCTGTAAAAAACAGCTCATACTCACTGATCACCGGCTGGCTGCAGCAATCAGCTCTCCTCTCCTCACTGACAACTTCCGTGTAGCAACCGGCTCTCTATTTACATCACATGACGGCTGTGATTGGACACAGCCGTCATGTGATCAGGAGGGCCAATCACAGAGCCGTCCTGCCGATCGGAGATGCGCCGTGTCCTGGTGACACGAGTGCATCGGGATCGCGCCGCTGCGCGGGCGCGGCACGCACGATCCCCCTCCTTCTGAGGGACATTCCTGAACGTCCACTCAGAAGGAGGAAGCGCCCACCCGGCCGTATATGTGCAGTGGCTGAGTGGGAGGTGGTTAAAAGTGTAGACTGCTGCACTTTTATCGCTCCTTGGATACAAGGAGATAATGGAAAAAATGTGAAAATGTAAAATGTTGTGCTGTCTCATAAACAAAGAAAAAACTCTAAGTGCCGGTTCACACAGGGGCAACCCGACTTACAGCGCGACTTTGCAAGGCGATTTCAGCGCGTCTTGGAGCAACTTACAACACGACTTAAAGTTGCCTCCAGGACAGGCGACTTTGGCTGTGGCCAATCGCAGAATAATCAGCTCTGTGGGAGGGAGGGGTTTGCCTGAGTAAACTATTTTCTTTTCCTGTAAAGTTGCTTCAGTTAAGATGGAGATCCGACTTTGGAGGCGACTTCCATTGAAATCAATGGGTACAAGTTGCCTAGAAGTCGCCTTGAAGTAGTACAGGAATCTTTTCTGAAGTCGGAGCGACTTCAGTAGTGTACATTAAGACAGCTCTCATTGACTAACATGGGATTTCTGATGTCAAGCGACTTGGGGCGACTTGAGGTCTGTCAAGTCGGATCCGAAGTCGCTGTAGTGTGAACCGGCACTTATCAAAAAATATAGCAAACACAGTGTATCAACTACTTATAAATAAAGAATTCAATAAACAAGTGTCCATGTGTATCAAAAATGATTCCATTAGTGTTCCACCAACTGGATTTCCTATCCACCGTTCCCAATGATAATAAAGTATAACAATCCAAATGAAAATTAAATTGGCCTCCTACCAACTCCAGATGATCTTTAAATTATAAGAGATCATCAAACGCATGAGGTAAGAAAATGCCCAAATTTCATAAGTGTCAAAGGCTTTTATTGACAATGACATGACGTTTATGCAAAGAGTCAATTTTTGCCGTGTTGAGTTGACCCTTTTTTTTTTAAGACCTCTGGAATTCCCCCCGGCATGCTGTCAATAAACTTCTGGGCCACCTCCTGACTGATGGCCGCCCATTCTTGCATAATCAATGCTTGGAGTTTGTCAGAATTTGTGGGGTCTTTTTTGTTCACCCGTCTCTTGACCACAAGTTCTCAATGGGATTAGGGTCTGGGGAGTTTCCTGGCCATGGGCCCAAAATTTTGATGTTTTGTTCCCCCAAGCCACTTCGTTATGACTTTTGCCTTATGGCAAGGGGCTCCATTATGCTGGAAAAGGCATTGTTCCTCACCAAACTGTTCTTGGATGGTTGGGAGAAGTTGCTCTCGTATGATGTTTTTGCACCACTCTTTATTTATAGCGGTGTTCTCCCTTGGCTGAGAAGCCCCCACACATGAATGGTCTCAGGATGCTTTACTGTTGGCATGACGCAGGACTGATGGTAGCGCTCGCCTTTTGTTCTCCGGACAAGTGCTTCTTTGCTGCCCTTCTTAACACCAGGCCATCCTCCAAAAGTCTTCTCCTCACTGCGTGTGCCGATGTCCTCACGCCTGCCTGCCGCCATTCCTGGACAAGCTCTGCACTGGTGGTGCCCCGATCCCGCAGCTGAATCCACTGTAGGAGACGGTCCTGGCACTTTCTGGACTTTCTTGGGCGCCCTGAAGCCTTCTTCACAAATGCAGTGGAAATGTTTTTTATGGGATAAAGTAAATTTTTATGGCAAAGAAGGACTCTGCAATTGATCTGATCACTCTTCATAATATTCTGGATTATATGCAAATTGCCATCATAAAAACTGAGGCAGCAGACTTTGTGAAAATTATTATTTGTGTCATTCTCAAAACTTTTGGCCACGGCTGTATGCTATCGCTGAATGGTACCCATACCAAGCGGCCGACATGCTGTGTTCACAATGCAGCAGGGCAGTCACTCAGCACGGGAAGATAGTGGGGATCACTGGAGTAGCGGTCTCTCTCAAGTGATTTCCAGCTTCTAGAAGGATCCCACAGGTATGGTATATACATAGTTACATTGCTTCAAGCTGAACCAGTGTAACTATGTATAGAATATCCATACCTGGAATTCTTCTTTAAGCAGTGTCTGGATGCATCTGCTGCCCATCTAAATAATCATTACATTGTTTAAGTTATTGACATGTATGGTTTTTATTTGGTATGCCGTCTTATTAAAAAAGATTTACTGTTGCAGTGTTGCAGGACGGCCACGCTGTGCGGAATCGCATATATATATATATATATATATATATATATATACATACATACATACACACACATATACATATACACACACATATATATTGTGACAGAGCATCCCAGAGAGAGCCTGGGAAAGTCCTATTCGGGGTTTATACATCTCCCAGGCTCCTCTCATATACATTCAGGGATCTCTGAGCCAGGATCCACTTCAGGTGTTGGTTCTCTCCCCCAGGTTAATTAAAAGCTCACCTGAGCAGACAGCTTTTGCTCAGCCTGGGAAACACAGACAGCATTGGTCTGTGAGAGCAATAAGGTTTGTAAAACTTGTGACTCTGTGTATGTGGAAGCTGAAAAGCGCTAGGCTTGTCCAGCCTGGTAGTGAGGGCTTGTAAATACTGTGTAGTTAGAGCCGAGACACGGCTAGGCTTTTGTTTAGTTAGTTTTTCTTCTGTTAGTTTTCAGCACTGTACAGCACCTGTCATTGACTGTGTATATAGCACCAATAAATAACACTGTGTTTTCACTGATCCAATGGACTTGGTATCTGTGCCTGCTCATCCCAGGGAGCTTTTGTACCTACTACCTGTCCCCCAGGTTACATATGGTGGAGGCTGCGACCAGCTGTAGTAAGTTACTACTTAAAAGGACAGTACCTAAAGTGACAACATGGAGGACCTCCTCAAACAAATGGTGTTGGCAAACGCTGCACAACAGCAAACTAACGCTGAATTGCGGCAAGCAAACGCTGCATGGCAGCAAGCAAATGCTACACAACAGCAAATTAACGCTGCACAACAGCAAGCCAACGCTATCGCACAGGAGCAAACCAAGGTGCTGTTCCAACAGATTGGTGCTGTACAGGAGCAATCGCAGAGGCTGTTTGAACAGCTTGCCACTGCTGCAAAAGCGGATAGGAAAACCCTTACTGAGGTTCTGGAGACGCTAGCACAGGGGTCACCTGCGATAATGAAGGATATTGGAGACAAGCCCTCAGCCATCCATGTGGGTCGCTTTCTTTCAAAGATGACGGCAGATGATGATCCAGAGGCCTTCCTACTAACATTTGAACGGACTGCTGAGAGGGAAGGTTGGCCCCAAACCCAGTGGGCAGGACTGATCGCCCCCTTACTTTCTGGAGAAGCGCAGAAGGCCTACTATGATCTGGAGTCAGCAGAAGCGGGAGATTATGAGAAGGTCAAGCGGGAAATCCTGGCACGACTTGGCGTTACCTTGGCTGTTCGAGCTCAGCGGGTCCACAGCTGGTTCTTCCAAGAAAAGAGGCCCCCAAGATCGCAGATGTTTGATCTGATCCACCTAGTGCGGAAATGGCTACAGCCGGAGTCCCTGTCTGCGCCACAAATAGTGGAGCGTGTGGTCATGGACCAATTCCTGAGGTCACTACCAATTCCCCTGCAGAAGTGGGTGAGTCAAGGAGACCCCAAGTCAGCAGACAACCTGGTGGAGCTCGTTGAGAGGTACTTTGCTGCAGAGAACCTGGTCACCACCCCTACAGCCGCATGGACTTTCCACCCAAAACCACGGTCTCCCCAGGCAACCGGTAAGACTGTTCCAGGGGAAGTGGGTGGTAAGCATGGCAAGGAAATAGGGGGGAGGATTTTTGGTGCCAGGACTGAAGTTTGGCGGCCCAAGCAAGGGAAGCCACTGCCTGTCAGCAAACCAAATTGGGGAAACATCAGGTGTTTTCGTTGCAAAGAACTGGGACATGTTGCAGCAAACTGTCCATTGACAGATGAACCAATGCAGTGTGATCTATCTTTTAGAAGGCAGTCTATGTTTGCTGCTGTTTCATGCGCTGCAGTGCCAAATGTGGGAAAACACATGTGTCAAGTGACTGTTAATAATAAGCCTATTACGGCCTTGCTGGACTCTGGAAGTCTAGTTACTTTGGTTACAGCTGAGATGGTTGAAACTGTGAATTTTCATGCAAAAAAAGTTGCTGTGATCTGTGTACATGGGGATACCCACGAGTATCCAATAGCCACTGTTCAGTTTAAAACCTGGCTTAGGTACGGTGACCCATTCGGTCGGACTGGTGCCCCACTTGGTGCACGAGGCTATAATTGGTAGGGACTTCCCTAAGTTTTGGGAACTGTGGGATTGTCCCGACCCAGTCGCAGTACCTAACTCAGTCGCAGAGCCAGAACTCATGGCCATTACTGACCTTGTGAGTTCAGGGGACTCCTCTCAGGGCTCTCCGGGTGATCCTTTCTCAGTTATGGCAGGAGAGCTGGGGGAGCCTGAAGAAGTTCCCACAACCAGTAGAGCTGGACAGCCGTCTGCTGAATCTGAGCCTACGTTAGAGTTTACCGATCTAAATGTGCACAAGGAAAATTTTGGTACGGAACAGAGAAAAGACCCTACCCTTGCCAGGGCCTGGGAAAATGTAATGGTGATTAATGAGGTACCTGTTGAACCGGGGGACGGGCCCTGTTTTCCATATTTCTGCAGCAATGAGGATTTACTGTATCGTGTATGTAAAACTAATGATGAAGTGGTTGAACAGTTGGTAGTCCCTAAGCTATACAGACGGGTGGTGTTGGAACTTGCCCATGGGCACTTGCTAGGAGGCCATTTAGGGGTTGAGAAAACCACTGAAAGGGTGTTGCGCCGGTTTTACTGGCCTGGGATATGGAAAAATATCGAGAATTATTGTCAATCCTGTCCTATATGTCAGATGTCAGCCCCACAACCCCACTTTCGAAGTCCGCTAGTGCCCTTGCCCATTATTGAAGTGCCCTTTGAAAGGATTGCCATGGACCTGGTGGGTCCACTCCCCAAATCTGCCCGCGGTCATCAACATATCCTCGTGATCATGGATTACGCTACCCGTTACCCCGAGGCCGTTCCCTTACGCACTGCATCTGCTAAAAACATTGCCAAAGAGCTGTTTATGGTGTTCAGTCGGGTTGGCGTCTCGAAAGAAGTCCTTACAGACCAAGGTACCCCATTCATGTCACAAATAACCAGGGAGCTCTGCAAGTTATTTAAGATGACACAGTTGCGTACCTCAGTGTACCATCCTCAAACGGATGGCTTGGTGGAACGCTTCAATAAGACATTAAAGAGTATGTTAAAAAAGGTTGTTGATAAGGATGGGAAAAACTGGGACTTCCTGATACCTTACTTGATGTTCGCCATCAGGGAAGTTCCCCAGTCCTCTACGGGGTACTCTCCATTTGAGCTGCTTTATGGGAGACACCCTCGGGGACTCTTAGACATAGCCAAGGAAACTTGGGAGGGGGAGCAGACACCTCACAAAAGTGTTATTGAGCATATCGCTCAAATGCAGGATAGGATTGCAGCAATCATGCCGGTAGTAAAAGAACATTTACTGCAGGCCCAAGCAGCCCAACAGAGGATATACAACAGGGGGGCCCAACTTCGTGTTTTCTCACCTGGTGACCGGGTCCTCGTGTTAGTTCCCACTATTGAGAGCAAATTCCTGGCTAAGTGGCAGGGACCCTTTGAAGTAATTGAAAGAGTTGGGGAGGTCAATTACAAGGTGTATCAACCAGGTAAAAGGAAGCCCGAACAGATTTACCACATAAACCTGTTAAAGCCCTGGAAGGATAGACTGGCATTAACTGCCAGGTCTCTCCCGGTAACCCTTAAGGGTACTGAATCCCCTCTGATCCCTGAGGTTACGATTCCAGACACCCTGTCATGTTCCCAGAAACAGGAAGCTAGAGAGTTCCTGATAAGGAATAAAGAGAAATTTTCAGAGTTGCCGGGCACGACTTCAGCAGTTCAGCATGATATTGTTACTGAACCTGGGGTCCGTGTCAAGCTCAAACCATACCGAATTCCCGAAGCTAGAAGAAAGGACATCAGTGAGGAAGTTAAAAGGATGTTGGAGCTAGATGTTATTGAGGAATCCAATAGTGACTGGTCTAGCCCCATTGTATTAGTCCCAAAACCGGATGGCACTTGGAGGTTTTGTAACGACTTCAGGAAGCTTAATGCGGTAACAAAGTTTGACACATACCCAATGCCCAGGGTAGACGAGCTTATAGACCGACTTGGCAAGGCCCGTTATCTGACCACTTTGGACTTGACCAAAGGATATTGGCAAATACCCCTGACTGGTAGTGCCAAAGAAAAGACTGCGTTTGTGACCCCGGAGGGGTCGTTTCAGTATAAGAAAATGCCTTTTGGGTTGCAAAATGCCCCTGCAACATTTCAGAGGGCTATGGACAGGACCCTAAGACCTCACCGACAGTATGCTGCAGCCTATCTGGACGACATAGTGGTGCATAGCACTGACTGGGAGTCTCACTTGCCCCGTGTCCAGGCTGTCCTGGATTCCCTCTTCAAAGAAGGGTTTACGGCAAATCCCAAAAAATGTGCCATTGGGCTAGAGGAAGCCAGGTATTTGGGCTACACTATTGGCCGGGGTGTCATAAAGCCCCAGGTGAATAAAATAGAAGCCATCCAGGAGTGGCCACGTCCTGCCAACAAGAAGCAGGTCAAGGCCTTTCTTGGCATTGCGGGGTACTATAGAAGATTCATCCCAAATTTCGCAACTATAGCTGCCCCACTGACAGACCTTACAAAAGGGAAAGCCTCCGTAATGGTGAAATGGTCTCCAGTAGCAGAAGAGTCTTTTCAAGTACTGAAGAAGGCTCTTTGTGCACAGCCAATCCTATACTCCCCCGATTTCTCCAAAAACTTTTTGGTCCAGACGGATGCGTCTGATGTGGGTATCGGGGCAGTACTTTCACAGGTACACAATGGGGAAGAACACCCTGTGGTGTACTTAAGCAGAAAGCTCAATGACCATGAAAAGAAGTACGCAGTCATTGAAAAGGAGTGTCTGACCATAAAGTGGGCCGTGGATGCGCTCAGGTACTACTTGTTGGGGCGCCAGTTTGAGTTGATAACTGACCATGCTCCCCTGAAATGGATGGCCCAAAAGAAGGAGACTAATAGGCGGGTGAACCGGTGGTTTTTGGCCCTACAAGATTACGCCTTTACAGTAAAACACAGGCCAGGTGTTGAGATGGGGAATGTAGATGCCCTCTCCCGTGTTCACTCCTGTTGGGCTACAGGTGTTCCAACCCTGGGGTTGAAACAAGGGGGGAGGATGTGTGACAGAGCATCCCAGAGAGAGCCTGGGAAAGTCCTATTCGGGGTTTATACATCTCCCAGGCTCCTCTCATATACATTCAGGGATCTCTGAGCCAGGATCCACTTCAGGTGTTGGTTCTCTCCCACAGGTTAATTAAAAGCTCACCTGAGCAGACAGCCTTTGCTCTGCCTGGGAAACACAGACAGCATTGGTCTGTGAGAGCAAGAAGGTTTGTAAAACTTGTGACTCTGTGTATGTGGAAGCTGAAAAGCGTTAGGCTTGTTCAGCCTAGTAGTGAGGGCCTGTAAATACTGTGTAGTTAGAGCCGAGACACGGCTAGGCTTTTGTTTAGTTCGTTTTTCTTCTGTTTGTTTTCAGCACTGTACAGCACCTGTCATTGACTGTGTATATAGCACCAATAAATAACACTGTGTTTTCACTGATCCAATGGACTTGGTATCTGTGCCTGCTCATCCCAGGGAGCTTTTGTACTGACTACCTGTCCCCCAGGTTACAATATATATATACACACATATATATATACACACACACACACACACATATATGTATATATATATATAATGCTGCACTTTCAGGTAAGGGGAGCGCTTGTGTGACTTGTCATAGCAAAAGCCGATCTGCAGGTGCCGACCAATGGATGTACGCTGGCACAACACACAGGACAGAGCTCTGTCTATGTAAACAAAGCTCTATTCTGACAATAGGGGAAATTATGGATTTTGTGTCCCTGCAAAGGGAAAGAAAATCCATCGCTTCCCTTAGTGAAAGCACCTCACACAGTAGACACAAACACTGGCTAGGCACACATTTAACCCTTTGATCGCCCCTAGTACAGTGACAGTGCATAATTTTAGCACTGATCACTGTATTAGTGTCACTGGTTCCCACAAAGTGTCAAAAGTGTTAGTAAGACCCCTTTTTACACTAGGACCAGAGGTGCGTCAGCGTCGCTTTAGCGTTGTTTAACCGATTGCCGACCGCCGCACGCAGATTTCCGTTGACAGAATGGCACAGACAGGAATAAGGGCGTATATATACGTCCCCTTTAAAAACGCGAGCTCCGTGACCGCGCCCACGGGACCTGTGGACCCGATCGCCACCCGCGTTCGGGTCACAGAGCTGAAGAACGGGGAGATTTTAGTGTAAACACAACATCTCCCCGTTCTGCCTAGGTGACACTGTCACTGATCGTGTTCCCTCTCATCGGGAACAGCGATCAGTGACATGTCACAGCAAGCCACGCCCCCTAACAGTAAGAATCAATCCCTAGGTCACACTTAACCCCTACAGCGCCACCTAGTGGTTAACCTCTTCACTGCCAGTGTCATTTTCACAGTAATCAGTGCATTTTTATAAAAATGACAGTGGTCCCAAAATGGTGTCAAAAGTGTCTGATGTGTCCGCCATAATGTCGCAGTCACGATAAAAATCGCTGATCGCCATTACTAGAACAAAAAAAAATATTAATAAAAATGCCATAAAACTATCCCCTATTTTGTAGACGCTATAACTTTTGCGCAAATCAATCAATAAACGCTTATTGCTATTTTTTTTACCAAAAATATGTAGAAGAATACGTATCGGCCTAAACTGAGGAAAAAATATGTTTTTTTATATATTTTTGGGGGATATTTATTATAGCAAAAAGTAAAAAATATTGAATTTTTTTCAAAATTGTTGCTCTATTTGTTTATAGCGCAAAAAATAAAAACCGCAGAGGTGATCAAATACCACCAAAAGAAAGCTCTATTTGTGGGAAAAAAAGGACATAAATTTTGTTTGGGAGCCACATCGCACGACCGCGCAATTGTCAGTTAAAGCGACGCAGTGCCGAATCGCAAAAAGTGGCCTGGTCTTTGGCCAGCAAAATGGACGATAGCGGGGGGCAAAAAAAAAAGGTTAAAAACTCCAGTGTCGCTGCATTTTGAAAGCGCTGCCCATACATTCCAATGGGCAGGGGCGTTTTGGGATTGCTGTATACAGTGCTTCCAAACCGCCCCACAGATGCTGCTTCCAAGACTTTTCATAACGTCCCGCAAGCGCACCGCCACAGTGTGAAAAGTCACACTAGAATGAATGGGAGGCGGTTTTCAGGCGTTTAGCAGAGACTATTTTTAGCGCTAAAGCGCCTGAAAACCGCCCCAGTGTGAAAGGGGTCTTAGTGTCCGCTTGTCCACCGCAAAATCGCAGTCCTGCTAAAAGTTGCTGAGCGCTGTCATTACTAGTATAAAAATAAATAAATATAAATTCCAATATATATCCCATAGTTTGTAAACGCTATACGTTTTGCACAAACCAATCAATATACACTTATTGTGATTTTTTTTTTTTACCAAAGACATGTAGCAGAATACATATTGGCCTAAATTAAATGTTAAATGTTACATTTTTTTATTGGATATGTTTTATAGAAGAAAGTAAAAAATATTGCTTTTTTTCCAAAATTGTCTGTCTTTTTTTGTTTATAGCGCAAAAAATTAAAAACACAGCGAGCGGTATTCAAATACCACCAAAAGAAAGCTCTATTTGTGGGGAAAAAAGGACATCGATTTTATTTGTGTACAGCGTTGCATGATTCTTCGATAGGTCAAGTGGTTAAATACCCTGTTCTTTAATATTATAAGGTAACAAATGAATCAAATTTTTTATAAAAAAATAAATAAAAAATTTTCCCACAATAATTTTAAAGAAAGATGTTTTTATCACATTCTAATCTGGCTGCAGTTGTCAATGTGTCTCTCTCTTTGTAAGAGGACAGCAGGTAGCAGGTTTGTTTTGTAAACAAACCTCATGTGATCAGAGGGACTGGCTGTCACAGTGATCACATGACCAGAAACATAAAGTATTACCTACCCAGCCATAGTCAAACGGCGTCCACAGATGGGATCTCCCATCCTGGGTGGCCATCATATGACGTCCTCGGCTTTGTGGGGGGATATCTGAATGATGCCTGCAGCTAGATGCATCATTCAGATATCCTTTTGTTGTGCCGGCGATTCTGTGCACCATAAGAACGATCATAGTGGCGGTTCCACCGCTTGATTGTTCTTATAGGCGGTGGGAGGGGACATCCCCCCCCCCCCTCCCGCCGTCATCCGGTGCTTCTCCAGGCTCTCCTGTGCCATCGGGGACCCGGAGAGAATCGTCCGGCGCCGGTGGTGGGTCACGTGACGAGCATAGAGATGACTGGTGACCAGATGGTCACCAGTCATCTCTATGACCGTCGGAGGCCCGGGCGCGATGTGATGACGTCACGCCCGGGTCCTCAGATGTAAACAAAGCCGCCATTGCGGCTAGTAAACATGAGATCAGTGAAATTTTTTTCACGATCTTATGCTTTCCAGCCTGGAGGAGAGATGTGGGGTCTTATTGACCCCGCATCTCTCAATGAAGAGGACCTGTCACACACATTCCTATTACAAGGGATGTTTACATTCCTTGTAATAGGAATAAAAGTGATAAAAAAAAAAAAAAGAAGGTAAATAAGTGTAAAAAAATAAAATAAAATAAGTAAAATAAAAAAATAAATAATAATAAAAAAAAATTAAAACGCCCCTGTCCCCGGTAGCTCGCGATCAGAAGCGAACGCACACGTAAGTCCCGCCCACATATGTAAACGCCGTTCAAACCACATATGTGAGGTATCGCTGCGTGCGTTAGAGCGCGTGCAACAATTCTAGCACTAGACCTCCTCTGTAACTCTAACCTGATAACCTGTAAAAAAAATTTAAGCATCGCCTATGGAGATTTTTAAGTACCGAAGTTTGGCGCCATTCCATGAGTGTGCACAATTTTAAAGCGTGACATATTTGGTATCTATTTACTCGGTGTAACATCATCTTTCATATTTTACAACAAAATTGGGCTAACTTTACTGTTTTGTTATTTTTTTATTCATAAAACCATATTTTTTCCCCAAAAAAGGCGTTTGAAAAATTATTGCACAAATACCGTGCAAGAAAAAAAAGTTGCAATGACCGTCATTTTATTCCCTAGGGTGTCTGCTAAAAAAAAACATATATAATGTTTGGGGGTTCTGAGTAATTTTCTAGCAAAAGAATGATGATTTGTACATGTAGGAGAGAAGTGCCAGAATAGGCCCGGTATTGAGGGGGTATAAAAAGCCCGGTGTTGAAGTGGTTAAAGGAACACTAAAGATAATTTTTTTTTTTTTTTTTAAATAACAAACATGTTATACTTACCTCCACTGTGCAGCTCGTTTTTGTACAGAGTGGCCATGAACCTGGTCTTCTGGGGTCCCTCGGCGGCTGTCCTAGCTCCTCCCCGCAAGAACTCATCACCTTCATGCGAGCTCGCATGGTGGTGAGTGATTGCGGGCGCGCTCCAGTGATACAGCCGGTGGCCATAGCCGCTCACTGTATCACTCGGCCCCGCCCCCCGGCACGCCACGTCATTGGATGTGATTGACAGCAGAGCAAGCCAATGGCTGCGCTGCTTTCAGTCAACCAATGAATGAGCCGAGAAGCCGGCCGAGATGCCTGCGCGTTCACGGCGCGGGACATTCGAGGGGTCAGGTAAGTAAACGGGGGGCTCGGGGGGCCGCTAATCCAGAGATGTTTTTTCACCTTAATGCATAGAATGCATTAAGGTGAAAAAACTTTAACCTTTACAACCCCTTTAAGAAGAGTTATCTACTGATGTCACCTCCCGGCATCCTGGCTGATCTATGACAAGCTGCACCTCATTTTTTCTGCCACTTCCACTCTCTCTTTGGTTCCAACCACCGCCGCACATCATCGCACCTCCTGCCATGCAAACTCCAACCTGTTACCCCAAGAGAAGCCTGCAGGTCCAATCTTTCTCTTTTTTCCTTTCTGCTTACCCATCTTTTGGAGAACTGGAAGAAAATGTGTCAGTGGCCTCAGTTTTATGATAACCAGGTACTGTTTTCTTTGAGAACGTGATTTCCTTCCTTCCATTCAATAATGGAAGGAATATAGCCATTTATATGCGGACCCTTTGCTGCACGGCAGATCTAGCTTACTTAAAGTGGAGCTGCAGTCCCCCCCCCCCCCATTAAAAAATTAAAAGTCAGCAGCTACAGATACTGTAGCTGCTGACTTTTAATATTAGGACACTTACCTGTCCTGGAATCCAGCAATGTCGGCTCTGCAGCCGATGTTTCCATCGGCTCTCGGGTACTGACGCCGCTATAGCCTGTAAGGTAAACTGGCAGTGAAGCCGGATTCCCTACTGCGCATGCACAAAATATGCTGTGCTTTCTGAATGGCCTGATGGCGGCAGGAAGGAGGAGGGGGGCCAAACTTCTGACGGACCTCACCGCGGCGAGGTCTGATGGAAGTGGGGAAGGGTACCTGTGAAAAACAGGTACCTGCTCCCCCCACCTCCGTACCACATTTGGCAACTTTCGGGGGGGGGGGGGAGCAGATAAGCAGAGCTTCCACTTTTGAGTGTAACGCCGCTTTATTTCACCTTCCCACTGATCTTGGGTTAGAATAAATCTCTATTCGTGTGGGGTGTGTACTGTATACAGTGGAACCTTGGATTATGAGCATAATCCGTTCCAGGAGAATGCTTGTAATCCAAAGCACTCGCATATCAAAGTGAGTTTCCCCATAGAAGTCAATGGAAAAGAACATAATTCGTTCCCCATTGACTTTTATTGTATGCAATACCGCATGTGGCCAGAGGTGGGGGGCGCCGGAGAGACTCAGAAATATTTGGAGACCGCTCGGATGCACTCGGAAAGGCTCGTGAGTATTTCGGAGTGTTTCCGAGCGGCTCCGAGTGTCACTGGCGCCCCAGCACCTCTGGCCAAATGCGGTACTGCACAGCGCAGAGGCTTAAATCATGCTCGTTTTGCGAGACAACACTCGCAAACCGAGTCAGGATTTTTTTTAAATAATAGCTTGAATTTGCGCAACGCTCGTTAACCGCGTTACTCGCAATCAGAGGTATTACTGTATTCACCTACTGCAAGCGGCCTATTTTTTGTTTTGTTTTGCACTGCTGACCTCTTTTTTTATGTTTTCATTTAAGTATCTTTGTATTTTATTATATTTGTCAACTGCCTGAAAAATCCCGACCAAAATTAGCTTTTTCATCAGGACCCATGGAGCTCCTCTATACAGAGAGAAGAGACCTTATCAGACTTGCATTGGATCTGCAGCCCATGTAATGATTTCATTGGATGCTTGGAATGTCTTAAACACACAGATGTCAGACCTGGTACTTGGCCTGGGTGTCGATATCCCGGATGGATGGGTTGGGGTCAAAGGCAGGATGAGAGTGGTACCAGCCGATGACATTGTATCCGTGCTGTGACAGGGCTTCCGATGCCTGAGTCTGAGAAACCGGGTCCATTTCACACTGCAGCCCCGTGCTGAGACTGTTACACGGCTCCGCAGTCCAAATCTAGAAAGGAAACGTGAAGAATGTGAGCATGTGCAGGCGGTGATCTCTCTCCTAATGCATCTTCTTGCAGTTGTATAGCAGAAATGTAAACACCAGTATGTTCATGTCAGTGAACAGACGTTTTTAGGAAGAACTCCAGGCACAAAAGTGATCTTTTAAAATCATTACATAGACACAAAAGGTCAGAAATTCCCTTTATGTGAACCAAATACCTATGCAAACACAGATATCTCCTTGCAAAATTGACTAGGACATCATCTATGTACCGCAGAGCTGTGGGAGGGACTCGGCAAGCTCCACCAACTACAGGAGGGGGCGGAGACAAGACCAGTCACCCTGCACAAGGAGATAGAGCAGCAGTGAGCGGTCTTTATTACAGGAAGCTCCTGCACAGAGTTAAAGTCTCACATTGATTACTGCACAGATCTGGAAAAAATACACAAAGTGCTAGGGTTGCAAAGATACCGCTACCGGTACTGATACTAAGCATTTGCACACATATTGGTACTCGTGCAAATGCGCCGATACCTGAAACTGATACTTTCAGGCTCGGTTATTTCAGTTGTCAGCGGGATTCCCCCCACAAAAAAAAAAACGGCAGCAATTATCGGTTGTTAAGGGGCAGGGCCGCGGCGTCCTTAACAACAGATGACTCATTCAGCTGTCAGTGGGGCTCCCCTGTTGACAGCTGACATGTAAAACAAAGTCCCGGCAATTGGAGCTGTCAAAAAAAAAAAAAGCAGCTGGGCAATGTTTATCAACAACATTGCTCAGCAGCTGAAACAGAAAGAAAAAAGAAAGGCTGTTTTATCCTGTATGGACAGATCCTCCCCTCCCTGCAATGTCCATCTGGGTTGTGTCTTTTATTCTGGTGAGAACAGTTTCTTGTTCTCAGAGATAGCCAGGTCACATGATATTGACATCACACATGTGGGTGTGTATACAGGCTGCAGTGAAAATCTCCTCCTACCTGAACTCTCAGCACTGAAGAAATGAGGAGTCACAAGTAATCAATATTTTAAGCATTCTTAAATACTGTACTGTATTGTATTGTGAAAAAAAGGTCGCGATGACGGCCGGCCACGCTCGATCGCGGGCACGAGAGGCAGAACAGGGACATGTGTGTGTGTGTGTAAACACACAAATCCCTGTTCTGCGAGGAGAGGAGAGGCAGATTGTGAGTTCCTACTAGCTAGGAACCACGATCTGTCATCTCCTATAGTCAGTTCCATCCCCACACACACTAGGGAACACAGTTAACCCCTTGATCGCCCCCTAGTGTTAACTCCTTCCCTGACAGTGACATTTAAACAGTAATCAGTGCATTTTTACAGCACTGATCACCGTACAATTGTCAATGGTCCCAAAAATGTGTCAAAAGTGTCCGATGAGTCCGCCACAATGTCGCAGTTCCGATAAAAATCGCAGATCACGGCCATTACTAGTAAAATTAATAATAAAAATGCCATAAATCTATCCCCTATTTTGTAGACGATATAACTTTTGCGCAAACCAATCAATAAACGCTTATTGCAATTTTTATTACAAAAAATATGTAGAAGAACACATATTGGCCTAAACTGAGAAAAAAAATTGTTTTTAAAAAAAATTGGGGATATTTATTATAGCAAAAAGTACAGAATATTGTGTTTTTTTCAAAATTGTCGCTCTTTTCTGGTTTATAGCGCAAAAAATAAAAACTGCAGAGGTGATCAAATACCACCAAAAGAAAGCTCTATTTGTGGGAAAAAACGGACGTCAATTTTGTTTGGGTACAGCGTCGCACATCCGCGAAATTGTCAGTTAAAGCAACGCAGTGCCACATCGCAAAAAATGGCCTGGTCATTGAGCAGCCAAATGTTCTGGGGCTGAAGTAGTTAAAGAGGTATATACTCCACTTTAATGTGTGGGTGTGTCACAGCACTAAATACTGAAAAAGGGACTGGTAATGAAGTAGAATATATGGGTTAGTATTCAGGCAAGTGCTTCATACAAGGGATGCATTATAAGAATATAAAAAGGTGACTTTACCTACTGTGTATACTCGAGTATAATGCCGCGTACACACGATCGATTTTCTCGACGGTGAAAACACCGTCGAGAAAATCGATGGGAAAAACGAGGGAACGGCTTGGTTCCCTACACACGTCCGTTTTTCCCGACATTTTTTTTTTGGTCGAGAAAAACGACCGTGTGTGGGCTCCGTGGCAGTGTTTCCCTATGGGAAGACTGCCGCGGAAAAAAACGACGGGAATCACGACGAGAAAAATTAGAGCGTGTTCTAATTTTTCTCGTCGTGATTAATGCCGTTTTTCACGTCGGGAAAAATGACAAAAAGCCCACACACGGTCTCGTTTTTCTTGTTAAAAAAAAAAAAAATTGTGTTTACGCGGCATAAGCCGAGTTTTTCAGCACATTTTTTTGTGCTGAAAATACCCCCCTCGGCTTATACTCGAGTCTGTGTCCATCTTCAACTTTGTGCGCCTAATTCCGGCCAGCACACATGTAGCCCCACTCTTCCTCTACAAGTGCGCAAAGTTTGTTGTCTGGGGGACCTACAGCCGGGGAGGACCGATTTTTCAAAGCTGGGCACCCCTTCCATAGACTCCAATGTTAAACGGTAATTTCTCCGGTGATTTTGGGGACACGGTACCGGCCGGCCCTAGGTTCCCTGGATCCTAAACCTGGCACAAATGTAGCCCCACTCTTCATCTCATCTACAAGTGTGCAAAGTTTGTTGTCCGGGGGACCTACGGCCGGGAAACACAGATTTTTCAAATCCGGGCACCCCTTCCATAGACTCCCATGTTAAAAGTCAGTCTAGTCACACAGCGCCGGAGATCAGGTAGGGAGATTGGGCACAGTGAGGCATGGGCACAGTGACAGTGAGGCGTGGGCACAGTGAGGCATGGGCACAATGAGGCATGCACATGGACACAGTGAGGCATGCAGATGGACACCCTAGGCTTATACTTGAGTCAATACGTTTTCCCAGTTTTTTGTGGTAAAATTAGGTGCCTCGGCTTATATTCGGGTCGGCTTATACTCGAGTATATACGGTACTTGAAACAGATTTTTTTATGCGCTTAAAAAAAATAGAAACCAGCTTACTTCTACAATACGTTCTTCTTCTGAATATCTTCCTCCTAATAAGCCTATGACTTCCGCCATGGAGACGTGCGAGTGCTTTAACAGAGAAAAACAAATGAGCGATTTCTTTTATAGGATTGGATAATTCACATATAATATTTTATACTTACCAAATCTAATATTAGCATGGCCTCCGCTGATATCTTCACTTGGAAGGGAGCCTGAAATGAAAGCAACGTTTTGAAAGGAAGCACAAAAAGATTAAATTAGAGACAACACAACATTGCCAAATAAAGACAACTTTCCAACTGAAGAAAAAGGCAAGCTTGTCTTAATAAAAAATAAATACAGGTGAAAACAATAATTAATATTATGAAATGTTTTTTTACCTGCCTCTCTTCAGTAAAGTCAAGGCAGGGGATGAGCTGGAACGGGTCAAATGTGCTGAAAAAATGTTTAAAATAAATGTGCGTTAACAAATCTAAGAATTTTCTTGTTACAACAATAGGACTGACCGTATATATCCCATAGTTTTTAGACGCTATAAATTTTGCGCAAACCAATCTATATACTCTTTTTGGGATGTTTTTTTTTTATTATTATTATTATAAAAAATAGGTAGCAGAATACATATTGGCCTAAATTGATGAAGAAATTAGATTTTTTTAAAATTTTTTTATTGGAAATGTTTTATAGCAGAAAGTAAAAAATATTGTTATTTTTTCCAAAATTTACGTTTTTTTTGTTTATAGCGTAAAAAATAAAAAACTGCAGAGGTGATCAAATACCACCAAAAGAAAGCTCTATTTGTGGGAAAAGTTTTATTTGGGTACAGTGTCGCACGACCGCACAATTGTCAGTTAAAGTAACGCAGTGCCGTTTTGGGAAAAATGGGTGGGTCATGAACGGGGGTAAATCTCACGGAGGGCAAGTGGTGAAAGAGCTTAAAAAAGTTTTTAGAAAAAGAAATTGCTATAAAAAAAAAAAAAAAGGGGATTAAAATACTATAATATGGAGGGGAGCAGAAATGTAATAAGGTAAAGTTATAAAAAAATAAAAAATACGTTTTGCTACAATAACGTTTTAAAAACTTACTACACACACAGTATGTGGTTTATATTAAAGGGGTTGTAAAGATTTGCGTTTTTAAAAAAGAACAAAACAAACATGGTATACTTACCTCCTCTGTTGCATCTCTTCTGGGGTCCCCCAGCGGCGCTCCTGGCTCTTCCCCGCATCGAGTGCCCCCTCAGGGACCCGCATTCAAAGGGGGCACTCGTGCGGGTGCGCTCCTGAGACCTGCTGCTGCGTCCATTGACACAGACAGCAGGACTCACCCCCACCCCCCCCATGTGTCACTGGAGTTGATTGACAGCACCGGGAGCCAATGGCTCTCAATCTGTCCAATGAGGACCCAAGACAGCGGCTGGAGCTGCTGGGCTCATTCTCGTCGCTGGAAAGATCGAGTTCTGGTAAGTAAAAGGGGGGCTCTGGGGGGGGGGGGCAGCTGCAGCACAGAAGGTTTTTCACCTTAATAAATAGAATGCATTAGGGTAAAAACCACAAGGATTTAAAACCCCTTTAAAGTGACACTAAAAGTTCAGTTTTTTCTTTTTTAAATAACAAACATATCATACTTACCTCCACTGTGCAGTTTGTTTTACACAGTGTGGCCCCAATCCTCCTCTTCTGGGGTCCCACGGTGGCTCTCTCGGCTCCTCCCCGCAATAGATAACCCCCTCTGGGAAGCTCTCTCCCAAGGGGGTTACCTTGCAGGCGCGCTCCTGTGTCATACACTCAGCGTACATAGCCGCCGAATGTATGACTCGGCCCCCGCCCCCCGGGTCATTGGATTTGATTGACAGCAGCGGGAGCAAATGGCTGCGCTGCTATCAATCTATCCAATGAAGAGCCGAGAAGCCGTGGAGAGAGCGACGCGGGATCGCGCCCACGGAAATTCGGGGCTCAGGTAAGTAAAACGGGGGGGGGGGGGGGGCTGGGGGGCCAGACACTGCAAGGTGTTTTTTCCCCTTAATGCATAGGATGCATTAAGGGGAAAAAACACAAAGGTTTACAACCCCTTTAAGTTTCATTTTGAATTTGTCACCATGTATAAGCTACAAAACACTGTTGGCATCTTCAGAAATAAGACGTATGAACCGCACAATTTAAAGCAGAGACCAAACAAAGGTATAAGGGTATAATAAAAGAAATAACTTGGATGTCATGGTTCCCTCTAAATTGGCATGATACGGTATAAGTAACCCAGTAATCACAATACATTTATAATACAGAAATGTAATCACAAAAGGAGCAATTCATAATCATCATTCATTTAATAACACATGATTAGTTAGGGAACATAATTAATGACATACAGACAGTAATAAATAAATATATAAGTAATAACAACATGATCAACACGTATGTAATTGATAAATAATAATGTGGGCTGATGTAGAGCATCCGAGGATGTAAACTCTGCGCGTTTCATGGTCGCCTACCACTCATCAGGAGTTTGGATGCATGAAAGTAATCTAGAATGAAATGAATGGAAACATTTGTTGTGGTAGTTTCTGGGGATCCACTAATGAAATGAGAAAAAAATGGAATGAGAAAAAATAAATAAAAAATTATATTATATATATATATACCGTATATACTCGAGTATAAGCCGAATTTTTCAGCACATTTTCTTGTGCTGAATATGCCCCCCTCGGCTTATACTCGAGTCACCTTTTTGTGCCTATTTTTCTGGATTTTTGGGGACCCGGTACCGGCCGTCCGTAGGTCCCCTGGACCCCAAACTTGGCAGACATGTAGCCCCACTCTTCCTCTACAAGTGTACAAAGTTTGTTGCCTGGGGGACCTACAGCCGGGGAGCACCGATTTTTCAAACCCGGGCACCCCTTCCATAGACTCCCATGTTAAACGGTCATTTCTCTGGTTACTTTGGGGACCCGGTATCGGCCTGTCGTAGGTCCCCTGGACCCAAAACTTGGCACACATGTAGTCCCATTTCTCCTCTACAAGTGCGCAAAGTTTTTTGTCTAGGAGACCTACAACCGGGGAGCACCGATTTTTTTTTTTTAAAGCCATGCACCCCTTCCATAGACTCCCATGTTAAACGTCAGTCTAGTCATGGACACAGTGAGGCAAGAGCACAGTGAGGCATGGGCACAGTGAGGCATGGGCACAGTGAGGCATGCACATGGACACAGTGAGGCATGCAAATGGACACCCTAGGCTTATACTCGAGTCAATAAGTTTTCCCAGTTTTTTGTGGTAAAATTAGGTGCCTCGGCTTATATTCGGGTCGGCTTATACTCGAGTATATACGGTATATATATATATATATATATATATATATATATAAAAATTAAATAAATTGTAGCAATATACCTTGCCAGACAGCCCGTGTGCTGAGACCTAAATTGGGGAAAGGTTTGGAAGGTGGTACCGCATACGGAGTCTCCCCCGGGGGTTGAGGCGGTTCTCAGTGTCCAATTTTTTATTTATTTTTTTCTCATTCCCCTTTCTCTTCTTTCTTTTTTCCCCTCCTTTCTTACCTTTTTCTTACTGCATTGGGTTTGTCTATGGGGAACAGTGGATTCCCAGAAACTACCACAACAAATGTTTCCATTTATTTCATTCTAGATTACTTTCATGCATCCAAACTCCTGATGAGTGGTAGGCGACCATGAAACGCGTAGAGTTTACATCCTCGGATGCTCTACATCAGCCCACATTATTATTTTATCAATTACATACGTGTTGATCGTGTTGTTATTACTTATATATTTATTATTCCTTGATTTATTACTATGTCTGTATGTCATTAATTATGTTCCCTAACTAATCATGTGTTATTAAATTAATGATGATTATAATATTTTTGTTATAGGGCATTGCAGTTTATTCTGATTGTAAATATCAATAAAAAACATCATCCAAATTAACCACTTAAGGACCCCTCACTGTATATATACGTCGGCAGAATAGCTCGTACAGGCACAATCACGTACCTGTACGTGGCCCTTTAACTGCCGACGTCGGGGTCGCGCGTGCGCCGCCGGCGGCGGCACGCTCGTGACCCCCCTGCCTTTCCCTGCGATCGTCTCACGGAGGCAAGGAGCGGGGAGATGTTAGTGTAAAACACAACATCTCCCCGCTCCCCCGCTTACACTGTCACCGATCTCCGCTCTGTGTAATCAGAGCGGAGATCGATGACGTGTCACTCGTAGCCACGCCCCCCTCAGTTAGAAACACACCCCTAGGCACACTTAACCCCTCCAGTGCCCCTAGTGGTTAACCCCTTCACTGCCAGTGTAATTTTTACAGTAACCAGTGCATTTTTATTGCACTGTTCGCTGTAAAAATTACAATGGTCCCAAAAATGTGTCAAAAGTGTTCCGATGTGTCCGCCATAATGTCGCAGTCATGAAAAAAAAATCGCTGATCGCCACTATTACTAGTAAAAAAATTTTTTTTATAAAAATGCCTTAAAAACTATCCCCCATTTTGTAAACGCTATAATTTTTGCGCAAACCAATCAATAAACGGCGATTGTGATTTTTTTTTTTTACCAAAAATATGTAGAAGAATACGTATCGGCCTAAACTGAGGAAAAAATATTTTTTTTATATATTTTTTGGGGATATTTATTATAGCAAAAAGTAAAAAATATGTAATTTTTTTCAAAATTGTCGCTCTATTTTTGTTTATAGAGCAAAAAATAAAAACCGCAGAGGTGATCAAATACCACCAAAAGAAAGCTCTATTTGTGGGAAAAAAAGGACGCCAATTTTGTTTGGGAGCCACGTCGCACGACCGCCCAATTGTGAGTTAAAACGGCGCAGTTCCGAATCGCAAAAAGGGGCCTGGTCATTATGCTGTGTATTGGTCCGGTCCTTAAGTGGTTAAAAAAATTAAAAAAATTATAATAATGATGATTATGAATTGCTCCTTTGTGATTACATTTCTGTATCATAAATGTATTGTGATTACTGTTTACTTATACCGTATCATGCCAATTTAGAGGGAACCATGACATCCAAGTTATTTCATTTATTATATCCTTATACCTCAATTAAAGTCCCAACTCCACTACCTTCCTGTTTTTTTACACATTATTTAGGGATGGAGGTATTTTGGTATGCTTTTAGGCTGGGATGGGTCTCAATCTCCCCTCTCCAGAGACCAAACAAATGTAAAGGAAAAATGTCACAATATCTGACTATATTCTGATCTCCGTACCTTTTGGGTGGTCTGGATCCCTTGGAGCATCTCAGGGCCTTCATTCTCTCCCGTCTCCGAGATAACTCCTCTGCAGAGAGATGCTAACAAAGAGAAATATTATGTTCACTGAGGAGCACGTGTCACCTAAACTTTGAGGAAATACTCACCCATGCCCATAATATAACAAAAAAAAATCTAATAAAGAACTGCAGATCTCCATTATCTCAGAGATGTAGAAGTTTGATGAGTGGCAGTTCAATAGTACATGTACAAAAATGTTACCATCGTAGAGTGCCGCCCATCAATTACAGTTAAAAAGGACACTCAGCTGCTGTCTAACCTCAAACGTCTGTCCCTCGAGGTCTCTTGAATCACACCATTTCCCCCATGAGTCCCTGACACGCCTCCGTCTGGTGCGCTGCAATGAGAAACAAGAGAGCTTTGGCAACACCTGAGATTTTATTTAACCACTTAAGGACCGAGTCTCTTTCTGAGATTTGGTGTTTACAAGTTAAAAACTGTTTTTTTTTTTGCTAAAAAAATTACTTAGATCCCTCAAATATTATATATATTTTTTTCTAACACCCTATAGAATAAAATGGCGGTCATTGCAATACTTTCTGCACACCGTATTTGCGCAGCGGTCTTACAAGCGCACTTTAAAAAAAAAAACAAAAAAAAAAAAACTTTTTTTAATTAAAAAATAAGACAACAGTAAAGTTAGTCCAATTTTTTTTCTTAGATTGTAAAAGATATTTTTACGCCGAGTAAATTGATACCCAACATGTCACGCTTCAAAATTGCGCCAGCTTGTGGAATGACAACAAACTTTTACCCTTAAAAATCTCCATAGGCGACGGTTAAAAAAGTCTACAGGTTGCATGTCTTGAGGTACAGAGGTCGTCTAGGGCTAGAATGATTGCTCTCGCTCTACCAATCGCGGCGATACCTCACATGTGTGGTTTGAACACCGTTTTCATATGCGGGCGCTGCTCACGTATGCATTCGCTTTTGCACGCGAGCTCGGCTGGACGGGGCGCATTTAAAAAATGTTTTTTTGTTTTTTTTTCAATTTATTTTACCTTTTTATTTTTATTTTTACACTGTTCTTTAAAAAAAAAAAATGTGTCACTTTTATTCCTATTAGAAGGAATGTAAACATCCCTTGTAATAAAAAAAAAAGCATGACAGGACCTCTTAAAGCGGAGTTCCACCCAAAAATGGAACTTCCGCTTTAAGCACTCCTCACCCCCTTACATGCCACATTTGGCATGTAAATTTTTTTGGGGGGGGAATGGGGGCTTCGTTAGGAGTGGGACTTCCTGTCCTCCTTCCGCCCAGGGACCGCTTAGGCGACTCGTCATATCGCCTTCCCTGTAGGCGATCACCTGGGACACGTGACAGGTCCTAGGTGATCGCCTGTCCACTCCTAGGACGCAGCGCGACTCGCGCATGCGCAGTGAGTGCCCGGCCGTGAAGCCGAAAGCTTTCACGGCTGGGTGAATGGAGGTTTGAGGGGGGGAGAGGAGCGACGCTCCGGGCGGCCGCGTCGCTGGACAGTGGAGCAGGTAAGTGTCTGTTTATTAAAAGCCAGCAGCTACACTTTTTGTAGCTGCTGACTTTTAATAAACATAAAAAAGGCTGGAACTCCCCTTTAAATATGAGATCTGGGGTCAAAAAGACACAAAAATGCAATAAATAAATAAAAAAAAATGAAATGTAATAAAAAAAAAAAAAGAGTCTCTTAGAGCCCTGGTTCACACTGGTGCGTTTTGACATGTCAAATCGGCGGCAATAGCACCGTCCTAATCGGTGCGACGCCGCATTGATTTCAAAAAGTAGTTTCTGTACTACTTTTTGCAATTTCAGAAACTGCACAGATGTCTCTGTAATCGCAGCCGAAATCGGGACTGACATCGCGCGAGTTCAGCTTCACTCCCGCAGCCCAGTGTGAACCTGGGCTAAGAGCTAAGGGCAGAAGTGACGTTTTGACGGTAAGCAGCAGAGGCCACTGGAGTGCAGCGGGAGGGGCCCTCTCCCACCGCAGATAAAAGTGATCTTGCGGCGAATCCGCCACAGAGACCACTTTTATCTGAAAGCGGACCACCCCCTGAAGAAGAGAATACCATGGTAATAGTAGCTAGCTGCTGCCATAACAATGATATTCCTCTTCAAAATACCGACATATAACGACGGCGGGCGGCCCGGAACGTAATCTACTTTTTGCAAATAAGAACACATGCAGCCATATTGAGGAATAAGAAATTGTGCACTTATTATTATTATTTTTTGCATTTGAGCCTGCAAAGCATTGAAACCGTGATCAGTGGATCATAGGTGAAATCCCCTGGCTCCTGCAGACTATTCCTCCAGCTGCAGGTTTGTAACCAAGACACAGACCTTCAGTTACAAGGCTGGAGGAAATATTAATACAAATGTAGTGACGTCACCGTACTTGTTCTCCACTGAGAACTAAAAGTCTCTCTGCCATGATGGCAGATGGGACTTGTAGTTTTTTTCATCCAGTTTCCTGTGACTGAATGATGCGGCTGTGCCAGGGGAGTCGGTAAGAAACCCCCCCCCCCCAAGATTTCGTAAAAAGGGGTCAGACGTGACATGGACAACTCTTATCCTCATATTGATTAGCGGTTCCAAATGAATGATAACTATTGCAGTAGGGAACAGGCACAAAAGATACAGATATCTTTCCAAATGACTGTTCTGCTTTATTACGACGCAATTGAAGGTTTTAATACACATGATTACGTAGGTATCACATTATCCACATAAGGACCGCCTCACACCGATATACGTCGGCAGAATGGCACGGCTGGGCATAAGCACGTACAGGTACGTCGCCTTTAAGAAGCCCAACCATGGGTCACGCTCGCAACCCGGTCCTAAGCTCCGTGACCGCGCCCGCGGGACTCGTGGACCCGATCGCCGCCGGTGTCCCGCGATCGGGTCACAGAGCTGAAGAACGGGGAGAGGTAAGTGTGAACAAACCTCTCCCCGTGCTTCCTAGTGAGAGTGTCACTGATCGTCTGTTCTCTGTCATAGGGAAGGACGATCAGTGACGTCACACGCCAAACCACGGCCCCACACAGTAGTAATCACTCCCTAGGAAACACTTAACCCCTTCAGCGCCCCTACAGGTTAATCCCTTCACTGCCAGTGTCATTTTCACAGTAATCAGTGCATTTTTATAGCACTGATCGCTGTAAAAATGACAATGGTCATTAAATGGTGTCAAAAGTGTCCGATGTGTCCGCCATAATGTCGCAGTCACAATAAAAATGCCATAAAACTATCCCCTATTTTGTAGATGCTATAACTTTTGTGCAAACCAATCAATAAACGCTTATTGCAATTTTTTTTACCAAAAATATGTAGAAAACGTATCGGCCTAAACTGAGGAAATAAAATATGTTTTTTTATATATTTTTGGGGGATATTTATTATAGCAAAAAGTAAAAAATATTGCATTTTTTTCAAAATTGTTGCTCTATTTTTGTTTATAGCGCAAAAAATAAAAACCGCAGAGGTGATCAAATACCACCAAAAAGAAAGCTCTATTTGTGGGAAAAAAAGGACATAAATTTTGTTTGGGAGCCATGTCGCACGACCTCACAATTTTCAGTTAAAACGACGCAGTGCTGAATCGCAAAAAGGGGCCTGGTCTTTTAGCTACAAAATGGTCCGGGGCTTAAGTGGTTAATAATACAATTGTACGTTTATGGTAACAAGGGGCGTAACATAGGCAGGCTAATTCTAATCAGGACTCGGAAAAATGCAAACATGTACTGAAAACATTATTAGTGCCGTGTGCACAGTGAAGTCAGTGTGCAATACGTACAAAATAGAATAGAATGATTTACAGAACTTACAACATTCCTTTACAGACGGCAGCCTGGGGAGATTTGCTAAAACTGCCGCACACAGACTCTGGTGCAGCTGTGCATAGAAACCAATCAGCTTCCAGATTTTATTGCCAAAGCTTAAATCGGACCTTTAGTCATCTTTTCATCTATTAAATCTTCTGCCCTTGTTGTTGTTTTAACTTTGGATAGTTAAACATTTTTTTTCTGCCAGTAAATCCCTTATACAGCCCACTTCCTGTTTTTTGTCTGGTCATTAGCCTAGGCTTATGACACCATGCACAGCTCTCTCTCTCTCCTGAGAGTTTGCCAGGATTTTTATTTTTTTTTTTACTAGTAATGGCGGCGATCTACGATTTTTATTGTGACCGTGACATTGCGGCGGACATATCGGACACTTTCAACACGTTTTTGGGACCATTCACATTTATACAGCGATTAGTGCTATAAAACTGCACTGATTACTGTATAATGTGACTGGCAGGGAAGGGGTTAACACTAGGGGGCGCTGAAGGGGTTACTATGTTCCCTATTGAGTGATTCTAACTGTAGGGGGAGGGGACTCACAAGGGGAGGAGACCGATCTGTGTTCCTCTGTACTGGGAACACACATCGGTCTCCTCACCTCTGACAGGAGGTGGATCTGTGTGTTTACACACACAGATCCACACTCCTGCCGTAATCGCAGGCAATCGCGGGTGCCCGGCGGACATCGCGGCCGCCAGGCATGCGCACCGGGTCACGAGCGGTGCCGCGGGCCCCCTGGACGGCCGGGAAGAAAATACGTCATATGACGTCCACCCGGAGGGAGGGAGGGTTCCTGCCAGCGTCATATGACTATGGCCCGGTAAGGAAGGGGTTAATAGAACAAGCTGAAGTTGGAAGCTGATTTTGTTACTATGCAGAGCTGCACCAGATTTAGTAAATCTCCCCCATAGTTAGAAAGCTGGACCTTTTAGAGACATTGGGGGAGATTTATTAACCACTAGCCGACAAGCCGCCGTCATTATACTGTAGACGCTATAACTTTTGCGCAAACCAATCAATATACACTTATTGAGATTTTTTTTTAACCAAAAATATGTAGAAGAATTCGTATCGGCCTAAACTGAGGAAAAATTTAGTTTTCTTCGATATTTTTTGGGGATATTTATTGTAGCAAAAAGTAAAAAATATTGCTTTTTTTAAAAAATTGTCGTTCTATTTTTGTTTATAGCGCAAAAAATAAAAACCGCAGAGGTGATCAAATACCACCAAAAGAAAGCTCTATCTGTGGAGAAAAAAGGACGTCAATTTTTTTGGGTGCCACGTCGCACGACCGCGCAATTGTCAGTTAAAGCGACGCAGTGCCGTATCGCAAAAAAAATGCTCTGGTCAGGAGGGGGGTAAATTGTTCCGAGGCTGAAGTGGTTAAAGTAGCACCTGTCATTTCAGATCCATCATGGCAGCGCCGGTTAGCGGGCATCCACTCACCTGATGCCGCCACGCCCCTCACCTTGTTGTGTCACTGCCGCATCACCAGCCGTCCCATTAAAGTGAATGGGACCGTCGGTGAGCCAACAGTGGGTCAGAGGAGGAGCCAACAGTGGGTCAGAGGAGGAGCCAACAGTGGGTCAGAGGAGGAGCCAACAGTGGGTCAGAGGAGGAGCCAACAGCGGGTCAGAGGAGGAGCCAACAGCGGGTCAGAGGAGGAGCCAACAGCGGGTCAGAGGAGGAGCCAACAGCGGGTCAGAGGAGGAGCCAACAGCGGGTCAGAGGAGGAGCCAACAGCAGGTCAGAGGAGAAGCCAACAGCAGGTCAGAGGTGACAGATGCTGTTTAAAAATGTGATTTAAATCAAATCCACCCTGGTAGTCATGTTTCCTTACAGCTAACCAGGCTCTTCTTTTAGGACCCTTTCACACTTGTGCGACTTGGGACTGCAAGTCGTACCCCCATGATGCCCAATGAGTACCGTTCACATCTGTGCGACTTCAAGGTAGTCCCCTGCACTACTTTGATTCAACGTTGATGCGACTTGAGGTCCATAGACCTCAAGATTACACAGGCATTGCGTCAAAGTCGTGTTTCCCAAAGTCACGTCAAAGTTGTGCGACTTTCAAGTCGTACAAGTGTGAAAGGGGCCTTGTTGGTCTATGGAAAAAGAGTACGGACAGATCTGGTTGCAGTAAAGCCCCTTGTTTCCTTACCATAGTCTGCAGGCGGTGGGCGAACTCGTACGCTTCCAATGTATCTTTTACCAGTTTCGTCTTTGTTTTATCCAACGGACGGGGCCGATTGTATAATGCTTGTTCTGAAATTTGCAGAATATCAAAGTAAGTGGTGGACAAAGAAACATAAGAAAAATAAAAAAAAGTTCAAACCGACGCTTACCACAGCCAAAGTTAATGGCGCCAATTAATTCCAGGTAGGTGTGGACACGCCCGATGCAGTTCACGTCACCGCAGTTCTTTAGTCCCGGGCGGACTGACGTTTTGTTCAAGTAATTTGGCTTAGAATTCTTCCTACAATAAGAAAATGACATGCACTTTCAGAACATAGGAAAACCTCATAGAGAGAACCTAATAAATATGAAAGAAACACTCCTATGGCCACATCTGTATAGGAATTTAATATAACAAAAGAAAAAAGTTGGGCATACAATAGCCCAAAGGTCGGACTTTAGAGGCACAATGGACAGTAGTACAGTGCCTTGCAAAAGTATTCACCCCCCTTGGCATGTTTTGTGTTTTGTTGCCTCACAACCTGGAATTAACATGGATTGTTTGAGGATTTGCATAATTTTATTTACAGAACATGCCCACAACTTTGAAGATTTTTTATTTATTTTTTAATTGTGAAGCAAACAACAAATAGGACAAAATAACAGAAAAAGTCAATGTGCATAACTATTCACCCCCCTAAAGTCAATACTTTGTAGAGCCACCTTTTGCGGCTATCACAGCTCCAAGTCTCTTTGGATAAGTCTCTATGAGCTTGCCACATCTTACCACTGGGATTTCTGCCCATTCCTCCTCCTTGCAAAACTTCTCCAGCTCCTTCAAGTTGGATGGTTTGCGCTTGTGAACATCAATCTTTAAGTCTGACCACAGATTTTCTATTGGATTGAGGTCTGGGCTTTGACTAGGCCATTCCAACACATTTACATGTTTCCCCTTAAACCACTCAAGTGTTGCTTTAGCAGTGTGTTTGGGGTCATTGTCCTGCTGGAAGGTGACCCTCCGTCCTAGCCTCAAATCACACACACAGAGTGGTACAGGTTTTGTTCAAGAATATCCCTGTATTTAGCACCATCCATCTTTCCCTCAACTCTGACCAGTTTCCCAGTCCCGACTGCTGAAAAATATCCCCACAGCATGATGCTGCCACCACCATGTTTCACGGTGGGGATTGTGTTCTTTGGGTGATGTGATGTGTTGGGTTTGCGCCAGACATAGCGTTTTCTTTGATTGCCAAAAAGTTCAATTTTAGTCTCATCAGACCAGAGCACCTTCCTCCATACATTTTGGGAGTCTCCTACATGCCTTTTCACAAACTCAAAATGTGACATTTTGTTTTTTGCTGAAAGTAATGGCTTTCTTCTGGCCATTCTGCCATAAAGCCCAACTCTATGGAGCGTACGGCTTATTGTCGTCCTATGTACAGATAACTCCAGTCTCTGCTGTGGAACTCTGCAGCTCCTCCAGGGTTACCTTAGGTCTCTGTGCTGCCTCTCTGATTAATGCCCTCCTTGCCTGGTCTGTGAGTTTTGGTGTGCGGCCGTCTCTTGGCAGGTTTGCTGTTGTGCCATGTTCTTTCCATTTGGTTATGATAGATTTGATGGAGCTCCTAGGGATCATCAAAGATTTGGATATTTTTTTATAACCTAACCCTGACTTGTACTTCTCAACAACATTGTCCCTCACTTGTTTGGAGAGTTCCTTGGTCTTCATGGCAGTGTTTGGTTAGTGGTGCCTCTTGCTTAGGTGTTGCAGCCTCAGGGGCCTTTTTAACCACTTCAATACCATGCACTTATACACCTTCCTGCCCAAGCCAATTTTGAGCTTTCAGCGCTGTCGCAATTTGAATGACAATTGCGCGGTCATGCTACACTGTACCTAAACTATTTTTTTTATCATTTTGTTCCCACAAATAGAGCTTTCTTTTGGTGGTATTTGATCAAATAAAAAAAGAGCGAAAATTTTGAAAAGAAAACAAAGTTTTTCTTTGTTTCTGTTATTTTTATTTGTAAATAAGTACCGTTTCTTGGTCAATGACGGGCACTGATATGGCTGCACTGACGGGCACTGATATGGCTGCACTGACGGGCACTGATATGGCTGCACTGACGGGCACTGATATGGCTGCACTGACGGGCACTGATATGGCGGCACTGATGGGCACTCATAGGTGGCACTGATGGGCACTCATGGGTGACACTAATACACTAATAAGTGGCACGGACGGGCACTGATGGGTGGAATTGCTGGGCATCACAATTTTTTTGTGCCATGATGGTGCCAGTCAGTGCCCATTTGCAGGGCAGCTATCAGGAATTTTGGGGCCCCTTACAGCCGAGGAGAACCGGGGGGGTGGGGGTGCTGCCGCCGCGAATTGAGAAGCGGGGGGGGGGGGTGCCACGAATTGAGAAGCAGGGGGTTTGGGTGCTGACGAACACAAAAAAACAAAAGAAAGAAAAGAAAGGGGGGTTGCCATCCAGGGCCCTGGGGACCTCCGGGCCTCTGGGCCCCTTACAAAAAAAAAAAAATATAAAAAAAAGGGAGGTTTCCATCCGGGGCCCTGGGGACCTCCGGGCCTCTGGGCCCCTTACAAAAAATAAATAAGCAAATTAAAAAAATTAATAATAATTTTTTTTAATAAAAAATAAATTAAAAAAAAGGGAGGTTTCCATCTGGGCCCCTTACAAAAAAAAAAAAAAAAGGGGGTTGACATTCGGGGCCCTGGGGAACTCCGGGCCCCTGGGGACCTCTGGGCCCCTTACAAAAAAAAATTATATAAAAAAAAAAAGGGGGGGGGGGCCATCCCGGCCCCTGTGTCCATGTGCATGCCTCACTGTGCCCATGCCTAGACTGACGTTTAACATGGGAGTCTATGAAAGGGGTGCCCGGCTTTGAAAAATCGGTGCTCCCCGGCCGTAGGTTCTCCGGACAAAAAACTTTGCACAAATGTAGAGGAGGATTGGGGCTACATGTGTGCCAAGTTTGGGGTCCAGAGGACCTACGGCCGGGTCCCCAAATTCCAGGCGATCAGGCGCAAAAAGGTAAATCGAGTATAAGCCGAGGGGGGCATTTTCAGCACAAAAAAATGTGCTGAAAAACTCGGCTTATACTCGAGTATATACGGTACCTCCTCTGTGCAGTTCGTTTTGCACAGTGTGGCCCCGATCATCGTTTCTGGGGTCCCCCAGTGGCGCTCATGCCTCCTCCTCGCATCGGTAAACCCCCTAGGAGAAGCGCTCTCCCTGGGGATGACCTTGCAGGCGCGCTCCCGAGTCCAGCATTTGCGTTCATAGACACAGAATGGCGGACTTGGCCCTGCATCCCACGTCATTGGATTTGATTGACAGCAGCGGGAGCCAATGGCTGTGCTGCTATCAAGCTATCCAATCAAGAGCCAAGAACCCCGGGCAGAGAGGGTGTGTGCGTCTCCGCCGAGGGAACGAACGGGCTCAGGTGAGTAAAACGGAGAGGGTGGGGGGGGGGGGGGGGGGGGGTCAGCGTCAGAAGTTTTTTCACCGTAATACAATACACAAGGGTTTACAAACCCTTTAGCAAAAAAATAAAATAAAATAAAACTGGCCCGGAACCAGAAGTAATGTCATGATGTCGTTCTGGTCCTCCCAGGCCAGTGATGGCGAACCTTGGCAGAGTGCATGAGCATCATGGGAAATTTAGTTCCAAAACATCTGGGGTGCCAAGGTTCGCCATCACTGTCCTAGGCCATAGGGATGAGCGGAGGCCATCTTTCCTTCACTCATCTCTGTGGCCAGCGGCAGATCGGTTCCTGGGCTCACCAATCATTCAGGTAAGTCCAGATCGCTTCTAAAAGTGATCTATCAGCGAATCAGCCGCTCGGATCACTTTTAACAGAAAGACAAGTGCCTGCAAATAATGCTGTTGTTGGGGTTTGAACTGACGACCCAAGTGCTGCCAGGTGGAAGTGCTAACCACTTACCTACTGTACTGTGCTGCCCACAATAAAAAATATTCCTAAAGTAGAGTTGAGCTTTAAGAATCCAGAAGGTGATTTTCTCTGTACGAAAACATATATCTGTAATTTAGTTTGCTTATAACTAGGGTTGTCCCGATACCACTTTTTTAAGACCGAGTACAAGTACCGATACTTTTTTTCAAGTACTCGCCAATACCGAATACTGATACTTTTTTTTATGTGTCAGTATTTTTTTCTTTTTTTTTTTACTATTTTTTGCCATGTTTTTTTACAATGCTTTGTTGGGGTGGGTGGGGATGATCTCAGTGTATTTATTTTTTACAATTTATTTTTTATTATTTATTGCAATTTATTTTTTTATTTCTAGCCCTGTTGGGGGGCTTTGGTGAGATATCAGGGGTCTTAACAGACCTCTGACATCTCCCCTTTGAGACAGAGAAAGGGACTAGGGAAACAGATTCCCCAGTCCCTTTCTCAGCTGCACTGAAAATGAATGGAGAGGAGACAACGGCTCCTCTCCATTCATAAACTGAAGCATCGTAAATACACAGGTTACGATGTTTCAGTTATATGAATGGACAGAGCCAGTCACTGACTCTGTACATTCGGAAAAGGTAGGAGCCGGGTTTAGCGGCTCCTGCCTCCGCTCTCCATCCTGACAGAGGGAAGCGGAGGAGGATATGGAGGGTGGCACAGAGCTGAGGACAGCAGCAGCGAGGAGGGGGGGACACGGAGCGCGGGGGGGGGGAAGAGCAGAAAGATGAAGGACATCAGCAGCATGGAGGGGGGGACACGGAGCGCACGGGGGAGAGCGGAATAACGGAAGACATCAGCAGCATGGAGGGGGGGGGGACACGAAGCGCACGGGGGAGAGCAGCATGGATGGGGGAACTGGAGGAGGATACAGGGACAGTCAGCGGTGATCGGTGCGGCTTTGGGGGGAGTTACAAGCACCGATCACCGCTGTATAGATTTCACTAAAACAGCTAAAAAGAAGGGGAGGGGGGGGTCGGGAGAAGCTGTCGGGCTGTATTGAAATCTATACAGCGGTGATCGGTGCTTGTAACTCCCCCCCGCCGCACCGATCATCACTGACTGCCCAAGTATCGGCTGAAGCATCGGAGCATTTTCCCCGAGTACAAGTACTCGGGGAAATGCCTGGTATCGGTACCGATACCGATACTAGTATCGGTATCGGGACATCCCTACTTATAACCCACAAACATACCATCGATCCAAGATGTAATTGCGTATCCTGAGATAGCGTTCCGGAGTCTTTGCTGGGCGCCCCTCGAAGAATTCTGGGATGGCTTGCTTCTCTTCTTCCTGGATGAAGTCTGGTTCTAGCACCACCTCCTGGTCGGGCGGTTTTAGATCTTCTTCTGGGGTGTCTTCGTCCTCATAGGGCGGAGATGCCTGAACCATCGGAGTGTCAACATCTTTATCCTCCGCGCCCAGACAAGTGGAGTCCTCTTCGTTGACCTCTTCGTCTTGTGTGGATGTCAAAGTGTCGCTGTGTCGCACGCATGAGAAGCAATAAAAAGTGTCCCCGTCACCGGGGTCCTTCTGACAAAGTGCCTCTGTCTCTGGAACATACGTGTGCGGCCGTTCCAGGGTGAGGTGACTTTGTCCCGTGGTGGGATGAATGGCCTCTTCCTTCACCTGGCAGATCGTATCTGCTGGATTTATCGCCGTGTCAGGAAGGTCCTCGCTGTTGACAAATGCCTCATCCACCTCATCCGTTATGTCCACCTCCTCATCATCTGATAAGGTCTCAATCTTCACCGCGTTGAGGTTGGGGTCCGCTCGACCTCGGAATGCAGATAGATTCGCTTCTTCCTCGGAATTCTGAGCGTGGAAAACGGGAAGCTCCGCCGCTGGCGTTTTGCCCTCTTTCTTTCCGTTCTCCTCCTTACACTGCAGAAAGAAATATGACATTTTTTATACTTTCTGTAATTTTCATCTGGATAAAGAAGAGTTTACATTACAGATCATGTGACTACCTGACACTGGTGGGAAATTACATTTGATAAAGGAAAGAAAATGATACAGAAAAATCTCATAATAAAGCTAGTACAAAAAAAAAAAAAACTATATATAATATAATATACCAGGGCTCAAAATTTCAAGTCCTGAGCTACTAGCCAGGCCTCAAGGGTTACTCAGCACCAGTTGCCCTGCCCAACCCCTACCCTGCCCCACCCCTAAGCACGCCCTCATAAATTATCTCATAAAATGACACTTAAATGTTTTATGCAGAATTAAATCAGCCTCATTAATGCAGCTCAATAATGCAGCCTCACCCGTGTCCCCCAATGCCGCCTCACCCGTGTCCCCCAATGCCGCCTCACCCGTGTCCCCCAATGCCCCCCAATGCGGCCTCACCCGTCTCCCCCAATGCGGCCTCAACCGTCTCCCCCAATGCGGCCTCAACCGTCTCCCCCAATGCGGCCTCATTCAACCGTCTCCCCCAATGCAGCCTCATTCAACCGTCTCCCCCAATGCGGCCTCAACCGTCTCCCCCAATGCGGCCTCATTCAACCGTCTCCCCCAATGCGGCCTCAACCATCTCCCCAATGCGGCCTCAACCATCTCCCCAATGCGGCCTCAACCGTGTCCCCCAATGCGGCCTCACCCGTGTCCCCATGACGGGTGATCTGTCAAATTCCCTGGGACCAGGGGGCGGGGTTGTGTGTGACAATGAATGAGGGGAACACTTGGCTATTGAAATGCGAGCCGCTAGTGATGTCCCCCGCGCTCTGAATCATCCATCCGGATCTCTCCTCTCTCACTTCCACGAGCGCTGGGAGAAGGACTCCTATACAACCTGCGGGCCGGCGGTGCTCGCCCCCCTCTCGCTCCCAGGCAGCCCTTTCTCGCCAGCCTTCAAAATCCACTCGCAAAATGCGAGCAGGCGAGTGGATTTTTTGAGGGCTGTAATATACTATATATTGATATTAATCGTGCACCGAAATAAAAATTCTGGTGCCGAAACGAAAACATTTAGAATGCTCTTGGCTGAAAACCGTAATGGACAGTTTTATAAAAAAAAAAAAAAAAATTGAATGTAATTAATGTGGCTGGTGGCATTTTTACATTGAAATCAATGGAACACAATTTTGCATTGCAGTCAACAGGTGGCTTATTTGCATTGAAGTCAATGGGACGCGCTTTTGCATTAAAGGGGTTGTAAACCCTCAAGCTTTTTCCCCTTAATGCATTCTATGCATTAAGGTGAAAAAACTTCTGTAGTGCAGCTGCCCCCCCAGAGCCCCCCCTTTTACTTACCTGAACCCAGTCTTTCCAGCGACGGGGACGAGCCCAGCAGCTCCAGCCGGTGTCTCGGGTCCTGATTGGATAGATGGCAGAGCAGCCATTGACGCGGGAGCCAGAGGGCGGGGCCGTGTCCTGCTGTCTGTGTCAATGGACGCAGCAGCAGGACTTGGGAGCGCACCCGCACGGGTGCCCCCAGGGAAAGCGCTTCACCACTGAGGGACCCCAGAATAGGAGGATCGGGGCCACTCTGTGCAAAATGAACTGCACAGAGCTGGTAAGTATAACATGTTTGTTATTTGAAAAAAAAGAAAACGAACCTTTGCAACCCCTTAAGTCAAGGGGATGCTCTTTTGCACTGGAGTCAATGGGACACGATTTTGCATTGAAGTCAATGGGACGCGCTTTTGCATTGAAGTCAACGGGACAAACTTTTGCATTGAAGTCAACGGCACATGCCTTTGCACTAAAGTCAATGGGAAGTGCTTTTGCATTAAAGTCAATGGGACGCTCTTTTGCATTAAAGTCAATGGGACGCTCTTTTGCATTAAAGTCAATGGGACGCTCTTTTGCATTAAAGTCAATGGGACGCTCTTTTGCATTAAAGTCAATGGGACGCTCTTTTGCATTAAAGTCAATGGGACGCGCTTTTGCATTAAAGTCAATGGGACGCTCTTTTGCATTAAAGTCAATGGGACGCGCTTTTGCACTAAAGTCAATGGGACGCGCTTTTGCACTAAAGTCAATGGGACGCGCTTTTGCACTAAAGTCAATAGGACACGCTTTTGCACTAAAGTCAATGGGACGCGCTTTTGCATTAAAGTCAATGGGACGCTCTTTTGCATTAAAGTCAATGGGACGCTCTTTTGCATTAAAGTCAATGGGACGCTCTTTTGCATTAAAGTCAATGGGACGCGCTTTTGCACTAAAGTCAATGGGACGCGCTTTTGCACTAAAGTCAATGGGACGCGCTTTTGCACTAAAGTCAATGGGACGCGCTTTTGCACTAAAGTCAATGGGACGCGCTTTTGCACTAAAGTCAATGGGATGCGCTTTTGCACTAAAGTCAATGGGATGCGCTTTTGCACTAAAGTCAATGGGACGCGCTTTTGCACTAAAGTCAATGGGATTTTTTTTTGGGGGGGGGGGTTCTTCTAATTTTTTTATTTCCCTTTTAGGACAATTAGGGTATAGTTGCCTATTTTCTGATAGATTTTGGGATAAGGCCTTCCCCACGCCCCCCCTGTTTTTTTGGGGGGGATGGTGCTGGAGAAAGGTAGGGTGGGTTGGGTTTTTGTTAAATGTTTATACGCATTATCTCATTTTTATTATTGTATTTTTTCTGAAATATATTCACTCAGAAGTTTGTTGTTTTTGAGGTCCATCACCTTGCAAGCCATCTTGAAATATAAATTATTAGTTAAGTATTACTTTTACTTTTACTTTTTTCTCTGTTTAGATGGTATCACGTGATCAGGAGGTCTTATCTATTCTGTCATGGAATGTCCGTGGCCTAAATTCCAAATTTAAGAGAGCGTTGTTATTTAAGTATTTGAAAAGTTATCTTCCCCATATAGTACTACTTCAAGAAACTCACCTTATGGGGAGTAGGCTACTGACCCTAAAGAAGCCATGGGTACAGAAGGCTTACCACGCTACATACTCCACTTTCTCTAGAGGGGTTTCGATATTGATTAGCAGATCTTTATCCTGTATGGTGGAAGATGTATTCTCTGACCCTCAGGGTAATATAGACCAACTCCTGCAAAAAAATTCTCTGCAGGGCTCCTTAATTGGGCCCAGATGGTAGATTTGGTAGAAGTTTGGCGATGGAAAAATCCACTAAGTAGAACGTATTCATGTTTTTCAACTTCTTATAAGACAGCTTCACGTATAGACTTAGCCTTTGTCAATTCAGCGATATTAGCAGATATAGTAGATGCTAAATATTTGCCGAGTGGGTTATCCGATCATGCTCCGCTCATGCTTACACTCTGCATGCATCACCTTCGTGATGCAGCACAGTGGAGACTGGGCACGCATTGGATCTCACACTCAGACATAGTTAAAAAAAATCCCGCCCCTTTTAGTAGAGTATTGGGAGTTTAATGTAGGATCATCCACTTCGGCAATATTATGGGATGCTTTTAAGGCATATGCAAGAGGACAATATATATCCGCTATTAAAGCGGTTAATAAGTCTCAACGAGCAAAAAATGACGCTTTGAAAGTTATAGTAGAGGAACAAACAGCCCAATATACCGCGGATCCCTCAGAATTTAATTTTAATGCCTTATTACATAGTAAACGGACCCTACATTTGCATATAACAGAGGCTACGAGGATAGATCTATATAAAAATAAACAGAAATCTTTTGAGCAGGGGGACCGTAATGGACGGTTTTTGGCCATGATGGCTAAACATGAACAATCTAGTACCCAGATTTTGGAAATACATACCACTTCTGGAGATACGGTCCGTACACAGCCTAAAATTTTAGAGACGTTTCGACAATTCTATCAGACATTATATACATCTCAGCTGCCTTCTAGTTTTCAGTCGACTGAGTTAGCGGAGTTACTGGACTCAGTCGCATTGGCATGGCTATCCGATAATGAGAGGGAGATGCTAGTACGTCCTATAACATCGGAGGAGGTCCTTTCTGTTATTGGCTCCTTTTCATTGGGGAAGTCACCAGGGCCTGATGGTCTTCCTATTGAATTCTATAGGGCTCATGGAGAGCTTTTATCTCCTGTACTGGCCTCTCTTTACTCACATTGTCTGAAGGAGGGATCCATGCCAGACTCAATGAGTCAATCTCATATAGTTCTAATTTACAAGCATCCGAAAGACCCATCCTCCTGTGCTTCATATAGGCCTATTGCACTCTTGAATGTAGATTTCAAGATTTTGACAAAGTTAATTTCCCGACGATTACAACCGTTGATGTCTAATATCATTGATTCAGATCAGACTGGTTTCATGCCAGGCAGATCCACTGATGTGAACTTGAGGGGATTATATATCAATATTTATGCTTCACATCTTAATATGGGATCTAGGGTTATTGCCTCCCTGGACATTGAGAAGGCCTTTGATACCTTGGAGTGGCCCTTTCTGTGGGAAGTACTCCGCAGAATGGGCTTCCCAACGGTATTTATAAAATGGTTACAGGTCTTATATAAGAATCCCAGAGCTGCAGTAAAGATGGGAGGAGGGTTGTCAGCTTCCTTCTCACTATTTAGGGGAACCCGTCAGGGCTGCCCTCTCTCTCCAGCCCTTTTTGCAATTGCTATGGAACCGGTGGCTGAGGCTCTACGTACTTCACCTAATATTAGGGGATTGCGGATCGGTTGGCTGGAGGAGAGGGTAGCTCTGTATGCAGACGACCTCTTATTATTTTTAAATGATGCTGGCCCCTCGTTACAAGGGGCCTTGGATATACTGGATTCATTTTCAACGGTTACAGGGCTGAAGGTAAATTGGACTAAGTCATTGCTGTTTCCAATAGATATGGAGGCTCGCAGTACGGCTATGAAGGATACTCCACTGCAGTGGGTAGATAATTTTAAGTATTTAGGAGTGGTAATTTCTCGTCAATCTTCTGAATTTATGTCTCTGAATCTGACCCCAATTTTGGGAGATTCTGAGTCTAAATTAAAAGTATGGAAGTCTCTACCGTTGTCTCTATTGGGGCGTATTAATCTTTTAAAAATGAAAATTATACCTAAATTCATGTACCTATTTAGACATTCTCCTCAATGGCTCCCTGTATCCTTTTTCAAAAGACTAAATCAGTTGTTTTCATCTTTTTTATGGGGGATAAAAAATCCTAGGTATAAATTAAGCACTCTGATGCGCCCTTGTGAAGAGGGAGGACTAGCTTTTACGGATCTATACAAATATTTTTTGGCCACTCAGTTGGTTACGGCCGCATGGTGGTTAAACCCAGATCTATATAACTCTTCTACCCGGTTAGAAGCAGCAGTAGTAGGTTCCGTAGAAGCTCTTAAGGTTCTCTTATTTAGGGGCCGTAGGGCACTTCATCAGGTGACTATTCCTATGCTTAATACTATTCAAGCTTGGGAGGCCGGCCTTAGATGTGAGGGTTATCCAAAGGGAGTAATTTCTCCAAATGTCCCTCTATGGCTAAACCCTACCCTTCCTCAATTCCTTAAAACACCAGAGCCTATTGCATGGACCAAATACAATATTAAATTACTTGTCCAAGTGGTTACTGATCAGAGGTTATCCACCTTCTCTACACTAACCTCAATGTTTAATCTTCCTAGCTCTTATCTATTTAGATACTACCAGCTTTCACATACTTTTCATGCAGAGTTTCCACAGAATAGTTTAACGATGATACAATCTACCTTGGAGTTAGTACTTAGGTCTGAGTGTCTGGATAAGCCTACCTCGAGACTCTATTCTCATCTTACTTTAATTTCTATCCTGCCATTAGAGAGTCTTCGAGCTAGGTGGATTCGAGATATACCAGATTTGAGTATGGAGGACTGGAGATGTGTGTTGGATTTCCCTTTGAGATCTCTGGTCTCCTTGAGGGATCGTGTTATCCAATTTAAACTCATACACAGAGCATATATCACGCCATATAGACTTCAAAAGAGAAATCCTGCTTGTTCCTCTAAGTGCTGGAGGTGCGGAGCAGCTCGAGGGGATTTCACACACATCTTCTGGACCTGTCCATATATAGTTACATTTTGGATGGAGGTAGTGGATCTATTAAACTCTATTACCTCTACTCCTTTACCGTTTTCAATGTCAGTCTGTTTGCTGGGCTTAGTAGAGGATATTACCCCTATAGAGACCGAACAAATATTTATTAATACAACATTATTCTACGCAAGAAAATCTATTGCATTATATTGGAAGAAACCTCATCCTCCTCCGTTTATATATTGGAAACAATTGATTAATAATAATCTTCCATTGTACAGAGATACCTATAGGAATAGGGGTCGCCCTAGTAAGTATGATGAGGTTTGGGCAAAGTGGCTGGATAAGCCATATATGGCATCTAACATAGAGGGAGGTAACAACTCATAGAAGGGATGTTCCCTATATGGGATATTTGTGTTTAGAAATGATTGGAAATAATAGTGATAATCATAATTTCTTTATTTCTTGTTTTTTGCTATGCAAGGTGATGGGATCGTGTTATTTTACTAATATATTTTAGATTTAATGTGTATGATGTGTTGTTATGTTATGTTTTGTTTGTTTAAGAAATTAAATAAAAAGATTTATAAAAATAAAAAAAAAGTCAATGGGACGCGCTTTTGCACTAAAGTCAATGGGACGCGCTTTTGCACTAAAGTCAATGGGACGCGCTTTTGCACTAAAGTCAATGGGACACGCTTTTGCACTAAAGTCAATAGGACGCGCTTTTGCACTAAAGTCAATGGGACGCGCTTTTTAAAAAAAATTCCCCATAAAAGTGGAGTTACCCTTTAAGTATGGTGAGAGGGGTTGGCAATCTCCTGTAAACTTCAAAGCACCCTGCCTTAAGCATTATATTATAAAAAGACACATCACCGGCATCCCTTTAGAAGTGCTGGTCTGTGGACCACTGTCTGTTGCAAACTTCACTTGTGCGATCTGCTGGTCAGTGGCTCGATTACACTCTATTAGAAAGCGCAATCTCAAGCAAATGATCAGCAGATCGCACAGAAGCAACTTCATAAAGGGATGTTGGAGATTTGTCCTTTTATATGACCCTTGAGGCAGGGGGCCGGGAAGTTTACAGGAGCCTGTCAACCCCTCTCACCAAACTCAATCTTAAAGCCAAGCTCCAACCCAAAGAGGAAGCTCCGTTTGTTTCCTTCCCCCCCCTAAGGTGCCACATTTGGCACCTTTTGGGGGGGAGCGGGTACCTGTCAAAAACAGGTACCCGTCCCCACTTCCAGGAGACCTCACCGCAGGAAGTTTGCCCCCCCTTCCCCCGCCTCCTTCCATTCAGAAAGTGCAGCACGCTTGGCGCTTGCGCAAGGCTTCGCTGCCGGTTTCCCTTACAAGGAATGGCGGCGGCAGCACCCGAGAGCTGATTGAAAAATCGGCTGTGGTGCCGACATCGCGGGCTCCCTGGACAGGCAAGTGTCCTATTATTAAAAGTCAGCAGCTACAGTGTTTGTAGCTGCTGACTTAAAATTTTTGGAGGAGGGGGATGGAGCTACGCTTTTAAGAGGATCTTCGCTTGCCAATCCCCCCCCCCCCTCTACTTACCAGGTAGTCTGTTGCTTCCGTTACTGATACTCACCCGCGCAGAGGATCCAGTGCTGTCCCTCTGAGATCCTCTGGTTCTCTGCCAACTCTCAGTCCTGCGTCGCCATAATGATCATCAAGAGGCCTGCTGGCTCTTCCTGGTTCAGCCGGCACACCTTCAGATGATGCGACGGTGGCCCCGACCCCCCACCTTTGTGAGTGAAGTGCTTTGCCTACTGGGATATGTGACGTGCCTATCCCAATAGGCCAATGGAGGATAGTGCATGTCCTTCGCCTAGCACAATGGTTCTCAACTCCTGTCCTCAGGACCCACTAACAGGCCAGGTTTACAAGATAACTGAAACACATGACAGGTGATATCATTTGCTGCTCAGGGATTGCAGTATTCTAGTCTGCATCTCCCCAATGTAATACTTCAAATCTGGCCTGTTAGTGGGTCCTGAGGACAGGAGTTGAGAACCACTAGCCTAGGCGAACGATGTGGAAGGGTGGGGCTGTACTTTTTTCTAAAAAAATAAATAAATAGAAAAACTAACACTAATCAGAAAGCAGAGAGAAGGAAGGGGGGGGGGGGAATAGGACGGAAGTCCTTTTTAAAGTTATTGTAAAGGATAGTTTAAAAAAAATTAAAAATAAACAAACATCCCCTGTGCAAGGGTTTTACACAGAGCGGCCCTGATCCTCCTCTTCTGGGGTCCCCCGGAGGTGCTCTTGGCTCCTCCTCCGCATCGAGTGCCCCCACGGAGAGCCACATTCCATGGGGGGGGCACATGTGCGGGCGCGCTCCCGAGTCCTGCTGCTGCGTCGATTGACACAGACAGCAGGAATCGGCCCCGCCCCCCCGTGTCACTGGATTTGATCGACAGCAGCGGGGGCCAATGGCTCCTGCTGCTATCAATCTGTCCAATGAGGACCCGAAACCGCGGCTGGTAAGTAAAAAGGGGGGTTCTGAGGGGCTGCTGCACCACAAAAGGTTTTTCACCTTAATGCATTCTAAAAACCCTAAAAAATTAGAACTCCTTTTAAGCGTAACTCCACTTTCGTTGAGAAAAAAAACATTCCCCTCTGGGTGAATTATGTACATTGCAAGGATTATAACAACGTTTGTTGCAGATTCTTACCTTTTGTTATTCTGAAGTAATCCATGTGGGTTTGTCTGTGTCTGTGGGCTAAGGGGGTCTAATGGGAGTGGTTTCATAATTATCAGTCAGCTGTGGCAGCTGCAGGGCACTACTGAGGAAAGTTGCTGGGCCTGTATCCCTTTAGACGTGTTCCTATTGGAAATATCTCACCAAAAAACGACATTTTTGTTGCAGGGGATGCCTGAAATCTGACTTGTATCTTGGGCAGACTTCTGGGAAAATTGGTGAGCCAATCACACAAGCAGGAAATTATGTTTCTGCGGAGTGGTCAGTACACATTCTATGTACAGAACATCTCCGGGTGGCCATATTGCATTGCATATACAGAATATTACAGCGGCTGCAGATGGAAAAGGAAAGGTCATTTTTAATAACATTCAATTACAATATGACTTGTGTCACAATTGTAAATGCCATATTATTTTTTCCTTATTTGCTATTTTTTCCCCCCACAAAAGTGAAGTTACCCTTTAACCCCTTACGGACCGCCCGCTGCAGGAATACGTTGGCTGATTGAAGAGGAATACCGTTGTTATGGCAGAAGGTAGCTACCATAACCCAGGTATCCTCTTCTTCAGCGGGCGGTCCGCTAAAAGATAAAAGTGGTCTCTGCGGCGGATACGGCGCAAGATCACTTTTATCGGCGGTGGGAGAGGGTCCCCCCCCCCTCCCGCCGCTCTCCGGTGCTCTCTGCCGCTTACCGAAGCCATCGGCAGTGGTGGAGGCAATTGGATCTTGTCCCTGCCTGTGTATGGAGACGAGTGAGGGGAAGATGGCCCCCACCCGTCTCCATATCACTGCAGGGCGGAAGGGACATCAAAACTTCACTTCCGCCCATTGCTCTTAAAAAGGAAAAAAATTTTTTAGAGTGACATATTTTTTTTTTTTTTGCATTTTAGTGTCATTTTTTTATTGCCGTTTCAAACACAAAAAAAAAAAAAGAATATACACACACACACACACACACACACACACACACACACACACACACAATCAGGCATTTTAGCTCTTACAGAAAGAAAAAGAAACAACTCAAACAATCAGCAAATATATTATTTAAATATTAATATCTCTTTTTTTTAGAGCTTTTTTTTTTTTTTTTACCAAAACAAAAGCAAAAACAAAAAAGAAGAAATGGGGGGGGGGGGGGGGGGAAGAAAGAAGGAGGGATAAATGCCAATGGGCTGCGTTTTACTCCAGACTTGGTGTTATAAATACCAAGGTATTAAACTTCTATTGCATCATATCTATCCAAGAATTATATAATCTGACAACATTATGTCATTAGAATATTATAATAATATAATATCAGGGATCTGATATCGTATTATAATGTAACAAAGTTGTTTTAAAATCAAACCAACATGCCCATAATCTTTAATGCCGCGTACACACGACCGTTTTTCATGACGAGAAAAATGCCATTTCTTAGATTGGTCGTGAAAACCGGTCGTGTGTATGCTCCATAGCAGTTTTCGCGACGAGAAAACTGCCTGATTTTTTTTTAGAACCTGCTCTATTTTTTCTCTTCGTTTTTCACGTCGTTCTTTTTCACGTTGTGAAAAACGGTCGTGTGTAGGCTTTTACGAGGGGAAAAAAAACGTGCATGCTCGGAAGCAAGAGACGGGAGCGCTTGTTCTGGTAAAACTAGTGTTCAGAATGGAGATAGCACATTCGTCACGCTGTAACGGACTGAAAAGCACGAGGCTGAAAAGCGCGAATCGTCTCTCACCAAACTTTTACTAACATGAGGATCAGCAAAAGCAGCCCAAAGGAACTTTCCGAATGGAACTTCCCCTTTATAGTGCCGTCGTACGTGTTGTCGAACGTGTTGTACGTCATCGCGCTTTGCTCGAGCATTTTTTTTCACGATAGTGTGTAGGCAAGGCAGGCTTGAGAAGAATCACGAAGAGAAAAACATCGTTTTTTTTTTGCATGACATGAATAACGGTCGTGTGTACGTGGCATTAGTGTTTATGTGAGGTCTTTTTGACCCCAGATTTCATATTTAAGAGGACCTGTCATGCTTTTTTCTATTACAAGGGATGTTTACTTTTTTTAAAAAGTGTCAAAATAAAGAAAATAAAGTAAAATAAATAAGGAAAAAAAGCGCCCCTTCCAGACGAGCTCGCGCGCAGAAGCGAACGCATACGTGAGCAGCGCCCAGCATATGAAAACAGTGTTCAAACCACACATGTGAGGTATCGCCGCGATAGTTAGAGAGGAAGCAATAATTCTAGCCCTAGACCTCCTCTAACTCAAAACATGCAACCTGTAAAAAAATTTAAACGTCGCCTATGGAGATTTTTAAGGGATTTTTAAGGGTAAAAGTTTGTCGCAATTCCACGAGCAGGCGCAACTTTGAAGCGTGACATGTTGGGTATCAATTTACTCGGTGTAACATTATCTTTCACAATCTAAAAAAAAAATTGGGCTAACTTTACTGGTGTCTTATTTTTTTAATTAAAAAAATAGATTTTTTCCAAAGAAAAGTGCGCTTTCAAGACCGCTGCGCAAATACGGTGTGACAAAAAGTACTTCAATGACCGCCATTTTATTCTCTAGGGTGTTAGAAAAAAATATATAATGTTTGTGGGTTCTAAGTACCGTATATACTCGAGTATAAGCCGACCAGAATATAAGCCGAGGCACCTAATTTTACCACAAAAAAACTGGGAAAACGTATTGACTCGAGTATAAGCCTAGGGTGTCCATCTGCATGCCTCACTGTGCCTCTCTTTGCCTCACTGTGTCCATGTGCATGCCTCACTGTGTCCATGTGCATGCCTCACTGTGTGCATGCCTCACTGTGCCCATGCCTCACCTGACGTTTAACATGGGAGTCTATTGAAGGGCTGCCTGGGTTTGAAAAATCGGTGCTCCCTGGTCGTAGGTCCCCCAGACAAAAAACTTTGCACACTTATAAAGAAGGAGAAATGGGGCTACATGTGCGCCAAGTTTGGTGTCCAGTGGACCTACGACCGGCCGATACTGAGTCCCCAAAGTCAGGGAGATCAGGCACAAAAAGGTGACTTGAGTATAAGCCGAGGGGGGGCATTTTCAGCACAAAAAAATGTGCTGAAAAACTCGGCTTATACTCGAGTATATACGGTAATTTCTTAGCAAAAAAAATAAAATAAAAATTTCAAAAAGAGGCTCGGTCCTTAAGTGGTTAGGGGTGAAGATTTGCTTTAATATGGAGCAAAACCAGCAATAAGACTCAGTCATGATGTCACCGGGCCTCAAAAGAGGTGCTTCTTGAAAACGAAATGACCCAATGAAAACATTTCAACTGCATGTTGAGGAACAAAGGAATGTATAAATTACGTGTACATCACACTTTATAAGATTTTTGGGGAACGCGATTACCTTATTCTTAAGATACTGCCTGGCGTAGCTCTTGACCTGCAGCACCGTGCGGCTCCCTATCAGCCTGGCAATGTTCGTCCATCTTCTGCCAAACTTTGCCTAAGGAGAGAAGAGGTAGAAAAAGATTTCAAGAAGCGCCAACAGCTTCAGGTTGTCTGAGCACAGGGAGCCCGTTCAGCGTGTAATGAGAGGGATTTAGCCCGCTGCCGGCTGATTCTGGGTCACAGGAGAGCAAATGTTAGTGCACCCCAGAAGAGAAATATGGACAAAACTGCTTTAGTCATTCTTCTCTTTTAAGCACTTGCCTACAGGCCACTTTTATCACCTTCCTGCCCAAGCCAATTTTCAGCTTTCAGCGCTGTCACACTTTGAGCGACAATTGCGCGGTCGTGCTACAGTGTACCCATATGATATTTTTATTTAAAAAAATTCACACAAATAGAGCTTTTTTTTTTTGGTGGTATTTAAAGAGGAACTGCAGTCTACTCACATAATTTGTAATACAAACATCTTTGCCATTCTGAAGCTTCCCTCCAACCACTTTGCATATTATTTTATATATACTGTGATTCTGTACTTGCCAAATATGCTGCAGAAATCTCCCTCCACTGACTCTGACTGCAGCCATTTTAACTGTGGGCAGCTGAAGCTGCTGCCTGTTCCCTTCCTGGATTTACACAGACACATACCTCCAGCTCTCATTGGCCCTCTTAGGACTCACCCCCCCTCCCTTCCTTCCTGGCAAACTCTCACGAGAGTGAGAGAGAGAGAGAGCTGTGCATGATGTCATAAGCCTAGGCTAATGACCAGACAGGAAACAAGAAGTGGGCTGTATAAGGGATTTACTGGCAGAAAAAAAATGTTTTACTATCCAAAGTTATAACAATAAGGGCAGAAGATTTAATAGATGGAAAGATGAAAAAATGACTGAAGTTCCGCTTTTTAATTACCACAAGGTTTTTTTTTTTTTTTGCTAAATAAACAAATAAAGACCGAAAAAACAGTTTCATAGTTTGTTATACAATTTTGGAAATAGGTCATTTTTCTCCTTCACTGATGAGCACTAATGAGGCTGCACTGATGTCACTGAGAGGTCGCACTGATAGGCAGCACTGATTGGATTGCACTGATAATCAGTGTAGATATCCCTTTTAGATGCTCTCAGCATGAGGAAAGGAATGATGATAACCGGCTTCTATTTACATCCATGATCAGCTGTAATTGGACACAGCCGATCACGTGGTAAAGAGCGGCTGATTAGCTCTTTTCCTCCATCTGTGACCAGCACTGTCCTCCGAAATGGTGATCACAGAGCGCGCCACCTGCACCCGGCAGCTGACGTGTTTACGGGCAGCCATCCTATGACGGCCTCCCAGAACTAGCCATTTGGCTATAGCGTGGTCTGCAAGTGGTTAAGACCACCAACCTAATACTGAATATGTCCCCCTTTTGCCTCCAAAACAACCCTGACCCATCGAGCAGGGTTCATACACATATTTACCAATAAAATTCCATGACTTTTCCATGACTTAACGTAAATATTCATGACCTAATGTTTCATGAAATGTCTATGTATACATGTTAAATAAGAAGAAATCCCCATCAGAGAGCCCCCCACACAATAATGTCCCCATCAGAGACCCCCACACACATTAATGTCCCCATCAGAGACCACTTCACAATAATGTCTCCATCAGAGACCCCTGCACAATAATGTCTCCATCAAAGACCCCTGCACAATAATGTCTCCATCAGAGACCCCTGCACAATAATGTCTCCATCAAAGACCCCTGCACAATAATGTCTCCATCAGAGACCCATGCACAATAATGTCCCCATCAGAGGCCCCCACACACAATAATGTCCCTATCAGAGACCCCCACACACAATAATGTCCCCATCAGAGACCACCACACACAATAATGTGCCCATCAGAGACCCCTGCACAATAATGTCTCCATCAGAGACCCCTGCACAATAATGTCCCCATCAGAGGCCCCCACACACAATAATGTCCCTATCAGAGACCCCCACACACAATAATGTCCCCATCAGAGACCTCTGCACAATAATGTCTACATTAAAGACCCCTGCACAATAATGTCCCCATCAGAGGCCCCCACACACAATAATGTCCCTATCAGAGACCCTCACACACATTAATGTCCCCATCAGAGACCACTGCACAATAATGTCCCCATCAGAGACCTCTGCACAATAATGTCTACATTAAAGACCCCTGCACAATAATGTCCCCATCAGAGGCCCCCACACACAATAATGTCCCTATCAGAGACCCTCACACACATTAATGTCCCCATCAGAGACCACTGCACAATAATGTCCCCATCAGAGACCCCTGCACAATAATGTCTCCATCAAAAACCCCTGCACAATAATGTCTCCATCAGAGACCCATGCACAATAATGTCCCCATCAGAGGCCCCCACACACAATAATGTCCCCATCAGAGACCCCACACACATTAATGTCCCCATCAGAGACCCCACACACATTAATGTCCCCATCAGAGACCCCACACACATTAATGTCCCCATCAGAGACCCCACACACATTAATGTCCCCATCAGAGACCACTTCACAATAATGTCTCCATCAGAGACCCCACACACATTAATGTCCCCATCAGAGACCCCACACACATTAATGTCCCCATCAGAGACCCCACACACATTAATGTCCCCATCAGAGACCCCACACACATTAATGTCCCCATCAGAGACCCCACACGCATTATTATACCCATCAGAGACCCCTGCACATTAATATCCCCATCAGAAACCCCACACACATTAATGTCCCCATCAGAGACCCCTGCACAATAATGTCTCCATCAGAGACCCCCACACACAATAATGTCCCCATCAGAGACCCCTGCACAATAATGTCTCCATCAGAGACCCCACACACATTATCGTCCCCATCAGAGACCCCACACGCATTGCTACACTGTGAACACACTAACTTTAGCTGAAACTGTGTTACTCCCACCCTGCAATTTAAAGTTCAATTCAAATGAGCGGATGAGTGAGTATATAAATAGGCACTGATGGTGTACTGGTGGCTGTGAAAAAAAGGGGGGAGATGATAGTAACACCAATGATGCCTGGAATGCTTTCACCTGCTTTTCTTTCTTTTTTTCCCTCAGTCTTTTCACTCTCCTCTGTCTCAGTCACCTCCTTTTATAACAGTTCATACAGTCCGACACTTCCCTGCTTCCAGTGCTGCTACTTGGCACCATGATGTTACTCTGCCCCCTCTCCGCGGTCTTATTTTAACGAGTGGGTGATGACGTCAGCGTGCAGCTCACCAAGGCCGCCGCCGGGTGTTCCAAGATGGCCGCCGCTCCGGAGCTAGGCCGAAGCCGCGGCCGAGGCTCCGGAGCGCTCCGCGGATCGCGCAGTATGCCGATCCGAACAGAATGCACCTTTCGGATCGCTTACGATCCGTTGCACCACTACTCAATATTCCATGACTTTTCCAAAACTTAGTGGGGTTCAGTAATTTTCCAAAACGTTCCCAGGCCTGGAAAGTGCCATGTCAAAATCCCATGACTTTTCTAGGAATTAAATGACCGTGCGAACCCTGATCGAGACATGGTCTCCACTAGACAAAGCATTACACTGCCTCTGCTGGCTTTCATTCTGCTACAGATTTTTGGTTAAAAAAAAATCCCAATAAGTGTATAGCGATTGGTTTACGCAAAAGTTATAGCGTCTACACACTATGGGATATACACTGGATTTTTTATTTTATTTTTTTACTAGTGATGGCGGCGATCAGTGACTTATAGCGGGACTGCGATATTGCGTTGGACAATCGGACACTAACTTACAGTTTTGACACTTATGCAGTGATCAGTGCTAAAAATATGCAAAGACATTGTACTAATGACACTGGCTGGGAAGGGATTAAACGTCTCTAGGGCAATCAAAGTGTGCCTAGCCAGTGTTTTACTGTACACTGTGTACTGTATTTACTAGGGGAAGAAATCGATTCTAGGCCCTGCTTTGCAATAACACAGAATCCATCCCTTCCCCCCTGTCAGAACGGCAATCTGCCTTGTTTACATAGGCAGATCGCCATTCTGTGTACTTTACCGATGATCGGCGAGTGACGGAGGACATTGAGTGCCCGGCACTCGCAGATCAGGTTCTGCTCTGAATATTCACAGCAGAAGTGGCGCGCATGCGCCCACTACACACAGAAATGCCAAATCATGTATATATACAGTACGTGTTTCGGCGCACAGCTGCCGCCCTGTAGCAGTAAAACTGCTATGGGTTGGACAGCAAGTGGATAAATAAAACCTTTACAAATGACTTAAAGTGTTTGTTAACCACTTTAAGCCCCGGACCATTTGGCTGGCCAAAGACCAAAGCACTTTTTCAGATTCGGCACTGCGTCGCTTTAATTGACAATTGCGCGGTCCTGCGGCATGGCTCCCAAACAAAATTGACGTCCTTTTTTTCTCACAAATAGAGATTTCTTTTGGTGGTATTTGATCACCTCTGCGGTTTTTATTTTTTGCGCTATAAACAAAAAAAAGAGCGACAATTTTGAAAAAAAAAACAATATTTTTTAATTTTTGCTATAATAAATATCCCCCAAAAATATATAAATTTATTTTTTTCTCAGTTTAGGCCGATACGTATTCTTCTACATATTTTTGATAAAAAAAAAAAAAAATCGCAATAAGCGTTTATTGATTGGCTTGCGCAAAAGTTATAGCGTCTACAAAATAGGGGATAGTTTTATGCCATTTTTATTAATAATTTTTTTTTTTTTTACTAGTAATAGCGGCGATCAGCGATTTTTATTGTGACTGCGACATTATGGCGGACACATCGGATACTTTTGACGCGATTTTGGGACCATTGTTATTGATACAGCGATCAGTGCTATAAAAATGCACTGATTACTGTAAAAATGACACTGGCAGTGAAGGGGTTAACCACTAGGGGGCGCTATAGGGGTTAAGTGTGTCCTAGGGATGTGTTCTAACTGTGGGGGGGTGGATGGGCTACGTGTGTCACGACACTGATCACCGCTCGAGAGAAAGAGATTTTTACCGCTCCAGGTGAACACGCTCCAGCAATTTGTAGTATCAGGACTACCGTGGGTGCCAGCAATGCACGTAGCATATAGAGAAGAAAATAAAAAATATGGACAGCCGCACTCCAAAAAACCTTTGACGGTCGCCTTTATTGTAAAAAAATGGAAGATCACACCAAAAATCATCACAGCATAGCCGGGGTAACAGCTTACATGTTTCACACTGAAGGTCAGTGCTTAATCATAGCTTACAGGGAGCGGTGATCAGTGTCCTGTCATTAGGAAGACTGGGGGAATGCTTGTTTACATCAGCATTTCCCCGTTCTCCCTCTCCGTGAGACGATCGCAGGTATCCCCCGCGGACATCGAGTCTGCGGGGACCTGTGGTCGGACTCACGGAGCTCGCGCGCCCACAATGCCACATCCTAAAGGGAATGTACCTGTATGCTCATCTGCCCAGCCGTGCCATTGTGTCGACGTATATCGTCGTGCGCTGGTCGGCAAGCGGTTAAGGAATATATACAAGTCTATGCCAGCCCCTCTATTAGAGGCTGGCATAGCACACTGTGTATGTTTTATTTTAAAAAAAGAGCGCTGTAAATACTGAATATCAGCTGTCTTCAGGCCGGTCTCATCACTCGCTGCCACGTTCCAGCTCTGATGGATGTCTTCTGTGGGAGAAGCCGTGATCTCCCTCTGACGTTAGAGGAAGATCACGTGGCCGCTCGTCTCCTCCACAGAAGACACCCACCGGAGCTGGAAAGCGGCCGCTAGTCACGTGACCGGCCTGAAGACAGCTGATATTCAGTATTTACAGAGCTCATTTTTAAATAAAACACACACAGTCTAATAGAGAGGCTGTCAGTAACAACATTTATATTTTAATATTAAAATAATAGCGGCGGGGTGGCGGAGCTGGCCCGGAGACAGACAGAGAGGGCGCTGACAAGGAGGAAGGAGGGGGTGAGAGGAGAGAAGAGAGGACAGCAGCCTATCACAGAGGGAGGCACTTTGACCACGGTGATCAGGGCGGAGCTGCCCTGGTTAGCGTGGTCTGATTAGAGAGGGCATACAGAAAGTGGTAGGTTTCGTTTTTTTTTTTTTTTTACAGTTTAGAGGGGCGCAAATTACATAGCAGAAGCACTGTGCTGTGTAATCTGCTTTAAGGGACCAGAATCAACATTTTTTTTTTTAACAAGTGCTTTAAAGCCACAGAAGAACTGTGACAGAAATCATAAATCTGCTTACCAGACCCTGCTCAAATAGATCTTTCTCCTCCACCGTCCACTTCACAGCTCCGCTACTGGCCTTAGAGGGAGATCGGATCCTGAACACAACGACAAAAGAAGTTTTATGATAATGCAAAAGACAAGAATGTGGAGTGAAAATGAGTGACCAATCGGATTTTAGGCACCCAACTTCTACCTCAAACTAATTTTCACGGCGCTGGACATAGATAATAAAAAGAATCCCTATGGAGATCTTTGGAATCTTAACCACTTAATTAAAGTGGATGTAAACCCGAATATTTTTTTGCTGTCACAATGTAGAGTATAAGATTTCCTATCATTTGTGCCAGGTCTTGCCACAAAGAGTTAATCCAGCTCTGAGCAATCCTCTTTTATTATTCGGTAAGATAAAACGGACAAACAGAGAAAAACCTTTGTCCGCTCCGCCCACTTGCTTTGAGTGACAGGTTATTTACATATCTCCTGCACTAGCTTTAGACAGGCATTATTTTTTAATTCCCACCCCCACTCCTTTTCTGAAGTCATGTGGTTACTTTTCTGGATTTTGACTGGATGTTAGTGATCATAGAAGAAGGAATACACAGGAGAAAATGCATGTTGACAAGGGGAGTGTAGAGGTGGGCGGGGAGTCTACTGACATCACGACTCCACCCACCAAGCTCCAGACAACAGATCCACCCACAGAATCTGCAGTTTTTCAGTTCTTATAACAGACAGAGGGGAGACATTGGACAGATAAGGATACATGCAGGAGGCATCTATATCCTTATAGATCAGCACTATGGCAGTAGTTTAGAGAGGATGAGAGTGGCTTTACATCCACTTTAAAGACTGCAACACACACACATATATATATATATATATATATATATATATATATATATACACACACACACGTTGCGGCTTTGAAGTGTTTTACTGGGGCTATAGTTGAAGCTGTCAGCCATAACCCCTGTATTTTTTATTTATTTTTTAAGCCGGCGATTCTCTTTCTCAGAAAAGAGCTGCTGGATTGCTTTAACCTGCCGTTGGCGTTTCTATGGCTAAGACCCCTTTCACACTGAATGCGTTTTTCAGGCTCTAAAGTGGTTACCTGTAAAAATGTGTCGCCTATGGAGATTTTTAAGTATCTTGGTTTGCCACCATTCCATGAGCATGAGCAATTTTAAAGCATGACACATGTTGGGTAGCTATTTACTCGGCGCAACATGATCTTTTTAAAAAAAAAATTGGGTTATATATTGTTTTTCTTTTACAATAAAAAGTGTATTTTTCCCCAAAAAATTGCTGCATAAATACTGGGTGATATAAAAAATTGCAACGATCGCCATTTTATTCCCTGGGGGCTCTGCAAAAATATATATATATATATATATATATATATATATATATATATATAACGTTTAGGGGTTCTAAGTAATTTTACACCAAAAAATACAGATTTTAAACAAAAAGTGTCAGAAAAGTCACGGTCTTAAAGGGGTGTTCCAGGCAACCCCGGGCAAAAAAATAATAATTAAAAGCCAGCAGCTACACATACTGCAGCTGCTGGCTTTTAATAAATGGAGACTTACCTGTCCTGGTGTCCCTCGATGTCGGCACCGCAGCTGATGTTTCACATCAGCTGTCGGGTGCTGCCGTCGCCATTGCGGGTAAGGGAACCCAGCAGTGAAACCTTTCGGCTTCACGCCGGGAACCCTACTGCGCATGCGCGAGGCCCCGCTCCTCTCTCCTATTAGCCCAGCGGCCAGAGGAGGAGGAGGAGGAGGAGGAGGAGGAGGGAGCCTCGCGTGACTTCACCGCCGCGGCCGGACTCCAGTAAGTGGGAAAGGATACCTGTCTTTGACAGGTATCCTGTCCCCCCTCCCCCCCGAAAGGTGCCAATTGTGGCACCGGAGGGGGGAGGAATCCGATGAGCGGAAGTTCCACTTTAGGGTGGAGCTCCGCTTTAAGACACCTTTCACACTGAGGGCATATTACAGGCGCTATAGCGTTAAAAATAGCGTCTGCAATCCGCCCTCCAACAGCTTCTCCAGTGTGAAAGCCTGAGGGCTTTCACGCTGGAGCGTTGTGCCAAGATGGTAAAAAAAGTCCTGCTAGCCACATCTTTGGAGCGGTGAAGCAGCGGTGTGTATACCGTTCCTCCACCACTCCTGCCCATTGAAATCAATGGGGCAGCGTGGCTATACAGCCCGCAATGCGCTGCTTCAGCAGCGGGCGGTTTTAAGCCTTTCTCCTTTTAACTCTCTTTCGCTAGCGGACGAAATGCGCCGCAAATCCGCCCATAGCGTCGGCGGTAAAAATAGCGGCGTTTTACCGCCGAAGCTATGGGCGGCTCAGTGTGAAAGGGGTCTTAAGTGCATAATAAATGTTTGCTTTTGGGTTTATTACCACTTTAATTTCTATCTGTACATGGGACATCCGTTCCTCACCAAGACTACAGCAATATAATGTGCGCGGTATTAACCAAATCAGACTGAACCTCAGAAACAAGAAGCACTCACAGACCAAGTACTTACGGGACACGAGCAGTTTTCTTCTGGGGGCTCCTGAAAGTAAGAAAGCAATATTATTGTATACAGCAGTTATTTAACATTACGAGGTATAGGGATCCTCAACTCTGGCCCTTGACCCCACTAGGACAGCACATAATGTTCAGCATATGTAATGCTGGAAAGGACTCTCGAGGAATGGAGACATACTAAAGGGAGGGAATGATGGGGAGAGTCCGAGGACAGGCTACATATTCGGATGGAGACTGAAGGGGACATGCATAAGACACGAATAGCCTGGGGACCTGATTCATTAAGGCTAGTAGAGATCACCTCTGTTATCCCTTTATAAATCAATGGTCCTGCTCCAGACTGCCAAGGTCAGATGGCCACACACCAAGTACCAGACTGCTAGGGTACCTCGAGCCACAGGTTGGGCACTGGAAATATATAGCATTCACTAACACGGGTGTTAAAGAGGAAGTAAACCCTGATGGGTTTTACTTCCTCTTTTGCTACATGAACAGCCTGCAAATGTAAAACATAACGGGCTAGTATGCATCGCATATTAGCCCATTATGCGACACTTACCTGCAAAAGAATCCAACGATGTCCCCACAGTAGGCAGCATCCATCTTCTGTCTCCTCTTCCTTCCGGACTGCGGCGCTGTGATTCGCCAGAGCCGTATGACATCACTCCTGCGCATGCGCACGAGAGCCGCAATTCACGGCACAGGCTGGGGAAAAAACGGCACTTAGTTTTGTTTCTTTCCCGCGCAAGCGCCGCAAACATTTGCGGCGGACTACAAGTGAAATATCTCCTAAACGGCGCACGTTTAGGAGATATTTCCACTACCTATAGGTAAGCCTTATTCTAGGCTTACCTATAGGTAGAAGTAGTCAAAAGCGGTTTACAACCACTTTAAACCCAATTTTATTGCGGGCCGCATCAGCAGCATGGTTACCCTCAAAGGGCCGGTTGTATCAGGAGTGCGCTATGTACAGGGTGCAGAGCTCAAGAGTGTGCTATGTACAGGGTGCAGAGCTCAAGAGTGCGCTATGTACAGGGTACAGAGCTCAAGAGTGCGCTACGCACAGGGTGCACAGCTCAAGAGTGCGCTACGCACAGGGTGCACAGCTCAAGAGTGCGCTACGCACAGGGTGCACAGCTCAAGAGTGCGCTACGCACAGGGTGCACAGCTCAAGAGTGCGCTACGCACAGGGTGCACAGCTCAAGAGTGCGCTACGCACAGGGTGCACAGCTCAAGAGTGCGCTACGCACAGGGTGCACAGCTCAAGAGTGCGCTACGCACAGGGTGCACAGCTCAAGAGTGCGCTACGCACAGGGTGCACAGTTCAAGAGTGCGCTACGCACAGGGTGCACAGTTCAAGAGTGCGCTACGCACAGGGTGCACAGTTCAAGAGTGCGCTACGCACAGGGTGCATAGTTCAAGAGTGCGCTACGCACAGGGTGCACAGTTCAAGAGTGCTCTACGCACAGGGTGCACAGTTCAAGAGTGCGCTACGCACAGGGTGCACAGTTCAAGAGTGCGCTACGTACAGGGTGCACAGTTCAAGAGTGCTCTACGCACAGGGTGCACAGTTCAAGAGTGCTCTACGCACAGGGTGCACAGTTCAAGAGTGTGCTACGTACAGGGTTTTTTCGAAGGGCAAGACGATCACAGAGCATGACGCCTGTGCACAGCGGCGGGTGCGATCACAGGAGGACATCATATGACGCCCTCCCAGGACTGGCCCACTGCGCTGCAGCCTTAATTTTGCTATAGTGCGGTAGGCAAGTGGTTAAAATGTAACTGAATTCAATACTTTTTTTTTTTTTTATTTGGATAGAGTAGAGATGGATTAGAACCCCTGTCGGGTTTTTATTGCAGTCTGTGCCCCCATTAGGGAGATACACCCTCTCTATTTGCCCTGTTCACTGTTATCATTGAAAGTAAAAGTAAAAAATAAATTAAAAAATCCAGTTTGGGTTGTCCCCAGAACAGGAATAGAGGGGAAATCTTCCAATGAGGACAACAGTTCTGGTGACACCCTGGCATTCCGTCACTTCGTAGGGATTTAATCTCATTTCCTGTTTTGGCTATGGGACAGGAAATGAAAGGAAATCTCACCTATGGGACAAAGATGGCAAAAAACTAAACTATCCAATTTTTTTTTTTAAAGTGTTGCCTTTAGTTACACTTTAAAGCGGAACCTTCAGTCATTTTTTCAACTTTTCATCTATTAAATCTTCTGCTCTTGTTGTTGTTTTAACTTTGGATAGTAAAACATTTTTTTTCCTGCCAGTAAATACCTTATACAGGGCGTCATAAGCTCTAATGACCAGACCTTATTCTTGTCTGGTCATTAGCCTAGGCTTATGACATCATGCACAGCTCTCATGAGAGTTTGCCAGGAAAGGGAGTCATAAAAGGGCCAATGAGAGCTGCAGAGCTGGAGGTGTGCGTCTGTGTAAATCCAGGAAGTGAACAGGCAGCAGCTTCAGCTGCCCACAGTTAAAATGGCTGCAGCCAGACTTAGTGGAGGGAGATTTCTGAAGCATATTTGACAAGTACAGAATCACAGTATATATAAAATAATATGCAAAGGGGTTGGAGGGAAGCTTCAGAATGGCAAAGATGTTTTTATTACAAATCATGTGAGCAGACTGCAGTTCCTCTTTAAATACATAGAGAAGTGTGGAAGGTTTCCACTGTTAACTATCCTTATAAGTTCTCTCCGGGGGCCCTTTTTAGAAATATGTTTTTTTAGACTGAGCTTTCTTCAGCCCACTTTTTCATTACGGTCATCATTCATCCCCCCACCATTTTTAATATCACCTCATTGTTAACTGCTGAGGACTTCTGATTAGGAATCTCTGTTATTCTTATCAGTATCTCCATTCATACTTCCCCATCTGAAGACTTCTTTATTCTGATAATCCCCTATATATCCCTAATACATTTTTTTTTTGCTTTTTAATTTCTCTGTTCCCTGTCTGTCTTATCTATATTAATTTTTAATTTGTCTGAACAGATTTTAGAAAAATCAGGAAAATCTCTAAAAAGGGGTCCTGGTTTTCATTTTAATTTCATTATTTAACCAGTTCCCACCCGGTCAATAGCATATTGACGTCCGGGAAGTAGTTCTGTTATCCTGACTGGACGTCTATTGACGTCCTGCAGGATAACAGCCGCCGCGCGCCTGGGGGGCGCGCATCGTGGCAATCGGTGGTGTGGTGTGTCAGTCTGACACACCGCTACACCGATCTCGGTTAAAGAGCCTCCGGCAGAGGCTTTTTACCACGTGATCAGCCGTGTCCAATCACGGCTGATCACGATGTAAACAGGAAGAGCCGTTGATCGGCTCTTCCTCACTCGCGTCTGACAGACGCGAGTAGAGGAGAGCCGATCGGCGGCTCTCCTGACAGGGGGGGGGGTTTGCGCTGATTGTTCATCAGCGCAGCCCCCCTCGGATGCCCACACTGGACTACCAGGGAAGCCGCCAGGACTACCAGGGAAGCCTTCAACATGTGGATGGCCAGGTACATCCCCCATGGCCATCCATATGTTCCAAAACATGCCAAATATGTGCCAATCAGTGCCCACAAATGGGCACTGACTGGCACCATAATAGTACAATAATAAAAACAGTGATGCCCAGCAATGCCACCCACCAGTAATCAGTGCCATTCATCAGTGTCCCTCAGTGCCACTTATCAGTGCCCACCTAGCAGTGCCCATCTGTGCCACCCATCAGTGCCAACCATATGTACCCATCAGTGCCGCCTATGAGTACCCATCAGTTTTGCATACCAGTGCCACCTATCAGTGCCCATCAGTGCCGCCTATCAGTGCCCATCATCAGTGCTTAGCAGTGCCACCCCATTGGTGCCCATTGGTGACGCCTTATCAGTGCCAGTCAGTGCAGCCATATCAGTGCCCGTCATTGAAGAAGAAAACTTATTTATTTACAAAAAGAAATTAACAGAAACAAATAACGTTTTTTTTTTCAAATTTTTTTATTTGTTGCGCAAAAAATAAAAAAAATCGCAGAGGTGATCAAATACCACCAAAAGAAAGCTCTATTTGTGGGAATAAAATGATAAAAAATTTGTTAGGGTACAGTGTTGCATGACCGTGCAATTGTCATTCAAATTGCGACATCTCTGTGTAACGACAGGCGTTAACGTCGTTTAAATATATTCCATTCCCGAACACACAGCAGCTACCAGACACTCCAACCAGCTGAATAAGACCCCATACAAATATTTCTCCCCGCACTAACGAGGCAACGCTCTGTGTTGAAGTTCCAAAACAGGGAATGAATCTTTATTGCAAAACATGGTAACACACTTTGGGGAACAGGGCGGGTTAAACTGTCCAATGACAATGGTGATACAGGTCAAGTGTGTTCAAACTTCTCCTTCAGTAAACAGTCTTAGCAGGAGGGGTTGCTGGAGTGATTCCCCCCCCCCTTTCCTCACAGCAAGACTCTTAAACATCCCATAATAGGCAGCCAGACGGTCTACCAGCTCCAATCCACATCACCACAAACAACAATGAAAAGGTCTTTGGAAGCTAGTCTGGATTCATTAACATTACAACAGGCATCCAGGTGGATTAATATTACAGACCCATTTTAAAGCAATCCAAGACATATTCCTAATGTCCATTATTTTCTTGCTCACCCTGTGCCCAAAGTGACCCCTGTCACGCTGAAAGCTGAAAATTGGCCTGGGCAGTAAGGTGCGCAAGTGCCTGGTATTGAAGTGGTTAAAGCGTAAGTCCACCCTAACACTAAAATCTCTACATCTACAGACACCCACGATCTAACACTAACCTATCTAACCCTGTAAAGAAGAAATCGCTACACAGTGGAACCTCGGATTGCGAGAAACACGGTTAATGAGCGTTTCGCAATACGAGCACTGTTTTAAAAAAAATCCTGACTCGGTTTACGAGTGTTGCCTCGCAAAACAAGCAGGATTCAAGCCAAAGCGGTGTGCAATACCACGTTTGGCCTGAGGTGGGGGGGCGCCGGAGCCGAGCAGAGACGAACGGCGCCGATCGGAAATGCTTGTAAAATCTCAGAAATACTCAGTTCCTGAGCCTTTCCGAGTTCAGCCGAGGTGTCCTCGGGCCTTTCCGAGTGTCTCCGATGCTCTCCGGCGCCCCCCGCCTCTGGCCACATCCGGTATTGCATGCCATTGAAGTCAATGCGGAACAAATTATTTTCGTTTCCATTGACTTCAATGGGGAAACTCGCTTTGATATGCGAGTACTTTGGATTACGAGCATTCTCCTGGAACGGATTATTCTCGTAATCCAAGGTTCCACTGTACATACCTTTTTTTGAAGCCGATCCAGTCTCCAGCGGCGGAAGCTCTGCAGGAGACACAGCCGACAACGGCTGTGAAATGAATGGGGAGTGACGTCACCCATAGAGTACTATGTGGCTTCTGATGGAGGCTGTGTCCTCTGCACCCGCCTCCACAGCGAAACCGCCGCTGAAAGCTCAGCGTGGGATCAGGTCGGATCGGCTTCAAAAAAGGTATGTATAGCGATTTCTTCTTTACAGGGTTAGATAGGTTAGTGTTAAGATTGTGGATGTCTGTAGATGTAGAGATTTTAGTGTTACTTTAAGTTCTTCTTTTTTCCTAGGATAAAGTTTAAAGATGAACTCCAGGAATTAAAGCGATATTAACCACTTCAGCCCCGGAAGGATTTGTCCCCTTAATGATCAGGCCATTTTTTGCGATTCGGCACTGCGTCGCTTTAACTGACAATTGCGCGGTCGTGCGACGTTGTACCCAAACAAAATCAAAGCCCTTTTTTTCCCACAAATAGAGCTTTCTTTTGGTGGTATTTGATTACCTCCGCGGCTTTTATTTTTTGCACTATAGGCCTCATGCCCACTGGCGTTTTTACAGCTGCGTTTTTTGCAGCTTAAAAACGCCTGTCCATGTTATTGTAAATATTTTTTTTTTTTTTTTTTTGAAAAAAAAAAAAAAAAAAACGTCAGAGCTAAAAACGCGACCGCGCGTTAGTGCGCGTTTTTTGCGCGTTGGTGCGCGTTAGTGCGCGTTTTTTGACGCTCGCGTTTTTTCCTGCCTAGTTCTGACGCTGAGGAACGCACTGGCCCTGGGTTTTTTTTACAGCTTACAAACGCCTATGCTCTTTACAGCTCAAAAACGCCTAGGTGGGCATGAAGCTATAGACTAACATGGACAGGCGTTTTTAAGCTGTAAAAAACGCTCAAAAACGCGGCTGAAAAAACGCCCGTGGGCATGAGGCCTTACAGCTTACAAACGCCTATGCTCTTTACAGCTCAAAAACGCCTAGGTGGGCATGAAGCTATAGACTAACATGGACAGGCGTTTTTAAGCTGTAAAAAACGCTCAAAAACGCGGCTGAAAAAACGCCAGTGGGCATGAGGCCTAAAACAAAAAAAGGAGCGATAATTTTGAAAAAAAAAAAAACAATATATATTTTACTTTTTGCTATAATAAATATCCCCCAAAAAAAGTAAAAAAAAAAACAATTTATTCATCAGTTTAGGCCGATGTGTATTCTTCTACATATTTTTGGTAAAAAATAAAAAAATGCATTGGTTTGCGTCTACAAAATAGGGGATATATTTATGGCATTTTTATTATAAACTTTTTTTATTTATTTATTTATTTTTTATTAGGAATGGTGGTGATCAGTGATTTTTAGCGGGACTGGGACATTGCGCACAGATCGGACACTTTTTTGAGACCAGTGACATTTATACAGCGATCGGTGCTATAAAAATGCACTGATTACTGTATAAATGACACTGGCAGGGAAGGCGGCGATCAAAGTGTTAACTGTTCCCTGGGAGGTGTTTCTAACTGTGGGGGGAGGGGACTGACTGGGAGTAGAGAGAGATCGCTGTTCCTGATCACTAGAAACAGCAGATCTCTCTCTACTCCCCTGTCAGAACGGGGATCTGTCTGTTTACTAGAGCTGCAACTAACGATTACTTTCATAATCGATTAGTTGGCCGATTATTGTTTAGATTAATCGATTAATCGGTGAATAACCTTAAAGAAATAAAAAAAAAAAAGAAAAAAAAAAAAAAAAGGAAATTTTGCTGCGGTTTGCATTTTTTATTTATTTTTTTTGCCCAATTTGTTGTTGGGCAGATTAAAAAACACAAATTGCCACAAAAACACATTATTACATGCTTTTCTGCAGCTTCTCCATTGAAGTAAATTAAACCAAGAAACCAAAATAGCACCGTTTTGCGTTAAAAAATAGTCCTTGCCCTTTCCAAATACGCAGCAGCTGAAAAAATCATGGATGTGAACATGACCCATAGGAAACCATGTAAATGCTCTGTAGTGTGTTTCTGCAAAAAGCACAAAAAAAAAAAACACAGAGGTGTGACCCGGGCCTGAGATGTTTAGTAACATAATGGGGTTAAAAAAACAAAAATTAGTACAAAAAGAGCAAATAATCGCTACTGTAAGGGGTTAATTTTTTACTGTGGGACAGTGAAAATAGGATTTTTTGTACTCACCGTAAAATCCTTTTCTCTGACATCCATGGACTGACACGGTGTCTCTTTACACTTTACACGTGGGTTATGTCCCTGCTTGCAGGAGAAGACCTAGGCAGAATGTGAGATGTTATACATACATTCTAAAAGCCAGAGCTGAACAGCCCCACCCAGGGGGCGGTCCATCCGGGCATAACCCTCCCACTACAGTCAGCAGACTTCAGTTCGTAACAAAGCAGTACAAACTTAAAAGGAAGGGTGGGTGCCGTGTCAGTCCATGGATGTCAGAGAAAAGGATTTTACGGTGAGTACAAAAAATCCTATTTTCTCTTATCATCCATGGACTGACACGGTGTCTCTTTACACTTTACACGTGGGATGTCCCAAAGAAGTGTCAAGAGGGATGGGAGCAGTATAATTGGAAAAACCAAACTTTCACTCCAAGAAGGCAGATCTCCTCAACGGAGGAGTCGCAACTTTAAACAGCGGCCTGCAGCACCCTGCGGCCGAAGGAAGCATCCGAAGATGCAGCCACATCAACCTTATAAAAAACATAAAAGGCATGAACAGACGACCAGGTCGCCGCCATGCACACTTGTGCAACCGACGCTTGATGTCAGAAAACCCAGGAAGCACCAATTGCCCTGGTGGAATGCGCCGTAACCGGAAAGGGAGGCGCCCGCCCTTTGAGAGCATAGGCTTGAATGACGGTTTGTCTGATTCCCCTAAAAATGATGGCAGACGAAACCGCTTGGCCCTGTTATGGACCAGAGACAGTCACAAACAGTGAGTCGGACTTCCGAATAGAAGCAGTAGCAGACAGGTACACCCGTAAGGCTCGTACCACATCCAATATGTGCAGCGCAAACTCTCTGGGATGCGATGGGTGAGGACACAAGGACGGGAGGACAATGTCCTCATGTAGGTGAAAGGTAGACACCACCTTTGGCAAAAAGGAAGGTCGCGGATGCAACACCGCCTTATCCTTATGGATGACTAAATATGGCGACTTGCAGGACAAAGCCGCCAACTCAGACACTCGTCAAACAGAAGTGATTGCCACTAAAAGGCCACCTTCTGAGACAAGACAAGAGAGGAATATCCCGGATATTCCCAAAAAGGAGGTTCCTGGAGGACCGAGAGCACCAAATTCAGATCCCACGGTGGGAGAGAAGGCTTGACAGGAGGGAGCACATGGCGAACCCCCAACACAAGTTGCTAACCAAGAAATGACCCGCTAGAGGTCGCTGAAAGAAGACGGCCAAGGCCGAAATCTGATCCTTGATGGTACTCAAAGCAAGCTTTTGGGTCACTCCACACTGCAGAGAACGCAGGATTCTGGGGACGGAATACGTCCGAGGACGCCAGTCCAGCGCTTTGCATATGGCGATATAAGCTTTCCAGGCACGGTGATAGATCTGCCTGGAGGAAGACTTCTGTGTCCTTAACAGGGACAAAATGACAGAGTCCGAGAGACCTCGGTCCCTCAACACCTGGCTTTTAACAGCCCTGCCGTTAAAGCCAGAGACCGTAAGCCGGATGAAACATAGGACCTTGAGACTGAAGGTCCTCCCTCATCGGCAACCGCCAGGGAACGTCCGCGACGAGACGTACCAGATCAGCGTACCAGTGACGCTGAGGCCAATCCGGAACAATTAGGATCACCAGAGTTTATATCAGGCGATAAGGACCCTATGGGGCCACCAACGCATCCGAGGCATCACCCAAGGATCCCTGGATCTGGCCACAACCTCGACCCTTGCGACTGAGTCGAGAGGCCATCAGGTCCACATCCGACGTGCCCCACCGTCGGCAAAGGAGTTGAAATATGCAAGGACCACTCTTCCTGGTCCGGCGTCTGGCGATTGGCGACTCAGATAGTCCGCCCCTACAGAGCCGGCACGTTTCTTCCGGCCCACTTCAGGATACGGACTACCTCGGAAGCCGCAGCTGAGCTCCGAGTCCCCCCATGATGGTTTACATACACCACCGCCTTGGCGTTGTCCGACTGGCTCCTGATGGAGCGACCCCGTACTCTCTCCGACCTGAGGAGAGACACAGTCTGATGGCCCGTATTTCCAGAACAGTGATTGGTAAACGGGCTCGTCCGGAGTCCAAGGCCTTGAGCCGACAGGACTCCCCAGACTCCACCCCAGCCCGTCAGGCTGGTGTCCGTCGTGAGTACCGTCCATTGGATGGGAGGGGAACGACTTTCCGGACCGCAGAGCCGAGGGTCTCAACCACCATGTCAGGGACGCCCTGACCAGGTGAATCACCAGGATCCGAAGATCCAAGGACAACGGGAATTTGTCCCAGGTGGACAAGATCTCCTTCTGCAATGCCCTGGTGTGTGATTGGGCATACGGAATGGCCGCGAAGGAGGCCACCAGGAGTCCTGGGACTCTCATGCAAACAACGGATTGACAACCATTTTCGGGATGTCAGCACCCGCACCGCAGACTGAAGTGTCAGCAACTTCTCCAGAGGTAGGATACCTTTGCCTCCAAGGAGTCCAGAACCAGAACTAGATACTCCAGACACTGAGTCGGGACCAGGACTGACTCCTGAATGTTCAGGAACCACCCGAAGTCCCTGAGGGTCTAATTGACGATAGACACCTTTCCTCTAAGTCTGAGCCACTTTTTGCTCATAGCAGAAGACCGTCCAGATAGCCCATGACAGCAATACCTCGCTGTAACAGAAGGCTAGAACCGGAGCAAGCACCTTGGTGAACACCCTTGGTGCCGAGGCAAGGCCGAAAGGAAGAGCCACAATCGATAGTGGACTTCGCTGATCGCAAGGCGCAGAAACTTCTGGTGACTTGCGCAGATCGGAACATGCAAGTAGGCGTCCTTGAAGTCCAAGGACGCCAGAAGAAAATCCCTTTGGTGGAGTGTAGCGATCACCGTGTGAATGGATTCCATGCGGAATTTCTGCACCTTCTCGAAGGCATTCAGGGCCTTGAGGTCCAGGATAGGTCGAACCACGTCCTATTTTTGGGACGACAAACAGATTCGAGTAGAATCCCTGAAAACTCTCCTGTGACGGAACCGGCACAATCACTCCGGACCTGATCAAATCCTGTACAGCCCCCAAGAGGGCTGCCCGACAGGTAGGAAGGAGAGGAAGATTCAAGGGAAAGAATCTGTGTGGGGGCCAGGATCGGAATACTATCCTATACCCTGAGGTGACCACCTCGCACACCCACCAGTCGGAGATTCGGGAGGTCCACCGATCCGTGAACCTGCGAAGTCGTCCCCCCACCCCAGAGTAGGGCGGAGGCAAGACTTCACGTGGAGGCGGGCTTGGGAGCCGCTTGTTTGGCTTACGCACCCAGGGGCACTTGTGCCCACCAGCCGCACTGCCGTCAGTCTGAGAGGGCCTACCTGTGGACTCTGACTGACGAAAAAACCCTGTTTTGCTGGAAAGGAAGGCCCCTGTTTGCGGCGGGCCTCCACACCCTTGCTAGTCTAAGGAAGAAGAGTGCGTTTACCTCCCGTGACATCCATGACGATGTCATCCAGAGCAGCACCGAAAGGTCTACCGCCTTTAAATAGTAGATCCGTCAGGAGCTTCCTAAGGCTAGGTCAGCAGACCAGCATTTCAACCAGATAAGACGACGCAATACCACCGCCGAGACAGAGGCCCTGGATATTAAAGGGGCCGCGTTCAGCGTGGCGTCGCACACAGAAACCAGGCCCTGAACCAGTTGGTGGGCCAGAGCAACTGTGTCTGGAGGAAGAATATGCTCCTGTACAGCTAGGTGCAACATTTTTGCCCAACCTGTAAGTGTTTTAGACACAAGGGTCGCCGCTACCACAGGTCGTAGGGCGGATCCCAACAAGGCAAACATGGTTCTGCTCACCACTTCTGACCGCCTGTCAGTGGGGTCCTCAAATGCAGGAGTCCCCTCCATCGGGACAGTGATGGCCTTGTTCAACCGGGCGACTGGAGGGTCGACCACTGGGGGAGAAGCCCACTTTTTAAGTAGGGCATCTTCAAGGGGTATCTGATAGACAAACGCCGCTGGACCATAAAAAAATTCTTCTGCGGCTTTTCCCAGACCTTATCAATGAGCTGGTCAAAGAAAGTACATATGGAAAAACCTCTTTAGAAGGCCTGGCCTTAAAAGAACCAAAGGAGACTGTATCAGCCTGAGGTTCTGCATCCGCAGCATTTTAGCCTGAGAGTGTCCCTCACCGCAGTCATGAGTACACTAACAAGCGCCCTGTCATTTACTGACTCAGAACTGGAGTTTTCCACATAAGGAATGTCCTGTTCAAAACCATCCAATACATTCAGAACTAGGGTCCTGAGCGGTAGTGGCTAGGCCCATATCTGAATCAGCGCACTGCCCTCATGTAGTAAAGTGGGGAGAGGGCGCTTTTTGCTCCCTTGCGCTTGCACACAGCTCCCATCCTGGTCAGAAATGATTCCAGGACTGCCCACAACTGGTCCCTAGGGACCGCAGGTGCTGAAGCACTGCCTGTTGTCCACTGACATTTAGGGGAAGCTGGTGACCGAGATTCCACATTGCCCCCCTCTGAGACTCCTCAGATAAAAAGTCCACCCACAGGCTGTGCTGACTGAGGAGGGGGCGCCCAGGGGACTCACCAAACCGGACCAGGGACCGCTCAGTTCCGCTGTCTGTACCGCGCAGTGTCAGTGCTGGTGAGCTGTGAGGAGATTGTGAGGAGATTCGCGCTGTTACAGCAGCGCTAGAGGCCAAAACTAGTGCTGAAGAGCGCGCAGGCTACAAGAAAATGGCCGCTGCACTTCACTGAGGCGATCCGCGGCAAGATGGCCGCCATGACGCAGCTAAAGTGAAACAACAGCACACACACAGCGCCACTCGGCGCTCAGGCCCCAAAACTCACAAAAAAAGGCCCCAAGCATATCTGCAGACCAGCATGAGCCCCTCCAAGAACAGTGTGACCCCCAGGCACCCCACACAGCACAGCGCCAGCAATGGTGACAGAGAGTGACAATGAAATACAGGGGGAGACAGGGAAAATCCCCCACAGAGAAACACACAGCCTTTTGTACTCACCTGCAGGCAGGAGAGACTACTTACCCGTCCCCTGAGGGACCCACTGGTGTGTTTCTGACAGGACTATCACAGTGCAGTACTGAGTAGCTGTCGGCCCGGTCCACCGCGAAAGATACAGTCAGTCAGGAGCTGTTCAGTCTTGAGAGGACCGTGGGAGCATGAAAGCAAACCCGGCCACCCCTGGAGTCATGGGGCCTGTCGTGAACTGAGTCTCACGCACACAAGGCGAGGATCAGCACGCTCGATGGTCGGACAGGGAAGACTAAGAGGATATCTTGTACCCAACCTGTTGCCCAGCCGACAGTTGATAGAAGATTCTCAAATATAAAATAAAAAAGAATTCCAGAAAAGGAATAAAAAATAGGTCAGGAGACTGGCTCCTGAGAGAGCCACGTCTTCTCCTTCTGCTAGGCAGAAAAAAACTGAAGTCTGCTGACTGTAGTGGGAGGGTTATGTCCGGAGGGACCGCCCCCTGGGTGGGGCTGTTCAGCTCTGGCTTTTAGAATGTATGTATAACATCTCACATTCTGCCTAGGTCTTCTCCTGCAAGCAGGGACATAACCCACGTGTAAAGTGTAAAGAGACACCGTGTCAGTCCATGGATGATAAGAGAAAGTAATATTTACAGTAGCGATTTGCTCTTTTTGTACTATAAAGGGCTGATTTTAATTTTTTTTTTAACCCCATTATATTACTGCCCGATAAATAGATTATGGAAATGGTAATCGATTAATTTCATAATCGATTAGTTGTCGATTAATCGATTACTTGTTTCGGCCCTACTGTTTACATTGAACCTGCCGCAGTATAATGACGGCGGCTGGTCGGGAAGAGGTTAAGGCCCCTTTCACACTGAGGCGTTGAAAAAACGCTCAAAAATTATGGGATTTTGTACCTCTATTTTACCGCGATTTTACCGCGATCGCGGTAAAAATAGCGCTACCGCCTATGCGGTTTTGCTGCGATTTTACCGCGTTCGCGCTAAAATTAGTGCGAACGCGGTAAAAACGCATAGGCGTTAGCGTCATTTTTTAACATAACGCTTATGCCTATGCGTTTTTACCGCGAATCCCATTCATTTCAATGGGGATAGGCGTTTTTACAGCGCTATTTTATGCGCCCTAAAGTTGCTCTAAAAAAGCTGTTTGCAGGATTTTTTTCAACGCCCAGCCAGCAAAACGCCTCAATGTGAAAGCCCTCAGGGCTTTCACATTGAGAATGCTGGGGCAGGATTATTTCAGGCGTTATTGCAGCGCTATTTTTACCGCGAAAATGCGGTAAAAACGCCTCAGTGTGAAAGGGGCCTAAAGATGAACTCCAAAAATTAAAGCGATATTAACCACTTAACGACCGCTCACTGTATATATACGTCGGCAGAATGGCACCGACAGGCACAATCACGTAGAGTGTACGTGATTGCCTTTGTACAGTTGGGGGGTCGAATCGGACCCCCCTTCTATACAGTGAGCGGTGGCCAAGTGTCCGGGAGCGTTCCGGGATGAGGGGGCAGCCATTCGTTTCTGGCCACCCCCTCGCGATCGCTCCCGGCGAATAGAAATGCCCCCTCTGTCTGTGTCAGACAGAGGGAGCAGGAGGAAGTGATGTCATCTCTGGTGCGGCGCTCACATATACCGAGCGCCGTACAAGAGAAGATATCAGGTCAGTGCACACAACACTACACTGACACCAGGACACATAGGGACATAAATCGCCCCCCCAGATCACCCCCCAGATCACCCCCCCAGCCCCCAGTCACAGTGTCACTGATTGCAGTGACCATTTATTTAGTGATCACTGCAATCAGTGACATTTGTGACTGTAAAAGTGTCACCAAAGTTTAGTCTTAGGTCCAGTGTAGCCCCCTAACCCCCCCTAATAAAGGTTTAACCCCCTGATCACCCCCCAGATAACCCTTTCACCCCCTATCACCGCTGTCGCTCAGCGATAATTTTTCTGATCGCTGTCTTAGCGTCAGTGATGCCGATCGGCAGCCAGTAATTTTTTTTAGGTTCGCCGCAGGTTTTTATAGCGTCAGGTACCCCAATATATTATCTAATAAAGGTTTAACCCCCTTGATCGCCCCCCAGGTAACCCTTTCACCCCCTATCACCACTATCACTAAGCGATCGTTTTTCTAAACGCTGTCTTAGTGTCTGTGATGCAGATCGGTAGCCGGTAATTTTTTTTAGGTTCGCCGCAGGTTTTTATAGCGTCAGGTACCCCAATATATTATCTAATAAAGGTTTAACCCCCTTGATCGCCCCCCAGGTAACCCTTTCACCCCCTATCACCACTGTCACTAAGCAATTGTTTTTCTAAACGCTGTCTTAGTGTCGGTGATGCAGATCGGTAGCTGGTAATTTTTTTTAGGTTCGCCGCAGGTTTTTATAGCGTCAGGTACCCCCATATATTATCTAATAAAGGTTTTAACCCCCTGATTGCCCCTAGTTAACCCTTTCACCAGTGATCACCATATAAGTGTTACGGGTGACGCTGGTTAGTTAGTTTGCTTTTTATAGTGTCAGGTCACCCGCCGTGTATATAACCCAATAAAGGTTTAACCCCCTGATCGCCCGGCGGGTGATATCAATTAGGTTTTAGCGTCAGAGAGGGTCTGAGTCACACCCCAGGCAGCGTCAGGTTAGTGCCAGTAACGCTAACACCCACGCGTGAAGCATACACCCCCCTTAGTGGTATAGTATCTGAACAGATCAATACCTGATCTGATCAGATCTATACTAGCGTCCCCAGCAGTTTAGGGTTCCCAAAAACGCAGTGTTAGCGGGATCAGCCCAGATACCTGCTGGCACCTGCGTTTTGCCCCTCCGTCCAGCCCAGGCCACCCAAGTGCAGTATCGATCGATCACTGTCACTTACAAAACAAAAACGCACATAACTGCAGCGTTCGCAGAGACAGGCCTGATCCCTGCGACTCCAGTGCTGTAGGAGGTGATTTCACCACCACAGTTAAAAAAAAAGAGCATATATGCCGAAGCATGGGGGCAGCAGAGGCGGAGGAGCGATTTTGCTCCTAATACCGCGTACATACGGTCGAAATTCCGACGGAGGCTTGCCCGTGGAAAAGTCTGACCATGTGTGTGCGGCATAACTTTTTTGCGGGAGGATGCCCCCATGCTTCGGCATATATAAATGGTGCGTGTATGCCCATCATTGGAAGTGGGAGGATGAAGGGCGGTATTCTAATGGTGGGCATACCCACCGATCAATCTCTTTTTTCGTTCAGCCAACTGGCTGCATGAAATAAAAAGATTACAGTACATGTCCAACAAGGACCAGCAACGTACTGGTATGTTGCTGGACTTTGAATGTTTATACCAGAATGATGCCTGCGGGTTTAGGTATCATCTTGGTATCATTCTTTTCAGCCTGCGGCCGGCTTTCATGTAAAAGCAATCCTAGCGGCTAATTAGCCTCTGGACTGCTTTTACAAGCAGTGGGAGGGAATGCCCCCCCCCGGATATAAAAAGCGCCATTGGGAAATTGGGAAAGCATTTTATCACACCGATCTTGGTGTGGTCAGATGCTTTGAGGGCAGAGGAAAAATCTAGGGTCTAGAAGACCCCAGTTTTTTCAAAAAAAGAGTACCTGTCACTACCTATTGCTATCATAGGGGATATTTACATTCCCTGAGATAACAATAAAAATGATAAAAAAAAAAAATACTTGGAAGGAACAATTTAAAAATAAAATATTAAAGCATAATTAATAATAATAAAAAAAAAAAAAAAAAAAAAAAAAAAAAAGCACCCCTGTCCTGCCCTGCTCTTGCCCAATGGCGAACGCAAGCGTCGGTCTGGCGTCATATGTAAACAGCAATTGCACCATGCATGTGAGGTATCACCGCGAAGGTCAGATCGAGGGCAATCATTTTAGCAGTAGACCTCCTCTGTAAATCTACTGGGGTAACCTGTAAAGGCTTTTAAAGGCTTTTAAAAATGTATGTAGTTTGTCGCCAATGCGCGTTTGTGCGAAATTTTAAAGCATGTCATGTTTGGTATCTATGTACTCGGCCTAAGATCATCTTTTTTATTTCATCAAACATTTGGGCAATATAGTGTGTTTTGGTGCATTAAAATTAAAAAAAGTGTATTTTTTAACCCAAAAAATGCGTTTGAAAAATCGCTGCGCAAATACTGTGTAGAAAAAAAAAATGCAACACCCACCATTTTAATCTGTAGGGCCTTTGCTTTAAAAATATATATATAATGTTTGGGGGTTCAACATAATTTTCTTGCAAAAAAAAAAATGTTTTCATGTAAACAAAAAGTGTCAAAAAGGGCTTTGTCTTCAAGTGGTTAGAAGAGTGGATGTAAGCTTCCTAATGTTGTGTATAAAATGCCAGAACAGTTCAAAACCCCCCCAAATGACCCCATTTTGGAAAGTAGACACCCCAAGCTATATACTGAGAGGCATGTCGAGTCCATGGAATATTTTATATGTTGACACAAGTTGCGGAAAAACGACAATTTTTTTTTTTTTTTTTTTTTGCACAAAGTTGTCACTAAATGATATATTGCTCAAACATGCCATGGGCATATGTGGAATTACACCCCAAAATACATTCTGTTGCTTCTCCTGAGTACGGGGATACCACATGTGTGAGACTTTTTGGGAGCCTAGCCGCGTACGGGACCCCAAAAACCAAGCACCGCCTTCAGGCTTTCTAAGGGTGTAAATTTTTGATTTCACTTCTCACTGCCTATCACAGTTTCGGAGGCCATGGAATGCCCAGATGGCACAAAACCCCCCCAAATGACCCCATTTTGGAAAGTAGACACCCCAAGCTATTTTCTGAGAGGTATTGTGAGTATTTTGCAGATCTCGCTTTTTGTCACAAAGTTTTGAAAATTGAAAAAAAAAATATATATATATATATATATTTTCTTTCTTCATTTTCAAAAACAAATGAGAGCTGTAAAATACTCACCATTCCTCTCAGCAAATAGCTTGAGGTGTCTATATTCCAAAATGGGGTCATTTGGGGGGGTTTTGTGCGATTTTGGCATTTTATGGCCTTCGAAACTGTGATAGGTAGTGAGGAGTGAAATCAAAAATTTGTGCCTAGAAATCCTGAAGGCGGTGCTTGGTTTTCGGGGTCCCGTACGCGGCTAGGCTCCTAAAAAGTCCCACACATGTGGTATCCCCGTACTCAGGAGAAGCAGCAGAATGTATTTTGGGGTGCAATTCCACATATAACCATGGCATGTGTGAGCAATATATCATTTAGTGACAACTTTTTGTAATTTTTATTTATTTTTTGTCATTATTCAATCACTTGGGACAAAAAAAATTATATTCAATGGGCTCAACAGGCCTCTCAGCAATTTCCTTGGGGTGTCTACTTTCTAAAATGGGGTCATTTGGGGGGGTTTTGTGCTATTTTGGCATTTTATGGCCTTCGAAACTGTGATAGGTAGTGAGGAGTGAAATCAAAAATTTGCGCCCTTAGAAATCCTGAAGGCGGTGCTTGGTTTCCGGGGTCCCGTACGCGGCTAGGCTCCCAAAAAGTCCCACACATGTGGTATCCCCGTACTCAGGAGAAGCAGCAAAATGTATTTTGGGGTGAAATTCCACATATAACCATGGCATGTGTGAGCAATATATCATTTAGTGACAACTTTTTGTAATTTTTTTTTTTTTTTGTCATTATTCAATCACAAAAAAATAAAAAATTCAATGGGCTCAACATGCCTCTCAGCAATTTCCTTGGGGTGTCTACTTTCCAAAATGGGGTCATTTGGGGGGGTTTTGTACTGCCCTGTCATTTTAGCACCTCAAGAAATGAGATAGGCAGTCATAAATTTAAAGCTGTGTAAATTTCAGAAAATGTACCCTAGTTTGTAAACTCTATAACTTTTGCGCAAACCAATAAATAAACGCTTATTGACATTTTTTTTACTAAAAACATGTGGCTTAATACATTTTGGCCTAAATGTATGACTAAAATTGAGTTTATTCGATTTTTCTTATAACAAAAAGTAGAAAATATCATTTTTTTTCAAAATTTTCGGTCTTTTTCCGTTTATATCGCAAAAAATAAAAATCGCAGAGGCAATCAAATACCATTAAAAGAAAGCTCTATTTGTGGGAAGAAAAGGACGCAAATTTCGTTTGGGTACAACATTGCATGTCCGCACAATTTACAGTTAAAGCAGCGCAGTGCAAAATTCTGAATTCACCTCTGGTCCTTTAGCTACCAAATGGTCCGGGGCTTAAGTGGTTAAAGCTTTGTGTAAATAATAATTAAAAAAAATAACAAACATATTATACTTACCTGCTCTGTGTAATGGTTTTGCACAGAGCAGCCCAGATCCTCCTCGTCTCGGATCCCACGCCAGCGCTCCGGGCTCCTCCCCCCTGCCAGGTCCCCCCACAGCAAGCAGCTTGCTATCGGGGGGCACCTAAGCAGGCGCACACTCCTGAGCCGCGGCTTTGTGTATCCATTCACACACGGATCGGCGGCTCGGACCCGCCCCCCCCGATTGGCTTTTGGCAGCAGCGGGAGGCCAGTGAGCCAATCAGGAGTGCGAGTCCCTGGAGATGCAAGGCTCTTGTGGACATCGCTGGATCGAGATGGGGGCTTGGATAAGTATTAGGGGAGACTGGGGGCGCTGCTGCACACAGAAGGTTTTTTTACCTTCATGCATAGAATGCATGAAGGTAAAAAAAAAAAAAAAAAAACTTGTTTTTTAAACAACCACTTTAAAGTGATATTAAACATGTCACACTTACCTGCTCTGTGTAAAGGTTTTGCACAGAGCAGGCCCAATCCTCTTCTTTTCGGGTCCCATGCCAGCGCTCCTTCCACTCAAGCAGTGACCCCAGGAAAAGCCGGTTACCCTGAGGGCACCGCTGTGTGCTCGCTCCCGAGCCGCTTCTCTATGCATCCATAAGAAACAAAAAAAATACTACTAATACTCCATATTCCCATTGCACACGTTCCTGGATAAGCTCTCAAAAGTTTGGGTGTTGCAGCAACAACCAGCTGGAAACTGGTTCAGAAAGTCACAAAGGAGATATTTGCCAGCTCACCATGGATCAACAAAGTACCGTCCATGAGCCACGTATCAACTCTCCCCTCATTGGCTCACTGGCTGTGATTGACAGTAGTGGGAGCCAATGGGCTCCCGCTGCTGTCTCGGCCAATGTGGAGGGAAAGTCCCCATACAGCCGAGGCTATCGTGAACATCGCTGGATCGGAGGGGGCTCAGGTAAGGATTGGGGGGGGGGACGCTGCACACACGTTTTTTTACCTTCATGCATAGAATGAAAAAACCTTCAGGGTTTAGAACCTTTTTTAACAAACTCTACCCTTGCAGTCCCCCCCCCCCCTCACCCCCAGCACTGCATGTGCTAAATGCTTGTCTAGTCTAGGGGTGCAGGGACACATTTAAAAAAAAAACAACATTTTAATTTTGAAGATTACTTAAAATCCCAAAAACTTTATAGACACCCTGGAGAATAAAATGGTGCTAGTGACAAAAATATCTGAGTAAAAAATACACTAAAGTTAGTCTTAGGGCACACAATGCTAAATATTACCTTTTTTTTTGGGGGGGGGGGAATACAAAAATAAGGTTGCGTCAAGTAAATAGAGCGGTAGAAAAATAGGATTTTTGTACTCACCGTAAAATCCGTTTCTCTGGCATCCATGGACTGACACAGCGTGTCTTATACACCTTTACACGTGGGTTATGTCCCTGCTTGCAGGAGAAGACCTAGGCAGAATGTGAGATGTTATACATACATTCTAAACAGCCAGAGCTGAACAGCCCCGCCCAGGGGGGCGGTCCCTCCGGCATAACCCTCCCACTGCAGTCAGCAGACCTCAGTTCGTAACAAAGCAGTACAAACTCGAAAAGAAGGGTGGGTGCTGTGTCAGTCCATGGATGCCAGAGAAACGGATTTTACGGTGAGTACAAAAATCCTATTTTCTCTTGTCATCCATGGACTGACACAGCGTGTCTTATACACCTTTACACGTGGGATGTCCCAAAGCAGTGTCAAGAGGGATGGGAGCAGTATAAATGGAAAACCAAAAACTTCACTCCAAACAAGGCAGAGCTCCTCAACGGAGGAGTTGCAACATCAAACAGCGGCCTGCAACACCTTGCGGCCGAAGGAAGCATCCGAAGATGCAGCCACATCAACCTTATAAAACTTAGAAAAGGTATGAACAGACGACCAGGTCGCCGCCTTGCACACTTGTGCAACCGACGCTTGATGTCGGAAAGCCCAGGAAGCACCAATTGCCCTGGTGGAATGTGCCGTAACCGGAAAGGGAGGCGCCCGCCTCTTGAGAGCATAAGCTTGAATGACGGTTTGTCTGATCCACCTAGAAATGGTGGCAGACGAAACCGCTTGGCCCTGTTTTGGACCAGAGATAGCCACAAATAGTGAGTCAGACCTCCGAATAGAAGCAGTAGCCGACAGGTACACCCGCAAGGCTCGTACCACATCCAAAGTGTGAAGCGCAAACTCTCTGGGATGCGATGGGTGAGGACACAAGGACGGGAGGACAATGTCCTTGTTTAAGTGGAAGGCCGAGACCACCTTTGGCAGAAAAGAAGGTCGCGGACGTAACACCGCCTTATCCTTATGGATGACCAAAAAGGGCGACTTGCAGGACAAGGCCGCCAATTCAGACACTCGTCTAATGGAAGTAATGGCCACCAAGAAGGCCACCTTCTGAGACAAAGTCAAGAGGGGAATATCCCTAATATTTTCAAAGGGAGGTTCCTGGAGGACCGAGAGCACCAAATTCAGATCCCACGGGGGGAGAGGAGGCTTGACAGGGGGGAGCACATGGCGAACCCCCTGCACAAAGGTGCTAACCAAGGGATGACCCGCCAGAGGTCGCTGAAAGAAAATGGCCAAGGCCGAAATCTGACCCTTAATGGTACTCAAAGCGAGCTTTTGGGTCACGCCACGCTGCAGAAAATGCAGGATTCTGGGAACGGAATACGTTCGTGGGCGCCAGTCCAGCTCTTCGCACATGGCGATGTAAGCTCTCCAAGTACGGTGATAGATCTTTCTGGAGGAAGACTTCCGTGCCCTTAACATGGTCGAAATGACCGAATCCGAGAGACCTCGGTCTCTCAGCACCTGGCTTTCAATAACCATGCCGTTAAAGCCAGAGACTGTAAAGCAGGATGAAATATAGGACCTTGAGACAGAAGGTCCCCCCGTATTGGTAACCGCCAGGGAACGTCTGCGACGAGACGTACCAGATCGGCGTACCAGTGACGCCGAGGCCAATCCGGAGCAATGAGGATCACCGGAATTCCCTCGGTCGCTACCCTGCGGAGCAGGTGAGGGAGCAACTGCAGCGGAGGATAAACGTATATCAGGTGATACTGACCCCATGGGGCCACCAACGCATCCGAGGCATCCGCCCAGGGATCCCTGGATCTGGCCACAAACCTCGACACCTTGCGATTGAGTCGAGAGGCCCTCAGGTCCACATCCGGCGTGCCCCACCGTCTGCAAAGGAGTTGAAAGACCTCCGGGTGCAAGGACCACTCTCCCTGGTCCAGCGTCTGGCGACTTAGATAGTCCGCCTGCCAATTGTCTACGCCCGGAATGTAGACGGCCGACAGAGCCGGCACGCTTCTTTCGGCCCACCTCAGGATGCGGGCGACCTCGGAAGCCGCAGCTGAGCTCCGAGTCCCCCCTTGATGGTTGACATACGCCACTGCTGTGGCGTTGTCTGATTGGATCCTGATGGAGTGACCCTGTAGTTTCTCCGACCATGAGGAGAGGCACAGTCTGATTGCCCGTATCTCCAGCACATTGATCGGTAAGAGGGCTTCGTCCGGAGTCCAAAGCCCTTGGGCCGACAGGACTCCCCAGACTCCCCCCCAGCCCGTCAGGCTGGCGTCCATCGTGATCACCATCCATTGGATGGGGAGGAACGACTTCCCGGACCGAAGAGCCGGGGACCTCAACCACCACGTCAGGGACGCCCTGACCAGGTGACTCACCTGGATCTGAAGATCCAAGTACAATGGGGATTTGTCCCAAGTGGACAAGATCTCTTTCTGTAAAGCCCTGGTGTGCGCTTGGGCATAAGGAACGGCCTCGAAGGAGGCCACCATGAGCCCCAGGACTCTCATGCAAAAGCAGATTGACGACCATTTTCGGGACGTCAGCACCCGTACTGCAGACTGAAGTGTCAGTAGTTTGTCCGGAGGCAGGAAGACTCTTGCCTCCAAGGAGTCCAGAATCAGACCTAGATACTCCAGACGCTGACCGGGACTAGAACCGACTTCTGAACGTTCAGGAGCCACCCAAACTCCCTGAGGGTCTGACTGACGATAGTCACACTTTCTTCCAATTCTGAGCCACTGTCTGCTCTTAGAAGAAAATCGTCCAGATAGCCCACGATAGCAATGCCTCGCTGTCTCAGCAAAGCTAGGACCGGAGCAAGCACCTTGGTGAACACCCTCGGTGCCGAGGCTAGGCTGAAGGGAAGAGCCACAAATTGATAGTGGACTTCGCCGACCGCAAAGCGCAGAAACTACTGGTGGCTTGCGCAGATCGGAACATGCAAGTAGGCGTCCTTGATGTCCAAGGATGCCAGAAAATCCCCTTGATGGAGTGTAGCGATCACCGTGCGAATGGATTCCATGCGGAATTTTTGCACCTTCACGAAGGCATTCAGGGCCTTGAGGTCCAGGATTGGCCGAACCCCGTCCTTTTTTGGAACAACAAACAGATTTGAGTAGAACCCCTGAAACCTCTCCTGGGACGGAACCGGCACAATTACTCCGGACCCGATCAAATCCTGTACAGCCCCCAAGAGGGCTGCCCGACGGGCAGGAAGGAGAGGGAGATTTGAGGAAAAAAATCTGTCTGAGGGCCAGGAGCGGAACTCTATTCTGTATCCTGAGGTGACCACCTCGCACACCCACCGGTCGGAGATCCGGGAGGTCCACCGATCCGTGAACCTGCGAAGTCGTCCCCCCACCCCAGAGACGGGCGGGGGCAAGACTTCACGCGGAGGCGGGCTTGGGAGCCGGCTTGTTCGGCTTACGCACCCAGGGGCGCTTGTGCCCACCAGCCGCACTGTTGTCAGTCTGGGATGGCTTACCCGTGGACTCTGACGGACGAAAAAAAACCTTTTTTGCTGGAAAGGAAGGACCCGGTTTACGTCGGGCCTCCTTACCCTTGATAGTTTGAGGAAGGAGAGTGCTTTTACCTCCCGTGACATCCTTGATGATCTCATCCAGAACAGCACCAAAAAGTCTACCACCCTTAAAAGGTAGATCCGTCAGGAGCTTCTTAGAGGCTAGGTCAGCAGACCAGCATTTCAACCAGATGAGACGACGCAATACCACCGCCGAGACAGAGGCCCTGGATATTAAAGGGGCCGCGTCCAACGTGGCGTCACACACATATATCAGACCCTGCACCATCTGGTGGGCCAGAGCAATAGTGTCTGGACGAAGGTTATACTCCTGCACAGTTTGGTGCAAAATTTTTGCCCATTCCGTGAGTGTCTGAGACACAAGGGTCGCCGCTACTACGGGCCGTAGGGCGGATCCCAACAAGGCGAACATGGCTCTACTCACCACTTCTGACCTCCTGTCAGTGGGGTCCTTAAACGCAGGAGTCCCCTCCATCGGGAGAGTGGTGGCCTTGTTTAAACGGGCGACTGGAGGGTCGACCACCGGGGGAGAAGCCCACTTTTTAAGCAGGGCGTCTTCAAAGGGGTATCTAATAGACAAACGCCGCGGGACCATGAAAGTCTTCTGCGGCTTTTCCCAGACCTGGTCAATGAGCTGGTCAAAGAAAGGTACATATGGAAAAACCCTTTTTAGAAGGCTTGGTCTTAAAAGAACCAAAGGAGACTATCTGCCTGAGGTTCTGCGGTCGCAGCATTTAGCTTGAGAGTGTCCCTCACAGCATCAATGAGTTCACTAACAAGCGCCCTGTCATTTACTGACTCAGAACTGGAGTCTTCCTCACAAGGAATGTCCTGTTCAAAACCATCCAAATATTCAGAGCTAGGGTCCTGAGCAGCAATAGCTAGGCCCATATCTGAATCAGAGCACTCCCCTTGTGGAGATAAAGTGGGGAGAGGGCGCTTTTTTGCTCCCTTGTGCTCACACACAGCTTCCATCCTGGTCAGAAATGATTCCAGGACTGCCGACAACTGGTCCATAGGGACCGCAGGTGCTGGAGCACTGGCTGCTGCCTCTGGCATGTTAGGGGAAGCTGGTGACTCTGACTCCATAATGTCCCTCTCTGAGACCACCCACAGGCTGTGCTGACTGAAGTAGGGGAATGCCCAGGGAACCCACCAACCTGACCAGGACCGCTCGGTTCCGCCGCTCTGTCTCACTGCGCCGCGCTGCTCAGCGTGAGTGAGCTGAGAGGAGAGAGTGTGAGGAGATTCGCGCCGTTCCCAGCGGCGCTAGAGGCCAAACTAGTGCTAGAAAAACGTGCGGCTACAAGAAAATGGCCGCCGCAATGTGCTCCGGCGGGCCACGGCAAGATGGCCACCAATGTAAAATCAGCACACACACTAAACATGGCGCCGAACGGCGCCCAGGCCCCTCACACCCAAAAACAAAACAGCCCCAGCGAATGCAGAGCAGCATGAGCCCCCCCCAGGACAATATGGCCCCCAGGCACCCCACACAGTACAGCGCCAGCACTAGTAACCAGAGAGTGACATTAAAAAAACACAGGGGGAGACAGGGAAATCCCCCACACAAGAAACACACAGCATGTACTCACCTGCAGCCAGGAGAGACTACTTACCCGTCCCCTGAGGGACCCACTGGTGTGTTTCTGACAGAACTATCACAGTGCGGTACTGAGTAGCTGTCGGCCCGGTCCACCGCGAAAGATACAGCCGGACTGTTCTATCTTGAGAGGACCGCGGAGCTGGAAGCCCACCGGCCACCCCTGGAGTCGTGGGGCATGTCGTGAACTGAGTCTCACGCACACAAGGCGAGGATCAGCACGCTCGATGGTCGAACAGGGAAGACTACGAGGATATCTTGTACCCAACCTGTTGCCCAGCCGACAGTTGATAGAAGATCTCAAAAGAATAAAATAGGAAAAAAATTCCAAAAGGAATAAAAATAGGTCAGGAGACTGGCTCCTGAGAGAGCCACGTCTTCTCCTTCTGCTAGGCAGAAAAAAACTGAGGTCTGCTGACTGCAGTGGGAGGGTTATGCCGGAGGGACCGCCCCCCTGGGCGGGGCTGTTCAGCTCTGGCTGTTTAGAATGTATGTATAACATCTCACATTCTGCCTAGGTCTTCTCCTGCAAGCAGGGACATAACCCACGTGTAAAGGTGTATAAGACACGCTGTGTCAGTCCATGGATGACAAGAGAAAGTCCACTTTTTCACTTCTCCCTACAGGTAAGCCTAAAATAATAAATAAATTAAAATAAAATATGCGCACCATTTAGTAATATATTCTAGGGCTGCAACTAACGATTATTTTCATAATCGATTAGTTGGCCGATTATTGTTTCGATAAATCGGTTAATAACCTTAAAAAAGAAAAAAAAAAACGGTAATTTTACTGCGATTTGCATTTTTACATTTTTTTTGGCCAATCTGTTGTTGGGCAGATTAAAAAACACAAATTGCAGCAAAAACGCATTATTACATGCTTTTCTGCAGCTTCTCCATTGAAGTGGGCGGCACAGTGGCATAGTGGGTAGCACTTTCGCCTAGCAGTAAAAAGGGTCGCTGGTTCAAATCCCAACCACTACCAAGACACTACCTGCCTGGAGTTTGCATGTTCTCCCTGTGCCTGCGTGGGTTTCCTCCCGGTAATCCGGTTTCCTCCCACACTCCAAAGACATGCTGGTAGGTTAATTGGCTTCTGTCTAAATTGGTCCTGGTATATGAATGTGAGTTGGGGACCTTGGATTGTGGGCTCCTTGAGGGTAGGGACCGATGTGAATGTGTGATGTATGTGTGGAGCGCTGCGTATATTGACGGCGCTATGTGGGTACCTTAAATAAATAATAATATAATAGATGAGCATCTTAATGAGACACAATGCACAGGGATAGGAGAATTGTAGACACGCACCCACACTCACTCAGGTTGAACTGGATGGACTGGTGTCTTTATTCAACCTTACTAAGGCCCCTTTCACACTGAGGCGTTGAAAAAACGCTAAAAAATGATGAGTTTTTTTACCGCGTTTTTTCCGTGTTCGCGGTAAAAATAGGGCTAACGCATATGCGTTTTTGCGGTAAAAATTATTATTTGGTATCCCACAATCCTCCACTCTACTGCGGTCATGTGACCTTCCCACAGCTTCTGGGTGTTTTTTACAGCGTTTTTACCGCGGTACTCATTCATTTCAATGGGGATAGGCGTTTGTAACGGGAAGGCCCGGGGAACTCAGAATCGCTTAGGAAGTATGAAATACCCTTGCTCCAGCTTCCCCAATGGCTCTTATGTGTCAATGATGTGTGGGTGGAGCTGGGCCCTTGTTCATGTTAACTAATGTGTATTGAATTGTGTATAAAGTTACAATGTTTTTCAATAAAGAAGTCATTCTACCCCAGAAGAATACAGAGTGCGTCTCGTTTCTTCCAGAGGGATTGGTTCCTATGGGAAGGGGTCGCCTGGCTGTGGAATATTGGTAGCGAGTGGATGTGTGTCCAGGAGAGAGGGACAGCGGAGACGGCGTTTGACCCCCTTCGTATTTGGGGTGCCGTTACAGCGTTTTTACAGCGCTATTTTATGCGCCCCAAAGATGCTCCAAAAAAGCTGTTTGCAGGATTTTTTTCCAACGCACAGCCAGCAAAACGCCTCAGTGTGAAAGCCCTCAGGGCTTTCACATTGAGAATGATGGGGCAGGATTATTTCAGGCGTTTTTACAGCGCTGTTTTTACCGCAAAAACGCTGTAAAAAACGCCTCAGTGTGAAAGGGGCCTAACTATGTATACATAGTTACATTAAAAAACACTTTGCCCTTTCCAAATACGCAGCAGCTAAAAAAATCCTGGATGTGAACGTGTCCCATAGGAAACCATGTAAATGAACTGTACTGCGTTTCTGCAAAAAGCACCAAAAAACACAGAGGTGTGACCCGGGTCTGAGATGTTTAGTAACATAATGGGGGTTAAAAAAAAATAAAAATTTGTACAAAAAGAGCAAATAATCGCTACTGTAAGGGGTTCATTTTTTACCGTGGGACAGTGAAAGTAATATTTACAGTAGCGATTTGCTCTTTTTGTGCTGCAAAGGGCTAATTTTAGTTTTTTTAACCTCACTATGTTACTGGCCGATTAATAGATTATGAAAATTGTAATTGATTAATTTCATAATCGATTAGTTGTTTCGGCCCTAATATATTCACATTTGTAGCAGCCAGTGATGTCACCGGCATATCGTGTAATGTTTACTATCTTTACTCACTGCAAACACTCCACCCAGTTACTCCGCCCACTCCAGTTGTAGACAACTGGTAGAGGCAAGAACACTTCACACAATTTCCCCAGAAATTGTAGCTTTTCTAGTAATGAAGTGTTAGCTTATTATAGCCAAATTTACCACCCTAACTCCTCCCACAGCTTTTACACTACATAGACACGTAATATACCGAAACGTGCGGATTGTTCCCGATTGGTGTGCTATTACTTTGTGGAACGTTTCGCAGAATGGTTCACGAAATATCGTCGTTTTTGCAGCGAAATTTGTCCCATAGGAATGAATGGCGAAATGTTACAAAACTAGAGTGGGAGCTGACAACAGCTGACAACCTCATGATCAGCCAAAACATTATGACCCCCCATGATCAGCCAAAACATTATGACCCCCCATGAACAGCATAAACATTATGACCCCCCATGAACAGCATAAACATTATGACCCCCCATGAACAGAAAAAACATTATGACCCCCCATGAACAGAAAAAACATTATGACCCCCCATGATCAGCATAAACATTATGACCCCCCCATGATCAGCCAAAACATTATGACCCCCCCATGAACAGCATAAACATTATGACCCCCCCATGATCAGCCAAATACTCCAGTTGTAGACTACTGGTGGAGGCAAGAACACTTAACACAATTTCCCCAGAAATTGTAGCTTTTCTAGTTCTATGTTATTCTATTGCGCTTGTTATATATATATATATATATATAGACATGACTGCCGACATTTTTCAAAACATTTTTTTTTTTAAATGATTTTTTTAATGATTTTATTAATTTTTTTTCAAAATATATTTTTTTTAAATGATTTTTTTTTTCACAAATGATTTTTTTTTCAAATTTTTTTTTTTTTTCAAAAAAGAAACTTTATACAGGACAGTCAATGGAAGAAAGTGTAGAACTCTTGTCATTTGGAAGCTCAGCCAGCCAAAAGTAAAAGGCGTATCCAAAAACTGAGCACATTGCCCGAAACTAGACAAACATACCTACGTTTTGATGTATGAATTGTGTATGACAAGTAGATCTTGTGGGCGTGAGAGCAATTTATAGAGAAGGAACTAAGATAATTTTTTAAGGCTCTGTGCTCTAGCTGTGACATCATCCACTCTAAGCAGCCCAATAGACACTCTGTTTAATTGATAAAATTTCCTGAAATGATCACTAAACTTAAACAGCTTTTTCACAAAAACTGTAAAAGATATCAAACTGAAAAGATATAGCCAGATAGCTGAATATTTTGTGAACATTTTAAAGTTTGTTTGGCATCTGTAGGTGAAAGTATGAAAGAGCTGAAACTTTTGGGAGCGGAAGAAGATTTTAAGGTTTTGAAGCATGCTCTCATTGACTTCAATGTTAAAAAAAGTGTTAAAAATCTTAATATTTGGGGCAGAAAGTGTGATTTGGGGTATTTTTTGGGCAAAAAGTGAAATTTTGGCTAAATTTGGGCAAAAAGAGAAATTATGGGTAATTTGGGGCAAAAGGTGTGATTTTGGGTAATTTGGGGGGAAAGGTGCAATTTTGGGTAATTTTGGGCAAAAAGAGTGATTTGGGGTATTTGTTGGGCAAACGGTGCAATTTTGGGTAATTCTGGGCAAAAAAGGGTGATTTTGTGCAAAAAGGGTGATTTTGGGTAAATTTGGTCAAAGGGTGAAATTTTGGGTAATTTTGGGCAAAAATTGTTATTTTGGGTATTTTTGGGGGCAAAAAGTGCAATTTTGGGTAATTTTGGTCAAAAGGTGCAATTTTGGGTAATTATGGGCAAAAAGTGAGATTTTGGGTAATTTTGGGGAAAAGGTGCAATTTTGGGTAATTTGGGGCAAAAATAGCGATTTGGGGTATTTTTTGGGGCAAAAAGTGCAAATTTGGGGTAATTTTGGGCAAAACTCGCAATTTGTGGTAAAATGTGGGATTTTGGGTAATTTTGGACAAAAAGTACAATTTTGGGTAAAAAATCCGGAGATGGCAATTGCACTCTAGACACAGGGTCAGATGTATTATTGCTTCTCTGCAATGCACTCTAGACACAGGGTCACATGCTAGCCCAATTTTTGCAATGCACAGTAGACCTACTCATCCATATTTTCCAGGACACAGGGTCACATGCATGCAGGTGTGGAGATGCAGCCAAGGCAGGGTCATATATGTCTCACAGGGACATTTGTCTTCACTGGGACTTCCCTGGATTTGAACCCAGGATCGCTTGCATGGCAGTCAGGCACTCTACCACTGAGCTACGCCCTCTCCTGAGATCTAGAGCTGCTTCAGTTATTAAGTCTTCTTGCATAGCTTATTATAGCCAAATTTACAACCCTAACTCCTCCCACAGCTTTTACACTACATAGACAAATAATATACCGAAACGTGCGGATTATTCCCGATTGGTGTGCTATTACTTTGTGGAACGTTTCGCCAAATGGTTCCCGAAATATCGTCGCTTTTCCGGCAAAATTGGTCCCATAGGAATGAATGGCGAAAATAGAGTGTGAGCTGACTAAAGCTGAAAAATCAGGACTTGATTTCTAAACTGCCACCACTCCCTCATTTTCAAGCCCACCTACATAAATCGTATATCAAAACGTTCAGCTATCCCTGCTGCCACTGCACATGTCCATGGCTAAGGCATAGCCCTGATAGTTTTCACAATATGACTATTTGTTTGCAACTCACGCCGTCCATTGACATTCATTGAAACTCCCCTCTAAGCACTTCAAATTTGAAGGGCAATATATAAACTGCGACTGTGCCTTCAATTTTAATATTTCAGAGACATACTATGCATCAAAATGTAGGTCTGGGTCTTGTGATTCTCACAATATAAAGCTCTTTGCTGTAGGATTTATAGTTTTTAAAATACGACCGTTTGAAAAATGACAAGTATTCAGGAGATGCAAAATACTCTGACCTGTGCTTAGAGCCTGGATAAACAAACATTGGTTTCCTGGCAACGCTGAGGGAATTATAGCTCCTCCCACACAGCTCTGAGGGGAGTTTCTGTATCACAAATTGTTGTAACATGGAGGTTGGCTGTGTTGTCTTTCCCTCAGGACACAGTATGTTCCCAGTTGGGGTGTCTGGGGGGGAAAGACAATGCACGTCGCCTCTTATTTCTCTAAGGCATTTCTAATGTTCAACTTTGCTTACTCTTTTGATTCTGTTATCTGTAAATGAATTACTATGTACCTCTACTATGTACTGTAATACGACGGATACTGTTTTCCGCTGTTTTGTATTCTTTGATAAAATCCAATAAAACTTTGAAAGAAAAAAAATGTGCTATATAAATAAATAAAAGTTGAGATGCATTTCTCACTCTATCATGCTTGTCATTAGGGATGAGCCGAACACCCCCGGGTTCGGTTCGCACCAGAACCTGCGAACGGACCGAAAGTTTGCGCGAACGTTAGAACCCTATTAAATACAATGGACGCGAACGTTCGAAATCTAAAGTGCTAATTATAACGACTAATATGCATGTTATTGTCCTAAAAAGGGTTTGGGAACCCGGGTTCTGCCCCAGGGGACATGTATCAATGCAAAACGAAGTTTTAAAAACGGCCGTTTTTTAGGAGCAGTCATTTTAATGATGCATAAAGTGAAAAAAAACAAAGTGAAATATTCCTTTTAATATCGTACCTGGGGGGTGTCTAAAGTATGCCTGTGAAGTGGCATGTATTTCCCGTGTTTAGATCTGTCCCTGCACAAAATGACATTTCTAAAGGAAAAAAAGCCATTTAAAACTGGCTTTAATGTAATGTCTTGTCCTGGCAATATGGATGAAAATCTTTGCGAAAAATGGCATGGCTACCCCATAACCCCCCCCCCCCCCCACCCCAGCCCATTAGTAGGGGCCTGCCCTACAGGGTATATACTCTGCTGAAATTTGCCCCTTATGCTGCGTACACACGATCGATTTTCTCGACGGTGAAAACACCGTCGAGAAAAACGAGGGAACGGCTTGGTTCCCTACACACATCCCGACATTTTTTTTTTGGTCGACAAAAAAGACCGTGTGTGGGCTCCGTGGCAGTGTTTCCCTATGGGAAAACTGCCGCGGAAAAAAACGACGGGAATCACGACGAGAAAAATTAGAACATGTTCTAATTTTTCTCGTCGTGATTAATGCCGTTTTTCCCGTCGGGAAAAATGACAAAAAGCCCACACACGGTCGTTTTTCTTGTTAAAATTTTTTTTTTCATTTTTCCCGACGGGAAAAATGATCGTTTGTACGCGGTATTAGATGTTGGTGTTGCCACAACACTGTGAGCTCTCATAGTTACTCTTGGTGGGCGCTGAAACGCCCTGCTGTGAACTATTATATCAGGAATTGTAATTACATGCCATTGTTGAACAGTGGTAGGAAAAATTGGGCCTTTGGTGGTGGTGCTGGTGCTACAACATTGTCAGCCCTCACAGTTACTCTTGATGGGCGCATGAATGGGCCCTCCTGGAAATTATTAGATCAAGAATTGTAATTGCATGCCCCTGTTGAAGAGGGGCAGAAAAATTGGGCCTGTGGTGGTGGTGGTGGTGTTGCCACAACACTGTAAGCCCTCGCAGTTAATCTTGGTGGGCGCAGGAATGGGCTCTGCTGTGAATTATTAGATCAAGAATTGTAATTACATGCCCCTGTTGAACAGGGGCAGAAAAATTGGGCCTGTGGTGATGGTGGTGGTGTTGCCACAACACTGTAAGCCCTCACAGTTACTCTTGGTGGGCGCAGGAATGCTGACACAATCCTCCTCCTCCTCGTCCTCTTCCTGTGTGATGGGTGGGACAGAAGGAACGCTGTCTGGGTAAAGGGGGCCTTGAGAGGCAAGGAAGTCCTCCTCTTCCTGCCTCTGTTCTGCGTCAAGTGCCCTGTCCATTATTCCACGCAGCGTATGCTCCAACAGGTGGACAAGAGGTACAGGGTCACTGATGCATGCACTGTCACTGCTCACCATCCTTGTGGCCTCCTCAAATGGTGCCAGGACAGTGCATGCATCCCTGATCATGCCCCACTGGCGTGGTGAAAAAAACCCGAGCTCCTCTCACCCTGTCCTGGTGCCGTAGTCGCACAGGTACTCATTGATGGCCCTCTGCTGCGTGTGCAGCCACTGCAGCATGGCAAACGTTGAGTTCCACCTGGTGGGCATGTCACATATAAGGCGGTTCTTGGGCAGGTTCAACTCCTTTTGCAGCTCAGCCAGCCGAGCACTGGCATTATATGATCTGCGGAAATGCACACAGACTTTCCTGGCCTGCCTCAGGACATCCTGTAAGCCCTGCCCAAGAACCGCTGCACCACCAGGTTAAGGACGTGAGCCACACAGGGCACATGGGTCAGTTGTCCCTGTCGGAGGGCGGAGAGGAGGTTGGTGCCATTGTCGCAAACCACCATTCCTGGCTTAAGCTGCCGTGGCGTCAACCACCTCTCGGCCTGCCCCTGCAGAGCTGACAGAACCTCTGCCCCAGTGTGGCTCCTGTCCCCCAAACACACCAGCGCAAGCACGGCATGGCATCTTTTTGCCTGCGTATTTGCGTAGCCCCTTGAATGCCTACGGAGCAGAAACAGAAACAAATAACGTTTTTTTTTCCAAATTTTTTTATTTGTTGCGCAAAAAATAAAAAAATCGCAGAGGTGATCAAATACCATCAAAAGAAAGCTCTATTTGTGGGAACAAAATGATAAAAAATTTGTTAGGGTACAGTGTTGCATGACCGCGCAATTGTCATTCAAATTGCGACAGCGCTGTGCAACGACAGGCGTTAACGTCGTTTAAATATATTCCATTCCCGAACACACAGCAGCTACCAGACACTCCAACCAGCTGAATAAGACCCCATACAAATATTTCTCCCTGCACTAACGAGGCAACGCTCTGTGTTGAAGTTCCAAAACAGGGAATGGATCTTTATTGCAAAACATGGTAACACACCTTGGGGAACAGGGCGGGTTAAACTGTCCAATGACAATGGTGATACAGGTCAAGTGTGTTCAAACTTCTCCTTCAGTAAACAGTCTTAGCAGGAGGGGTTGCTGGAGTGATTTCCCCCCCCCCCCCCCTTCCTCACAGCAAGACTCTTAAACATCCCATAATAGGCAGCCAGACAGTCTACCAGCTCCAATCCATATCACCACAAACAACAATGAAAAGGTCTTTGGAAGCTAGTCTGGATTCATTAACATTACAACAGGCATCCAGGTGGATTAATATTACAGACCCATTTTAAAGCAATCCAAGACATATTCCTAATGTCCATTATTTTCTTGCTCACCCTGTGCCCAAAGTGACCCCTGTCACGCTGAAAGCTGAAAATTGGCCTGGGCAGGAAGGTGTGCAAGTGCCTGGTATTGAAGTGGTTAAAGCGTAAGTCCACCCTAACACTAAAATCTCTACATCTACAGACACCCACGATCTAACACTAACCTATCTAACCCTGTAAAGAAGAATAAAAAAGGGGAAAAAAAGAAGGGTTTTTTTGGGACTTTAAATGAGGTTCAGGGGCCGTTCAGATCCCCTCCTCCATCCCGGGTTTAGTATTCAAAAAGGAAAGTAGAGGGCGGGACTTTGTATGAGGCACACGGACACAAAGAGATAACTTTGATGGAGGACAGCTTTTAATTGGTTCAAATCGCAATACAATTTCATATTTAAATCTTATGCATTTTGCTATATATCAATACTTTTTTATATTTCATCCGAACCAAATATTGCACAATAGTAAATAGTTCATAAATATTCCATCAAGGATATTTCATATATTTGCAGATACACAGTACATATCTTCCAGACATTGCAGTCGCTACCTATGCAACTTGGTAATCCACTAAAACATTTTTTTTTAAAAAAGGAGACATAAGCAGGGGGTGATTTGGTATATATTGGAAGGAACGTCCATAAAGGTTGATGGGTATATACACTTATCGGTAGATATTAGCTCTATGCATTTCGGGCCTTGCGGGCCACTCATCAGGAGCAAAAACCGAAGTGATCATCTGGAGATGAAAAAGACAGATACATTTTAATGATCTAAAAGAATGCTACAGAGCTGGTGGGCAAACATAGAATAGGAGAAAAATCCCCCACCCATACATTTAACCCACAGAACTTTCGGATGCGTCTGCATGGGGGTGGTGTGTCCACGAGAGTCACGGACCAGCCAGAGGACGTCACAACCGGGAGCTGGGGAGGCATGGCAGGGCGACAACGACCCATACTGACAACGCCCCGTGAGGGTGGAAAAATAAGATTCAAAGTGGTTGTGAGCTATGTAGGGTAACCCCAAATGTGGGGACCTCTGTGAAAAAAGAAAAGAAATTAAAACTGTCACATTGAAAAAATGTTGTAACACTAAAAGCTGTGTGTATCTGTATGTGAAAAAGTGGTGTGTGTCAGGGTGTGGGGGAGGGTAGTGTGAGGTGAGAGGACATTAATTAGGCAGGGAAAGAAAAGAAAAAGGGAGAAAAAGAAACAGAGAAAAGGCTGAGAAAAAAAAGGGAGCAATAAAAGGGATTAAAGATAAGAAAGCCAAATAGTGAGTGAATATTGGGAAGAGAAGAAGATACCTGTTGCAAAGTGGAGAAGACATACAGATAAAAAAGCCAGATAGTGTGTGAATATTGAGGAGAAAAGAAAATACCTGTTGCAAAGTGAAGAGAGCAAGTTATGCAGTGTGAGTGCTGTTCCAAACTGAGAAGTGATGTGTGTGATCCTGAGTGTAGGGCCCAACAAAGGGAGAGGCTTATATGGGAAGTGCCGCCATAACCACGCCCCCAACGTCACACTGACACATGCAAGTGGGGGAGAGAGGAGGGAAGGCGCCATCAACCAGGCCGCAAGACCAGGCGAGATGCGCCCAACCAACCAATCATTCCCCCCTGCGCGCCAGCTATGGAACACACTAACGTCGGTGGTGCAGTGCCCGAAGGACACCGCATGCCCGGTGTGCTATGCGTGACGTCGACGCGCAGTGGCGGAACCCCCACTCACCCCAGGCCACAACAAGGCGAAGGGAGAGGGGGGGACCCCAGTGCACGTCGCAGCTCCCTGAAGCGAAGGCGACTGTCTTTTTCATCTCCAGATGATCACTTCGGTTTTTGCTCCTGATGAGCGGCCCGCAAGGCCCGAAATGCATAGAGCTAATATCTACCGATAAGTGTATATACCCATCAACCTTTATGGACGTTCCTTCCAATATATACCAAATCCCCCCCTGCTTATGTCTCCTTTTTAAAAAAAAAAATGTTTTAGTGGATTACCAAGTTGCATAGGTAGCGACTGCAATGTCTGGAAGATATGTACTGTGTATCTGCAAATATATGAAATATCCTTGATGGAATATTTATTAACTATTTACTATTGTGCAATATTTGGTTCGGATGAAATATAAAAAAGTATTGATATATAGCAAAATGCATAAAATTTAAATATGAAATTGTATTGCGATTTGAACCAATTAAAAGCTGTCCTCCATCAAAGTTATCTCTTTGTGTCCGTGTGCCTCATACAAAGTCCCGCCCTCTACTGTAAAGAAGAAATCGCTACACAGTGGAACCTCGGATTGCGAGAAACACGGTTAACGAGCGTTTCGCAATACGAGCACTGTTTTAAAAAAAATCCTGACTCGGTTTACGAGTGTTGCCTCGCAAAACGAGCAGGATTCAAGCCAAAGCGGTGTGCAATACCACGTTTGGCCTGAGATGGGGGGGCGCCGGAGCCGAGCAGAGACGAACGGCGCCGATCGGAAATGCTCGTAAAATCTCAGAAATACTCAGTTCCTGAGCCTTTCCGAGTTCAGCCGAGGTGTCCTCGGGCCTTTCCGAGTGTCTCCAAAGCTCTCCGGCGCCCCCGCCTCTGGCCACATCCGGTATTGCATGCCATTGAAGTCAATGCGGAACAAATTATTTTCGTTTCCATTGACTTCAATGGGGAAACTCGCTTTGATATGCGAGTACTTTGGATTACGAGCATTCTCCTGGAACGGATTATGCTCGTAATCCAAGGTTCCATTGTACATACCTTTTTTTGAAGCCGATCCAGTCTCCTGCGGCGGAAGCTCTGCAGGAGACACAGCCGACAACGGCTGTGAAATGAATGGGGAGTGACGTCACCCATAGAGTTACTATGTGGCTTCTGATGGAGGCTGTGTCCTCTGCACCCGCCTCCACAGCGAAACCGCCGCTGAAAGCTCAGCGTGGGATCAGGTCGGATCGGCTTCAAAAAAGGTATGTATAGCGATTTCTTCTTTACAGGGTTAGATAGGTTAGTGTTAAGATTGTGGATGTCTGTAGATGTAGAGATTTTAGTGTTAGGGTGGACTTCTACTTTAAGTTCTTCTTTTTTCCTAGGATAAAGTTTAAAGATGAACTCCAGGAATTAAAGCGATATTAACCACTTCAGCCCCGGAAGGATTTGTCCCCTTAATGATCAGGCCATTTTTTTGCGATTCGGCACTGCGTCGCTTTAACTGACAATTGCGCGGTCGTGCGACGTTGTACCCAAACAAAATCAAAGCCCTTTTTTTCCCACAAATAGAGCTTTCTTTTGGTGGTATTTGATTACCTCCGCGGCTTTTATTTTTTGCACTATAAAACAAAAAAAAGAGCGATAATTTTGAAAAAAAAAACAATATATATTTTACTTTTTGCTATAATAAATATCCCCCAAAAAAAGTAAAAAAAAACAATTTATTCATCAGTTTAGGCCGATATGTATTCTTCTACATATTTTTGGTAAAAAATAAAAAAATGCATTGGTTTGCGTCTACAAAATAGGGGATATATTTATGGCATTTTTATTATAAACTTTATTTTTATTTTTATTAGGAATGGTGGTGATCAGTGATTTTTAGCGGGACTGGGACATTGCGCACAGATCGGACACTTTTTTGAGACCAGTGACATTTATACAGCGATCGGTGCTATAAAAATGCACTGATTACTGTATAAATGACACTGGCAGGGAAGGCAGCGATCAAAGTGTTAACTGTTCCCTGGGAGGTGTTTCTAACTGTGGGGGGAGGGGACTGACTGGGAGTAGAGAGAGATCGCTGTTCCTGATCACTAGAAACAGCAGATCTCTCTCTACTCCCCTGTCAGAACGGGGATCTGTCTGTTTACTAGAGCTGCAACTAACGATTACTTTCATAATCGATTAGTTGGCCGATTATTGTTTAGATTAATCGATTAATCGGTGAACAACCTTAACCACTTCCCTACCCAGCCATAGACAAATGACGTCCACAGATGGGATCTCCCATCCTGGGTGGACGTCATATGACGTCCTCGGCTTTGTAGGGGGATATCTGAATGATGCCTGCAGCTAGAGGCATCATTCAGATATCCTTTTAAAGTGCCGGCGATTCTGTGCACCATAAGAACGATCATAGCGGCGGTTCCGCCGCTTGATCGTTCTTATAGGCGGCGGGAGGGGACACCCCCCCTCCCGCCGCCATCCGGTGCTTCTCCGGGCTCCCCCGTGCGATCGGGGACCCGGAGCGAATCTTCCGGCATCGTTGGTGGAGTCACGTGATGAGCATAGAGATGACTGGTGACCAGATGGTCACCAGTCATCTCTATGATCGTCGGAGGCCCGGGCGCGATGTGATGACGTCACGCCCGGGTCCTCAAATGTAAACAAAGCTGCCATTGCGGCTGTAAGTATGAAATCAGTGAAAAAATTTTCACTGATCTCATGCTTTCCAGCCTGGAGGAGAGATGTGGGGTCTTATTGACCCCGCATCTCTCAATAAAGAGAACCTGTCACACACATTCCTATTACAAGGGATGTTTACATTCCTTGTAATAGGAATAAAAGTGATCAAAAAAAAAAAAAAAGAAAAACATTGTAAAAAAATAAATAAATAAGTAAAATAAATAAATAAATAATAATAATAAAAAAAATAATTAAACGCTCCTGTCCCCGGTAGCTCGCGATCAGAAGCGAATGCACACGTAAGTCGCCCACATATGTAAGCGCTGTTCAAACCACGCATGTGAGGTATCGCCGCGTGCGTTAGAGTGCGTGCAACAATTCTAGCACTAGACCTCCTCTGTAATTCTAACCTGGTAACCTGTAAAAAAAATTAAAGCGTCGCCTATGGAGATTTTTAAGTACCGAAGTTTGGCGCCATTCCATGAGTGTGCGCAATTTTAAAGCGTGACATGTTAGGTATCTATTTACTCGGCGTAACATTATCTTTCATATGTTCCCAAAAAATTGGGCTAACTTTACTGTTTTGTTATTTTTTAATTCATGAAACCATTTTTTTTTTTTAAAAAAGGCGTTTGAAAAATTATTGCGCAAATATTGTGCAAGAAAAAAATGTTGCAATGACCGTCATTTTATTCCCTATGGTGTCTGCTAAAAAAACATATATAATGTTTGGGGGTTACGAGTAATTTTCTAGCAAAAGAATGATGATTTGTACATGTAGGAGAGAAGTGCCAAAATAGGCCCGGTATTGAATAGGTACAAAAAGCCCGGTATTGAAGTGGTTAAAGAAATAAAAAAAATAAAAAAGGTAATTTTGCTGCGGTTTGCATTTTTTATTTTTTTTTGCCCAATTTGTTGTTGGGCAGATTAAAAAACACAAATTGCCACAAAAAACACATTATTACATGCTTTTCTGCAGCTTCTCCATTGAAGTAAATTAAACCAAGAAACCAAAATAGCACCGTTTTGCGTTAAAAAATAGTCCTTGCCCTTTTCAAATACGCAGCAGCTGAAAAAATCATGGATGTGAACATGACCCATAGGAAACCATGTAAATGCTCTGTAGTGTGTTTCTGCAAAAAGCACAAAAAAAAAAAACCACAGAGGTGTGACCCGGGCCTGAGATGTTTAGTAACATAATGGGGTTAAAAAAACAAAAAATTAGTACAAAAAGAGCAAATAATCGCTACTGTAAGGGGTTAATTTTTTACTGTGGGACAGTGAAAGTAATATTTACAGTAGCGATTTGCTCTTTTTGTACTATAAAGGGCTGATTTTTATTTTATTTTAACCCCATTATATTACTGCCCGATAAATCGATTATGGAAATGGTAATCGATTAATTTCATAATCGATTAGTTGTCGATTAATCGATTACTTGTTTCGGCCCTACTGTTTACATTGAACCTGCCGCAGTATAATGACGGCGGCTGGTCGGGAAGAGGTTAAAGATGAACTCCAAAAATTAAAGCGATATTAAAGCTTTGTGTAAATAATAAAAAAAAAAAAATAACAAACATATTATACTTACCTGCTCTGTGTAATGGTTTTGCACAGAGCAGCCCAGATCCTCCTCGTCTCGGATCCCACGCCAGCGCTCCGGGCTCCTCCCCCCTGCCAGGTCCCCCAACAGCAAGCAGCTTGCTATCGGGGGGCACCTAAGCAGGCGCACACTCCTGAGCCGCGGCTTTGTGTATCCATTCACACACGGATCGAATGCATGAAGGTAAAAAAAAAAAAAAACTTGTGCCTTTACAACCACTTTAAAGTGATATTAAACATGTCACACTTACCTGCTCTGTGTAAAGGTTTTGCACAGAGCAGGCCCAATCCTCTTCTTTTCGGGTCCCATGCCAGCGCTCCTTCCACTCAAGCAGTGACCCCAGGAAAAGCCGGTTACCCTGAGGGCACCGCTGTGTGTTCGCTCCCGAGCTGCTTCTCTAAGCATCCATAAGAAACAAAAAAAATACTACTAATGCTCCATATTCCCATCGCACACGTTCCTGGATAAGCTCTCAAAAGTTTGGGTGTTGCAGCAACAACCAGCTGGAAACTGGTTCAGAAAGTCACAAAGGAGATATTTGCCAGCTCACCATGGATCAACAAAGTACCGTCCATGAGCCACGTATCAACCCCCCCCCACTCTCCCCTCATTGGCTCACTGGCTGTGATTGACAGTAGTGGGAGCCAATGGGCTCCCGCTGCTGTCTCAGCCAATGTGGAGGGAAAGTCCCCATACAGCCGAGGCTATCGTGAACATCGCTGGATCGGAGGGGGCTCAGGTAAGGATTGGGGGGGGGGGGACCGCTGCACACACGTTTTTTTACCTTCATGCATAGAATGAAAAAACCTTCAGGGTTTAGAACCTTTTTTAACAAACTCTACCCTTGCAGTCCCCCCCCCCTCACCCCCAGCACTGCATGTGCTAAATGCTTGTCTAGTCTAGGGGTGCAGGGACACATTTAAAAAAAATAAAACATTTTAATTTTGAAGATTACTTAAAATCCCAAAAACTTTATAGACACCCTGGAGAATAAAATGGTGCTAGTGACAAAAATATCTGAGTAAAAAATACACTAAAGTTAGTTTTAGGGCACACAATGCTAAATATTACCGTTTTTTTGGGGGGGGGGGAAATAAGGTTGCGTCAAGTAAATAGAGCGGTAGAAAAGTCCACTTTTTCACTTCTCCCTAGAGGTAAGCCTAAAATATTAAATAAATTAAAATAAAATATGCGCACCATTTAGTAATATATTCTAGGGCTGCAACTAACGATTATTTTCATAATCGATTAGTTGGCCGATTATTGTTTCGATAAATCGGTTAATAACCTTAAAAAAAAAAAAAAAAAAAACGGTAATTTTACTGCGATTTGCATTTTTACATTTTTTTTGGCCAATCTGTTGTTGGGCAGATTAAAAAACACAAATTGCAGCAAAAACGCATTATTACCGTATATACTCGAGTATAAGCCGACCCGAATATAAGCCGAGGCACCTAATTTTACCACAAAAAACTGGGAAAACGTATTGACTTGAGTATAAGCCTAGGGTGTCCATCTGCATGCCTCACTTTGCCTCACTGTGTCCATGTCCATGCCTCACTGTGCCCATGCCTCACTGTGTCCATGACTAGACTGACGTTTAACATGGGAGTCTATGGAAGGGGTGCCCGGCTTTGAAAAATTGGTGCTCCGCAGCCGTAGGTCCCCTAGACAAAAAACTTTGCACACTTAAAGAGGAGAAATAGGACTACATGTGTGCCAATTTCGGCTGGGGGACCTACGATCGGCCAGTACCGGGTCCCCAAATTTACCGGAGAAATTACCGTTTAACATGGGAGTCTATGGAAGGGGTGCCCGGGTTTGAAAATTCTATGCTCCCCGGCCGTAGGTCCTCTGGACAAAAAACTTTGCACACTTGTAGAGGAAGAGTGGGGCTATATGTGTGCCAAGTTTGGGGTCCAGGGGACCTATGGCTGGCCGGTACCGGGTCACCAAAGTCCGAGAGATCAGGCGCAAAAAGGTGACTCAAGTATAAGCCGAGGGGGGCATTTTCAGCACAAAAAAAGTGCTGAAAAATTTGGCTTATACTCGAGTATATACGGTACATGCTTTTCTGCAGCTTCTCCATTGAAGTGGGCGGCACAGTGGCATAGTGGGTAGCACTTTCGCCTAGCAGTAAAAAGGGTTGCTGGTTCGAATCCCAACCACTACCAAGACACTACCTGCCTGGAGTTTGCATGTTCTCCCTGTGCCTGCATGGGTTTCCTCCCGCAAAACCGGTTTCCTCCCACACTCCAAAGACATGCTGGTAGGTCAATTGGCTTCTGTCTAAATTGGTCCTGGTATATGAATGTGAGTTGGGGACCTTGGATTGTGGGCTCCTTGAGGGTAGGGACCGATGTGAATGTGTGATGTATGTGTGGAGCGCTGCGTATATTGACGGCGCTATGTGGGTACCTTAAATAAATAATAATATAATAGATGAGCATCTTAATGAGACACAATGCACAGGGATAGGAGAATTGTAGACACGCACCCACACTCACTCAGGTTGAACTGGATGGACTGGTGTCTTTATTCAACCTTACTAAGTCCCCTTTCACACTGAGGCGTTGAAAAAAACGCTAAAAAATGAAGCGTTTTTTTACCGCGATTTTACCGCGTTCGCGGTAAAAATAGGGCTAACGCATATGCGTTTTTACCGCGTTTTTGCGGTAAAAATTATTATTTGGTATCCCACAATCCTCCACTCTACTGCGGTCATGTGACCTTCCCACAGCTTCTGGGTGTTTTTTACAGCGTTTTTACCGCGGTACTCATTCATTTCAATGGGGATAGGCGTTTGTAACGGGAAGGCCCGGGGAACTCAGAATCGCTTAGGAAGTATGAAATACCCTTGCTCCAGCTTCCCCAATGGCTCTTATGTGTCAATGATGTGTGGGTGGAGCTGGGCCCTTGTTCATGTTAACTAATGTGTATTGAATTGTGTATAAAGTTACAATGTTTTTCAATAAAGTCATTCTACCCCAGAAGAATACAGAGTGCGTCTCGTTTCTTCCAGAGGGATTGGTTCCTATGGGAAGGGGTCGCCTGGCTGTGGAATATTGGTAGCGAGTGGATGTGTGTCCAGGAGAGAGGGACAGCGGAGACGGCGTTTGACCCCCTTCGTATTTGGGGTGCCGTTACAGCGTTTTTACAGCGCTATTTTATGCGCCCCAAAAGATGCTCCAAAAAAGCTGTTTGCAGGATTTTTTTCAACGCACAGCCAGCAAAACGCCTCAGTGTGAAAGCCCTCAGGGCTTTCACATTGAGAATGATGGGGCAGGATTATTTCAGGCGTTTTTACAGCGCTGTTTTTACCGCAAAAACGTGGTAAAAAACGCCTCAGTGTGAAAGGGGCCTAACTATGTATATATAGTTACATTAAAAAACACTTTGCCCTTTCCAAATACGCAGCAGCTAAAAAAATCCTGGATGTGAACGTGTCCCATAGGAAACCATGTAAATGAACTGTACTGCGTTTCTGCAAAAAGCACCAAAAAACACAGAGGTGTGACCCGGGCCTGAGATGTTTAGTAACATAATGGGGGTTAAAAAAAAAAATAATTTGTACAAAAAGAGCAAATAATCGCTACTGTAAGGGGTTCATTTTTTACTGTGGGACAGTGAAAGTAATATTTACAGTAGCGATTTGCTCTTTTTGTGCTGCAAAGGGCTAATTTTAGTTTTTTTAACCTCACTATGTTACTGGCCGATTAATAGATTATGAAAATTGTAATTGATTAATTTCATAATCGATTAGTTGTTTCGGCCCTAATATATTCACATTTGTAGCAGCCAGTGATGTCACCGGCATATCGTGTAATGTTTACTATCTTTACTCACTGCAAACACTCCACCCAGTTACTCCGCCCACTCCAGTTGTAGACAACTGGTAGAGGCAAGAACACTTCACACAATTTCCCCAGAAATTGTAGCTTTTCTAGTAATGAAGTGTTAGCTTATTATAGCCAAATTTACCACCCTAACTCCTCCCACAGCTTTTACACTACATAGACACGTAATATACCGAAACGTGCGGATTGTTCCCGATTGGTGTGCTATTACTTTGTGGAACGTTTCGCAGAATGGTTCACGAAATATCGTCGTTTTTGCAGCGAAATTTGTCCCATAGGAATGAATGGCGAAATGTTACAAAACTAGAGTGGGAGCTGACAACAGCTGACAACCTCATGATCAGCCAAAACATTATGACCCCCCATGATCAGCATAAACATTATGACCCCCCATGAACAGCATAAACATTATGACCCCCCATGAACAGAAAAAACATTATGACCCCCCATGAACAGAAAAAACATTATGACCCCCCATGAACAGCATAAACATTATGACCCCCCATGAACAGAAAAAACATTATGACCACCCATGAACAGAAAAAACATTATGACCCCCCATGAACAGAAAAAACATTATGACCCCCCCATGATCAGCCAAAACATTATGACCCCCCCCCCCATGAACAGCATAAACATTATGACCCCCCCATGAACAGCATAAACATTATGACCCCCCCATGATCAGCCAAATACTCCAGTTGTAGACTACTGGTGGAGGCAAGAACACTTAACACAATTTCCCCAGAAATTGTAGCTTTTCTAGTTCTATGTTATTCTATTGCGCTTGTTATATATATATATATATAGACATGACTGCCGACATTTTTCAAAACATTTTTTTTTTTAAATGATTTTTTTAATGATTTTATTAATTTTTTTTCAAAATATATTTTTTTTAAATGATTTTTTTTTCACAAATGATTTTTTTTCAAATTTTTTTTTTTTTTCAAAAAAGAAACTTTATACAGGACAGTCAATGGAAGAAAGTGTAGAACTCTTGTCATTTGGAAGCTCAGCCAGCCAAAAGTAAAAGGCGTATCCAAAAACTGAGCACATTGCCCGAAACTAGACAAACATACCTACGTTTCGATGTATGAATTGTGTATGACAAGTAGATCTTGTGGGCGTGAGAGCAATTTATAGAGAAGGAACTAAGATAATTTTTTAAGGCTCTGTGCTCTAGCTGTGACATCATCCACTCTAAGCAGCCCAATAGACACTCTGTTTAATTGATAACATTTCCTGAAATGATCACTAAACTTAAACAGCTTTTTCACAAAAACTGTAAAAGATATCAAACTGAAAAGATATAGCCAGATAGCTGAATATTTTGTGAACATTTTAAAGTTTGTTTGGCATCTGTAGGTGAAAGTATGAAAGAGCTGAAACTTTTGGGAGCGGAAGAAGATTTTAAGGTTTTGAAGCATGCTCTCATTGACTTCAATGTTAAAAAAAGTGTTAAAAATCTTAATATTTGGGGCAGAAAGTGTGATTTGGGGTATTTTTTGGGCAAAAAGTGAAATTTTGGCTAAATTTGGTCAAAAATAGAAATTATGGGTAATTTGGGGCAAAAGGTGTGATTTTGGGTAATTTGGGGGGAAAGGTGCAATTTTGGGCAAAAAGAGTGATTTGGGGTATTTGTTGGGCAAACGGTGCAATTTTGGGTAATTCTGGGCAAAAAAGGGTGATTTTGTGCAAAAAGGGTGATTTTGGGTAATTTTGGGCAAAAATTGTTATTTTGGGTATTTTTGGGGGCAAAAAGTCAAATTTTGGGCAAAAAGTGCAATTTTGGGTAATTTTGGTCAAAAGGTGCAATTTTGGGTAATTATGGGCAAAAAGTGAGATTTTGGGTAATTTTGGGGAAAAAGGTGCAATTTTGGGTAATTTGGGGCAAAAATAGCGATTTGGGGTATTTTTTGGGGCAAAAAGTGCAAATTTGGGGTAATTTTGGGCAAAACTCGCAATTTGTGGTAAAATGTGGGATTTTGGGTAATTTTGGACAAAAAGTACAATTTTGGGTAAAAATTCCGGAGATGGCAATTGCACTCTAGACACAGGGTCAGATGTATTATTGCTTCTCTGCAATGCACTCTAGACACAGGGTCACATGCTAGCCCAATTTTTGCAATGCACTTAGTAAGCCTACTCATCCATATTTTCCAGGACACAGGGTCACATGCATGCAGGTGTGGAGATGCAGCCAAGGCAGGGTCATATATGTCTCACAGGGACATTTGTCTTCACTGGGACTTCCCTGGATTTGAACCCAGGATCGCTTGCATGGCAGTCAGGCACTCTACCACTGAGCTACGCCCTCTCCTGAGATCTAGAGCTGCTTCAGTTATTAAGTCTTCCTGCATAGCTTATTATAGCCAAATTTACAACCCTAACTCCTCCCACAGCTTTTACACTACATAGACAAATAATATACCGAAACGTGCGGATTGTTCCCGATTGGTGTGCTATTACTTTGTGGAACGTTTCGCCAAATGGTTCCCAAAATATCGTCGCTTTTGCGGCGAAATTGGTCCCATAGGAATGAATGGGGAAAATAGAGTGTGAGCTGACTAAAGCTGAAAAATCAGGACTTGATTTCTAAACTGCCACCACTCCCTCATTTTCAAGCCCACCTACACAAATCTTATACCAAAACGTTCAGCTATCCCTGCTGCCACTACACATGTCCATGGCTAAGGCATAGCCCTGATAGTTTTCACAATATGACTATTTGTTTGCAACTCATGCCGTCCAATGACATTCATTGAAACTCCCCTCTAAGCACTTCAAATTTGAAGGGCAATATATAAACTGCGACTGTGCCTTCAATTTTAATATTTCAGAGACATACTATGCATCAAAATGTAGGTCTGGGTCTTGTGATTCTCACAATATAAAGCTCTTTGCTGTAGGATTTATAGTTTTTAAAATACGACCGTTTGAAGAATGACAAGTATTCAGGAGATGCAAAATACTCTGACCTGTGCTTAGAGCCTGGATAAACAAACATTGGTTTCCTGGCAACGCTGAGGGAATTATAGCTCCTCCCACACAGCTCTGAGGGGAGTTTCTGTATCACAAATTGTTGTAACATGGAGGTTGGCTGTGTTGTCTTTCCCTCAGGACACAGTATGTTCCCAGTTGGGGTGTCTGGGGGGGAAAGACAATGCACGTCGCCTCTTATTTCTCTAAGGCATTTCTAATGTTCAACTTTGCTTACTCTTTTGATTCTGTTATCTGTAAATGAATTACTATGTACCTCTACTATGTACTGTAATACGACGGATACTGTTTTCCGCTATTTTGTATTCTTTGATAAAATCCAATAAAACTTTGAAAGAAAAAAAATGTGCTATATAAATAAATAAAAGTTGAGATGCATTTCTCACTCTATCATGCTTGTCATTAGGGATGAGCCGAACACCCCCGGGTTCGGTTCGCACCAGAACCTGCGAACGGACCGAAAGTTCGCGCGAACGTTAGAACCCTATCAAATACAATGGACGCGAACGTTCGAAATCTAAAGTGCTAATTATAACGACTAATATGCATGTTATTGTCCTAAAAAGGGTTTGGGAACCCGGGTTGTGCACCAGGGGACATGTATCAATGCAAAACGAAGTTTTAAAAACGGCCGTTTTTTAGGAGCAGTCATTTTAATGATGCATAAAGTGAAAAAAAACAAAGTGAAATATTCCTTTTAATATCGTACCTGGGGGGTGTCTAAAGTATGCCTGTGAAGTGGCATGTATTTCCCGTGTTTAGAACTGTCCCTGCACAAAATGACATTTCTAAAGGAAAAAAAGCCATTTAAAACTGGCTTTAATGTAATGTCTTGTCCTGGCAATATGGATGAAAATCTTTGAGAAAAATGGCATGGCTACCCCATAACCCCCCCCCCTACCCCAGCCCATTAGTAGGAGATATTTGCCAGCTCACCATGGATCAACAAAGTACCGTCCATGAGCCACGTATCAACCCCCCCCCACTCTCCCCTCATTGGCTCACTGGCTGTGATTGACAGTAGTGGGAGCCAATGGGCTCCCGCTGCTGCCTCAGCCAATGTGGAGGGAAAGTCCCCATACAGCCGAGGCTATCGTGAACATCGCTGGATCGGAGGGGGCTCAGGTAAGGATTGGGGGGACGGGGACCGCTGCACACACGTTTTTTTACCTTCATGCATAGAATGAAAAAACCTTCAGGGTTTAGAACCTTTTTTTAACAAACTCTACCCTTGCAGTCCCCCCCCCCTCACCCCCAGCACTGCATGTGCTAAATGCTTGTCTAGTCTAGGGGTGCAGGGACACATTTAAAAAAAAAAAAAACATTTTAATTTTGAAGATTACTTAAAATCCCAAAAACTTTATAGACACCCTGGAGAATAAAATGGTGCTAGTGACAAAAATATCTGAGTAAAAAATACACTAAAGTTAGTCTTAGGGCACACAATGCTAAATATTACCGTTTTTTTTGGGGGGGGGGGAATACAAAAATAAGGTTGCGTCAAGTAAATAGAGCGGTAGAAAAGTCCACTTTCTTTCTCGTACATCACGGGACACAGAGCGACATAGTCATTACTATGTGGGTTATATAGTTTACCTTCAGGTGCTGGCACTGGCAACTTCCAAACCGGAAGTACCCTCCCCTATATAAGCCCCTCCCATCCGGGAGCACCTCAGTTTTTTGCCAGTGTCTAAGGTGTTGGCCAAGAAGTAACGTGTTTTTCACTGAGCTTGCGTACAGGTTCTTTTGGGCCTCAGTAAGCTATTCCGGATCCGACCAAAAAAGCTTCATAGCTAAACGGTCGGTACCCGGGCCTTGCAGAGAAGAGCAAGGTTTTGCCTGTAATGCTTCTCTTAGGAGGGCTGGACCCTGGGATCCAGAGCTCTGGTCATACCCACAACCAAGATGTTTTCTGTGCAGGGTGCTATACAGGTCCAGGGGAGTGGAATCCTTGGGAACCCGGTCCCTGAAGGTTTAATTACAATGCCTGCCGTGAAAGGTGAAGTTTGGGCTTCTGTGGACCAAACAGAGTCCTGCGGCGGGGAAAAGGTAAGTGGGGGCCCCTCAGGAACTTGGTTCTATTGAGGGGACCCCCAAGCCTAATATGTCTTTCTGCCTGTTACCTAACGGTATTCCCGCTAAATATCTGTGCATGCCTGTAACTACTAAAAAATGTAATAATTTTAAGAGTGGTCAAGAAAAAAAAAAAAAAAAAATGGTTAAACCGCGGTACCTGTGTTAAACCACTAGAGGCCGCTGTGGAACGTTGTTTTCTTGTCATGTGGATTTTTTCTTTCCAAGTCAAAATCCAGGCAGATGGTGAGTTCTCTGGATGGGAAACTGTTTCCTCTGCCATGTTGCAATGCTCGTCCATCCCCTGGCCCTGTGGCAAACAGGGCCCTGGCTTCTGTCCCTAGTTCCTTTCAAAAAAGAGCGCCAAAGGCGCACGTGCCCGCGCGCGTGCGCATGCACGCGCCTCTATTTATAGAGGTGAGCTGGAAAAAGGGGCGGAGACGCTCTGTGCGCGCCGCAGCGCTTCTGCGCATGTGCGGGTGTCCCAGCATGATAAAAAGCACAATTAGGTGTTGTCCGCTGGTTATGGAAGGCAGAAACAGAGCTGGCAACATTTAGAAAGGCATACAGCAGGCGGTTGATGCAGGCATCCCCATAGAAAGGCACATTAGTAGACACCAACTGTTTATATAGCAGCAATTGTGCTAGACTATTGTCAGTAAGTGGTGTATTGCGGCTGGAACACCTCAGCTTTGGGCTTAGGAATATGCCGTCTAAAGTCTCCGGGACTAAGAATCCCAGGAAGCATAGGGGGTCTCCATCGGGCTCTGAGGATCTTGGGCATGCTTCGGCTGCACCAATCTCCCCTGAAAAATCAGAGGTTAGTGACCGTAGAGCACCCTCAGGAGTACCTGGTACTGTGGTTGTCCTCAGTTCACCTGCTCCTGTGTATATAACAGAGGAGGTTTTTTCCTCAGCTCTGGGAGGACTGGAAGAGAGATTGACAACATTGATCGCTGCTTCCCTGTCAGAGGGAAAGCGCGCCCGATCTCCGTCTCCTCCCTCAGAGTACCTGTTAGCAGAGCAACAGTCCCATATAGGGATCGACCTGCCTGAAGGGGATCAGGATGAGGTTGATTCTGTTGTAGAGGAATCAACAGTGGAAGAGCCATTCTCAGCATCACATGCTGAAAGATTATGGGTTCAGTCCCTGACTAACATGGTCCGATCAGCATTTAAAATGCCCCTTGCGGAGCCATCATCCACTTCTGTCTCCTCGTTGGGGTCGCTAAAAGCTCCCCAGACTGTTTGTTCCTTTCCAATCCATCCTTTACTGGAAGGGCTCATTTACCAGGATTGGGAACATCCTGATAAAATATTTACTCCCCCTAAGAGATTTCCGGTGGTCTATCCCATGGAGGATAAGTTCATCCGAAAATGGAGGGTGCCTACAGTGGACGCAGCCATCTCTTGTGTGAACAAATCACTGACATGTCCAGTAGATAATGTTCAAATGTTCAAGGACCCAATAGATAAAAAAAAAATTGGAGTCCTTATTAAAATCTGCTTTCTCTACAGCAGGCTTGGTGACACAACCAGCAGTGGCAGCTATTGGGGTCTGCCAAGCAGTGAAGGATCAGTTGAAACAGGTCTTAAGGGACTTGCCAGATCAGCAGGCTCTTGCCCTAGCTGATCTACCTAGAGCCTTATGCTTTGCGGTTGACGCTATAAAGGATTCAATCCATCAGGCCTCCCGCCTTACGCTGTCTGTAGTACATATGCGCAGGCTTCTATGGCTCAAAAACTGGTCTGCTGAAGCTCCCTGTAAAAAATTGCTGGTCAGCTTCCCATTTCATGGTGAACGCTTATTCGGGGAAGACCTGGACAAATATATCCAGAAAATTTCCAGCGGTAAAAGTACACTCTTGCCGGTTAAAAACAGAGTTAGAGGTCCCTCTTTTAAGAGGCCTGCTTCTCCAGTCCCTAGGACATCGGCTGTGAAACAGTTCCGACGGCCTCCTCGGTCAAATCCCGGGGGTAAAAATCAGGGACAATCGCAGGGTAACAAGAAACCCTGGGTCAGGAGAGGTACAAAACCTCCCCCAAAGTCAAATGCATGAAGGGTTGCCCCCACTCAATCGGGTCGGGGGAAGACTTCAGTTGTTCGCAGAGACCTGGCGGGACACGATCAGAGACAGATGGGTGCTCTCCGCAGTAAGTCTGGGATACAAATTGGAGTTAAAAGACTCCCCTCCTTCCCATTTTATAAGGTCAAACGTGCCAAGGGATCCCCGGAAGAGAGGATCCCTCCTGTTGGCACTAGAACAACTATTGCTCCAAGGAGTAATTATGGAGGTTCCCCTGGAAGAATGGGGGTTCGGGTTTTACTCAAACCTCTTTACAGTCCCGAAGCCAAACGGGGACGTGAGGCCCATATTAAATCTAAAAGGGCTAAACAAATTCCTACATATCAGGACTTTCCGAATGGAGTCGATCCGATCGGTGGCCACTGCCCTACAAGGGGAGGAATGGTTAGCCTCGATCGACATCAAAGATGCTTATTTGCACATTCCCATCTTTCCAGTCCACCAAAAATTTCTACGCTTTGCAGTAGAAGGGCGCCATTTTCAGTTCAGAGCCTTACCCTTCGGTCTGGCCACAGCACCAAGAGTGTTCACAAAAATTCTGGCCCCATTATTGGCCAATCTAAGAACACAAGGTGTAACGATAATGGCATATCTAGACGACTTGTTGCTGATAGACCACTCAGTGGAAAAACTAGAAGTGGTCGTTCACAAGACAATCAAGTATCTGGAATCTCACGGTTGGATTATCAACCGAGACAAGTCAGCCCTAAAACCAGTCAAAAGTCTGGAATACTTGGGGCTAAGGCTGGATTCAGACCAGAGAAAATTTTTCTTGCCTCAAGAAAAGGTGTCGTCTTTGAGAGATTTGATCCACCTAGTGGGTACAAAAAGACAGCCATCCATACGCCTGTGCATGAGGCTGCTGGGAAAAATGGTGGCATCATTCGAAGCAGTACCCTACGGTCAATTCCATTCAAGGAATTTGCAAAGGGCTATACTGTCAGCCTGGAACAAAAAAGTTCAGGCCCTAGACTTACCAATGTCCTTGTCCCCTTCCGTTCGCAAGAGCCTCCGCTGGTGGTTGGTTCCCCAGAATCTGGAAAAAGGGAAATCCTTCAGTCCGATTTCTTGGAAGGTGGTCACTACAGATGCCAGCCTTATAGGCTGGGGAGCAGTACTGGAGCAATGGTCTCTCCAGGGCAGATGGTCGGATGCAGAAAAGGCCCTGCCCATCAATCTCTTAGAGATACGAGCAGCCCGTTATGCCCTAGTAGCATGGACATCCAAACTCCAAGGGTCCCCTGTCAGAATTCAATCGGACAATGCCACGGCAGTGGCATATATCAATTATCAGGGTGGCACCAGGAGTCGTGCAGCCCAGAGGGAAGTAAATTGCATCCTGAGATGGGCAGAAAGATATGTCCCAGCCATATCCGCGGTATTCATTCCAGGAGTGGAGAATTGGAAGGCGGACTTTCTAAGTCGCCAACAATTATGCCCAGGGGAATGGTCCCTTCACCCTGAGGTTTTCCGGACAATATATCAGCGGTGGGGAACACCGGATGTAGATCTGCTAGCATCCAGATTCAACGCAAAGGTGGACAGGTTTGTCTCTCGGACAAGGGATCCCCTAGCTTGCGGCTCGGATGCCCTAGTGTTCCCTTGGGATCAGTTCAAGCTGATATATGCATTTCCACTGCCACAATTGTTACCTCGATTACTCCGCAGAATCAGGGTAGAAAAGAAACCAGTGATTCTGGTGGCTCCAGCGTGGCCCCGAAGAGCATGGTACGCGGAGATTGTAAAAATGTCTGTGGGGAGTCCTGGGACCCTCCCACATCGTCCGGACCTGCTTTCGCAAGGACCGATATACCACCCTTCCTTACCAGCCCTAGGTGTGATGGCCTGGCTATTGAAGCCCACATTCTAAAAAAGAGAGGTCTCTCTAATCCTGTGGTATCTACCATGATCAATGCCAGGAAGCCGGTATCCAGGCAGATCTACTATAGAATCTGGAAGGCGTACATCGCCTGGTGTGAGGCCAAGAAATGGCATCCACGTAAGTACGTAATAGGTAGGATTCTGGACTTCCTACAGTGGGCTGTAGATAGGAAGCTTGCCTTGAGTACTATCAAGGGTCAGATTTCGGCCTTGTCAATATTTTTTCAAAGGCCCTTGGCTTCCCATTCACTAGTCAAAGCCTTTATACAAGGAGTGATGCGTATTAGCCCTCCGGTTATTATTCCCATATGTCCATGGGACTTAAACCTGGTTCTGTCGGTTCTACAGAAGCAACCATTTGAACCATTACAGCACATTTCCTTGGTTCTTCTAACCAGGAAATTGATTTTTCTAGTAGCCATTTGTTCGGCTAAAAGAGTGTCGGAATTAGCCGCTATGTCCTGTAAAGAGCCATATCTGGTTATCCATAAGGACAGAGTAGTGTTACGTCCTCATCCAGCCTTTCTTCCTAAGGTGGTATCGAGGTTTCATTTGAACCAAGATGTGGTTCTTCCTTCCTTTTTCCCCAAACCTAGTTCGGTAGAGGAAAAGTTATTACATTCTTTGGTTGTAGTAAGAGCAGTTAAAGCTTATCTAAAAGCCACTGCTCAGATTCGTAGAACGGATACTTTGTTTATTCTGCCGGAAGGCCCCAGAAAGGGTCAGGCAGCGTCAAAATCTACTTTAGCCAAGTGGATTCGACAGGTCATAATGCAAGCCTATGGCTTGAGAAGGAGACCGCCTCCGTTCAAAGTTAGGGCGCACTCCACGAGAGCAGTTGGAACTTCATGGGCAGTGCATCACCAGGCCTCCCTGGCTCAAATCTGTAAGGCCGCAACATGGTCTTCAGTACACACGTTTACTAGGTTCTACCAGGTGGACGTTAGAAGTCAGGAGGATGTCGCCTTTGGGCGCAGTGTGTTGCAGGCCGCAAAAGATCCTCATGTCTGATAGCGCTCAGCTTATGTATGGTGTATCCCCCCCCCCCCTCATTGGGCATTGCTTTGGGACGTCCCACATAGTAATGACTATGTCGCTCTGTGTCCCGTGATGTACGAGAAAGAAAATAGGATTTTTATAACAGCTTACCTGTAAAATCCTTTTCTTGGAGTACATCACGGGACACAGAGCTCCCACCCCTCTTTTGGGGACACTTATTGCTTTGCTACAAAACTGAGGTGCTCCCGGATGGGAGGAGCTTATATAGGGGAGGGTACTTTCGGTTTGGAAGTTGCCAGTGCCAGCACCTGAAGGTAAACTATATAACCCACATAGTAATGACTATGTCGCTCTGTGTCCCGTGATGTACGAGAAAGAAAATAGGATTTTTATAACAGCTTACCTGTAAAATCCTTTTCTTGGAGTACATCACGGGACACAGAGCTCCCACCCCTCTTTTGGGGACACTTATTGCTTTGCTACAAAACTGAGGTGCTCCCGGATGGGAGGAGCTTATATAGGGGAGGGTACTTTCGGTTTGGAAGTTGCCAGTGCCAGCACCTGAAGGTAAACTATATAACCCACATAGTAATGACTATGTCGCTCTGTGTCCCGTGATGTACTCCAAGAAAAGGATTTTACAGGTAAGCTGTTATAAAAATCCTATTTTTTCACTTCTCCCTACAGGTAAGCCTAAAATAATAAATAAATTAAAATAAAATATGCGCACCATTTAGTAATATATTCTAGGGCTGCAACTAACGATTATTTTCATAATCGATTAGTTGGCCGATTATTGTTTCGATAAATCGGTTAATAACCTTAAAAAAGAAAGAAAAAAAAAAACGGTAATTTTACTGCGATTTGCATTTTTACATTTTTTTTGGCCAATCTGTTGTTGGGCAGATTAAAAAACACAAATTGCAGCAAAAACGCATTATTACATGCTTTTCTGCAGCTTCTCCATTGAAGTGGGCGGCACAGTGGCATAGTGGGTAGCACTTTCGCCTAGCAGTAAAAAGGGTCGCTGGTTCGAATCCCAACCACTACCAAGACACTACCTGCCTGGAGTTTGCATGTTCTCCCTGTGCCTGCGTGGGTTTCCTCCCGGTAATCCGGTTTCCTCCCGGTAATCCGGTTTCCTCCCACACTCCAAAGACATGCTGGTAGGTTAATTGGCTTCTGTCTAAATTGGTCCTGGTATATGAATGTGAGTTGGGGACCTTGGATTGTGGGCTCCTTGAGGGTAGGGACCGATGTGAATGTGTGATGTATGTGTGGAGCACTGCGTATATTGACGGCGCTATGTGGGTACCTTAAATAAATAATAATATAATAGATGAGCATCTTAATGAGACACAATGCACAGGGATAGGAGAATTGTAGACACGCACCCACACTCACTCAGGTTGAACTGGATGGACTGGTGTCTTTATTCAACCTTACTAAGGCCCCTTTCACACTGAGGCGTTGAAAAAACGCTAAAAAATTATGAGTTTTTTTACCGCGTTTTTACCGTGTTCGCGGTAAAAATAGGGCTAACGCATATGCGTTTTTACCGCGTTTTTGCGGTAAAAATTACTATTTGGTATCCCACAATCCTCCACTCTACTGCGGTCATGTGACCTTCCCACAGCTTCTGGGTGTTTTTTACAGCGTTTTTACCGCGGTACTCATTCATTTCAATGGGGATAGGCGTTTGTAACGGGAAGGCCCGGGGAACTCAGAATCGCTTAGGAAGTATGAAATACCCTTTCTCCAGCTTCCCCAATGGCTCTTATGTGTCAATGATGTGTGGGTGGAGCTGGGCCCTTGTTCATGTTAACTAATGTGTATTGAATTGTGTATAAAGTTACAATGATTTTCAATAAAGAAGTCATTCTACCCCAGAAGAATACAGAGTGCGTCTCGTTTCTTCCAGAGGGATTGGTTCCTATGGGAAGGGGTCGCCTGGCTGTGGAATATTGGTAGCGAGTGGATGTGTGTCCAGGAGAGAGGGACAGCGGAGACGGCGTTTGACCCCCTTCGTATTTGGGGTGCCGTTACAGCGTTTTTACAGCGCTATTTTATGCGCCCCAAAGATGCTCCAAAAAAGCTGTTTGCAGGATTTTTTCCAACGCACAGCCAGCAAAACTCCTCAGTGTGAAAGCCCTCAGGGCTTTCACATTGAGAATGATGGGGCAGGATTATTTCAGGCGTTTTTACAGCGCTGTTTTTACCGCAAAAACGCGGTAAAAAACGCCTCAGTGTGAAAGGGGCCTAACTATGTATACATAGTTACATTAAAAAACACTTTGCCCTTTCCAAATACGCAGCAGCTAAAAAAATCCTGGATGTGAACGTGTCCCATAGGAAACCATGTAAATGAACTGTACTGCGTTTCTGCAAAAAGCACCAAAAAACACAGAGGTGTGACCCGGGCCTGAGATGTTTAGTAACATAATGGGGGTTAAAAAAATAAAATAAAATTTGTACAAAAAGAGCAAATAATCGCTACTGTAAGGGGTTCATTTTTTACCGTGGGACAGTGAAGGTAATATTTACAGTAGCGATTTGCTCTTTTTGTGCTGCAAAGGGCTAATTTTAGTTTTTTTAACCTCACTATGTTACTGGCCGATTAATAGATTATGAAAATTGTAATTGATTAATTTCATAATCGATTAGTTGTTTCGGCCCTAATATATTCACATTTGTAGCAGCCAGTGATGTCACCGGCATATCGTGTAATGTTTACTATCTTTACTCACTCCAAACACTCCACCCAGTTACTCCGCCCACTCCAGTTGTAGACAACTGGTAGAGGCAAGAACACTTCACACAATTTCCCCAGAAATTGTAGCTTTTCTAGTAATGAAGTGTTAGCTTATTATAGCCAAATTTACCACCCTAACTCCTCCCACAGCTTTTACACTACATAGACACGTAATATACCGAAACGTGCGGATTGTTCCCGATTGGTGTGCTATTACTTTGTGGAACGTTTCGCAGAATGGTTCACGAAATATCGTCGTTTTTGCAGCGAAATTTGTCCCATAGGAATGAATGGCGAAATGTTACAAAACTAGAGTGGGAGCTGACAACAGCTGACAACCTCATGATCAGCCAAAACATTATGACCCCCCATGATCAGCCAAAACATTATGACCCCCCATGAACAGCATAAACATTATGACCCCCCATGAACAGCATAAACATTATGACCCCCCATGAACAGAAAAAACATTATGACCCCCCATGAACAGAAAAAACATTATGACCCCCCATGATCAGCATAAACATTATGACCCCCCATGAACAGAAAAAACATTATGACCCCCCATGATCAGCCAAAACATTATGACCCCCCATGAACAGCATAAACATTATGACCCCCCATGAACAGAAAAAACATTATGACCCCCCATGAACAGCATAAACATTATGACCCCCCATGAACAGAAAAAACATTATGACCCCCCCATGATCAGCCAAAACATTATGACCCCCCCATGAACAGCATAAACATTATGACCCCCCCATGATCAGCCAAATACTCCAGTTGTAGACTACTGGTGGAGGCAAGAACACTTAACACAATTTCCCCAGAAATTGTAGCTTTTCTAGTTCTATGTTATTCTATTGCGCTTGTTATATATATATATATATATATAGACATGACTGCCGACATTTTTCAAAACATTTTTTTTTTTAAATGATTTTTTTAATGATTTTATTAATTTTTTTTCAAAATATATTTTTTTTAAATGATTTTTTTTTTCACAAATGATTTTTTTTTCAAATTTTTTTTTTTTTTCAAAAAAGAAACTTTATACAGGACAGTCAATGGAAGAAAGTGTAGAACTCTTGTCATTTGGAAGCTCAGCCAGCCAAAAGTAAAAGGCGTATCCAAAAACTGAGCACATTGCCCGAAACTAGACAAACATACCTACGTTTTGATGTATGAATTGTGTATGACAAGTAGATCTTGTGGGCGTGAGAGCAATTTATAGAGAAGGAACTAAGATAATTTTTTAAGGCTCTGTGCTCTAGCTGTGACATCATCCACTCTAAGCAGCCCAATAGACACTCTGTTTAATTGATAAAATTTCCTGAAATGATCACTAAACTTAAACAGCTTTTTCACAAAAACTGTAAAAGATATCAAACTGAAAAGATATAGCCAGATAGCTGAATATTTTGTGAACATTTTAAAGTTTGTTTGGCATCTGTAGGTGAAAGTATGAAAGAGCTGAAACTTTTGGGAGCGGAAGAAGATTTTAAGGTTTTGAAGCATGCTCTCATTGACTTCAATGTTAAAAAAAAGTGTTAAAAATCTTAATATTTGGGGCAGAAAGTGTGATTTGGGGTATTTTTTGGGCAAAAAGTGAAATTTTGGCTAAATTTGGGCAAAAAGAGAAATTATGGGTAATTTGGGGCAAAAGGTGTGATTTTGGGTAATTTGGGGGGAAAGGTGCAATTTTGGGTAATTTGGGGCAAAAAGAGTGATTTGGGGTATTTGTTGGGCAAACGGTGCAATTTTGGGTAATTCTGGGCAAAAAAGGGTGATTTTGTGCAAAAAGGGTGATTTTGGGTAAATTTGGTCAAAGGGTGAAATTTTGGGTAATTTTGGGCAAAAATTGTTATTTTGGGTATTTTTGGGGGCAAAAAGTCAAATTTTGGGCAAAAAGTGCAATTTTGGGTAATTTTGGTCAAAAGGTGCAATTTTGGGTAATTATGGGCAAAAAGTGAGATTTTGGGTAATTTTGGGGAAAAGGTGCAATTTTGGGTAATTTGGGGCAAAAATAGCGATTTGGGGTATTTTTTGGGGCAAAAAGTGCAAATTTGGGGTAATTTTGGGCAAAACTCGCAATTTGTGGTAAAATGTGGGATTTTGGGTAATTTTGGACAAAAAGTACAATTTTGGGTAAAAATTCCGGAGATGGCAATTGCACTCTAGACACAGGGTCACATGCTAGCCCAATTTTTGCAATGCACAGTAGACCTACTCATCCATATTTTCCAGGACACAGGGTCACATGCATGCAGGTGTGGAGATGCAGCCAAGGCAGGGTCATATATGTCTCACAGGGACATTTGTCTTCACTGGGACTTCCCTGGATTTGAACCCAGGATCGCTTGCATGGCAGTCAGGCACTCTGCCACTGAGCTACGCCCTCTCCTGAGATCTAGAGCTGCTTCAGTTATTAAGTCTTCTTGCATAGCTTATTATAGCCAAATTTACAACCCTAACTCCTCCCACAGCTTTTACACTACATAGACAAATAATATACCGAAACGTGCGGATTGTTCCCGATTGGTGTGCTATTACTTTGTGGAACGTTTCGCCAAATGGTTCCCGAAATATCGTCGCTTTTGCTGCGAAATTGGTCCCATAGGAATGAATGGCGAAAATAGAGTGTGAGCTGACTAAAGCTGAAAAATCAGGACTTGATTTCTAAACTGCCACCACTCCCTCATTTTCAAGCCCACCTACATAAATCTTATATCAAAACGTTCAGCTATCCCTGCTGCCACTGCACATGTCCATGGCTAAGGCATAGCCCTGATAGTTTTCACAATATGACTATTTGTTTGCAACTCACGCCGTCCATTGACATTCATTGAAACTCCCCTCTAAGCACTTCAAATTTGAAGGGCAATATATAAACTGCGACTGTGCCTTCAATTTTAATATTTCAGAGACATACTATGCATCAAAATGTAGGTCTGGGTCTTGTGATTCTCACAATATAAAGCTCTTTGCTGTAGGATTTATAGTTTTTAAAATACGACCGTTTGAAGAATGACAAGTATTCAGGAGATGCAAAATACTCTGACCTGTGCTTAGAGCCTGGATAAACAAACATTGGTTTCCTGGCAACGCTGAGGGAATTATAGCTCCTCCCACACAGCTCTGAGGGGAGTTTCTGCATCACAAATTGTTGTAACATGGAGGTTGGCTGTGTTGTCTTTCCCTCAGGACACAGTATGTTCCCAGTTGGGGTGTCTGGGGGGGGAAAGACAATGCACGTCGCCTCTTATTTCTCTAAGGCATTTCTAATGTTCAACTTTGCTTACTCTTTTGATTCTGTTATCTGTAAATGAATTACTATGTACCTCTACTATGTACTGTAATACGACGGATACTGTTTTCCGCTGTTTTGTATTCTATGATAAAATCCAATAAAACTTTGAAAGAAAAAAAATGTGCTATATAAATAAACAAAAGTTGAGATGCATTTCTCACTCTATCATGCTTGTCATTAGGGATGAGCCGAACACCCCCGGGTTCGGTTCGCACCAGAACCTGCGAACGGACCGAAAGTTCGCGCGAACGTTAGAACCCTATTAAATACAATGGACGCGAACGTTCAAAATCTAAAGTGCTAATTATAACGACTAATATGCATGTTATTGTCCTAAAAAGGGTTTGGGAACCTGGGTTCTGCCCCAGGGGACATGTATCAATGCAAAACGAAGTTTTAAAAACGGCCGTTTTTTAGGAGCAGTCATTTTAATGATGCATAAAGTGAAAAAAAACAAAGTGAAATATTCCTTTTAATATCGTACCTGGGGGGTGTCTAAAGTATGCCTGTGAAGTGGCATGTATTTCCCGTGTTTAGAACTGTCCCTGCACAAAATGACATTTCTAAAGGAAAAAAAGCCATTTAAAACTGGCTTTAATGTAATGTCTTGTCCTGGCAATATGGATGAAAATCTTTGAGAAAAATGGCATGGCTACCCCATAACCCCCCCCCCCCTACCCCAGCCCATTAGTAGGGGCCTGCCCTACAGGGTATATACTCTGCTGAAATTTGCCCCTTATGCTGCATACACACGATCGATTTTCTCGACGGTGAAAACACCGTCGAGAAAAAACGAGGGAACGGCTTGGTTCCCTACACACATCCCGACATTTTTTTTTTTGGTCGAGAAAAACGACCGTGTGTGGGCTCCGTGGCAGTGTTTCCCTATGGGAAAACTGCCGCGGAAAAAAAACGACGGGAATCACGACGAGAAAAATTAGAACATGTTCTAATTTTTCTCGTCGTGATTAATGCCGTTTTTCCCGTCGGGAAAAATGACAAAAAGCCCACACACGGTCGTTTTTCTTGTTAAAATTTTTTTTTTCATTTTTCCCGACGGGAAAAATTATCGTTTGTACGCGGTATTAGATGTTGGTGTTGCCACAACACTGTGAGCCCTCATAGTTACTCTTGGTGGGCGCTGAAACGCCCTGCTGTGAACTATTATATCAGGAATTGTAATTACATGCCATTGTTGAACAGTGGTAGGAAAAATTGGGCCTTTGGTGGTGGTGCTGGTGCTACAACATTGTCAGCCCTCACAGTTACTCTTGGTGGGCGCAGGAATGGGCTCTGCTGTGAATTATTAGATCAAGAATTGTAATTACATGCCCCTGTTGAACAGGGGCAGAAAAATTGGGCCTGTGGTGATGGTGGTGGTGTTGCCACAACACTGTAAGCCCTCACAGTTACTCTTGGTGGGCGCAGGAATGCTGACACAATTCTCCTCCTCCTCGTCCTCTTCCTGTGTGATGGGTGGGACAGAAGGAACGCTGTCTGGGTAAAGGGGGCCTTGAGAGGCAAGGAAGTCCTCCTCTTCCTGCCTCTGTTCTGCCTCAAGTGCCCTGTCCATTATTCCACGCAGCGTATGCTCCAACAGGTGGACAAGAGGTACAGGGTCACTGATGCATGCACTGTCACTGCTCACCATCCTTGTGGCCTCCTCAAATGGTGCCAGGACAGTGCATGCATCCCTGATCATGCCCCACTGGCGTGGTGAAAAAAACTCGAGCTCCTCTCACCCTGTCCTGGTGCCGTAGTCGCACAGGTACTCATTGATGGCCCTCTGCTGCGTGTGCAGCCACTGCAGCATGGCAAACGTTGAGTTCCACCTGGTGGGCATGTCACATATAAGGCGGTTCTTGGGCAGGTTCAACTCCTTTTGCAGCTCAGCCAGCCGAGCACTAGCATTATATGATCTGCGGAAATGCACACAGACTTTCCTGGCCTGCCTCAGGACATCCTGTAAGCCCTGCCCAAGAACCGCTGCACCACCAGGTTAAGGACGTGAGCCACACAGGGCACATGGGTCAGTTGTCTCTGTCGGAGGGCGGAGAGGAGGTTGGTGCCATTGTCGCAAACCACCATTCCTGGCTTAAGCTGGCGTGGCGTCAACCACCTCTCGGCCTGCCCCTGCAGAGCTGACAGAACCTCTGCCCCAGTGTGGCTCCTGTCCCCCAAACACACCAGCGCAAGCACGGCATGGCATCTTTTTGCCTGCGTATTTGCGTAGCCCCTTGAATGCCTACGGAGCAGAAACAGAAACAAATAACGTTTTTTTTTCCAAATTTTTTTATTTGTTGCGCAAAAAATAAAAAAAATCGCAGAGGTGATCAAATACCATCAAAAGAAAGCTCTATTTGTGGGAACAAAATGATAAAAAATTTGTTAGGGTACAGTGTTGCATGACCGCGCAATTGTCATTCAAATTGCGACAGCGCTGTGTAACGACAGGCGTTAACGTCGTTTAAATATATTCCATTCCCGAACACACAGCAGCTACCAGACACTCCAACCAGCTGAATAAGACCCCATACAAATATTTCTCCCCGCACTAACGAGGCAACGCTCTGTGTTGAAGTTCCAAAACAGGGAATGAATCTTTATTGCAAAACATGGTAACACACCTTGGGGAACAGGGCGGGTTAAACTGTCCAATGACAATGGTGATACAGGTCAAGTGTGTTCAAACTTCTCCTTCAGTAAACAGTCTTAGCAGGAGGGGTTGCTGGAGTGATTCCCCCCCCCCCCCTTCCTCACAGCAAGACTCTTAAACATCCCATAATAGGCAGCCAGACAGTCTACCAGCTCCAATCCATATCACCACAAACAACAATGAAAAGGTCTTTGGAAGCTAGTCTGGATTCATTAACATTACAACAGGCATCCAGGTGGATTAACCACTTAAGCCCCGGACCATTTGGTAGCTAGAGGACCAGAGGTGAATTCAGAATTTTGCACTGCGCTGCTTTAACTGTAAATTGTGCGGACATGCAATGTTGTACCCAAACAAAATTTGAGTCCTTTTCTTCCCACAAATAGAGCTTTCTTTTAATGGTATTTGATTGCCTCTGCGATTTTCATTTTTTGCGATATAAACGGAAAAAGACCGAAAATTTTGAAAAAAAATGATATTTTCTACTTTTTGTTATAAGAAAAATCGAATAAACTCAATTTTAGTCATACATTTAGGCCAAAATGTATTCAGCCACATGTCTTTAGTAAAAAAAACGTCAATAAGTGTATATTTATCGGTTTGCGCAAAAGTTATAGCGTTTACAAACTAGGGTACATTTTCTGGAATTTACACAGCTTTAAATTTATGACTGCCTATCTCATTTCTTGAGGTGCTAAAATGGCAGGGCAGTACAAAACCCCCCAAATGACCCCATTTTGGAAAGTAGACACCCCAAGGAAATTGCTGAGAGGCATGTTGAGCCCATTGAATATTTTTTTTTTTTGTCCCAAGTGATTGAATAATGACAAAAAAAAAAAAAAATTACAAAAAGTTGTCACTAAATGATATATTGCTCACACATGCCATGGTTATATGTGGAATTGCACCCCAAAATACATTTTGCTGCTTCTCCTGAGTACGGGAATACCACATGTGTGGGACTTTTTGGGAGCCTAGCCACGTACGGGACCCCGGAAACCAAGCACCGCCTTCAGGATTTCTAAGGGCGCAAATTTTTGATTTCACTCCTCACTACCTATCACAGTTTCGAAGGCCATAAAATGCCAAAATAGCACAAACCCCCCCCCAAATGACCCCATTTTGGAAAGTAGACACCCCAAGCTGTTTGCTGAGAGGCATGGTGAGTATTTTACAGCTCTCATTTGTTTTTGAAAATGAAGAAAGAATTTTTTTTTTTTCTTTTTTTTTTTTTCAATTTTCAAAACTTTGTGACAAAAAGCGAGATCTGCAAAATACTCACAATACCTCTCAGCAAATAGCTTGGGGTGTCTACTTTCCAAAATGGGGTCATTTGGGGGGGTTTTGTGGCATCTGGGCATTCCATGGCCTCCGAAACTGTGATAGGCAGTGAGAAGTGAAATCAAAAATTTACACCCTTAGAAAGCCTGAAGGCGGTGATTGGTTTTTGGGGTCCCGTACGCGGCTAGGCTCCCAAAAAGTCTCACACATGTGGTATCCCCGTACTCAGGAGAAGCAACAGAATGTATTTTGGGGTGTAATTCCACATATGCCCATGCCATGTTTGAGCAATATATCATTTAGTGACAACTTTGTGCAAAAAAAAAAAAAATTGTCTTTTTTCCGCAACTTGTGTCAACATATAAAATATTCCATGGACTCGACATGCCTCTCAGTATATAGCTTGGGGTGTCTACTTTCCAAAATGGGGTCATTTGGGGGGGTTTTGAACTGTTCTGGCATTTTATACACAACATTAGGAAGCTTACATCCACTCTTCTAACCACTTGAAGACAAAGCCCTTTCTGACACTTTTTGTTTACATGAAAACATATATTTTTTTGCAGGAAAATTATGTTGAACCCCCAAACATTATATATATTTTTAAAGCAAAGGCCCTACAGAATAAAATGGTGGGTGTTGCATTTTTTTTTTCTACACAGTATTTGCGCAGCGATTTTTCAAACGCATTTTTTGGGGAAAAAATACACTTTTTTTTATTTTAATGCACTAAAACACACTATATTGCCCAAATGTTTGATGAAATAAAAAAGATGATCTTAGGCCGAGTACATAGATACCAAACACGACATGCTTTAAAATTTCGCACAAACGCGCATTGGCGACAAACTACATACATTTTTAAAAGCCTTTAAAAGCCTTTACAGGTTACCCCGTTAGATTTACAGAGGAGGTCTACTGCTAAAATTACTGCCCTCGATCTGACCTTCGCGGTGATACCTCACATGCATGGTGCAATTGCTGTTTACATATGACGCCAGACCGACGCTTGCGTTCGCCATTGGGCAAGAGCAGGGCAGGACAGGGGTGCTTTTTTTTTTTTTTTTTTTTTTATTATTAATTTTGCTTTTTTATTTTATTTTTAAATTGTTCCTTCCATGTTTTTTTTTTTTTATCATTTTTATTGTTATCTCAGGGAATGTAAATATCCCCTATGATAGTAATAGGTAGTGACAGGTACTCTTTTTTTGAAAAAACTGGGGTCTAGACCCTAGATCTTTCCTCTGCCCTCAAAGCATCTGACCACACCAAGATCGGTGTGATAAAATGCTTTCCCAATTTCCCAATGGCGCTTTTTATATCCGGGGGGGGGGGGGACATTCCCTCCCACTGCTTGTAAAAGCAGTCCAGAGGCTAATTAGCCACTAGGATTGCTTTTACATTAAAGCCGGCCGCTGGCTGAAAAGAATGATACCAAGATGATACCTAAACCCGCAGGCATCAATCTGGTATAACCATTCAAAGTCCAGCAACATACCAGTACGTTGCTGGTCCTTGTTGGACATGTATTGTAATCTTTTTTTTTCATGCAGCCAGGTGGCTGAACGAAAAAAAGAGATTGATCGGTGGGTATGCCCACCATTAGAATACCGCCCTTCATCCACCCACTTATAATGATGGGCATACATGCACCATTTATATATGCCGAAGCATGGGGGCATCCTCCCGCAAAAAAGTTATGCCGCACACACATGGTCGGACTTTTCCACGGGCAAGCCTCCGTCGGAATTTCGACCGTATGTACGCGGCATTAGGAGCAAAATCGCTCCTCCGCTCCTGCTGCCCCAATGCTTCGGCATATTTGCTTCTTTTTTTTTTTTAACTGTGGTGGTGAAATCACCTCCTACAGCACTGGAGTCGCAGGGATCAGGCCTGTCTCTGCGAACGCTGCAGTTATGTGTGTTGTGTTTTGCAAGTGACAGTGATCGATCGATACTGCACTTGGGTGGCCTGGGCTGGACGGAGGGGCAAAACACAGGTGCTAGCAGGTATCTGGGCTGATCCCGCTAACACTGCATTTTTGGGAACCCTAAACTGCTGGGGACGCTAGTATAGATCTGATCAGATCAGATATTGATCTGTTCAGATACTATACCACTAAGGGAGGTGTATGCTTCACGCGTGGGTGTTAGCGTTACTGGCACTAACCTGACGCTGCCTGGGGTGTGACGCAGACCCTCTCTGACGCTAAAACCTAATTGATATCACCCGCCGGGCGATCAGGGGGTTAAACCTTTATTGGGTTATATACGGCGGGTGCCCTGACACTATAAAAAGCAAACTAACTAACCAGCGTCACCCGTAACACTTATATGATGATTACTGGTGAAAGGGTTAACTAGGGGAAATTAGGGGGTTAAAACCTTTATTAGATAATATATGGGGGTACCTGACGCTATAAAAACCTGCGGCGAACCTAAAAAAAATTACTGGCTACCGATCTGCATCACCGACGCTAAGACATCGATCAGAAAAATGATCGCTTAGCGACAGTGGTGATAGGGGGTGAAAGGGTTACCTGGGGGGCGATCAAGGGGGTTAAACCTTTATTAGATAATTTATGGGGGGTACCCGACGCTATAAAAACCTGCGGCGAACCTAAAAAAATTACTGGGTACCGATCTGCATCACCAACGCCAAGACAGCGATCAGAAAAACAATTGCTTAGTGACAGTGGTGATAGGGGGTGAAAGGGTTACCTGGGGGGCGATCAAGGGGGTTAAAGCTTTATTAGATAATTTATGGGGGTACCCGACGCTATAAAAACCTGCGGCGAACCTAAAAAAAAAATACTGGCTACCGATCAGCATCACCGACGCTAAGACATCGATCAGAAAAACGATCGCTTAGTGACAGTGGTGATAGGGGGTGAAAGGGTTACCTGGGGGGCGATCAAGGGGGTTAAACCTTTATTAGATAATTTATGGGGGTACCCGACGCTATAAAAACCTGCGGCGAACCTAAAAAAATTACTGGGTACCGATCTGCATCACCGACGCCAAGACAGCGATCAGAAAAAACAATTGCTTAGTGACAGTGGTGATAGGGGGTGAAAGGGTTACCTGGGGGGCGATCAAGGGGGTTAAACCTTTATTAGATAATTTATGGGGGTACCCGACGCTATAAAAACCTGCGGCGAACCTAAAAAAAAATACTGGCTACCGATCAGCATCACCGACGCTAAGACATCGATCAGAAAAACGATCGCTTAGTGACAGTGGTGATAGGGGGTGAAAGGGTTACCTGGGGGGCGATCAAGGGGGTTAAACCTTTATTAGATAATTTATGGGGGTACCCGACGCTATAAAAACCTGCGGCGAACCTAAAAAAAATTACTGGGTACCGATCTGCATCACCGACGCCAAGACAGCGATCAGAAAAATGATCGCCAAGCGACGGCGGTGCTAGGGGGTGAAAGGGTTATCTGGGGGGTGATCAAGGGGTTAAACCTTTATTAGGGGGGGTTAGGGGGCTACACTGGACCTAAAACTAAATGTAGTGACACTTTTACAGTCACAAATGTCACTGATTGCAGTGATCAGTAAATAAATGGTCACTGCAATCAGTGACACTGTGACTGGGGGCTGGGGGGTGATCTGGGGGGGCTGGGGGGTGATCTGGGGGGGCCTGGGGGGCGATTTATGTGCCTATGTGTGCTGGTGTTAGTGTAGTGTTAGTGCACTGACCTGTGTGTCTTCTCTTGTACGACGCTCGGTATATGTGAGCGCCGCACAGGAGATGACATCACTTCCTCCTGCTTTTTCTATCTGTGTAAACAGTACACAGACAGAGGGGGCATTTCTATTCGCCGGGAGCGATCGCGGGGGGGTGGTCGGAATCGAACGGCCGCCCCCCCATCTCGGAACGCTCCCAGACGAATTCCGACCGCTCACTGTACAGAAGGGGGGTCCGATCGGACCCCCCAACTGTACAAAGGCAATCACGTATGCTCTACGTGATTGTGCCTGTCGGTGCCATTGTGCCGACGTATATATACAGTGAGCGGTCGTTAAGTGGTTAATATTACAGACCCATTTTAAAGCAATCCAAGACATATTCTTAATGTCCATTATTTTCTTGCTCACCCTGTGCCCAAAGTGACCCCTGTCACGCTGAAAGCTGAAAATTGGCCTGGGCAGGAAGGTGCGCAAGTGCCTGGTATTGAAGTGGTTAAAGCGTAAGTCCACCCTAACACTAAAATCTCTACATCTACAGACACCCACGATCTAACACTAACCTATCTAACCCTGTAAAGAAGAATAAAAAAGGGGAAAAAAAGAAGGGTTTTTTTGGGACTTTAAATGAGGTTCAGGGGCCGTTCAGATCCCCTCCTCCATCCCGGGTTTAGTATTCAAAAAGAAAAGTAGAGGGCGGGACTTTGTATGAGGCACACGGACACAAAGAGATAACTTTGATGGAGGACAGCTTTTAATTGGTTCAAATCGCAATACAATTTCATATTTAAATTTTATGCATTTTGCTATATATCAATACTTTTTTATATTTCATCCGAACCAAATATTGCACAATAGTAAATAGTTAATAAATATTCCATCAAGGATATTTCATATATTTGCAGATACACAGTACATATCTTCCAGACATTGCAGTCGCTACCTATGCAACTTGGTAATCCACTAAAACATTTTTTTTTTAAAAAGGAGACATAAGCAGGGGGGGATTTGGTATATATTGGAAGGAACGTCCATAAAGGTTGATGGGTATATACACTTATCGGTAGATATTAGCTCTATGCATTTCGGGCCTTGCGGGCCGCTCATCAGGAGCAAAAACCGAAGTGATCATCTGGAGATGAAAAAGACAGATACATTTTAATGATCTAAAAGAATGCTACAGAGCTGGTGGGCAAACATAGAATAGGAGAAAAATCCCCCACCCATACATTTAACCCACAGAACTTTCGGATGCGTCTGCATGGTGTGACAGCAGGAAGGTAAAGTCACCTGGTTGCATCCAGGGGGGTAGATATATTTCGCCCAGATTCAGGCTTTACGCCGACTTATACAACTAGGTGGAGAGTTGTATAAGCCCAGATAAGGCTAGTGGGCTCATGGATGACTCATACCTCTAGGGAGAGTGTGGGGCGTCGTACAGACAGAGATGAGGAGACCAGCTGAACCTTGTCAGCTCATTTAGGCCTCTATAAGAACTCCCAGCTTCATTAGATGTTAGCTCATGCCTGGAAGCAGACCTGTGTGGACTTCCTGGAGAGAGTGAACCCTTGTGCGGTGAGACAAAGCCTGTGTGGCTATTTGCTTGGACATTTAAACCCAGGGACTTAGGGACTAGGACAGCACTAGGCTGATCCCAGTTGTTAGTTTAGGAAACCTGTATGTTTAGTCAGAGGTCAACTTGACCAGGATTTATTTTGTTTATGTTTCTTTTGCTTTGCTGTGTTTTTGTCACTGTAAATAGAAAATAAACCGCACCTTTTTGATTTTGAAAACCACAACCTCCGTCTGCTGGGCCTGTTTTTGTGTGGGGAGCCCATCCCGGGGGTCACACACACCCGCTGCCGAGCTAACCCCCTCACAGTTGGTGGAGAACCAGTGGCAGTTTTTTTAAGCCAGCATGGAGGAGATACTGAAACAGCTGGCTCTAGCAAATGCCAATCAACAGCAGACAAATGCAGGTTTGCAAAGGAGCCTTGCAGCCCAGCAGCAAGCTCATCAACAGAGCCTTGCAGCCCAGCAACAAGCCCTGCAGCAATCTGAGGCCCGCTTCATAGACCTGTTACAGAAGCAAGAGCAGAGACTACAACAAATGGAAGCAGTAATGCAGCAACGTCCGCAGACCAGTGAGGAAAGCCGTCCCACTAATACCGCGTCCTTTGGGGTGAGTCGTTTATTGACAAAAATGACTGGAGAGGATGATCCAGAGGTATTTTTGACCACATTTGAAAGGACTGCTGAAAGAGAAAAGTGGCCTGAGGAGCAGTGGGCTGGACTGGTGGCTCCTCTGTTAACTGGTGAATCGCAGAAGGCTTACTATGACCTAGAGCATGACCAAGCAAAAGACTATGTGATGCTAAAAGCTGAAATATTGGCAAGGCTGGGTGTCACCCAGGCTGTCCGGGCTCAGCGTGTGCATAACTGGACTTTCCAGCTTGGAAAACCCCCCAGGTCTCAAATGTATGATCTCATTCACCTGAGCAGAAAGTGGCTACAGCCAGAGACTTTGTCCGCACCAAAGATTGTGGAACGTGTTGTAATGGATCGGTTTTTGAGAGCTCTTCCTACTGCCATCCAAAAGTGGGTAAGCCATGGAGACCCAGAGACGGCCGATGGTCTTGTGGATCGTGTGGAGAAATACTTGGCTACAGAGAACCTGACGGCCTCTTCCAGAGACACTCGGACTTTCCACCCTAAGACCAGACCATCCCCAGGGGCGGATAAGAGGATTCCAAGGGGTGAGGGTGGAGAGAGTGAGAGGGTGGGAGCTCTCCCCCAAGTTTGGCGAGAACAGCCTGGGAAATCAGCGGCTCAAGAGGCGGCAAGAAGGATCGTTTGCTACCGCTGCCGGCAAGCGGGACATATTGCAGCCAATTGCCCGGTTGTGGAGGAACCCATGCAGTGTGACTTTCTGACGGGCAGACGTCAGTCGCTGTGTGCGACAGTCGCATGCACTGCCATTCGGGGAACTGAGAAACATTTATGCAAAATGTGTATTAATGGTAGAAATGTTGTGGTATTGCTGGATTCAGGTAGCCTTGTGACCCTGATAAAGGCTGAGTTAGTTAAAACAGAGGTCTCTGGGAATAGCAAGGTAGCTGTTATTTGTGTGCATGGGGACACCCGAGAGTATCCAGTGACTACAGTGTGTTTCGAGACCCCCAAAGGTACCCTCTCTCATCCAGTGGGCTTAGTATCTCAGTTACCGCATGACGCCATTGTGGGAAGGGATTTTCCGAAGTTCTGGGAACTGTGGGATGATCCTGAGCCCCCCACTGGTGCCTCTATGTACCAGGAATGTGATAGCCAGAACTCCCCTGAGAGTGGTGAGGACTCTCCGGAATTTCCCTTATCAGTATTGGCAGGGGAGACTCAAGAAACTGGAGAGGAGCCCACCTCCTCAGACGAAAACCTACCGTCTGTGGAGTTTTCTGATCTTGAGGTTCACAGGGAAAACTTTGCCACAGAACAGTTGAAAGACCCCGCCCTAATAAAGGCACGGGAAAACGTAGTGAAAATAGATGGCGAGTTAGTGAACCCAGATAATACCTGCACTTACCCATACTTCAGCGTAGAGAAGGACCTACTGTATCGGGTGGCAAAAAGGGCAGAAGAAACCGTTGAGCAGCTTGTGGTGCCCAAACCTTACAGGAAGTTGGTGTTGGAGTTGGCCCATGGGCACATTCTTGGAGGTCATCTGGGGACAGAGAAAACCCGAGAGAGGGTATTACAGAGATTCTATTGGCCGGGGGTGATGAAGGACATAGAAAATTATTGTTCCTCCTGCCCTGTGTGTCAGAGGTCGGCCCCGATGCCACATTTCCGTAGCCCGCTGGTCCCTCTACCCATCATTGAGGTCCCGTTTGAGAGGATCGCCATGGATTTGGTAGGTCCTATAATCAAGTCCGCTAGGGGGCACCAGTACATATTAGTTATAATGGACTATGCCACCCGTTATCCAGAAGCGATCCCTCTCCGAAATACCTCGGCCAAAACCATAGCCAAAGAGCTATCTCTTGTGTTTAGCCGGGTGGGTATTTGTAAAGAACTGCTTACGGACCAAGGTACACCCTTTATGTCCCGGGTTATGAAGGAGCTATGTAAATTGTTCAAAGTGACGCAATTACGTACATCTGTGTATCACCCCCAAACCGATGGGCTGGTTGAAAGATTCAACAAAACCCTAAAACAAATGTTGAAGAAAGTGGTGGATAGAGATGGAAAGGATTGGGACTGTCTACTTCCTTATCTGATGTTTGCTATTAGGGAGGTGCCCCAATCCTCTACGGGATTCTCCCCCTTTGAGTTACTGTATGGGAGACACCCAAGAGGGCTGTTGGATATTGCCAAGGAAACTTGGGAAAGTGAGAGTTCTCCTCACAGGAGTGTGATTGAGCATGTCGCCCTGATGCAAGACCGAATTGCACAGGTAATGCCCATCGTGAAGGAACATTTGGCCCAAGCGCAGTTAGCACAGCAGAGAGTGTACAACCGTGGAGCCAAGACCCGTACCTTTTCCCCGGGGGATAGGATACTGGTACTTGTCCCTACGGTTGAAAGTAAATTCCTTGCCAAATGGCAAGGCCCCTACGAGATAATGGAAAAAGTGAGCGAAGTGAATTACAAGGTCAGACAACCAGGAAGGCGAAAGCCCGAACAGATCTATCACGTTAATCTGTTGAAAGCCTGGAGGGATAGAGAGTCCCTAGTCGCAGACACTTGGTCACCAGCTCAAACTGGTTGCGTGATTCCTGAGGTTGGAATCGCAGCCACCTTGTCACAACCCCAACAACAGGAGGTTAAGGAGTTTGTGCTTCGCAACAAGGAGGTATTCTCTGAGCTGCCGGGACAAACATCTGGGGTAGAGCATGACATCATTACCCCGCCCGGTGAAAGGGTGAAGTTAAAACCCTATCGGATCCCAGAGGCCCGACGGGAGGCAATACGGGAGGAAGTACAGAAAATGCTGAACTTAGGGGTGATAGAGGAGTCCCAAAGTGATTGGTCTAGTCCCATCGTGTTGGTGCCTAAACCGGATGGGAGCTGGCGATTTTGTAACGATTTTCGTCAGTTGAACAAAGTTACAAAATTTGACACCTACCCCATGCCACGTATAGATGAGTTGATCGACCGGCTGGGAACAGCCCGATACATGACGACTCTTGACCTCACAAAAGGGTATTGGCAAATCCCCCTGGCCAAGTCGGCCAAAGAGAAAACCGCATTTGTAACCCCAGACGGGGCGTTCCAATATAAAAGAATGCCGTTCGGGTTACAGAATGCGCCGGCCACATTCCAGCGGAAAATGGACCAGATGCTGAGGCCCCATCGGAAGTATGCTGCGGCTTACCTGGATGACGTAATTGTCCATAGCACAGATTGGGCCTCACATCTGCCAAAAGTGCAAGCAGTCCTGGACTCTGTTCGGGAAGCGGGGTTTACGGCTAACCCCAAGAAGTGTACCATTGGGCAGGAGGAGGCCAAATATCTTGGGTACACCATTGGGAGGGGAGTAATAAAACCCCAACTCAACAAAGTCGAGGCCATCCAGAGTTGGCCACGTCCCAACAGCAAGAAGCAGGTACGAGCCTTTCTGGGAATCGCTGGGTATTATTGGCGATTCATTCCCCACTTTGCTTCTAAGGCTGTGCCCCTAACCAACCTGACGAAGGGGAAAGGGTCGGTCATGATTAAATGGACCCCCGAGGCTGAGGCAGCATTCCAATTCTTGAAACAAGCCTTATGTAGCCAGCCAGTGTTGTACTCACCCGACTTCTCTAAAGACTTTGTCGTACAAAGTGATGCGTCAGATGTGGGGTTAGGAGCAGTATTGTCCCAGGTCTGGAACGGGGAAGAGCACCCAGTCATTTACCTCAGCAGGAAGTTGAAGTCCCATGAGGTAAATTACGCCACCGTTGAAAAGGAGTGTTTAGCGGTGAAGTGGGCTCTAGATTCCCTTCGGTACTACCTGCTAGGTAGGCACTTTGACATGGTTACGGATCACGCTCCGTTAAAGTGGATGGCTCAAAACAAGGAAACAAATAGAAGAGTGAATAGGTGGTTCCTGGCCCTCCAGGAATTCAACTTCACAGTAAAGCATCGCCCTGGCGTTCAAATGGGGAATGTGGATGCTTTGTCTCGAGTACATGAATGCCTGATTGCTGGTGTTCCAACCCCGAGGTTAAAACAAGAGGGGGGGGTATGTGACAGCAGGAAGGTAAAGTCACCTGGTTGCATCCAGGGGGGTAGATATATTTCGCCCAGATTCAGGCTTTACGCCGACTTATACAACTAGGTGGAGAGTTGTATAAGCCCAGATAAGGCTAGTGGGCTCATGGATGACTCATACCTCTAGGGAGAGTGTGGGGCGTCGTACAGACAGAGATGAGGAGACCAGCTGAACCTTGTCAGCTCATTTAGGCCTCTATAAGAACTCCCAGCTTCATTAGATGTTAGCTCATGCCTGGAAGCAGACCTGTGTGGACTTCCTGGAGAGAGTGAACCCTTGTGCGGTGAGACAAAGCCTGTGTGGCTATTTGCTTGGACATTTAAACCCAGGGACTTAGGGACTAGGACAGCACTAGGCTGATCCCAGTTGTTAGTTAGGAAACCTGTATGTTTAGTCAGAGGTCAACTTGACCAGGATTTATTTTGTTTATGTTTCTTTTGCTTTGCTGTGTTTTTGTCACTGTAAATAGAAAATAAACCGCACCTTTCTGATTTTGAAAACCACAAGCTCCGTCTGCTGGGCCTGTTTTTGTGTGGGGAGCCCATCCCGGGGGTCACACACACCCGCTGCCGAGCTAACCCCCTCACAATGGGGGTGGTGCGTCCACGAGAGTCACGGACCAGCCAGAGGGCGTCACAACCGGGAGCTGGGGAGGCATGGCAGGGCGACAACGACCCATACTGACAACGCCCCGTGAGGGTGGAAAAATAAGATTCAAAGTGGTTGTGAGCTATGTAGGGTAACCCCAAATGTGGGGACCTCTGTGAAAAAAGAAAAGAAATTAAAACTGTCACATTGAAAAAATGTTGTAACACTAAAAGCTGTGTGTATCTGTATGTGAAAAAGTGGTGTGTGTCAGGGTGTGGGGGAGGGTAGTGTGAGGTGAGAGGACATTAATTAGGCAGGGAAAGAAAAGAAAAAGGGAGAAAAAGAAACAGAGAAAAGGCTGAGAAAAAAAAGGGAGCAATAAAAGGGATTAAAGATAAGAAAGCCAAATAGTGAGTGAATATTGGGAAGAGAAGAAGATACCTGTTGCAAAGTGGAGAAGACATACAGATAAAAAAGCCAGATAGTGGGTGAATATTGAGGAGAAAAGAAAATACCTGTTGCAAAGTGAAGAGAGCAAGTTATGCAGTGTGAGTGCTGTTCCAAACTGAGAAGTGATGTGTGTGATCCTGAGTGTAGGGCCCAACAAAGGGAGAGGCTTATATGGGAAGTGCCGCCATAACCACGCCCCCAACGTCACACTGACACATGCAAGTGGGGGAGAGAGAAGGGAAGGCGCCATCAACCAGGCCGTAAGACCAGGCGAGATGCGCCCAACCAACCAACCAATCATTCCCCCCTGCGCGCCAGCTATGGAACACACTAACGTCGGTGGTGCAGTGCCCGAAGGACACCGCATGCCCGGTGTGCTATGCGTGACGTTGACGCGCAGTGGCGGAACCCCCACTCACCCCAGGCCACAACAAGGCGAAGGGAGAGGGGGGGACCCCAGTGCACGTCGCAGCTCCCTGAAGCGAAGGCGACTGTCTTTTTCATCTCCAGATGATCACCTCGGTTTTTGCTCCTGATGAGCGGCCCGCAAGGCCCGAAATGCATAGAGCTAATATCTACCGATAAGTGTATATACCCATCAACCTTTATGGACGTTCCTTCCAATATATACCAAATCCCCCCCTGCTTATGTCTCCTTTTTAAAAAAAAAAAATGTTTTAGTGGATTACCAAGTTGCATAGGTAGCGACTGCAATGTCTGGAAGATATGTACTGTGTATCTGCAAATATATGAAATATCCTTGATGGAATATTTATTAACTATTTACTATTGTGCAATATTTGGTTCGGATGAAATATAAAAAAGTATTGATATATAGCAAAATGCATAAAATTTAAATATGAAATTGTATTGCGATTTGAACCAATTAAAAGCTGTCCTCCATCAAAGTTATCTCTTTGTGTCCGTGTGCCTCATACAAAGTCCCGCCCTCTACTGTAAAGAAGAAATCGCTACACAGTGGAACCTCGGATTGCGAGAAACACGGTTAACGAGCGTTTCGCAATACGAGCACTGTTTTAAAAAAAATCCTGACTCGGTTTACGAGTGTTGCCTCGCAAAACGAGCAGGATTCAAGCCAAAGTGGTGTGCAATACCACGTTTGGCCTGAGGTGGGGGGGCGCCGGAGCCGAGCAGAGACGAACGGCGCCGATCGGAAATGCTCGTAAAATCTCAGAAATACTCAGTTCCTGAGCCTTTCCGAGTTCAGCCGAGGTGTCCTCGGGCCTTTCCGAGTGTCTCCAAAGCTCTCCGGCGCCCCCGCCTCTGGCCACATCCGGTATTGCATGCCATTGAAGTCAATGCGGAACAAATTATTTTCGTTTCCTTTGACTTCAATGGGGAAACTCGCTTTGATATGCGAGTACTTTGGATTACGAGCATTCTCCTGGAACGGATTATGCTCGTAATCCAAGGTTCCACTGTACATACCTTTTTTTTGAAGCCGATCCAGTCTCCAGCGGCGGAAGCTCTGCAGAAGACACAGCCGACAACGGCTGTGAAATGAATGGGGAGTGACGTCACCCATAGAGTTACTATGGGGCTTCTGATGGAGGCTGTGTCCTCTGCACCCGCCTCCACAGCGAAACCGCCGCTGAAAGCTCAGCGTGGGATCAGGTCGGATCGGCTTCAAAAAAGGTATGTATAGCGATTTCTTCTTTACAGGGTTAGATAGGTTAGTGTTAAGATTGTGGATGTCTGTAGATGTAGAGATTTTAGTGTTACTTTAAGTTCTTCTTTTTTCCTAGGATAAAGTTTAAAGATGAACTCCAGGAATTAAAGCGATATTAACCACTTCAGCCCCGGAAGGATTTGTCCCCTTAATGATCAGGCCATTTTTTGCGATTCGGCACTGCGTCGCTTTAACTGACAATTGCGCGGTCGTGCGACATTGTACCCAAACAAAATCAAAGCCCTTTTTTTCCCACAAATAGAGCTTTCTTTTGGTGGTATTTGATTACCTCCGCGGCTTTTATTTTTTGCACTATAAAACAAAAAAAAGAGCGATAATTTTGAAAAAAAAACAATGTATATTTTACTTTTTGCTATAATAAATATCCCCCAAAAAAAGTAAAAAAAAAAAACAATTTATTCATCAGTTTAGGCCGATGTGTATTCTTCTACATATTTTTGGTAAAAAATAAAAAAATGCATTGGTTTGCGTCTACAAAATAGGGGATATATTTATGGCATTTTTATTATAAACTTTTTTTTTATTTTTTTTATTAGGAATGGTGGTGATCAGTGATTTTTAGCGGGACTGGGACATTGCGCACAGATCGGACACTTTTTTGAGACCAGTGACATTTATACAGCGATCGGTGCTATAAAAATGCACTGATTACTGTATAAATGACACTGGCAGGGAAGGCGGCGATCAAAGTGTTAACTGTTCCCTGGGAGGTGTTTCTAACTGTGGGGGGAGGGGACTGACTGGGAGTAGAGAGAGATCGCTGTTCCTGATCACTAGAAACAGCAGATCTCTCTCTACTCCCCTGTCAGAACGGGGATCTGTCTGTTTACTAGAGCTGCAACTAACGATTACTTTCATAATCGATTAGTTGGCCGATTATTGTTTAGATTAATCGATTAATCGGTGAATAACCTTAAAGAAATAAAAAAATAAAATAAAAAAAAAGGTAATTTTGCTGCGGTTTGCATTTTTTATTTTTTTTGCCCAATTTGTTGTTGGGCAGATTAAAAAACACAAATTGCCACAAAAACACATTATTACATGCTTTTCTGCAGCTTCTCCATTGAAGTAAATTAAACCAAGAAACCAAAATAGCACCGTTTTGCGTTAAATAGTCCTTGCCCTTTTCAAATACGCAGCAGCTGAAAAAATCATGGATGTGAACATGACCCATAGGAAACCATGTAAATGCTCTGTAGTGTGTTTCTGCAAAAGGCACAAAAAAAAAAAAAACACAGAGGTGTGACTCGGGCCTGAGATGTTTAGTAACATAATGGGGTTAAAAAAACAAAAATTAGTACAAAAAGAGCAAATAATCGCTACTGTAAGGGGTTAATTTTTTACTGTGGGACAGTGAAAGTAATATTTACAGTAGCGATTTGCTCTTTTTGTACTATAAAGGGCTGATTTTTTTTTTTTTTTTAACCCCATTATATTACTGCCCGATAAATCGATTATGGAAATGGTAATCGATTAATTTCATAATCGATTAGTTGTCGATTAATCGATTACTTGTTTCGGCCCTACTGTTTACATTGAACCTGCCGCAGTATAATGACGGCGGCTGGTCGGGAAGAGGTTAAAGATGAACTCCAAAAATTAAAGCGATATTAAAGCTTTGTGTAAATAATATTTAAAAAAAATAACAAACATATTATACTTACCTGCTCTGTGTAATGGTTTTGCACAGAGCAGCCCAGATCCTCCTCGTCTCGGATCCCACGCCAGCGCTCCGGGCTCCTCCCCCCTGCCAGGTCCCCCCACAGCAAGCAGCTTGCTATCGGGGGGCACCTAAGCAGGCGCACACTCCTGAGCCGCGGCTTTGTGTATCCATTCACACACGGATCGAATGCATGAAGGTAAAAAAAAAAAAAAAACTTGTGCCTTTACAACCACTTTAAAGTGATATTAAACATGTCACACTTACCTGCTCTGTGTAAAGGTTTTGCACAGAGCAGGCCCAATCCTCTTCTTTTCAGGTCCCATGCCAGCGCTCCTTCCACTCAAGCAGTGCCCCCAGGAAAAGCCGGTTACCCTGAGGGCACCGCTGTGTGCTCGCTCCCGAGCCGCTTCTCTATGCATCCATAAGAAACAAAAAAAATACTACTAATGCTCCATATTCCCATCGCACACGTTCCTGGATAAGCTCTCAAAAGTTTGGGTGTTGCAGCAACAACCAGCTGGAAACTGGTTCAGAAAGTCACAAAGGAGATATTTGCCAGCTCACCATGGATCAACAAAGTACCGTCCATGAGCCACGTATCAACCCCCCCCCCACTCTCCCCTCATTGGCTCACTGGCTGTGATTGACAGTAGTGGGAGCCAATGGGCTCCCGCTGCTGCCTCAGCCAATGTGGAGGGAAAGTCCCCATACAGCCGAGGCTATCGTGAACATCGCTGGATCGGAGGGGGCTCAGGCAAGGATTGGGGGGGGGGGGACCGCTGCACACACGTTTTTTTACCTTCATGCATAGAATGAAAAAACCTTCAGGGTTTAGAACCTTTTTTTTAAAAACTCTACCCTTGCAGTCCCCCCCCCCCCTCACCCCCAGCACTGCATGTGCTAAATGCTTGTCTAGTCTAGGGGTGCAGGGACACATTTAAAAAAAAAAAAACATTTTAATTTTGAAGATTACTTAAAATCCCAAAAACTTTATAGACACCCTGGAGAATAAAATGGTGCTAGTGACAAAAATATCTGAGTAAAAAATACACTAAAGTTAGTCTTAGGGCACACAATGCTAAATATTACCGTTTTTTGGGGGGGGGGGGGGAATACAAAAATAAGGTTGCGTCAAGTAAATAGAGCGGTAGAAAAGTCCACTTTCTTTCTCGTACATCACGGGACACAGAGCGACATAGTCATTACTATGTGGGTTATATAGTTTACCTTCAGGTGCTGGCACTGGCAACTTCCAAACCGGAAGTACCCTCCCCTATATAAGCCCCTCCCATCCGGGAGCACCTCAGTTTTTTGCCAGTGTCTAAGGTGTTGGCCAAGAAGTAACATGTGTTTTTCACTGAGCTTGCGTACAGGTTCTTTTGGGCCTCAGTAAGCTATTCCGGATCCGACCAAAAAAGCTTCATAGCTAAACGGTCGGTACCCGGGCCTTGCAGAGAAGAGCAAGGTTTTGCCTGTAATGCTTCTCTTAGGAGGGCTGGACCCTGGGATCCAGAGCTCTGGTCATACCCACGACCAAGATGTTTTCTGTGCAGGGTGCTATACAGGTCCAGGGGAGTGGAATCCTTGGGAACCCGGTCCCTGAAGGTTTAGTACAATGCCTGCCGTGATAGGTGAAGTTTGGGCTTCTGTGGACCAAACCGAGTCCTGCGGCGGGGAAAAGGTAAGTGGGGGCCCCTCAGGAACTTGGTTCTATTGAGGGGACCCCCAAGCCTAATATGTCTGTCTGCCTGTTACCTAACGGTATTCCCGCTAAATATCTGTGCATGCCTGTAACTACTAAAAAATGTAATAATTTTAAGAGTGGTCAAGAAAAAAAAAAAAATAAATGGTTAAACCGCGGTACCTGTGTTAAACCACTAGAGGCCGCTGTGGAACGTTGTTTTCTTGTCATGTGGATTTTTTCTTTCCAAGTCAAAATCCAGGCAGATGGTGAGTTCTCTGGATGGGAAACTGTTTCCTCTGCCATGTTGCAATGCTCGTCCATCCCCTGGCCCTGTGGCAAACAGGGCCCTGGCTTCTGTCCCTAGTTCCTTTCAAAAAAGAGCGCCAAAGGCGCACGTGCCCGCGCGCGTGCGCATGCACGCGCCTCTATTTATAGAGGTGAGCTGGAAAAAGGGGCGGAGACGCTCTGTGCGCGCCGCAGCGCATCTGCGCATGTGCGGGTGTCCCAGCATGATAAAAAGCACAATTAGGTGTTGTCAGCTGGTTATGGAAGGCAGAAACAGAGCTGGCAACATTTAGAAAGGCATACAGCAGGCGGTTGATGCAGGCATCCCCATAGAAAGGCACATTAGTAGACACCAACTGTTCTATTGTGCTAGACTATTGTCAGTAAGTGGTGTATTGCGGCTGGAACACCTCAGCTTTGGGCTTAGGAATATGCCGTCTAAAGTCTCCGGGACTAAGAATCCCAGGAAGCATAGGGGGTCTCCATCGGGCTCTGAGGATCTTGGGCATGCTTCGGCTGCACCAATCTCCCCTGAAAAATCAGAGGTTAGTGACCGTAGAGCACCCTCAGGAGTACCTGGTACTGTGGTTGTCCTCAGTTCACCTGCTCCTGTGTACATAACAGAGGAGGTTTTTTCCTCAGCTCTGGGAGGACTGGAAGAGAGATTGACAACATTGATCGCTGCTTCCCTGTCAGAGGGAAAGCGCGCCCGATCTCCGTCTCCTCCCTCAGAGTACCTGTTAGCAGAGCAACAGTCCCATATAGGGATCGACCTACCTGAAGGGGATCAGGATGAGGTTGATTCTGTTGTAGAGGAATCAACAGTGGAAGAGCCATTCTCAGCATCACATGCTGAAAGATTATGGGTTCAGTCCCTGACTAACATGGTCCGATCAGCATTTAAAATGCCCCTTGCGGAGCCATCATCCACTTCTGTCTCCTCGTTGGGGTCGCTAAAAGCTCCCCAGACTGTTTGTTCCTTTCCAATCCATCCTTTACTGGAAGGGCTCATTTACCAGGATTGGGAACATCCTGATAAAATATTTACTCCCCCTAAGAGATTTCCGGTGGTCTATCCCATGGAGGATAAGTTCATCCGAAAATGGAGGGTGCCTACAGTGGACGCAGCCATCTCTTGTGTGAACAAATCACTGACATGTCCAGTAGATAATGTTCAAATGTTCAAGGACCCAATAGATAAAAAAAAATTGGAGTCCTTATTAAAATCTGCTTTCTCTACAGCAGGCTTGGTGACACAACCAGCAGTGGCAGCTATTGGGGTCTGCCAAGCAGTGAAGGATCAGTTGAAACAGGTCTTAAGGGACTTGCCAGATCAGCAGGCTCTTGCCCTAGCTGATCTACCTAGAGCCTTATGCTTTGCGGTTGACGCTATAAAGGATTCAATCCATCAGGCCTCCCGCCTTACGCTGTCTGTAGTACATATGCGCAGGCTTCTATGGCTCAAAAACTGGTCTGCTGAAGCTCCCTGTAAAAAATTGCTGGTCAGCTTCCCATTTCATGGTGAACGCTTATTCGGGGAAGACCTGGACAAATATATCCAGAAAATTTCCAGCGGTAAAAGTACACTCTTGCCGGTTAAAAACAGAGTTACAGGTCCCTCTTTTAAGAGGCCTGCTTCTCCAGTCCCTAGGACATCGGCTGTGAAACAGTTCCGACGGCCTCCTCGGTCAAATCCCGGGGGTAAAAATCAGGGACAATCGCAGGGTAACAAGAAACCCTGGGTCAGGAGAGGTACAAAACCTCCCCCAAAGTCAAATGCATGAAGGGTTGCCCCCACTCAATCGGGTCGGGGGAAGACTTCAGTTGTTCGCAGAGACCTGGCGGGACACGATCAGAGACAGATGGGTGCTCTCCGCAGTAAGTCTGGGATACAAATTGGAGTTAAAAGACTCCCCTCCTTCCCATTTTATAAGGTCAAACGTGCCAAGGGATCCCCGGAAGAGAGGATCCCTCCTGTTGGCACTAGAACAACTATTGCTCCAAGGAGTAATTATGGAGGTTCCCCTGGAAGAATGGGGGTTCGGGTTTTACTCAAACCTCTTTACAGTCCCGAAACCAAACGGGGATGTGAGGCCCATATTAAATCTAAAAGGGCTAAACAAATTCCTACATATCAGGACTTTCCGAATGGAGTCGATCCGATCGGTGGCCACTGCCCTACAAGGGGAGGAATGGTTAGCCTCGATCGACATCAAAGATGCTTATTTGCACATTCCCATCTTTCCAGTCCACCAAAAATTTCTACGCTTTGCAGTAGAAGGGCACCATTTTCAGTTCAGAGCCTTACCCTTCGGTCTGGCCACAGCACCAAGAGTGTTCACAAAAATTCTGGCCCCATTATTGGCCAATCTAAGAACACAAGGTGTAACGATAATGGCATATCTAGACGACTTGTTGCTGATAGACCACTCAGTGGAAAAACTAGAAGTGGTCGTTCACAAGACAATCAAGTATCTGGAATCTCACGGTTGGATTATCAACCGAGACAAGTCAGCCCTAAAACCAGTCAAAAGTCTGGAATACTTGGGGCTAAGGCTGGATTCAGACCAGAGAAAAATTTTCTTGCCTCAAGAAAAGGTGTCGTCTTTGAGAGATTTGATCCACCTAGTGGGTACAAAAAGACAGCCATCCATACGCCTGTGCATGAGGCTGCTGGGAAAAATGGTGGCATCATTCGAAGCAGTACCCTACGGTCAATTCCATTCAAGGAATTTGCAAAGGGCTATACTGTCAGCCTGGAACAAAAAAGTTCAGGCCCTAGACTTACCAATGTCCTTGTCCCCTTCCGTTCGCAAGAGCCTCCGCTGGTGGTTGGTTCCCCAGAATCTGGAAAAAGGGAAATCCTTCAGTCCGATTTCTTGGAAGGTGGTCACTACAGATGCCAGCCTTATAGGCTGGGGAGCAGTACTGGAGCAATGGTCTCTCCAGGGCAGATGGTCGGATGCAGAAAAGGCCCTGCCCATCAATCTCTTAGAGATACGAGCAGCCCGGTATGCCCTAGTAGCATGGACATCCAAACTCCAAGGGTCCCCTGTCAGAATTCAATCGGACAATGCCACGGCAGTGGCATATATCAATTATCAGGGTGGCACCAGGAGTCGTGCAGCCCAGAGGGAAGTAAATTGCATCCTGAGATGGGCAGAAAGATATGTCCCAGCCATATCCGCGGTATTCATTCCAGGAGTGGAGAATTGGAAGGCGGACTTTCTAAGTCGCCAACAATTATGCCCAGGGGAATGGTCCCTTCACCCCGAGGTTTTCCGGACAATATATCAGCGGTGGGGAACACCGGATGTAGATCTGCTAGCATCCAGATTCAACGCAAAGGTGGACAGGTTTGTCTCTCGGACAAGGGATCCCCTAGCTTGCCGCTCGGATGCCCTAGTGTTCCCTTGGGATCAGTTCAAGCTGATATATGCATTTCCACTGCCACAATTGTTACCTCGATTACTCCGCAGAATCAGGGTAGAAAAGAAACCAGTGATTCTGGTGGCTCCAGCGTGGCCCCGAAGAGCATGGTACGCGGAGATTGTAAAAATGTCTGTGGGGAGTCCTGGGACCCTCCCACATCGTCCGGACCTGCTTTCGCAAGGACCGATATACCACCCTTCCTTACCAGCCCTAGGTGTGATGGCCTGGCTATTGAAGCCCACATTCTAAAAAAGAGAGGTCTCTCTAATCCTGTGGTATCTACCATGATCAATGCCAGGAAGCCGGTATCCAGGCAGATCTACTATAGAATCTGGAAGGCGTACATCGCCTGGTGTGAGGCCAAGAAATGGCATCCACGTAAGTACGTAATAGGTAGGATTCTGGACTTCCTACAGTGGGCTGTAGATAGGAAGCTTGCCTTGAGTACTATCAAGGGTCAGATTTCGGCCTTGTCAATATTTTTTCAAAGGCCCTTGGCTTCCCATTCACTAGTCAAAGCCTTTATACAAGGAGTGATGCGTATTAGCCCTCCGGTTATTATTCCCATATGTCCATGGGACTTAAACCTGGTTCTGTCGGTTCTACAGAAACAACCATTTGAACCATTACAGCATATTTCCTTGGTTCTTCTAACCAGGAAATTGATTTTTCTAGTAGCCATTTGTTCGGCTAAAAGAGTGTCGGAATTAGCCGCTATGTCCTGTAAAGAGCCATATCTGGTTATCCATAAGGACAGAGTAGTGTTACGTCCTCATCCAGCCTTTCTTCCTAAGGTGGTATCGAGGTTTCATTTGAACCAAGATGTGGTTCTTCCTTCCTTTTTCCCCAAACCTAGTTCGGTAGAGGAAAAGTTATTACATTCTTTGGGTGTAGTAAGAGCAGTTAAAGCTTATCTAAAAGCCACTGCTCAGATTCGTAGAACGGATACTTTGTTTATTCTGCCGGAAGGCCCCAGAAAGGGTCAGGCAGCGTCAAAATCTACTTTAGCCAAGTGGATTCGACAGGTCATTATGCAAGCCTATGGCTTGAGAAGGAGACCGCCTCCGTTCAAAGTTAGGGCGCACTCCACGAGAGCAGTTGGAACTTCATGGGCAGTGCATCACCAGGCCTCCCTGGCTCAAATCTGTAAGGCCGCAACATGGTCTTCAGTACACACGTTTACTAGGTTCTACCAGGTGGACGTTAGAAGTCAGGAGGATGTCGCCTTTGGGCGCAGTGTGTTGCAGGCCGCAAAAGATCCTCATGTCTGATAGCGCTCAGCTTATGTATGCTGTATCCCCCCCCTCATTGGGCATTGCTTTGGGACGTCCCACATAGTAATGACTATGTCGCTCTGTGTCCCGTGATGTACGAGAAAGAAAATAGGATTTTTATAACAGCTTACCTGTAAAATCCTTTTCTTGGAGTACATCACGGAACACAGAGCTCCCACCCCTCTTTTGGGGACACTTATTGCTTTGCTACAAAACTGAGGTGCTCCCGGATGGGAGGAGCTTATATAGGGGAGGGTACTTTCGGTTTGGAAGTTGCCAGTGCCAGCACCTGAAGGTAAACTATATAACCCACATAGTAATGACTATGTCGCTCTGTGTCCCGTGATGTACTCCAAGAAAAGGATTTTACAGGTAAGCTGTTATAAAAATCCTATTTTTTCACTTCTCCCTACAGGTAAGCCTAAAATAATAAATAAATTAAAATAAAATATGCGCACCATTTAGTAATATATTCTAGGGCTGCAACTAACGATTATTTTCATAATCGATTAGTTGGCCGATTATTGTTTCGATAAATCGGTTAATAACCTTAAAAAAGAAAGAAAACAAAAACGGTAATTTTACTGCGATTTGCATTTTTACATTTTTTTTGGCCAATCTGTTGTTGGGCAGATTAAAAAACACAAATTGCAGCAAAAACGCATTATTACATGCTTTTCTGCAGCTTCTCCATTGAAGTGGGCGGCACAGTGGCATAGTGGGTAGCACTTTCGCCTAGCAGTAAAAAGGGTCGCTGGTTCGAATCCCAACCACTACCAAGACACTACCTGCCTGGAGTTTGCATGTTCTCCCTGTGCCTGCGTGGGTTTCCTCCCGGTAATCCGGTTTCCTCCCACACTCCAAAGACATGCTGGTAGGTTAATTGGCTTCTGTCTAAATTGGTCCTGGTATATGAATGTGAGTTGGGGACCTTGGATTGTGGGCTCCTTGAGGGTAGGGACCGATGTGAATGTGTGATGTATGTGTGGAGCACTGCGTATATTGACGGCGCTATGTGGGTACCTTAAATAAATAATAATATAATAGATGAGCATCTTAATGAGACACAATGCACAGGGATAGGAGAATTGTAGACACGCACCCACACTCACTCAGGTTGAACTGGATGGACTGGTGTCTTTATTCAACCTTACTAAGGCCCCTTTCACACTGAGGCGTTGAAAAAACGCAAAAAAATGATGCGTTTTTTTACCGCGTTTTTACCGTGTTCGCGGTAAAAATAGGGCTAACGCATATGCGTTTTTACCGCGTTTTTGCGGTAAAAATTACTATTTGGTATCCCACAATCCTCCACTCTACTGCGGTCATGTGACCTTCCCACAGCTTCTGGGTGTTTTTTTTACAGCGTTTTTACCGCGGTACTCATTCATTTCAATGGGGATAGGCGTTTGTAACGGGAAGGCCCGGGGAACTCAGAATCGCTTAGGAAGTATGAAATACCCTTGCTCCAGCTTCCCCAATGGCTCTTATGTGTCAATGATGTGTGGGTGGAGCTGGGCCCTTGTTCATGTTAACTAATGTGTATTGAATTGTGTATAAAGTTACAATGTTTTTCAATAAAGAAGTCATTCTACCCCAGAAGAATACAGAGTGCGTCTCGTTTCTTCCAGAGGGATTGGTTCCTATGGGAAGGGGTCGCCTGGCTGTGGAATATTGGTAGCGAGTGGATGTGTGTCCAGGAGAGAGGGACAGCGGAGACGGCGTTTGACCCCCTTCGTATTTGGGGTGGCGTTACAGCGTTTTTACAGCGCTATTTTATGCGCCCCAAAGATGCTCCAAAAAAGCTGTTTGCAGGATTTTTTTCCAACGCACAGCCAGCAAAACGCCTCAGTGTGAAAGCCCTCAGGGCTTTCACATTGAGAATGATGGGGCAGGATTATTTCAGGCGTTTTTACAGCCCTGTTTTTACCGCAAAAACGCGGTAAAAAAACGCCTCAGTGTAAAAGGGGCCTAACTATGTATACATAGTTACATTAAAAAACACTTTGCCCTTTCCAAATACGCAGCAGCTAAAAAAATCCTGGATGTGAACGTGTCCCATAGGAAACCATGTAAATGAACTGTACTGCGTTTCTGCAAAAAGCACCAAAAAACACAGAGGTGTGACCCGGGCCTGAGATGTTTAGTAACATAATGGGGGTTAAAAAAAAATAAAAATTTGTACAAAAAGAGCAAATAATCGCTACTGTAAGGGGTTCATTTTTTACCGTGGGACAGTGAAGGTAATATTTACAGTAGCGATTTGCTCTTTTTGTGCTGCAAAGGGCTAATTTTAGTTTTTTTAACCTCACTATGTTACTGGCCGATTAATAGATTATGAAAATTGTAATTGATTAATTTCATAATCGATTAGTTGTTTCGGCCCTAATATATTCACATTTGTAGCAGCCAGTGATGTCACCGGCATATCGTGTAATGTTTACTATCTTTACTCACTCCAAACACTCCACCCAGTTACTCCGCCCACTCCAGTTGTAGACAACTGGTAGAGGCAAGAACACTTCACACAATTTCCCCAGAAATTGTAGCTTTTCTAGTAATGAAGTGTTAGCTTATTATAGCCAAATTTACCACCCTAACTCCTCCCACAGCTTTTACACTACATAGACACGTAATATACCGAAACGTGCGGATTGTTCCCGATTGGTGTGCTATTACTTTGTGGAACGTTTCGCAGAATGGTTCACGAAATATCGTCGTTTTTGCAGCGAAATTTGTCCCATAGGAATGAATGGCGAAATGTTACAAAACTAGAGTGGGAGCTGACAACAGCTGACAACCTCATGATCAGCCAAAACATTATGACCCCCCATGAACAGCATAAACATTATGACCCCCCATGAACAGAAAAAACATTATGACCCCCCACGAACAGAAAAAACATTATGACCCCCCATGAACAGCATAAACATTATGACCCCCCATGAACAGAAAAAACATTATGACCCCCCATGAACAGAAAAAACATTATGACCCCCCCATGATCAGCCAAAACATTATGACCCCCCCATGAACAGCATAAACATTATGACCCCCCCATGATCAGCCAAATACTCCAGTTGTAGACTACTGGTGGAGGCAAGAACACTTAACACAATTTCCCCAGAAATTGTAGCTTTTCTAGTTCTATGTTATTCTATTGCGCTTGTTATATATATATATATATATAGACATGACTGCCGACATTTTTCAAAACATTTTTTTTTTTAAATGATTTTTTTAATGATTTTATTAATTTTTTTTCAAAATATATTTTTTTTAAATGATTTTTTTTTTCACAAATGATTTTTTTTTCAAATTTTTTTTTTTTTCAAAAAAGAAACTTTATACAGGACAGTCAATGGAAGAAAGTGTAGAACTCTTGTCATTTGGAAGCTCAGCCAGCCAAAAGTAAAAGGCGTATCCAAAAACTGAGCACATTGCCCGAAACTAGACAAACATACCTACGTTTTGATGTATGAATTGTGTATGACAAGTAGATCTTGTGGGCGTGAGAGCAATTTATAGAGAAGGAACTAAGATAATTTTTTAAGGCTCTGTGCTCTAGCTGTGACATCATCCACTCTAAGCAGCCCAATAGACACTCTGTTTAATTGATAAAATTTCCTGAAATGATCACTAAACTTAAACAGCTTTTTCACAAAAACTGTAAAAGATATCAAACTGAAAAGATATAGCCAGATAGCTGAATATTTTGTGAACATTTTAAAGTTTGTTTGGCATCTGTAGGTGAAAGTATGAAAGAGCTGAAACTTTTGGGAGCGGAAGAAGATTTTAAGGTTTTGAAGCATGCTCTCATTGACTTCAATGTTAAAAAAAAGTGTTAAAAATCTTAATATTTGGGGCAGAAAGTGTGATTTGGGGTATTTTTTGGGCAAAAAGTGAAATTTTGGCTAAATTTGGGCAAAAAGAGAAATTATGGGTAATTTGGGGCAAAAGGTGTGATTTTGGGTAATTTGGGGGGAAAGGTGCAATTTTGGGTAATTTTGGGCAAAAAGAGTGATTTGGGGTATTTGTTGGGCAAACGGTGCAATTTTGGGTAATTCTGGGCAAAAAAGGGTGATTTTGTGCAAAAAGGGTGATTTTGGGTAAATTTGGTCAAAGGGTGAAATTTTGGGTAATTTTGGGCAAAAATTGTTATTTTGGGTATTTTTGGGGGCAAAAAGTCAAATTTTGGGCAAAAAGTGCAATTTTGGGTAATTTTGGTCAAAAGGTGCAATTTTGGGTAATTATGGGCAAAAAGTGAGATTTTGGGTAATTTTGGGGAAAAGGTGCAATTTTGGGTAATTTGGGGCAAAAATAGCGATTTGGGGTATTTTTTGGGGCAAAAAGTGCAAATTTGGGGTAATTTTGGGCAAAACTCGCAATTTGTGGTAAAATGTGGGATTTTGGGTAATTTTGGACAAAAAGTACAATTTTGGGTAAAAAATCCGGAGATGGCAATTGCACTCTAGACACAGGGTCAGATGTATTATTGCTTCTCTGCAATGCACTCTAGACACAGGGTCACATGCTAGCCCAATTTTTGCAATGCACAGTAGACCTACTCATCCATATTTTCCAGGACACAGGGTCACATGCATGCAGGTGTGGAGATGCAGCCAAGGCAGGGTCATATATGTCTCACAGGGACATTTGTCTTCACTGGGACTTCCCTGGATTTGAACCCAGGATCGCTTGCATGGCAGTCAGGCACTCTACCACTGAGCTACGCCCTCTCCTGAGATCTAGAGCTGCTTCAGTTATTAAGTCTTCTTGCATAGCTTATTATAGCCAAATTTACAACCCTAACTCCTCCCACAGCTTTTACACTACATAGACAAATAATATACCGAAACGTGCGGATTATTCCCGATTGGTGTGCTATTACTTTGTGGAACGTTTCGCCAAATGGTTCCCGAAATATCGTCGCTTTTCCGGCAAAATTGGTCCCATAGGAATGAATGGCGAAAATAGAGTGTGAGCTGACTAAAGCTGAAAAATCAGGACTTGATTTCTAAACTGCCACCACTCCCTCATTTTCAAGCCCACCTACATAAATCGTATATCAAAACGTTCAGCTATCCCTGCTGCCACTGCACATGTCCATGGCTAAGGCATAGCCCTGATAGTTTTCACAATATGACTATTTGTTTGCAACTCACGCCGTCCATTGACATTCATTGAAACTCCCCTCTAAGCACTTCAAATTTGAAGGGCAATATATAAACTGCGACTGTGCCTTCAATTTTAATATTTCAGAGACATACTATGCATCAAAATGTAGGTCTGGGTCTTGTGATTCTCACAATATAAAGCTCTTTGCTGTAGGATTTATAGTTTTTAAAATACGACCGTTTGAAAAATGACAAGTATTCAGGAGATGCAAAATACTCTGACCTGTGCTTAGAGCCTGGATAAACAAACATTGGTTTCCTGGCAACGCTGAGGGAATTATAGCTCCTCCCACACAGCTCTGAGGGGAGTTTCTGTATCACAAATTGTTGTAACATGGAGGTTGGCTGTGTTGTCTTTCCCTCAGGACACAGTATGTTCCCAGTTGGGGTGTCTGGGGGGGGGAAAGACAATGCACGTCGCCTCTTATTTCTCTAAGGCATTTCTAATGTTCAACTTTGCTTACTCTTTTGATTCTGTTATCTGTAAATGAATTACTATGTACCTCTACTATGTACTGTAATACGACGGATACTGTTTTCCGCTGTTTTGTATTCTTTGATAAAATCCAATAAAACTTTGAAAGAAAAAAAATGTGCTATATAAATAAATAAAAGTTGAGATGCATTTCTCACTCTATCATGCTTGTCATTAGGGATGAGCCGAACACCCCCGGGTTCGGTTCGCACCAGAACCTGCGAACGGACCGAAAGTTTGCGCGAACGTTAGAACCCTATTAAATACAATGGACGCGAACGTTCGAAATCTAAAGTGCTAATTATAACGACTAATATGCATGTTATTGTCCTAAAAAGGGTTTGGGAACCCGGGTTCTGCCCCAGGGGACATGTATCAATGCAAAACGAAGTTTTAAAAACGGCCGTTTTTTAGGAGCAGTCATTTTAATGATGCATAAAGTGAAAAAAAACAAAGTGAAATATTCCTTTTAATATCGTACCTGGGGGGTGTCTAAAGTATGCCTGTGAAGTGGCATGTATTTCCCGTGTTTAGAACTGTCCCTGCACAAAATGACATTTCTAAAGGAAAAAAAGCCATTTAAAACTGGCTTTAATGTAATGTCTTGTCCTGGCAATATGGATGAAAATCTTTGCGAAAAATGGCATGGCTACCCCATAACCCCCCCCCCCCCCCTACCCCAGCCCATTAGTAGGGGCCTGCCCTACAGGGTATATACTCTGCTGAAATTTGCCCCTTATGCTGCGTACACACGATCGATTTTCTCGACGGTGAAAACACCGTCGAGAAAAACGAGGGAACGGCTTGGTTCCCTACACACATCCCGACATTTTTTTTTTGGTCGAGAAAAACGACCGTGTGTGGGCTCCGTGGCAGTGTTTCCCTATGGGAAAACTGCCGCGGAAAAAAACGACGGGAATCACGACGAGAAAAATTAGAACATGTTCTAATTTTTCTCGTCGTGATTAATGCCGTTTTTCCCGTCGGGAAAAATGACAAAAAGCCCACACACGGTCGTTTTTCTTGTTAAAATTTTTTTTTTCATTTTTCCCGACGGGAAAAATGATCGTTTGTACGCGGTATTAGATGTTGGTGTTGCCACAACACTGTGAGCCCTCATAGTTACTCTTGGTGGGCGCTGAAACGCCCTGCTGTGAACTATTATATCAGGAATTGTAATTACATGCCATTGTTGAACAGTGGTAGGAAAAATTGGGCCTTTGGTGGTGGTGCTGGTGCTACAACATTGTCAGCCCTCACAGTTACTCTTGATGGGCGCATGAATGGGCCCTCCTGGAAATTATTAGATCAAGAATTGTAATTGCATGCCCCTGTTGAAGAGGGGCAGAAAAATTGGGCCTGTGGTGGTGGTGGTGGTGTTGCCACAACACTGTAAGCCCTCGCAGTTAATCTTGGTGGGCGCAGGAATGGGCTCTGCTGTGAATTATTAGATCAAGAATTGTAATTACATGCCCCTGTTGAACAGGGGCAGAAAAATTGGGCCTGTGGTGATGGTGGTGGTGTTGCCACAACACTGTAAGCCCTCACAGTTACTCTTGGTGGGCGCAGGAATGCTGACACAATCCTCCTCCTCCTCGTCCTCTTCCTGTGTGATGGGTGGGACAGAAGGAACGCTGTCTGGGTAAAGGGGGCCTTGAGAGGCAAGGAAGTCCTCCTCTTCCTGCCTCTGTTCTGCCTCAAGTGCCCTGTCCATTATTCCACGCAGCGTATGCTCCAACAGGTGGACAAGAGGTACAGGGTCACTGATGCATGCACTGTCACTGCTCACCATCCTTGTGGCCTCCTCAAATGGTGCCAGGACAGTGCATGCATCCCTGATCATGCCCCACTGGCGTGGTGAAAAAAACCCGAGCTCCTCTCACCCTGTCCTGGTGCCGTAGTCGCACAGGTACTCATTGATGGCCCTCTGCTGCGTGTGCAGCCACTGCAGCATGGCAAACGTTGAGTTCCACCTGGTGGGCATGTCACATATAAGGCGGTTCTTGGGCAGGTTCAACTCCTTTTGCAGCTCAGCCAGCCGAGCACTGGCATTATATGATCTGCGGAAATGCACACAGACTTTCCTGGCCTGCCTCAGGACATCCTGTAAGCCCTGCTCAAGAACCGCTGCACCACCAGGTTAAGGACGTGAGCCACACAGGGCACATGGGTCAGTTGTCCCTGTCGGAGGGCGGAGAGGAGGTTGGTGCCATTGTCGCAAACCACCATTCCTGGCTTAAGCTGCCGTGGCGTCAACCACCTCTCGGCCTGCCCCTGCAGAGCTGACAGAACCTCTGCCCCAGTGTGGCTCCTGTCCCCCAAACACACCAGCGCAAGCACGGCATGGCATCTTTTTGCCTGCGTATTTGCGTAGCCCCTTGAATGCCTACGGAGCAGAAACAGAAACAAATAACGTTTTTTTTTCCAAATTTTTTTATTTGTTGCGCAAAAAATAAAAAAATCGCAGAGGTGATCAAATACCATCAAAAGAAAGCTCTATTTGTGGGAACAAAATGATAAAAAATTTGTTAGGGTACAGTGTTGCATGACCGCGCAATTGTCATTCAAATTGCGACAGCGCTGTGCAACGACAGGCGTTAACGTCGTTTAAATATATTCCATTCCCGAACACACAGCAGCTACCAGACACTCCAACCAGCTGAATAAGACCCCATACAAATATTTCTCCCTGCACTAACGAGGCAACGCTCTGTGTTGAAGTTCCAAAACAGGGAATGAATCTTTATTGCAAAACATGGTAACACACCTTGGGGAACAGGGCGGGTTAAACTGTCCAATGACAATGGTGATACAGGTCAAGTGTGTTCAAACTTCTCCTTCAGTAAACAGTCTTAGCAGGAGGGGTTGCTGGAGTGATTCCCCCCCCCCCCTTCCTCACAGCAAGACTCTTAAACATCCCATAATAGGCAGCCAGACAGTCTACCAGCTCCAATCCATATCACCACAAACAACAATGAAAAGGTCTTTGGAAGCTAGTCTGGATTCATTAACATTACAACAGGCATCCAGGTGGATTAATATTACAGACCCATTTTAAAGCAATCCAAGACATATTCTTAATGTCCATTATTTTCTTGCTCACCCTGTGCCCAAAGTGACCCCTGTCACACTGAAAGCTGAAAATGGGCCTGGGCAGGAAGGTGCGCAAGTGCCTGGTATTGAAGTGGTTAAAGCGTAAGTCCACCCTAACACTAAAATCTCTACATCTACAGACACCCACGATCTAACACTAACCTATCTAACCCTGTAAAGAAGAATAAAAAAGGGGAAAAAAAGAAGGGTTTTTTTGGGACTTTAAATGAGGTTCAGGGGCCGTTCAGATCCCCTCCTCCATCCCGGGTTTAGTATTCAAAAAGAAAAGTAGAGGGCGGGACTTTGTATGAGGCACACGGACACAAAGAGATAACTTTGATGGAGGACAGCTTTTAATTGGTTCAAATCGCAATACAATTTCATATTTAAATTTTATGCATTTTGCTATATATCAATACTTTTTTATATTTCATCCGAACCAAATATTGCACAATAGTAAATAGTTAATAAATATTCCATCAAGGATATTTCATATATTTGCAGATACACAGTACATATCTTCCAGACATTGCAGTCGCTACCTATGCAACTTGGTAATCCACTAAAACATTTTTTTTTAAAAAAGGAGACATAAGCAGGGGGGGATTTGGTATATATTGGAAGGAACGTCCATAAAGGTTGATGGGTATATACACTTATCGGTAGATATTAGCTCTATGCATTTCGGGCCTTGCGGGCCGCTCATCAGGAGCAAAAACCGAAGTGATCATCTGGAGATGAAAAAGACAGATACATTTTAATGATCTAAAAGAATGCTACAGAGCTGGTGGGCAAACATAGAATAGGAGAAAAATCCCCCACCCATACATTTAACCCACAGAACTTTCGGATGCGTCTGCATGGGGGTGGTGTGTCCACGAGAGTCACGGACCAGCCAGAGGACGTCACAACCGGGAGCTGGGGAGGCATGGCAGGGCGACAACGACCCATACTGACAACGCCCCGTGAGGGTGGAAAAATAAGATTCAAAGTGGTTGTGAGCTATGTAGGGTAACCCCAAATGTGGGGACCTCTGTGAAAAAAGAAAAGAAATTAAAACTGTCACATTGAAAAAATGTTGTAACACTAAAAGCTGTGTGTATCTGTATGTGAAAAAGTGGTGTGTGTCAGGGTGTGGGGGAGGGTAGTGTGAGGTGAGAGGACATTAATTAGGCAGGGAAAGAAAAGAAAAAGGGAGAAAAAGAAACAGAGAAAAGGCTGAGAAAAAAAAGGGAGCAATAAAAGGGATTAAAGATAAGAAAGCCAAATAGTGAGTGAATATTGGGAAGAGAAGAAGATACCTGTTGCAAAGTGGAGAAGACATACAGATAAAAAAGCCAGATAGTGTGTGAATATTGAGGAGAAAAGAAAATACCTGTTGCAAAGTGAAAAGAGCAAGTTATGCAGTGTGAGTGCTGTTCCAAGCTGAGAAGTGATGTGTGTGATCCTGAGTGTAGGGCCCAACAAAGGGAGAGGCTTATATGGGAAGTGCCGCCATAACCACGCCCCCAACGTCACACTGACACATGCAAGTGGGGGAGAGAGGAGGGAAGGCGCCATCAACCAGGCCGCAAGACCAGGCGAGATGCGCCCAACCAACCAATCATTCCCCCCTGCGCGCCAGCTATGGAACACACTAACGTCGGTGGTGCAGTGCCCGAAGGACACCGCATGCCCGGTGTGCTATGCGTGACGTCGACGCGCAGTGGCGGAACCCCCACTCACCCCAGGCCACAACAAGGCGAAGGGAGAGGGGGGGACCCCAGTGCACGTCGCAGCTCCCTGAAGCGAAGGCGACTGTCTTTTTCATCTCCAGATGATCACTTCGGTTTTTGCTCCTGATGAGCGGCCCGCAAGGCCCGAAATGCATAGAGCTAATATCTACCGATAAGTGTATATACCCATCAACCTTTATGGACGTTCCTTCCAATATATACCAAATCCCCCCCTGCTTATGTCTCCTTTTTAAAAAAAAAAATGTTTTAGTGGATTACCAAGTTGCATAGGTAGCGACTGCAATGTCTGGAAGATATGTACTGTGTATCTGCAAATATATGAAATATCCTTGATGGAATATTTATTAACTATTTACTATTGTGCAATATTTGGTTCGGATGAAATATAAAAAAGTATTGATATATAGCAAAATGCATAAAATTTAAATATGAAATTGTATTGCGATTTGAACCAATTAAAAGCTGTCCTCCATCAAAGTTATCTCTTTGTGTCCGTGTGCCTCATACAAAGTCCCGCCCTCTACTGTAAAGAAGAAATCGCTACACAGTGGAACCTCGGATTGCGAGAAACACGGTTAACGAGCGTTTCGCAATACGAGCACTGTTTTAAAAAAAATCCTGACTCGGTTTACGAGTGTTGCCTCGCAAAACGAGCAGGATTCAAGCCAAAGCGGTGTGCAATACCACGTTTGGCCTGAGATGGGGGGGCGCCGGAGCCGAGCAGAGACGAACGGCGCCGATCGGAAATGCTCGTAAAATCTCAGAAATACTCAGTTCCTGAGCCTTTCCGAGTTCAGCCGAGGTGTCCTCGGGCCTTTCCGAGTGTCTCCAAAGCTCTCCGGCGCCCCCGCCTCTGGCCACATCCGGTATTGCATGCCATTGAAGTCAATGCGGAACAAATTATTTTCGTTTCCATTGACTTCAATGGGGAAACTCGCTTTGATATGCGAGTACTTTGGATTACGAGCATTCTCCTGGAACGGATTATGCTCGTAATCCAAGGTTCCATTGTACATACCTTTTTTTGAAGCCGATCCAGTCTCCTGCGGCGGAAGCTCTGCAGGAGACACAGCCGACAACGGCTGTGAAATGAATGGGGAGTGACGTCACCCATAGAGTTACTATGTGGCTTCTGATGGAGGCTGTGTCCTCTGCACCCGCCTCCACAGGGAAACCGCCGCTGAAAGCTCAGCGTGGGATCAGGTCGGATCGGCTTCAAAAAAGGTATGTATAGCGATTTCTTCTTTACAGGGTTAGATAGGTTAGTGTTAAGATTGTGGATGTCTGTAGATGTAGAGATTTTAGTGTTAGGGTGGACTTCTACTTTAAGTTCTTCTTTTTTCCTAGGATAAAGTTTAAAGATGAACTCCAGGAATTAAAGCGATATTAACCACTTCAGCCCCGGAAGGATTTGTCCCCTTAATGATCAGGCCATTTTTTTGCGATTCGGCACTGCGTCGCTTTAACTGACAATTGCGCGGTCGTGCGACGTTGTACCCAAACAAAATCAAAGCCCTTTTTTTCCCACAAATAGAGCTTTTTTTTGGTGGTATTTGATTACCTCCGCGGCTTTTATTTTTTGCACTATAAAACAAAAAAAAGAGCGATAATTTTGAAAAAAAAAACAATATATATTTTACTTTTTGCTATAATAAATATCCCCCAAAAAAAGTAAAAAAAAACAATTTATTCATCAGTTTAGGCCGATATGTATTCTTCTACATATTTTTGGTAAAAAATAAAAAAATGCATTGGTTTGCGTCTACAAAATAGGGGATATATTTATGGCATTTTTATTATAAACTTTATTTTTATTTTTATTAGGAATGGTGGTGATCAGTGATTTTTAGCGGGACTGGGACATTGCGCACAGATCGGACACTTTTTTGAGACCAGTGACATTTATACAGCGATCGGTGCTATAAAAATGCACTGATTACTGTATAAATGACACTGGCAGGGAAGGCAGCGATCAAAGTGTTAACTGTTCCCTGGGAGGTGTTTCTAACTGTGGGGGGAGGGGACTGACTGGGAGTAGAGAGAGATCGCTGTTCCTGATCACTAGAAACAGCAGATCTCTCTCTACTCCCCTGTCAGAACGGGGATCTGTCTGTTTACTAGAGCTGCAACTAACGATTACTTTCATAATCGATTAGTTGGCCGATTATTGTTTAGATTAATCGATTAATCGGTGAACAACCTTAACCACTTCCCTACCCAGCCATAGACAAATGACGTCCACAGATGGGATCTCCCATCCTGGGTGGACGTCATATGACGTCCTCGGCTTTGTAGGGGGATATCTGAATGATGCCTGCAGCTAGAGGCATCATTCAGATATCCTTTTAAAGTGCCGGCGATTCTGTGCACCATAAGAACGATCATAGCGGCGGTTCCGCCGCTTGATCGTTCTTATAGGCGGCGGGAGGGGACACCCCCCCTCCCGCCGCCATCCGGTGCTTCTCCGGGCTCCCCCGTGCGATCGGGGACCCGGAGCGAATCTTCCGGCATCGTTGGTGGAGTCACGTGATGAGCATAGAGATGACTGGTGACCAGATGGTCACCAGTCATCTCTATGATCGTCGGAGGCCCGGGCGCGATGTGATGACGTCACGCCCGGGTCCTCAAATGTAAACAAAGCTGCCATTGCGGCTGTAAGTATGAAATCAGTGAAAAAATTTTCACTGATCTCATGCTTTCCAGCCTGGAGGAGAGATGTGGGGTCTTATTGACCCCGCATCTCTCAATAAAGAGAACCTGTCACACACATTCCTATTACAAGGGATGTTTACATTCCTTGTAATAGGAATAAAAGTGATCAAAAAAAAAAAAAAAAAAGAAAAACATTGTAAAAAAATAAATAAATAAGTAAAATAAATAAATAAATAATAATAAAAAAAAAAATAATTAAACGCTCCTGTCCCCGGTAGCTCGCGATCAGAAGCGAATGCACACGTAAGTCGCCCACATATGTAAGCGCTGTTCAAACCACGCATGTGAGGTATCGCCGCGTGCGTTAGAGTGCGTGCAACAATTCTAGCACTAGACCTCCTCTGTAATTCTAACCTGGTAACCTGTAAAAAAAATTAAAGCGTCGCCTATGGAGATTTTTAAGTACCGAAGTTTGGCGCCATTCCATGAGTGTGCGCAATTTTAAAGCGTGACATGTTAGGTATCTATTTACTCGGCGTAACATTATCTTTCATATGTTCCCAAAAAATTGGGCTAACTTTACTGTTTTGTTATTTTTTAATTCATGAAACCATTTTTTTTTTTTTAAAAAGGCGTTTGAAAAATTATTGCGCAAATATTGTGCAAGAAAAAAATGTTGCAATGACCGTCATTTTATTCCCTATGGTGTCTGCTAAAAAAACATATATAATGTTTGGGGGTTACGAGTAATTTTCTAGCAAAAGAATGATGATTTGTACATGTAGGAGAGAAGTGCCAAAATAGGCCCGGTATTGAATAGGTACAAAAAGCCCGGTATTGAAGTGGTTAAAGAAATAAAAAAAATAAAAAGGTAATTTTGCTGCGGTTTGCATTTTTTATTTTTTTTTGCCCAATTTGTTGTTGGGCAGATTAAAAAACACAAATTGCCACAAAAACACATTATTACATGCTTTTCTGCAGCTTCTCCATTGAAGTAAATTAAACCAAGAAACCAAAATAGCACCGTTTTGCGTTAAAAAATAGTCCTTGCCCTTTTCAAATACGCAGCAGCTGAAAAAATCATGGATGTGAACATGACCCATAGGAAACCATGTAAATGCTCTGTAGTGTGTTTCTGCAAAAAGCACAAAAAAAAAAAAAACACAGAGGTGTGACCCGGGCCTGAGATGTTTAGTAACATAATGGGGTTAAAAAAACAAAAAATTAGTACAAAAAGAGCAAATAATCGCTACTGTAAGGGGTTAATTTTTTACTGTGGGACAGTGAAAGTAATATTTACAGTAGCGATTTGCTCTTTTTGTACTATAAAGGGCTGATTTTTTTTTTATTTTAACCCCATTATATTACTGCCCGATAAATCGATTATGGAAATGGTAATCGATTAATTTCATAATCGATTAGTTGTCGATTAATCGATTACTTGTTTCGGCCCTACTGTTTACATTGAACCTGCCGCAGTATAATGACGGCGGCTGGTCGGGAAGAGGTTAAAGATGAACTCCAAAAATTAAAGCGATATTAAAGCTTTGTGTAAATAATAATAAAAAAAAAATAACAAACATATTATACTTACCTGCTCTGTGTAATGGTTTTGCACAGAGCAGCCCAGATCCTCCTTGTCTCGGATTCCACGCCAGCGCTCCGGGCTCCTCCCCCCTGCCAGGTCCCCCAACAGCAAGCAGCTTGCTATCGGGGGGCACCTAAGCAGGCGCACACTCCTGAGCCGCGGCTTTGTGTATCCATTCACACACGGATCGAATGCATGAAGGTAAAAAAAAAAAAAAACTTGTGCCTTTACAACCACTTTAAAGTGATATTAAACATGTCACACTTACCTGCTCTGTGTAAAGGTTTTGCACAGAGCAGGCCCAATCCTCTTCTTTTCGGGTCCCATGCCAGCGCTCCTTCCACTCAAGCAGTGACCCCAGGAAAAGCCGGTTACCCTGAGGGCACCGCTGTGTGTTCGCTCCCGAGCTGCTTCTCTATGCATCCATAAGAAACAAAAAAAATACTACTAATGCTCCATATTCCCATCGCACACGTTCCTGGATAAGCTCTCAAAAGTTTGGGTGTTGCAGCAACAACCAGCTGGAAACTGGTTCAGAAAGTCACAAAGGAGATATTTGCCAGCTCACCATGGATCAACAAAGTACCGTCCATGAGCCACGTATCAACCCCCCCCCACTCTCCCCTCATTGGCTCACTGGCTGTGATTGACAGTAGTGGGAGCCAATGGGCTCCCGCTGCTGTCTCAGCCAATGTGGAGGGAAAGTCCCCATACAGCCGAGGCTATCGTGAACATCGCTGGATCGGAGGGGGCTCAGGTAAGGATTGGGGGGGGGGGGACCGCTGCACACACGTTTTTTTACCTTCATGCATAGAATGAAAAAACCTTCAGGGTTTAGAACCTTTTTTAACAAACTCTACCCTTGCAGTCCCCCCCCCCCCCCTCACCCCCAGCACTGCATGTGCTAAATGCTTGTCTAGTCTAGGGGTGCAGGGACACATTTAAAAAAAATAAAACATTTTAATTTTGAAGATTACTTAAAATCCCAAAAACTTTATAGACACCCTGGAGAATAAAATGGTGCTAGTGACAAAAATATCTGAGTAAAAAATACACTAAAGTTAGTTTTAGGGCACACAATGCTAAATATTACCGTTTTTTTTGGGGGGGGGGAAATAAGGTTGCGTCAAGTAAATAGAGCGGTAGAAAAGTCCACTTTTTCACTTCTCCCTAGAGGTAAGCCTAAAATATTAAATAAATTAAAATAAAATATGCGCACCATTTAGTAATATATTCTAGGGCTGCAACTAACGATTATTTTCATAATCGATTAGTTGGCCGATTATTGTTTCGATAAATCGGTTAATAACCTTAAAAAAAAACAAAAAAAAAAAAACGGTAATTTTACTGCGATTTGCATTTTTACATTTTTTTTGGCCAATCTGTTGTTGGGCAGATTAAAAAACACAAATTGCAGCAAAAACGCATTATTACCGTATATACTCGAGTATAAGCCGACCCGAATATAAGCCGAGGCACCTAATTTTACCACAAAAAACTGGGAAAACGTATTGACTTGAGTATAAGCCTAGGGTGTCCATCTGCATGCCTCACTTTGCCTCACTGTGTCCATGTCCATGCCTCACTGTGCCCATGCCTCACTGTGTCCATGACTAGACTGACGTTTAACATGGGAGTCTATGGAAGGGGTGCCCGGCTTTGAAAAATTGGTGCTCCGCAGCCGTAGGTCCCCTAGACAAAAAACTTTGCACACTTAAAGAGGAGAAATAGGACTACATGTGTGCCAATTTCGGCTGGGGGACCTACGATCGGCCAGTACCGGGTCCCCAAATTTACCGGAGAAATTACCGTTTAACATGGGAGTCTATGGAAGGGGTGCCCGGGTTTGAAAATTCTATGCTCCCCGGCCGTAGGTCCTCTGGACAAAAAACTTTGCACACTTGTAGAGGAAGAGTGGGGCTATATGTGTGCCAAGTTTGGGGTCCAGGGGACCTATGGCTGGCCGGTACCGGGTCACCAAAGTCCGAGAGATCAGGCGCAAAAAGGTGACTCAAGTATAAGCCGAGGGGGGCATTTTCAGCACAAAAAAAGTGCTGAAAAATTTGGCTTATACTCGAGTATATACGGTACATGCTTTTCTGCAGCTTCTCCATTGAAGTGGGCGGCACAGTGGCATAGTGGGTAGCACTTTCGCCTAGCAGTAAAAAGGGTTGCTGGTTCGAATCCCAACCACTACCAAGACACTACCTGCCTGGAGTTTGCATGTTCTCCCTGTGCCTGCATGGGTTTCCTCCCGCAAAACCGGTTTCCTCCCACACTCCAAAGACATGCTGGTAGGTCAATTGGCTTCTGTCTAAATTGGTCCTGGTATATGAATGTGAGTTGGGGACCTTGGATTGTGGGCTCCTTGAGGGTAGGGACCGATGTGAATGTGTGATGTATGTGTGGAGCGCTGCGTATATTGACGGCGCTATGTGGGTACCTTAAATAAATAATAATATAATAGATGAGCATCTTAATGAGACACAATGCACAGGGATAGGAGAATTGTAGACACGCACCCACACTCACTCAGGTTGAACTGGATGGACTGGTGTCTTTATTCAACCTTACTAAGTCCCCTTTCACACTGAGGCGTTGAAAAAAACGCTAAAAAATGAAGCGTTTTTTTACCGCGATTTTACCGCGTTCGCGGTAAAAATAGGGCTAACGCATATGCGTTTTTACCGCGTTTTTGCGGTAAAAATGATTATTTGGTATCCCACAATCCTCCACTCTACTGCGGTCATGTGACCTTCCCACAGCTTCTGGGTGTTTTTTACAGCGTTTTTACCGCGGTACTCATTCATTTCAATGGGGATAGGCGTTTGTAACGGGAAGGCCCGGGGAACTCAGAATCGCTTAGGAAGTATGAAATACCCTTGCTCCAGCTTCCCCAATGGCTCTTATGTGTCAATGATGTGTGGGTGGAGCTGGGCCCTTGTTCATGTTAACTAATGTGTATTGAATTGTGTATAAAGTTACAATGTTTTTCAATAAAGAAGTCATTCTACCCCAGAAGAATACAGAGTGCGTCTCGTTTCTTCCAGAGGGATTGGTTCCTATGGGAAGGGGTCGCCTGGCTGTGGAATATTGGTAGCGAGTGGATGTGTGTCCAGGAGAGAGGGACAGCGGAGACGGCGTTTGACCCCCTTCGTATTTGGGGTGCCGTTACAGCGTTTTTACAGCGCTATTTTATGTGCCCCAAAGATGCTCCAAAAAAGCTGTTTGCAGGATTTTTTTCAACGCACAGCCAGCAAAACGCCTCAGTGTGAAAGCCCTCAGGGCTTTCACATTGAGAATGATGGGGCAGGATTATTTCAGGCGTTTTTACAGCGCTGTTTTTACCGCAAAAACGTGGTAAAAAACGCCTCAGTGTGAAAGGGGCCTAACTATGTATATATAGTTACATTAAAAAACACTTTGCCCTTTCCAAATACGCAGCAGCTAAAAAAATCCTGGATGTGAACGTGTCCCATAGGAAACCATGTAAATGAACTGTACTGCGTTTCTGCAAAAAGCACCAAAAAACACAGAGGTGTGACCCGGGCCTGAGATGTTTAGTAACATAATGGGGGTTAAAAAAAAAAATAATTTGTACAAAAAGAGCAAATAATCGCTACTGTAAGGGGTTCATTTTTTACTGTGGGACAGTGAAAGTAATATTTACAGTAGCGATTTGCTCTTTTTGTGCTGCAAAGGGCTAATTTTAGTTTTTTTAACCTCACTATGTTACTGGCCGATTAATAGATTATGAAAATTGTAATTGATTAATTTCATAATCGATTAGTTGTTTCGGCCCTAATATATTCACATTTGTAGCAGCCAGTGATGTCACCGGCATATCGTGTAATGTTTACTATCTTTACTCACTCCAAACACTCCACCCAGTTACTCCGCCCACTCCAGTTGTAGACAACTGGTAGAGGCAAGAACACTTCACACAATTTCCCCAGAAATTGTAGCTTTTCTAGTAATGAAGTGTTAGCTTATTATAGCCAAATTTACCACCCTAACTCCTCCCACAGCTTTTACACTACATAGACACGTAATATACCGAAACGTGCGGATTGTTCCCGATTTGGTGTGCTATTACTTTGTGGAACGTTTCGCAGAATGGTTCACGAAATATCGTCATTTTTGCAGCGAAATTTGTCCCATAGGAATGAATGGCGAAATGTTACAAAACTAGAGTGGGAGCTGACAACAGCTGACAACCTCATGATCAGCCAAAACATTATGACCCCCCATGAACAGCATAAACATTATGACCCCCCATGAACAGCATAAACATTATGACCCCCCATGATCAGCCAAATACTCCAGTTGTAGACTATTGGTGGAGGCAAGAACACTTAACACAATATCCCCAGAAAGTGTAGCTTTTCTAGTTCTATGTTATTCTATTGCGCTTGTTATATATATATATATATATATATATATATATATATATATATATATATATATAGATATGACTGCCGACATTTTTCAAAAAAAATTTTTTTTTTTTAAATTATTTTTTTAATGATTTTATTAATTTTTTTTCAAAATATATTTTTTTTAAATGATTTTTTTTTCCACAAATGATTTTTTTTCAAATTTTTTTTTTTTTCAAAAAAGAAACTTTATACAGGACAGTCAATGGAAGAAAGTGTAGAACTCTTGTCATTTGGAAGCTCAGCCAGCCAAAAGTAAAAGGCGTATCCAAAAACTGAGCACATTGCCCGAAACTAGACAAACATACCTACGTTTTGATGTATGAATTGTGTATGACAAGTAGATCTTGTGGGCGTGAGAGCAATTTATAGAGAAGGAACTAAGATAATTTTTTAAGGCTCTGTGCTCTAGCTGTGACATCATCCACTCTAAGCAGCCCAATAGACACTCTGTTTAATTGATAAAATTTCCTGAATTGATCACTAAACTTAAACAGCTTTTTCACAAAAACTGTAAAAGATATCAAACTGAAAAGATATAGCCAGATAGCTGAATATTTTGTGAACATTTTAAAGTTTGTTTGGCATCTGTAGGTGAAAGTATGAAAGAGCTGAAACTTTTGGGAGCGGAAGAAGATTTTAAGGTTTTGAAGCATGCTCTCATTGACTTCAATGTTAAAAAAAAGTGTTAAAAATCTTAATATTTGGGGCAGAAAGTGTGATTTGGGGTATTTTTTGGGCAAAAAGTGAAATTTCGGCTAAATTTGGGCAAAAAGAGAAATTATGGGTAATTTGGGGCAAAAGGTGTGATTTTGGGTAATTTGGGGGGAAAGGTGCAATTTTGGGTAATTTTGGGCAAAAAGAGTGATTTGGGGTATTTGTTGGGCAAACGGTGCAATTTTGGGTAATTCTGGGCAAAAAAGGGTGATTTTGTGCAAAAAGGGTGATTGTGGGTAATTTTGGTCAAAGGGTGAAATTTTGGGTAATTTTGGGCAAAAATTGTTATTTTGGGTATTTTTGGGGGCAAAAAGTCAAATTCTGGGCAAAAAGCGCAATTTTGGGTAATTTTGGTCAAAAGGTGCAATTTTGGGTAATTTTGGGCAAAAAGAGTGATTTGGGGTATTTGTTGGGCAAACGGTGCAATTTTGGGTAATTCTGGGCAAAAAAGGGTGATTTTGTGCAAAAAGGGTGATTTTGGGTAATTTTGGTCAAAGGGTGAAGTTTTGGGTAATTTTGGGCAAAAATTGTTATTTTGGGTATTTTTGGGGGCAAAAAGTCAAATTTTGGGCAAAAAGTGCAATTTTTGGTAATTTTGGTCAAAAGGTGCAATTTTGGGTAATTATGGGCAAAAAGTGAGATTTTGGGTAATTTTGGGGAAAAGGTGCAATTTTGGGTAATTTGGGGCAAAAATTGCGATTTGGGGTATTTTTTGGGGCAAAAAGTGCAAATTTGGGGTAATTTTGGGCAAAACCCGCAATTTGTGGTAAAATGCGGGATTTTGGGTAATTTTGGACAAAAAGTAAAATTTTGGGTAAAAATTCCGGAGATGGCAATTGCACTCTAGACACAGGGTCAGATGTATTATTGCTTCTCTGCAATGCACTCTAGACACAGGGTCACATGCTAGCCCAATTTTTGCAATGCACAGTAGACCTACTCATCCATATTTTCCAGGACACAGGGTCACATGCATGCAGGTGTGGAGATGCAGCCAAGGCAGGGTCATATATGTCTCACAGGGACATTTGTCTTCACTGGGACTTCCCTGGATTTGAACCCAGGATCGCTTGCATGGCAGTCAGGCACTCTACCACTGAGCTACGCCCTCTCCTGAGATCTAGAGCTGCTTCAGTTATTAAGTCTTCTTGCATAGCTTATTATAGCCAAATTTACAACCCTAACTCCTCCCACAGCTTTTACACTACATAGACAAATAATATACCGAAACGTGCGGATTGTTCCCGATTGGTGTGCTATTACTTTGTGGAACGTTTCGCCAAATGGTTCCCAAAATATCGTCGCTTTTGCGGCGAAATTGGTCCCATAGGAATGAATGGCGAAAATAGAGTGTGAGCAGACTAAAGCTGAAAAATCAGGACTTGATTTCTAAACTGCCACCACTCCCTCATTTTCAAGCCCACCTACACAAATCTTATATCAAAACGTTCAGCTATCCCTGCTGCCACTACACATGTCCATGGCTAAGGCATAGCCCTGATAGTTTTCACAATATGACTATTTGTTTGCAACTCACGCCGTCCATTGACATTCATTGAAACTCCACTCTAAGCACTTCAAATTTGAAGGGCAATATATAAACTGCGACTGTGCCTTCAATTTTAATATTTCAGAGACATACTATGCATCAAAATGTAGGTCTGGGTCTTGTGATTCTCACAATATAAAGCTCTTTGCTGTAGGATTTATAGTTTTTAAAATACGGCCGTTTGAAGAATGACAAGTATTCAGGAGATGCAAAATACTCTGACCTGTGCTTAGAGCCTGGATAAACAAACATTGGTTTCCTGGCAACGCTGAGGGAATTATAGCTCCTCCCACACAGCTCTGAGGGGAGTTTCTGTATCACAAATTGTTGTAACATGGAGGTTGGCTGTGTTGTCTTTCCCTCAGGACACAGTATGTTCCCAGTTGGGGTGTCTGGGGGGGGAAAGACAATGCACGTCGCCTCTTATTTCTCTAAGGCATTTCTAATGTTCAACTTTGCTTACTCTTTTGATTCTGTTATCTGTAAATTAAGTACTATGTACCTCTACTATGTACTGTAATACGACGGATACTGTTTTCCGCTGTTTTGTATTCTATGATAAAATCCAATAAAACTTTGAAAGAAAAAAAATGTGCTATATAAATAAACAAAAGTTGAGATGCATTTCTCACTCTATCATGCTTGTCATTAGGGATGAGCCGAACACCCCCGGGTTCGGTTCGCACCAGAACCTGCGAACGGACCGAAAGTTCGCGCGAACGTTAGAACCCTATTAAATACAATGGACGCGAACGTTCAAAATCTAAAGTGCTAATTATAACGACTAATATGCATGTTATTGTCCTAAAAAGGGTTTGGGAACCCGGGTTCTGCACCAGGGGACATGTATCAATGCAAAACGAAGTTTTAAAAACGGCCGTTTTTTAGGAGCAGTCATTTTAATGATGCATAAAGTGAAAAAAAACAAAGTGAAATATTCCTTTTAATATCGTACCTGGGGGGTGTCTAAAGTATGCCTGTGAAGTGGCATGTATTTCCCGTGTTTAGAACTGTCCCTGCACAAAATGACATTTCTAAAAGGAAAAAAAGCCATTTAAAACTGGCTTTAATGTAATGTCTTGTCCTGGCAATATGGATGAAAATCTTTGAGAAAAATGGCATGGCTACCCCATAACCCCCCCCCCCCCCACCCCAGCCCATTAGTAGGGGCCTGCCCTACAGGGTATATACTCTGCTGAAATTTGCCCCTTATGCTGCGTACACACGATCGATTTTCTCGACGGTGAAAACACCGTCGAGAAAAACGAGGGAACGGCTTGGTTCCCTACACACATCCCGACATTTTTTTTTTTGGTCGAGAAAAACGACCGTGTGTGGGCTCCGTGGCAGTGTTTCCCTATGGGAAAACTGCCGCGGAAAAAAAACGACGGGAATCACGACGAGAAAAATTAGAACATGTTCTAATTTTTCTCGTCGTGATTAATGCCGTTTTTCCCGTCGGGAAAAATGACAAAAAGCCCACACACGGTCGTTTTTCTTGTTAAAATTTTTTTTTTCATTTTTCCCGACGATCGTTTGTACGCGGTATTAGATGTTGGTGTTGCCACAACACTGTGAGCCCTCATAGTTACTCTTGGTGGGCGCTGAAACGCCCTGCTATGAACTATTATATCAGGAATTGTAATTACATGCCATTGTTGAACAGTGGTAGGAAAAATTGGGCCTTTGGTGGTGGTGCTGGTGCTACAACATTGTCAGCCCTCACAGTTACTCTTGATGGGCGCATGAATGGGCCCTCCTGGAAATTATTAGATCAAGAATTGTAATTGCATGCCCCTGTTGAAGAGGGGAAGAAAAATTGGGCCTGTGGTGGTGGTGGTGGTGTTGCCACAACACTGTAAGCCCTCGCAGTTAATCTTGGTGGGCGCAGGAATGGGCTCTGCTGTGAATTATTAGATCAAGAATTGTAATTACATGCCCCTGTTGAACAGGGGCAGAAAAATTGGGCCTGTGGTGATGGTGGTGGTGTTGCCACAACACTGTAAGCCCTCACAGTTACTCTTGGTGGGCGCAGGAATGCTGACACAATCCTCCTCCTCCTCGTCCTCTTCCTGTGTGATGGGTGGGACAGAAGGAACGCTGTCTGGGTAAAGGGGGCCTTGAGAGGCAAGGAAGTCCTCCTCTTCCTGCCTCTGTTCTGCCTCAAGTGCCCTGTCCATTATTCCACGCAGCGTATGCTCCAACAGGTGGACAAGAGGTACAGGGTCACTGATGCATGCACTGTCACTGCTCACCATCCTTGTGGCCTCCTCAAATGGTGCCAGGACAGTGCATGCATCCCTGATCATGCCCCACTGGCGTGGTGAAAAAAACTCGAGCTCCTCTCACCCTGTCCTGGTGCCGTAGTCGCACAGGTACTCATTGATGGCCCTCTGCTGCGTGTGCAGCCACTGCAGCATGGCAAACGTTGAGTTCCACCTGGTGGGCATGTCACATATAAGGCGGTTCTTGGGCAGGTTCAACTCCTTTTGCAGCTCAGCCAGCCGAGCACTAGCATTATATGATCTGCGGAAATGCACACAGACTTTCCTGGCCTGCCTCAGGACATCCTGTAAGCCCTGCCCAAGAACCGCTGCACCACCAGGTTAAGGACGTGAGCCACACAGGGCACATGGGTCAGTTGTCTCTGTCGGAGGGCGGAGAGGAGGTTGGTGCCATTGTCGCAAACCACCATTCCTGGCTTAAGCTGGCGTGGCGTCAACCACCTCTCGGCCTGCCCCTGCAGAGCTGACAGAACCTCTGCCCCAGTGTGGCTCCTGTCCCCCAAACACACCAGTGCAAGCACGGCATGGCATCTTTTTGCCTGCGTATTTGCGTAGCCCCTTGAATGCCTACGGAGCAGAAACAGAAACAAATAACGGTTTTTTTTTCAATTTTTTTTATTTGTTGCGCAAAAAATAAAAAAAATCGCAGAGGTGATCAAATACCATCAAAAGAAAGCTCTATTTGTGGGAACAAAATGATAAAAAATTTGTTAGGGTACAGTGTTGCATGACCGCGCAATTGTCATTCAAATTGCGACAGCGCTGTGTAACGACAGGCGTTAACGTCGTTTAAATATATTCCATTCCCGAACACACAGCAGCTACCAGACACTCCAACCAGCTGAATAAGACCCCATACAAATATTTCTCCCCGCACTAACGAGGCAACGCTCTGTGTTGAAGTTCCAAAACAGGGAATGAATCTTTATTGCAAAACATGGTAACACACCTTGGGGAACAGGGCGGGTTAAACTGTCCAATGACAATGGTGATACAGGTCAAGTGTGTTCAAACTTCTCCTTCAGTAAACAGTCTTAGCAGGAGGGGTTGCTGGAGTGATTTCCCCCCCCCCCTTCCTCACAGCAAGACTCTTAAACATCCCATAATAGGCAGCCAGACAGTCTACCAGCTCCAATCCATATCACCACAAACAACAATGAAAAGGTCTTTGGAAGCTAGTCTGGATTCATTAACATTACAACAGGCATCCAGGTGGATTAACCACTTAAGCCCCGGACCATTTGGTAGCTAGAGGACCAGAGGTGAATTCAGAATTGTCAGGGTCACCTGTGGCCAGGTGACAGATGCACACCGTAGGGGGACAGGAGTGCACCGCGAGGTAGTGAACCCTATGGCTGGCTTCTGTGGATAGGAAACTGGGTGGTTGTGGAAAGCGGGACCAGAGGAGCACAACCGGGATCCCAACGGAAGCGAGAGCCAAGATTCCCCAGGGCGCGGAGTCTAAGACCCAGCTGGTCTTCTCCAGGGCCTCTAGTGGTGAGGATGTTACGCTGCAGGCTGGGACCAGGTCGCGGCCCCTGGAGTTTCCTAGCTCACGCCCCGTAGGATAAGGGGAAGCAGCAGCACACGATAGAGAGAACCGAATAACAAGCCGAAGGTCAGGGGCCACAAGCAGACAAGGATAACGAAGAACGAGCCGAAGGTCAAGGGTCACGAGCAGACAGGGATGGTCGGGGACAAGCCAATAACGTAACAGAGAGACAGACGTAGCACACGGCAGGCAGGAACCCAAACACACAATGCCTAACAAACACGTTGATCAGCAAAGCAGGCTTGCAGTGCACAGGTTAATATAGTGTTCAGTGATAGGGCCTGGGGTGGAGTCAGGCTGGGAGGAGATTATAAAGGAAGCCAGGTGAAGGAGGTCTGGTCTCTAGATGAACACATGAGGAGGAAGGTAAGATGGCAGACAGACATTAATGCATATCCATGACAGTACCCTCCCTCTTACGAGGCCTCCCCCTTCCCCGCCTGGGCCCAGGTTTAGAGGGAAACTTCAGATGAAACTCCTTTAACAGACGAGGTGCAAAGACCTCAGATGCAGTGATCCAAGACCTCTCCTCAGGACCAAACCCTTTCCAATGAACGAGGTACTGAAGAACGCCTTTACAGAGTCGGGAGTCCAGAATTTGACTGATCTCGTACTCCTGATTATCCTCAGAGACAGGCGCCACGGTAGGAAGAGGACGAGAGAATTTATTGAGGACTAAAGGCTTTAGAAGAGCAACATGAAAGGAGTTAGTGATTTTAAGGCTCTTAGGAATCTGGAGTTTGAAACAAACCGGATTCAGTTTAGCAGTTACCGTGTATGGACCGATGAATCGTGGAGCAAACTTCAGAGAAGGAACTCGGAGCTTGATGTTCCTGGTAGAGAGCCAGACTTTGTCCCCTGGCTGAAGAGAAGGCGGTTTACGCCTGCGGCGGTCGGCAAAGCCTTTGAATTTTTCAGCAGCTGCCCGGAGGGAATCATGAACGTGACCCCAAACGGAATTGAGAGACTCCTGAACCGAAGCCAAAGCTGGAATGTCTGGAGAACAGATCATAGGAAGAGGAAGTTGAGGGTGTTTTCCATAAACTGTGAAAAAGGGTGTCTTCTGCGAACTGGTATTCACATGATTGTTATGGGAGAATTCTGCCCACGGGAGTAGAGAGGACCAATCGTCATGGTGAGAAGACACAAAGGTGCGAAGAAAGACCTCTAACTCCTGATTAACCCTCTCAGTCTGTCCATTGGATTGGGGATGGTAAGAAGAAGAAAAATCCAAGACAATATTGAGGGATTTGCAAAAGGCTCTCCAAAAACGAGACGTGAATTGGACTCCCCTGTCGGAAACAATATGAGAAGGGACCCCATGTAGGCGGAGAATTTCTCGAATGAAAATGGGAACCAAGGCAGGGGCAGAAGGAAGACCAGGAAGAGGAACAAAATGAGCCATCTTGGAGAATCGATCGATTACCACCCAAATGACTGTATTATTCTCAGACAGTGGGAGATCGGTGATAAAATCCATGGCAATATGGGCCCAGGGTTCCTTAGGAATAGGCAAGGGCATGAGGAGACCAGCAGGAGCTTGTGTGGAGGATTTGGACTGAGCACAGACATGACAAGCTTTAACGTAGTCTTTGACGTCTGAGCGGAGATTAGGCCACCAGTAGTGACGACTGATGAGTAGGAAGGATCGGAGGAATCCAGAATGCCCTGCCACCTTGGAATCATGTCCCCAACGAAGGATCTTAGCTCTTAGCTCAGTGGGGACAAAGGTCTTACCAGGCGGAATTTTAGACTTCAGGGTGGTAGAGTGGGCAACAATGCATGAGGTGGGAATGATCGGCTCAGGTTCAGGGGCGGACTCCTCGTCCAAAGTGTCAAATGACCTAGAGAGCGCATCAGCCCGACCGTTGCAGGAACCAGGTTTGTAGGTAATCGTGAAATTAAAACGGGCAAAGAAGAGACTCCACCTGGCCTGTCTAGGATTCAGACGTTTAGCATTCTGTAGATACTGTAAATTCTTGTGATCGGTAAAGATCGTTATGGAGTGAGGGGAACCCTCCAAGAGATGACGCCACTCCTCTAACGCCAATTTAATTGCGAGAAGTTCCCGATCACCGATGGCATAATTCCTCTCTGCCTGAGAAATTTTTTTGGAGAAGAACGCACATGGTTGGCGTCTCTTCTCAAAGATTTGAAGAAGCACAGCTCCCACCCCCATTGAGGAAGCGTCCACTTCAATAAAAAATGCATTCCCAGGATTTGGTCTCCTCAAGAGGGGGCCAGAAACAAAGGCCTGTTTCAGGTTGTGAAATGCAGAGACAGCTTCGGGAGGCCAGTCTCTGGCATTCACACCCTTCTTGGTCAAAGCGATAATAGGCGCGGCAATGGAAGAGTAATTCCTTATGAACTGCCTATAATAATTAGTGAAGCCAAGAAAGCGCTGTGTGGCCTTGAGGCTAGCAGGAAGAGGCCAGTTGGTGATAGCCAAGACCTTCCCAGGGTCCATACGAAGCCCCGAACATGAGACAAAGCACCCCAAAAACAGGACCTCAGAACATTCAAAGGAACATTTCTCCAGCTTGGCATAGAGATTGTTCTCTCTAAGACGTTGAAGTACAGTGCGGACATGGTTTCTGTGGACGAGCAGATTTTCAGAAAAGATCAGAATGTCATCCAGATAGATGACAACAAACTGGTACAGCAGATCTCTGAAGATTTCATTGACAAAGTTTTGAAACACGGCTGGAGCATTACACAGACCAAAAGGCATCACCAGATATTCGTAATGCCCGTCTCTAGTGTTAAATGCAGTCTTCCATTCGTCACCCTCCCGTATTCGAATGAGATTGTACGCGCCTCTGAGATCCAACTTGGTGAAAATGGAGGCACCCTTCAACCTATCGAATAGCTCAGATATTAAGGGTAAGGGGTATCGACTTTTAATAGTAACCGCATTTAAACCCCGATAATCGATGCAGGGTCTTAAGGTACCATCCTTTTTGGCAACAAAAAAGAACCCTGCCCCTGCAGGCGATGAGGATTTCCGGATGAACCCTCTCTCCAGATTCTCTGCTACATACTCCGACATGGCCTGGGTCTCTGGGATGGACAGAGGGTAGGTACGACCCCTGGGTAGAGTTGCTCCGGGGACAAGATCAATAGCACAGTCAAAAGACCTGTGGGGAGGAAGCACCTCAGCTGATTTTTTACAGAACACATCCCGGTAATCGCTGTATGCGGCGGGAAGATCAGAAGAAACAGAAGTGGCAGCAACCGGAAGACTCTCCTTGGGGGTCACCTTGAGAAGACACGACGAGAAACATGAGGAACCCCAGGCCAGGATCTGCCCAGAGACCCAGTCCACATGTGGAGAGTGGAGCTGTAGCCAAGGGAGGCCCAATACAACTGGGGTAGAGGCCTTGGGTAGAATAAGAAAGGATATCCACTCCTGGTGGAGAATCCCTACCGACATCCTAATGGGTAGCGTCTGGAAGCGAATAGGGCCCCCTGGGAGAACAGTGCCATCAATTGCCGAGACTACCAATGGGGTAGTGAGAGGTGAAAGGGTAAGCTTCATAGAAGAAGCAGTTCTCCAATCCATGAAATTGCCGGCAGCCCCGGAATCCAGGTATGCAAGGGTTGACTGAGGAGAAGTGCCTACATGAAGGGACACCGGCAAGAGCAGGCGAGAAGGTGATGTTTCTGGGTCCAATACTCCACCTTCCAAATGTATTAGACCCGAGCGTTTCCCGGACGAAGCGAGCAGGAGTCACGAAAATGACCCTTGCCCCCACAATAGAGGCACAAGCCCAGAGTTCTGCGCCTAGCACGTTCTTCGGGGGTTAGTCTGGTCCGGCCCAGCTGCATAGGTTCTTCAGCAGGTAGAGGATGCTCCACAGAATGAAGGGAGGGGAGCTCAGACTGGCTAGGACCCAGAGAGTGCTGGCGTCTTTTTTCTAAGGACCTCTCTTGAAAACGAATGTCGATCTGGTTGCATAATGAAATTACATCGTCCAGACCGACGGGAATGGCTCTTCCCGCTAATTCGTCTTTCACTCGGTCAGAGAGGCCATGTAAAAAGGTAGCGACCAGGGCCTCATTATTCCAGCTCAATTCAGCTGTGTGGATACGGAACTGAAGAGCATATTGCCCCACTGAACTAGATTCTTGGCGAAGACGTAAGACAGCACTAGCCGCTGAAGAAGCCCGAGCCGGCTCTTCGAAGATATTACGAAAGAGCTTCAAGAATTCGGACAGACTGGAAACCACCGGATCGTTCCTCTCCCACAGGGGGGCAGCCCAGGCCAAAGCTTCACCGGAGAGGAGGGAAATGATATAGGCTACCTTAGCCCGGTCAGATAGGAAGCTTTGAGGCTGAAGCTCAAAATGAATAGTGCATTGGCTGAGAAACCCCCTGCAGGCCTTGGAGTCCCCAGAGAAACGGAACGGAGCTGGCAATCTTAGTGAGTGTGAGGCTGCGACTGGTGCGATAGGTACAGCCGCTGGTTGTACTTGGGGTTGCGGATTCGGGGTTCCCAAGGAGACCTGAAGCTGCTCGAATCGAGAAGCCAGATCCTGGAGGAATCGCATCACCTGGGTCTGATTTGATTCCTGGGTCTCAAGTCTGCGAACTATGCCCTGCAATGGATCATCCGCGGGAAGCGGGATGTCAGCCGGGTTCATGGCTGATCAAACTGTCAGGGTCACCTGTGGCCAGGTGACAGATGCACACCGTAGGGGGACAGGAGTGCACCGCGAGGTAGTGAACCCTATGGCTGGCTTCTGTGGATAGGAAACTGGGTGGTTGTGGAAAGCGGGACCAGAGGAGCACAACCGGGATCCCAACGGAAGCGAGAGCCAAGATTCCCCAGGGCGCGGAGTCTAAGACCCAGCTGGTCTTCTCCAGGGCCTCTAGTGGTGAGGATGTTACGCTGCAGGCTGGGACCAGGTCGCGGCCCCTGGAGTTTCCTAGCTCACGCCCCGTAGGATAAGGGGAAGCAGCAGCACACGATAGAGAGAACCGAATAACAAGCCGAAGGTCAGGGGCCACAAGCAGACAAGGATAACGAAGAACGAGCCGAAGGTCAAGGGTCACGAGCAGACAGGGATGGTCGGGGACAAGCCAATAACGTAACAGAGAGACAGACGTAGCACACGGCAGGCAGGAACCCAAACACACAATGCCTAACAAACACGTTGATCAGCAAAGCAGGCTTGCAGTGCACAGGTTAATATAGTGTTCAGTGATAGGGCCTGGGGTGGAGTCAGGCTGGGAGGAGATTATAAAGGAAGCCAGGTGAAGGAGGTCTGGTCTCTAGATGAACACATGAGGAGGAAGGTAAGATGGCAGACAGACATTAATGCATATCCATGACAAGAATTTTGCACTGCGCTGCTTTAACTGTAAATTGTGCGGACATGCAATGTTGTACCCAAACAAAATTTGCGTCCTTTTCTTCCCACAAATAGAGCTTTCTTTTAATGGTATTTGATTGCCTCTGCGATTTTCATTTTTTGCGATATAAACGGAAAAAGACCGAAAATTTTGAAAAAAAATGATATTTTCTACTTTTTGTTATAAGAAAAATCGAATAAACTCAATTTTAGTCATACATTTAGGCCAAAATGTATTCAGCCACATGTCTTTAGTAAAAAAAATGTCAATAAGTGTATATTTATCGGTTTGCGCAAAAGTTATAGCGTTTACAAACTAGGGTACATTTTCTGGAATTTACACAGCTTTAAATTTATGACTGCCTATCTCATTTCTTGAGGTGCTAAAATGGCAGGGCAGTACAAAACCCCCCAAATGACCCCATTTTGGAAAGTAGACACCCCAAGGAAATTGCTGAGAGGCATGTTGAGCCCATTGAATATTTTTTTTTTTTTGTCCCAAGTGATTGAATAATGACAAAAAAAAAATAACAAAAAGTTGTCACTAAATGATATATTGCTCACACATGCCATGGTTATATGTGGAATTGCACCCCAAAATACATTTTGCTGCTTCTCCTGAGTACTGGGATACCACATGTGTGGGACTTTTTGGGAGCCTAGCCACGTACGGGACCCCGGAAACCAAGCACCGCCTTCAGGATTTCTAAGGGCGCAAATTTTTGATTTCACTCCTCACTACCTATCACAGTTTTGAAGGCCATAAAATGCCAAAATAGCACAAAACCCCCCCAAATGACCCCATTTTGGAAAGTAGACACCCCAAGCTGTTTGCTGAGAGGCATGGTGAGTATTTTACAGCTCTCATTTGTTTTTGAAAATGAAGAAAGAATTTTTTTTTTTTCAATTTTCAAAACTTTGTGACAAAAAGCGAGATCTGCAAAATACTCACAATACCTCTCAGCAAATAGCTTGGGGTGTCTACTTTCCAAAATGGGGTCATTTGGGGGGGGTTTTGTGCCATCTGGGCATTCCATGGCCTCCGAAACTGTGATAGGCAGTGAGAAGTGAAATCAAAAATTTACACCCTTAGAAAGCCTGAAGGCGGTGCTTGGTTTTTGGGGTTCCGTACGCGGCTAGGCTCCCAAAAAGTCTCACACATGTGGTATCCTTGTACTCAGGAGAAGCAACAGAATGTATTTTGGGGTGTAATTCCACATATGCCCATGGCATGTTTGAGCAATATATCATTTAGTGACAACTTTGTGCAAAAAAAAAAAAAAATTGTCTTTTTTCCGCAACTTGTGTCAACATATAAAATATTCCATGGACTCGACATGCCTCTCAGTATATAGCTTGGGGTGTCTACTTTCCAAAATGGGGTCATTTGGGGGGGGTTTTGAACTGTTCTGGCATTTTATACACAACATTAGGAAGCTTACATCCACTCTTCTAACCACTTGAAGACAAAGCCCTTTCTGACACTTTTTGTTTACATGAAAACATATATTTTTTTGCAGGAAAATTATGTTGAACCCCCAAACATTATATATATTTTTAAAGCAAAGGCCCTACAGAATAAAATGGTGGGTGTTGCATTTTTTTTTCTACACAGTATTTGCGCAGCGATTTTTCAAACGCATTTTTTGGGGAAAAAATACACTTTTTTTTATTTTAATGCACTAAAACACACTATATTGCCCAAATGTTTGATGAAATAAAAAAGATGATCTTAGGCCGAGTACATAGATACCAAACACGACATGCTTTAAAATTTCGCACAAACGCGCATTGGCGACAAACTACATACATTTTTAAAAGCCTTTACAGGTTACCCCGTTAGATTTACAGAGGAGGTCTACTGCTAAAATTACTGCCCTCGATCTGACCTTCGCGGTGATACCTCACATGCATGGTGCAATTGCTGTTTACATATGACGCCAGACCGACGCTTGCGTTCGCCATTGGGCAAGAGCAGGGCAGGACAGGGGTGCTTTTTTTTTTTTTTTTTTTTTTATTATTAATTTTGCTTTTTTATTTTATTTTTAAATTGTTCCTTCCATGTTTTTTTTTTTTATCATTTTTATTGTTATCTCAGGGAATGTAAATATCCCCTATGATAGTAATAGGTAGTGACAGGTACACTTTTTTTGAAAAAACTGGGGTCTAGACCCTAGATCTTTCCTCTGCCCTCAAAGCATCTGACCACACCAAGATCGGTTTGATAAAATGCTTTCCCAATTTCCCAATGGCGCTTTTTATATCCGGGGGGGGGGGGACATTCCCTCCCACTGCTTGTAAAAGCAGTCCAGAGGCTAATTAGCCACTAGGGTTGCTTTTACATTAAAGCCGGCCGCTGGCTGAAAAGAATGATACCAAGATGATACCTAAACCCGCAGGCATCAATCTGGTATAACCATTCAAAGTCCAGCAACATACCAGTACGTTGCTGGTCCTTGTTGGACATGTATTGTAATCTTTTTTTTTCATGCAGCCAGGTGGCTGAACGAAAAAAGAGATTGATCGGTGGGTATGCCCACCATTAGAATACCGCCCTTCATCCACCCACTTCTAATGATGGGCATACATGCACCATTTATATATGCCGAAGCATGGGGGCATCCTCCCGCAAAAAAGTTATGCCGCACACACATGGTCGGACTTTTCCACGGGCAGGCCTCCGTCGGAATTTCGACCGTATGTACGCGGCATTAGGAGCAAAATCGCTCCTCCGCCCCTGCTGCCCCAATGCTTCGGCATATTTGCTTCTTTTTTTTTTAACTGTGGTGGTGAAATCACCTCCTACAGCACTGGAGTCGCAGGGATCAGGCCTGTCTCTGCGAACGCTGCAGTTATGTGTGTTGTGTTTTGCAAGTGACAGTGATCGATCGATACTGCACTTGGGTGGCCTGGGCTGGACGGAGGGGCAAAACGCAGGTGCTAGCAGGTATCTGGGCTGATCCCGCTAACACTGCATTTTTGGGAACCCTAAACTGCTGGGGACGCTAGTATAGATCTGATCAGATCAGATATTGATCTGTTCAGATACTATACCACTAAGGGAGGTGTATGCTTCACGCGTGGGTGTTAGCGTTACTGGCACTAACCTGACGCTGCCTGGGGTGTGACGCAGACCCTCTCTGACGCTAAAACCTAATTGATATCACCCGCCGGGCGATCAGGGGGTTAAACCTTTATTGGGTTATATACGGCGGGTGCCCTGACACTATAAAAAGCAAACTAACTAACCAGCGTCACCCGTAACACTTATATGATGATTACTGGTGAAAGGGTTAACTAGGGGCAATTAGGGGGTTAAAACCTTTATTAGATAATATATGGGGGTACCTGACGCTATAAAAACCTGCGGCGAACCTAAAAAAAATTACTGGCTACCGATCTGCATCACCGACGCTAAGACATCGATCAGAAAAATGATCGCTTAGCGACAGTGGTGATAGGGGGTGAAAGGGTTACCTGGGGGGCGATCAAGGGGGTTAAACCTTTATTAGATAATTTATGGGGGTACCCGACGCTATAAAAACCTGCGGCGAACCTAAAAAAAAAATACTGGCTACCGATCAGCATCACCGACGCTAAGACATCGATCAGAAAAACGATCGCTTAGTGACAGTGGTGATAGGGGGTGAAAGGGTTACCTGGGGGGCGATCAAGGGGGTTAAACCTTTATTAGATAATTTATGGGGGTACCCGACGCTATAAAAACCTGCGGCGAACCTAAAAAAATTACTGGGTACCGATCTGCATCACCGACGCCAAGACAGTGATCAGAAAAAACAATTGCTTAGTGACAGTGGTGATAGGGGGTGAAAGGGTTACCTGGGGGGCGATCAAGGGGGTTAAACCTTTATTAGATAATTTATGGGGGTACCCGACGCTATAAAAACCTGTGGCGAACCTAAAAAAAAATACTGGCTACCGATCAGCATCACCGACGCTAAGACATCGATCAGAAAAACGATCGCTTAGTGACAGTGGTGATAGGGGGTGAAAGGGTTACCTGGGGGGCGATCAAGGGGGTTAAACCTTTATTAGATAATTTATGGGGGTACCCGACGCTATAAAAACCTGCGGCGAACCTAAAAAAAATTACTGGGTACCGATCTGCATCACCGACGCCAAGACAGCGATCAGAAAAATGATCGCCAAGCGACGGCGGTGCTAGGGGGTGAAAGGGTTATCTGGGGGGTGATCAAGGGGTTAAACCTTTATTAGGGGGGGTTAGGGGGCTACACTGGACCTAAAACTAAATGTAGTGACACTTTTACAGTCACAAATGTCACTGATTGCAGTGACCATTTATTTACTGATCACTGCAATCAGTGACATTTGTGACTGTAAAAGTGTCACTACATTTAGTTTTAGGTCCAGTGACACTGTGACTGGGGGCTGGGGGGTGATCTGGGGGGGCTGGGGGGTGATCTGGGGGGGCCTGGGGGGCGATTTATGTGCCTATGTGTGCTGGTGTTAGTGTAGTGTTAGTGCACTGACCTGTGTGTCTTCTCTTGTACGACGCTCGGTATATGTGAGCGCCGCACAGGAGATGACATCACTTCCTCCTGCTTTTTCTATCTGTGTAAACAGTACACAGACAGAGGGGGCATTTCTATTCGCCGGGAGCGATCGCGGGGGGGTGGTCGGAATCGAACGGCCGCCCCCCCATCTCGGAACGCTCCCAGACGAATTCCGACCGCTCACTGTACAGAAGGGGGGTCCGATCGGACCCCCCAACTGTACAAAGGCAATCACGTATGCTCTACGTGATTGTGCCTGTCGGTGCCATTGTGCCGACGTATATATACAGTGAGCGGTCGTTAAGTGGTTAATATTACAGACCCATTTTAAAGCAATCCAAGACATATTCTTAATGTCCATTATTTTCTTGCTCACCCTGTGCCCAAAGTGACCCCTGTCACGCTGAAAGCTGAAAATTGGCCTGGGCAGGAAGGTGCGCAAGTGCCTGGTATTGAAGTGGTTAAAGCGTAAGTCCACCCTAACACTAAAATCTCTACATCTACAGACACCCACGATCTAACACTAACCTATCTAACCCTGTAAAGAAGAATAAAAAAGGGGAAAAAAAGAAGGGTTTTTTTGGGACTTTAAATGAGGTTCAGGGGCCGTTCAGATCCCCTCCTCCATCCCGGGTTTAGTATTCAAAAAGGAAAGTAGAGGGCTGGACTTTGTATGAGGCACACGGACACAAAGAGATAACTTTGATGGAGGACAGCTTTTAATTGGTTCAAATCGCAATACAATTTCACATTTAAATTTTATGCATTTTGCTATATATCAATACTTTTATTATATTTCATCCGAACCAAATATTGCACAATAGTAAATAGTTAATAAATATTCCATCATGGATATTTCATATATTTGCAGATACACAGTACATATCTTCCAGACATTGCAGTCGCTACCTATGCAACTTGGTAATCCACTAAAACATTTTTTTTTAAAAAAGGAGACATAAGCAGGGGGGGATTTGGTATATATTGGAAGGAACTTCCATAAAGGTTGAGGGGTATATACACTTATCGGTAGATATTAGCTCTATGCATTTCGGGCCTTGCGGGCCACTCATCAGGAGCAAAAACCGAAGTGATCATCTGGAGATGAAAAAGACAGATACATTTTAATGATCTAAAAGAATGCTACAGAGCTGGTGGGCAAACATAGAATAGGAGAAAAATCCCCCACCCATACATTTAACCCACAGAACTTTCGGATGCGTCTGCATGGGGGTGGTGTGTCCACGAGAGTCACGGACCAGCCAGAGGGCGTCACAACCGGGAGCTGGGGAGGCATGGCAGGGCGACAACGACCCATACTGACAACGCCCCGTGAGGGTGGAAAAATAAGATTCAAAGTGGTTGTGAGCTATGTAGGGTAACCCCAAATGTGGGGACCTCTGTGAAAAAAGAAAAGAAATTAAAACTGTCACATTGAAAAAATGTTGTAACACTAAAAGCTGTGTGTATCTGTATGTGAAAAAGTGGTGTGTGTCAGGGTGTGGGGGAGGGTAGTGTGAGGTGAGAGGACATTAATTAGGCAGGGAAAGAAAAGAAAAAGGGAGAAAAAGAAACAGAGAAAAGGCTGAGAAAAAAAAAGGGAGCAATAAAAGGGATTAAAGATAAGAAAGCCAAATAGTGAGTGAATATTGGGAAGAGAAGAAGATACCTGTTGCAAAGTGGAGAAGACATACAGATAAAAAAGCCAGATAGTGTGTGAATATTGAGGAGAAAAGAAAATACCTGTTGCAAAGTGAAGAGAGCAGTGATGTGTGTGATCCTGAGTGTAGGGCCCAACAAAGGGAGAGGCTTATATGGGAAGTGCCGCCATAACCACGCCCCCAACGTCACACTGACACATGCAAGTGGGGGAGAGAGGAGGGAAGGCGCCATCAACCAGGCCGCAAGACCAGGCGAGATGCGCCCAACCAACCAATCATTCCCCCCTGCGCGCCAGCTATGGAACACACTAACGTCGGTGGTGCAGTGCCCGAAGGACACCGCACGCCCGGTGTGCTATGCGTGACGTCGACGCGCAGTGGCGGAACCCCCACTCACCCCAGGCCACAACAAGGCGAAGGGAGAGGGGGGGACCCCAGTGCACGTCGCAGCTCCCTGAAGCGAAGGCGACTGTCTTTTTCATCTCCAGATGATCACTTCGGTTTTTGCTCCTGATGAGCGGCCCGCAAGGCCCGAAATGCATAGAGCTAATATCTACCGATAAGTGTATATACCCATCAACCTTTATGGACGTTCCTTCCAATATATACCAAATCCCCCCCTGCTTATGTCTCCTTTTTTAAAAAAAAAAATGTTTTAGTGGATTACCAAGTTGCATAGGTAGCGACTGCAATGTCTGGAAGATATGTACTGTGTATCTGCAAATATATGAAATATCCTTGATGGAATATTTATTAACTATTTACTATTGTGCAATATTTGGTTCGGATGAAATATAAAAAAGTATTGATATATAGCAAAATGCATAAAATTTAAATATGAAATTGTATTGCGATTTGAACCAATTAAAAGCTGTCCTCCATCAAAGTTATCTCTTTGTGTCCGTGTGCCTCATACAAAGTCCCGCCCTCTACTGTAAAGAAGAAATCGCTACACAGTGGAACCTCGGATTGCGAGAAACACGGTTAACGAGCGTTTCGCAATACGAGCACTGTTTTAAAAAAAATCCTGACTCGGTTTACGAGTGTTGCCTCGCAAAACGAGCAGGATTCAAGCCAAAGCGGTGTGCAATACCACGTTTGGCCTGAGATGGGGGGGCGCCGGAGCCGAGCAGAGACGAACGGCGCCGATCGGAAATGCTCGTAAAATCTCAGAAATACTCAGTTCCTGAGCCTTTCCGAGTTCAGCCGAGGTGTCCTCGGGCCTTTCCGAGTGTCTCCAAAGCTCTCCGGCGCCCCCGCCTCTGGCCACATCCGGTATTGCATGCCATTGAAGTCAATGCGGAACAAATTATTTTCGTTTCCATTGACTTCAATGGGGAAACTCGCTTTGATATGCGAGTACTTTGGATTACGAGCATTCTCCTGGAACGGATTATGCTCGTAATCCAAGGTTCCATTGTACATACCTTTTTTTGAAGCCGATCCAGTCTCCTGCGGCGGAAGCTCTGCAGGAGACACAGCCGACAACGGCTGTGAAATGAATGGGGAGTGACGTCACCCATAGAGTTACTATGTGGCTTCTGATGGAGGCTGTGTCCTCTGCACCCGCCTCCACAGCGAAACCGCCGCTGAAAGCTCAGCGTGGGATCAGGTCGGATCGGCTTCAAAAAAGGTATGTATAGCGATTTCTTCTTTACAGGGTTAGATAGGTTAGTGTTAAGATTGTGGATGTCTGTAGATGTAGAGATTTTAGTGTTACTTTAAGTTCTTCTTTTTTCCTAGGATAAAGTTTAAAGATGAACTCCAGGAATTAAAGCGATATTAACCACTTCAGCCCCGGAAGGATTTGTCCCCTTAATGATCAGGCCATTTTTTTGCGATTCGGCACTGCGTCGCTTTAACTGACAATTGCGCGGTCGTGCGACGTTGTACCCAAACAAAATCAAAGCCCTTTTTTTCCCACAAATAGAGCTTTTTTTTGGTGGTATTTGATTACCTCCGCGGCTTTTATTTTTTGCACTATAAAACAAAAAAAAGAGCGATAATTTTGAAAAAAAAAACAATATATATTTTACTTTTTGCTATAATAAATATCCCCCAAAAAAAGTAAAAAAAAACAATTTATTCATCAGTTTAGGCCGATGTGTATTCTTCTACATATTTTTGGTAAAAAATAAAAAAATGCATTGGTTTGCGTCTACAAAATAGGGGATATATTTATGGCATTTTTATTATAAACTTTATTTTTATTTTTATTAGGAATGGTGGTGATCAGTGATTTTTAGCGGGACTGGGACATTGCGCACAGATCGGACACTTTTTTGAGACCAGTGACATTTATACAGCGATCGGTGCTATAAAAATGCACTGATTACTGTATAAATGACACTGGCAGGGAAGGCAGCGATCAAAGTGTTAACTGTTCCCTGGGAGGTGTTTCTAACTGTGGGGGGAGGGGACTGACTGGGAGTAGAGAGAGATCGCTGTTCCTGATCACTAGAAACAGCAGATCTCTCTCTACTCCCCTGTCAGAACGGGGATCTGTCTGTTTACTAGAGCTGCAACTAACGATTACTTTCATAATCGATTAGTTGGCCGATTATTGTTTAGATTAATCGATTAATCGGTGAACAACCTTAACCACTTCCCTACCCAGCCATAGACAAATGACGTCCACAGATGGGATCTCCCATCCTGGGTGGACGTCATATGACGTCCTCGGCTTTGTAGGGGGATATCTGAATGATGGGTGCAGCTAGAGGCATCATTCAGATATCCTTTTAAAGTGCCGGCGATTCTGTGCACCATAAGAACGATCATAGCGGCGGTTCCGCCGCTTGATCGTTCTTATAGGCGGCGGGAGGGGACACCCCCCCTCCCGCCGCCATCCGGTGCTTCTCCGGGCTCCCCCGTGCGATCGGGGACCCGGAGCGAATCTTCCGGCATCGTTGGTGGAGTCACGTGATGAGCATAGAGATGACTGGTGACCAGATGGTCACCAGTCATCTCTATGATCGTCGGAGGCCCGGGCGCGATGTGATGACGTCACGCCCGGGTCCTCAAATGTAAACAAAGCTGCCATTGCGGCTGTAAGTATGAAATCAGTGAAAAAATTTTCACTGATCTCATGCTTTCCAGCCTGGAGGAGAGATGTGGGGTCTTATTGACCCCGCATCTCTCAATAAAGAGAACCTGTCACACACATTCCTATTACAAGGGATGTTTACATTCCTTGTAATAGGAATAAAAGTGATCAAAAAAAAAAAAAAAGAAAAACATTGTAAAAAAATAAATAAATAAGTAAAATAAATAAATAAATAATAATAAAAAAAAAAATAATTAAACGCTCCTGTCCCCGGTAGCTCGCGATCAGAAGCGAATGCACACGTAAGTCGCCCACATATGTAAGCGCTGTTCAAACCACGCATGTGAGGTATCGCCGCGTGCGTTAGAGTGCGTGCAACAATTCTAGCACTAGACCTCCTCTGTAATTCTAACCTGGTAACCTGTAAAAAAAATTAAAGCGTCGCCTATGGAGATTTTTAAGTACCGAAGTTTGGCGCCATTCCATGAGTGTGCGCAATTTTAAAGCGTGACATGTTAGGTATCTATTTACTCGGCGTAACATTATCTTTCATATGTTCCCAAAAAATTGGGCTAACTTTACTGTTTTGTTATTTTTTAATTCATGAAACCATTTTTTTTTTTAAAAAAAGGCGTTTGAAAAATTATTGCGCAAATATTGTGCAAGAAAAAAATGTTGCAATGACCGTCATTTTATTCCCTATGGTGTCTGCTAAAAAAACATATATAATGTTTGGGGGTTACGAGTAATTTTCTAGCAAAAGAATGATGATTTGTACATGTAGGAGAGAAGTGCCAAAATAGGCCCGGTATTGAATAGGTACAAAAAGCCCGGTATTGAAGTGGTTAAAGAAATAAAAAAAATAAAAAGGTAATTTTGCTGCGGTTTGCATTTTTTATTTTTTTTTGCCCAATTTGTTGTTGGGCAGATTAAAAAACACAAATTGCCACAAAAAACACATTATTACATGCTTTTATGCAGCTTCTCCATTGAAGTAAATTAAACCAAGAAACCAAAATAGCACCGTTTTGCGTTAAAAAATAGTCCTTGCCCTTTTCAAATACGCAGCAGCTGAAAAAATCATGGATGTGAACATGACCCATAGGAAACCATGTAAATGCTCTGTAGTGTGTTTCTGCAAAAAGCACAAAAAAAAAAAAACACAGAGGTGTGACCCGGGCCTGAGATGTTTAGTAACATAATGGGGTTAAAAAAACAAAAAATTAGTACAAAAAGAGCAAATAATCGCTACTGTAAGGGGTTAATTTTTTACTGTGGGACAGTGAAAGTAATATTTACAGTAGCGATTTGCTCTTTTTGTACTATAAAGGGCTGATTTTTTTTTTATTTTAACCCCATTATATTACTGCCCGATAAATCGATTATGGAAATGGTAATCGATTAATTTCATAATCGATTAGTTGTCGATTAATCGATTACTTGTTTCGGCCCTACTGTTTACATTGAACCTGCCGCAGTATAATGACGGCGGCTGGTCGGGAAGAGGTTAAAGATGAACTCCAAAAATTAAAGCGATATTAAAGCTTTGTGTAAATAATAAAAAAAAAAAAATAACAAACATATTATACTTACCTGCTCTGTGTAATGGTTTTGCACAGAGCAGCCCAGATCCTCCTTGTCTCGGATTCCACGCCAGCGCTCCGGGCTCCTCCCCCCTGCCAGGTCCCCCAACAGCAAGCAGCTTGCTATCGGGGGGCACCTAAGCAGGCGCACACTCCTGAGCCGCGGCTTTGTGTATCCATTCACACACGGATCGAATGCATGAAGGTAAAAAAAAACAAAAACTTGTGCCTTTACAACCACTTTAAAGTGATATTAAACATGTCACACTTACCTGCTCTGTGTAAAGGTTTTGCACAGAGCAGGCCCAATCCTCTTCTTTTCGGGTCCCATGCCAGCGCTCCTTCCACTCAAGCAGTGACCCCAGGAAAAGCCGGTTACCCTGAGGGCACCGCTGTGTGTTCGCTCCCGAGCTGCTTCTCTATGCATCCATAAGAAACAAAAAAAATACTACTAATGCTCCATATTCCCATCGCACACGTTCCTGGATAAGCTCTCAAAAGTTTGGGTGTTGCAGCAACAACCAGCTGGAAACTGGTTCAGAAAGTCACAAAGGAGATATTTGCCAGCTCACCATGGATCAACAAAGTACCGTCCATGAGCCACGTATCAACCCCCCCCCACTCTCCCCTCATTGGCTCACTGGCTGTGATTGACAGTAGTGGGAGCCAATGGGCTCCCGCTGCTGTCTCAGCCAATGTGGAGGGAAAGTCCCCATACAGCCGAGGCTATCGTGAACATCGCTGGATCGGAGGGGGCTCAGGTAAGGATTGGGGGGGGGGGGGACCGCTGCACACACGTTTTTTTACCTTCATGCATAGAATGAAAAAACCTTCAGGGTTTAGAACCTTTTTTAACAAACTCTACCCTTGCAGTCCCCCCCCCCTCACCCCCAGCACTGCATGTGCTAAATGCTTGTCTAGTCTAGGGGTGCAGGGACACATTTAAAAAAAATAAAACATTTTAATTTTGAAGATTACTTAAAATCCCAAAAACTTTATAGACACCCTGGAGAATAAAATGGTGCTAGTGACAAAAATATCTGAGTAAAAAATACACTAAAGTTAGTTTTAGGGCACACAATGCTAAATATTACCGTTTTTTTTGGGGGGGGGGGAAATAAGGTTGCGTCAAGTAAATAGAGCGGTAGAAAAGTCCACTTTTTCACTTCTCCCTAGAGGTAAGCCTAAAATATTAAATAAATTAAAATAAAATATGCGCACCATTTAGTAATATATTCTAGGGCTGCAACTAACGATTATTTTCATAATCGATTAGTTGGCCGATTATTGTTTCGATAAATCGGTTAATAACCTTAAAAAAAAAAAAAAAAAAAAAAAACGGTAATTTTACTGCGATTTGCATTTTTACATTTTTTTTGGCCAATCTGTTGTTGGGCAGATTAAAAAACACAAATTGCAGCAAAAACGCATTATTACCGTATATACTCGAGTATAAGCCGACCCGAATATAAGCCGAGGCACCTAATTTTACCACAAAAAACTGGGAAAACGTATTGACTTGAGTATAAGCCTAGGGTGTCCATCTGCATGCCTCACTTTGCCTCACTGTGTCCATGTCCATGCCTCACTGTGCCCATGCCTCACTGTGTCCATGACTAGACTGACGTTTAACATGGGAGTCTATGGAAGGGGTGCCCGGCTTTGAAAAATTGGTGCTCCGCAGCCGTAGGTCCCCTAGACAAAAAACTTTGCACACTTAAAGAGGAGAAATAGGACTACATGTGTGCCAATTTCGGCTGGGGGACCTACGATCGGCCAGTACCGGGTCCCCAAATTTACCGGAGAAATTACCGTTTAACATGGGAGTCTATGGAAGGGGTGCCCGGGTTTGAAAATTCTATGCTCCCCGGCCGTAGGTCCTCTGGACAAAAAACTTTGCACACTTGTAGAGGAAGAGTGGGGCTATATGTGTGCCAAGTTTGGGGTCCAGGGGACCTATGGCTGGCCGGTACCGGGTCACCAAAGTCCGAGAGATCAGGCGCAAAAAGGTGACTCAAGTATAAGCCGAGGGGGGCATTTTCAGCACAAAAAAAGTGCTGAAAAATTTGGCTTATACTCGAGTATATACGGTACATGCTTTTCTGCAGCTTCTCCATTGAAGTGGGCGGCACAGTGGCATAGTGGGTAGCACTTTCGCCTAGCAGTAAAAAGGGTTGCTGGTTCGAATCCCAACCACTACCAAGACACTACCTGCCTGGAGTTTGCATGTTCTCCCTGTGCCTGCATGGGTTTCCTCCCGCAAAACCGGTTTCCTCCCACACTCCAAAGACATGCTGGTAGGTCAATTGGCTTCTGTCTAAATTGGTCCTGGTATATGAATGTGAGTTGGGGACCTTGGATTGTGGGCTCCTTGAGGGTAGGGACCGATGTGAATGTGTGATGTATGTGTGGAGCGCTGCGTATATTGACGGCGCTATGTGGGTACCTTAAATAAATAATAATATAATAGATGAGCATCTTAATGAGACACAATGCACAGGGATAGGAGAATTGTAGACACGCACCCACACTCACTCAGGTTGAACTGGATGGACTGGTGTCTTTATTCAACCTTACTAAGGCCCCTTTCACACTGAGGCGTTGAAAAAAACGCTAAAAAATGAAGCGTTTTTTTACCGCGATTTTACCGCGTTCGCGGTAAAAATAGGGCTAACGCATATGCGTTTTTACCGCGTTTTTGCGGTAAAAATTATTATTTGGTATCCCACAATCCTCCACTCTACTGCGGTCATGTGACCTTCCCACAGCTTCTGGGTGTTTTTTACAGCGTTTTTACCGCGGTACTCATTCATTTCAATGGGGATAGGGGTTTGTAACGGGAAGGCCCGGGGAACTCAGAATCGCTTAGGAAGTATGAAATACCCTTGCTCCAGCTTCCCCAATGGCTCTTATGTGTCAATGATGTGTGGGTGGAGCTGGGCCCTTGTTCATGTTAACTAATGTGTATTGAATTGTGTATAAAGTTACAATGTTTTTCAATAAAGAAGTCATTCTACCCCAGAAGAATACAGAGTGCGTCTCGTTTCTTCCAGAGGGATTGGTTCCTATGGGAAGGGGTCGCCTGGCTGTGGAATATTGGTAGCGAGTGGATGTGTGTCCAGGAGAGAGGGACAGCGGAGACGGCGTTTGACCCCCTTCGTATTTGGGGTGCCGTTACAGCGTTTTTACAGCGCTATTTTATGCGCCCCAAAGATGCTCCAAAAAAGCTGTTTGCAGGATTTTTTTCAACGCACAGCCAGCAAAACGCCTCAGTGTGAAAGCCCTCAGGGCTTTCACATTGAGAATGATGGGGCAGGATTATTTCAGGCGTTTTTACAGCGCTGTTTTTACCGCAAAAACGCTGTAAAAAACGCCTCAGTGTGAAAGGGGCCTAACTATGTATATATAGTTACATTAAAAAACACTTTGCCCTTTCCAAATACGCAGCAGCTAAAAAAATCCTGGATGTGAACGTGTCCCATAGGAAACCATGTAAATGAACTGTACTGCGTTTCTGCAAAAAGCACCAAAAAACACAGAGGTGTGACCCGGGCCTGAGATGTTTAGTAACATAATGGGGGTTAAAAAAAAATAAAAATTTGTACAAAAAGAGCAAATAATCGCTACTGTAAGGGGTTCATTTTTTACCGTGGGACAGTGAAGGTAATATTTACAGTAGCGATTTGCTCTTTTTGTGCTGCAAAGGGCTAATTTTAGTTTTTTTAACCTCACTATGTTACTGGCCGATTAATAGATTATGAAAATTGTAATTGATTAATTTCATAATCGATTAGTTGTTTCGGCCCTAATATATTCACATTTGTAGCAGCCAGTGATGTCACCGGCATATCGTGTAATGTTTACTATCTTTACTCACTGCAAACACTCCACCCAGTTACTCCGCCCACTCCAGTTGTAGACAACTGGTAGAGGCAAGAACACTTCACACAATTTCCCCAGAAATTGTAGCTTTTCTAGTAATGAAGTGTTAGCTTATTATAGCCAAATTTACCACCCTAACTCCTCCCACAGCTTTTACACTACATAGACACGTAATATACCGAAACGTGCGGATTGTTCCCGATTGGTGTGCTATTACTTTGTGGAACGTTTCGCAGAATGGTTCACGAAATATCGTCGTTTTTGCAGCGAAATTTGTCCCATAGGAATGAATGGCGAAATGTTACAAAACTAGAGTGGGAGCTGACAACAGCTGACAACCTCATGATCAGCCAAAACATTATGACCCCCCATGAACAGCATAAACATTATGACCCCCCATGAACAGAAAAAACATTATGACCCCCCACGAACAGAAAAAACATTATGACCCCCCATGAACAGCATAAACATTATGACCCCCCATGAACAGAAAAAACATTATGACCCCCCATGAACAGAAAAAACATTATGACCCCCCCATGATCAGCCAAAACATTATGACCCCCCCATGAACAGCATAAACATTATGACCCCCCCATGATCAGCCAAATACTCCAGTTGTAGACTACTGGTGGAGGCAAGAACACTTAACACAATTTCCCCAGAAATTGTAGCTTTTCTAGTTCTATGTTATTCTATTGCGCTTGTTATATATATATATATATATAGACATGACTGCCGACATTTTTCAAAACATTTTTTTTTTTAAATGATTTTTTTAATGATTTTATTAATTTTTTTTCAAAATATATTTTTTTTAAATGATTTTTTTTTTCACAAATGATTTTTTTTTCAAATTTTTTTTTTTTTCAAAAAAGAAACTTTATACAGGACAGTCAATGGAAGAAAGTGTAGAACTCTTGTCATTTGGAAGCTCAGCCAGCCAAAAGTAAAAGGCGTATCCAAAAACTGAGCACATTGCCCGAAACTAGACAAACATACCTACGTTTTGATGTATGAATTGTGTATGACAAGTAGATCTTGTGGGCGTGAGAGCAATTTATAGAGAAGGAACTAAGATAATTTTTTAAGGCTCTGTGCTCTAGCTGTGACATCATCCACTCTAAGCAGCCCAATAGACACTCTGTTTAATTGATAAAATTTCCTGAAATGATCACTAAACTTAAACAGCTTTTTCACAAAAACTGTAAAAGATATCAAACTGAAAAGATATAGCCAGATAGCTGAATATTTTGTGAACATTTTAAAGTTTGTTTGGCATCTGTAGGTGAAAGTATGAAAGAGCTGAAACTTTTGGGAGCGGAAGAAGATTTTAAGGTTTTGAAGCATGCTCTCATTGACTTCAATGTTAAAAAAAAGTGTTAAAAATCTTAATATTTGGGGCAGAAAGTGTGATTTGGGGTATTTTTTGGGCAAAAAGTGAAATTTTGGCTAAATTTGGGCAAAAAGAGAAATTATGGGTAATTTGGGGCAAAAGGTGTGATTTTGGGTAATTTGGGGGGAAAGGTGCAATTTTGGGTAATTTTGGGCAAAAAGAGTGATTTGGGGTATTTGTTGGGCAAACGGTGCAATTTTGGGTAATTCTGGGCAAAAAAGGGTGATTTTGTGCAAAAAGGGTGATTTTGGGTAAATTTGGTCAAAGGGTGAAATTTTGGGTAATTTTGGGCAAAAATTGTTATTTTGGGTATTTTTGGGGGCAAAAAGTCAAATTTTGGGCAAAAAGTGCAATTTTGGGTAATTTTGGTCAAAAGGTGCAATTTTGGGTAATTATGGGCAAAAAGTGAGATTTTGGGTAATTTTGGGGAAAAGGTGCAATTTTGGGTAATTTGGGGCAAAAATAGCGATTTGGGGTATTTTTTGGGGCAAAAAGTGCAAATTTGGGGTAATTTTGGGCAAAACTCGCAATTTGTGGTAAAATGTGGGATTTTGGGTAATTTTGGACAAAAAGTACAATTTTGGGTAAAAAATCCGGAGATGGCAATTGCACTCTAGACACAGGGTCAGATGTATTATTGCTTCTCTGCAATGCACTCTAGACACAGGGTCACATGCTAGCCCAATTTTTGCAATGCACAGTAGACCTACTCATCCATATTTTCCAGGACACAGGGTCACATGCATGCAGGTGTGGAGATGCAGCCAAGGCAGGGTCATATATGTCTCACAGGGACATTTGTCTTCACTGGGACTTCCCTGGATTTGAACCCAGGATCGCTTGCATGGCAGTCAGGCACTCTACCACTGAGCTACGCCCTCTCCTGAGATCTAGAGCTGCTTCAGTTATTAAGTCTTCTTGCATAGCTTATTATAGCCAAATTTACAACCCTAACTCCTCCCACAGCTTTTACACTACATAGACAAATAATATACCGAAACGTGCGGATTATTCCCGATTGGTGTGCTATTACTTTGTGGAACGTTTCGCCAAATGGTTCCCGAAATATCGTCGCTTTTCCGGCAAAATTGGTCCCATAGGAATGAATGGCGAAAATAGAGTGTGAGCTGACTAAAGCTGAAAAATCAGGACTTGATTTCTAAACTGCCACCACTCCCTCATTTTCAAGCCCACCTACATAAATCGTATATCAAAACGTTCAGCTATCCCTGCTGCCACTGCACATGTCCATGGCTAAGGCATAGCCCTGATAGTTTTCACAATATGACTATTTGTTTGCAACTCACGCCGTCCATTGACATTCATTGAAACTCCCCTCTAAGCACTTCAAATTTGAAGGGCAATATATAAACTGCGACTGTGCCTTCAATTTTAATATTTCAGAGACATACTATGCATCAAAATGTAGGTCTGGGTCTTGTGATTCTCACAATATAAAGCTCTTTGCTGTAGGATTTATAGTTTTTAAAATACGACCGTTTGAAAAATGACAAGTATTCAGGAGATGCAAAATACTCTGACCTGTGCTTAGAGCCTGGATAAACAAACATTGGTTTCCTGGCAACGCTGAGGGAATTATAGCTCCTCCCACACAGCTCTGAGGGGAGTTTCTGTATCACAAATTGTTGTAACATGGAGGTTGGCTGTGTTGTCTTTCCCTCAGGACACAGTATGTTCCCAGTTGGGGTGTCTGGGGGGGGAAAGACAATGCACGTCGCCTCTTATTTCTCTAAGGCATTTCTAATGTTCAACTTTGCTTACTCTTTTGATTCTGTTATCTGTAAATGAATTACTATGTACCTCTACTATGTACTGTAATACGACGGATACTGTTTTCCGCTGTTTTGTATTCTTTGATAAAATCCAATAAAACTTTGAAAGAAAAAAAATGTGCTATATAAATAAATAAAAGTTGAGATGCATTTCTCACTCTATCATGCTTGTCATTAGGGATGAGCCGAACACCCCCGGGTTCGGTTCGCACCAGAACCTGCGAACGGACCGAAAGTTTGCGCGAACGTTAGAACCCTATTAAATACAATGGACGCGAACGTTCGAAATCTAAAGTGCTAATTATAACGACTAATATGCATGTTATTGTCCTAAAAAGGGTTTGGGAACCCGGGTTCTGCCCCAGGGGACATGTATCAATGCAAAACGAAGTTTTAAAAACGGCCGTTTTTTAGGAGCAGTCATTTTAATGATGCATAAAGTGAAAAAAACCAAAGTGAAATATTCCTTTTAATATCGTACCTGGGGGGTGTCTAAAGTATGCCTGTGAAGTGGCATGTATTTCCCGTGTTTAGAACTGTCCCTGCACAAAATGACATTTCTAAAGGAAAAAAAGCCATTTAAAACTGCTTGCGGCTTTAATGTAATGTCTTGTCCTGGCAATATGGATGAAAATCTTTGCGAAAAATGGCATGGCTACCCCATAACCCCCCCCCCCCCCTACCCCAGCCCATTAGTAGGGGCCTGCCCTACAGGGTATATACTCTGCTGAAATTTGCCCCTTATGCTGCGTACACACGATCGATTTTCTCGACGGTGAAAACACCGTCGAGAAAAACGAGGGAACGGCTTGGTTCCCTACACACATCCCGACATTTTTTTTTTGGTCGAGAAAAACGACCGTGTGTGGGCTCCGTGGCAGTGTTTCCCTATGGGAAAACTGCCGCGGAAAAAAACGACGGGAATCACGACGAGAAAAATTAGAACATGTTCTAATTTTTCTCGTCGTGATTAATGCCGTTTTTCCCGTCGGGAAAAATGACAAAAAGCCCACACACGGTCGTTTTTCTTGTTAAAATTTTTTTTTTCATTTTTCCCGACGGGAAAAATGATCGTTTGTACGCGGTATTAGATGTTGGTGTTGCCACAACACTGTGAGCCCTCATAGTTACTCTTGGTGGGCGCTGAAACGCCCTGCTGTGAACTATTATATCAGGAATTGTAATTACATGCCATTGTTGAACAGTGGTAGGAAAAATTGGGCCTTTGGTGGTGGTGCTGGTGCTACAACATTGTCAGCCCTCACAGTTACTCTTGATGGGCGCATGAATGGGCCCTCCTGGAAATTATTAGATCAAGAATTGTAATTGCATGCCCCTGTTGAAGAGGGGCAGAAAAATTGGGCCTGTGGTGGTGGTGGTGGTGTTGCCACAACACTGTAAGCCCTCGCAGTTAATCTTGGTGGGCGCAGGAATGGGCTCTGCTGTGAATTATTAGATCAAGAATTGTAATTACATGCCCCTGTTGAACAGGGGCAGAAAAATTGGGCCTGTGGTGATGGTGGTGGTGTTGCCACAACACTGTAAGCCCTCACAGTTACTCTTGGTGGGCGCAGGAATGCTGACACAATCCTCCTCCTCCTCGTCCTCTTCCTGTGTGATGGGTGGGACAGAAGGAACGCTGTCTGGGTAAAGGGGGCCTTGAGAGGCAAGGAAGTCCTCCTCTTCCTGCCTCTGTTCTGCCTCAAGTGCCCTGTCCATTATTCCACGCAGCGTATGCTCCAACAGGTGGACAAGAGGTACAGGGTCACTGATGCATGCACTGTCACTGCTCACCATCCTTGTGGCCTCCTCAAATGGTGCCAGGACAGTGCATGCATCCCTGATCATGCCCCACTGGCGTGGTGAAAAAAACCCGAGCTCCTCTCACCCTGTCCTGGTGCCGTAGTCGCACAGGTACTCATTGATGGCCCTCTGCTGCGTGTGCAGCCACTGCAGCATGGCAAACGTTGAGTTCCACCTGGTGGGCATGTCACATATAAGGCGGTTCTTGGGCAGGTTCAACTCCTTTTGCAGCTCAGCCAGCCGAGCACTGGCATTATATGATCTGCGGAAATGCACACAGACTTTCCTGGCCTGCCTCAGGACATCCTGTAAGCCCTGCTCAAGAACCGCTGCACCACCAGGTTAAGGACGTGAGCCACACAGGGCACATGGGTCAGTTGTCCCTGTCGGAGGGCGGAGAGGAGGTTGGTGCCATTGTCGCAAACCACCATTCCTGGCTTAAGCTGCCGTGGCGTCAACCACCTCTCGGCCTGCCCCTGCAGAGCTGACAGAACCTCTGCCCCAGTGTGGCTCCTGTCCCCCAAACACACCAGCGCAAGCACGGCATGGCATCTTTTTGCCTGCGTATTTGCGTAGCCCCTTGAATGCCTACGGAGCAGAAACAGAAACAAATAACGTTTTTTTTTCCAAATTTTTTTATTTGTTGCGCAAAAAATAAAAAAATCGCAGAGGTGATCAAATACCATCAAAAGAAAGCTCTATTTGTGGGAACAAAATGATAAAAAATTTGTTAGGGTACAGTGTTGCATGACCGCGCAATTGTCATTCAAATTGCGACAGCGCTGTGCAACGACAGGCGTTAACGTCGTTTAAATATATTCCATTCCCGAACACACAGCAGCTACCAGACACTCCAACCAGCTGAATAAGACCCCATACAAATATTTCTCCCTGCACTAACGAGGCAACGCTCTGTGTTGAAGTTCCAAAACAGGGAATGAATCTTTATTGCAAAACATGGTAACACACCTTGGGGAACAGGGCGGGTTAAACTGTCCAATGACAATGGTGATACAGGTCAAGTGTGTTCAAACTTCTCCTTCAGTAAACAGTCTTAGCAGGAGGGGTTGCTGGAGTGATTCCCCCCCCCCCTTCCTCACAGCAAGACTCTTAAACATCCCATAATAGGCAGCCAGACAGTCTACCAGCTCCAATCCATATCACCACAAACAACAATGAAAAGGTCTTTGGAAGCTAGTCTGGATTCATTAACATTACAACAGGCATCCAGGTGGATTAATATTACAGACCCATTTTAAAGCAATCCAAGACATATTCTTAATGTCCATTATTTTCTTGCTCACCCTGTGCCCAAAGTGACCCCTGTCACACTGAAAGCTGAAAATGGGCCTGGGCAGGAAGGTGCGCAAGTGCCTGGTATTGAAGTGGTTAAAGCGTAAGTCCACCCTAACACTAAAATCTCTACATCTACAGACACCCACGATCTAACACTAACCTATCTAACCCTGTAAAGAAGAATAAAAAAGGGGAAAAAAAGAAGGGTTTTTTTGGGACTTTAAATGAGGTTCAGGGGCCGTTCAGATCCCCTCCTCCATCCCGGGTTTAGTATTCAAAAAGAAAAGTAGAGGGCGGGACTTTGTATGAGGCACACGGACACAAAGAGATAACTTTGATGGAGGACAGCTTTTAATTGGTTCAAATCGCAATACAATTTCATATTTAAATTTTATGCATTTTGCTATATATCAATACTTTTTTATATTTCATCCGAACCAAATATTGCACAATAGTAAATAGTTAATAAATATTCCATCAAGGATATTTCATATATTTGCAGATACACAGTACATATCTTCCAGACATTGCAGTCGCTACCTATGCAACTTGGTAATCCACTAAAACATTTTTTTTTAAAAAAGGAGACATAAGCAGGGGGGGATTTGGTATATATTGGAAGGAACGTCCATAAAGGTTGATGGGTATATACACTTATCGGTAGATATTAGCTCTATGCATTTCGGGCCTTGCGGGCCGCTCATCAGGAGCAAAAACCGAAGTGATCATCTGGAGATGAAAAAGACAGATACATTTTAATGATCTAAAAGAATGCTACAGAGCTGGTGGGCAAACATAGAATAGGAGAAAAATCCCCCACCCATACATTTAACCCACAGAACTTTCGGATGCGTCTGCATGGGGGTGGTGTGTCCACGAGAGTCACGGACCAGCCAGAGGACGTCACAACCGGGAGCTGGGGAGGCATGGCAGGGCGACAACGACCCATACTGACAACGCCCCGTGAGGGTGGAAAAATAAGATTCAAAGTGGTTGTGAGCTATGTAGGGTAACCCCAAATGTGGGGACCTCTGTGAAAAAAGAAAAGAAATTAAAACTGTCACATTGAAAAAATGTTGTAACACTAAAAGCTGTGTGTATCTGTATGTGAAAAAGTGGTGTGTGTCAGGGTGTGGGGGAGGGTAGTGTGAGGTGAGAGGACATTAATTAGGCAGGGAAAGAAAAGAAAAAGGGAGAAAAAGAAACAGAGAAAAGGCTGAGAAAAAAAAGGGAGCAATAAAAGGGATTAAAGATAAGAAAGCCAAATAGTGAGTGAATATTGGGAAGAGAAGAAGATACCTGTTGCAAAGTGGAGAAGACATACAGATAAAAAAGCCAGATAGTGGGTGAATATTGAGGAGAAAAGAAAATACCTGTTGCAAAGTGAAGAGAGCAAGTTATGCAGTGTGAGTGCTGTTCCAAGCTGAGAAGTGATGTGTGTGATCCTGAGTGTAGGGCCCAACAAAGGGAGAGGCTTATATGGGAAGTGCCGCCATAACCACGCCCCCAACGTCACACTGACACATGCAAGTGGGGGAGAGAGGAGGGAAGGCGCCATCAACCAGGCCGCAAGACCAGGCGAGATGCGCCCAACCAACCAATCATTCCCCCCTGCGCGCCAGCTATGGAACACACTAACGTCGGTGGTGCAGTGCCCGAAGGACACCGCATGCCCGGTGTGCTATGCGTGACGTCGACGCGCAGTGGCGGAACCCCCACTCACCCCAGGCCACAACAAGGCGAAGGGAGAGGGGGGGACCCCAGTGCACGTCGCAGCTCCCTGAAGCGAAGGCGACTGTCTTTTTCATCTCCAGATGATCACTTCGGTTTTTGCTCCTGATGAGCGGCCCGCAAGGCCCGAAATGCATAGAGCTAATATCTACCGATAAGTGTATATACCCATCAACCTTTATGGACGTTCCTTCCAATATATACCAAATCCCCCCCTGCTTATGTCTCCTTTTTAAAAAAAAAAATGTTTTAGTGGATTACCAAGTTGCATAGGTAGCGACTGCAATGTCTGGAAGATATGTACTGTGTATCTGCAAATATATGAAATATCCTTGATGGAATATTTATTAACTATTTACTATTGTGCAATATTTGGTTCGGATGAAATATAAAAAAGTATTGATATATAGCAAAATGCATAAAATTTAAATATGAAATTGTATTGCGATTTGAACCAATTAAAAGCTGTCCTCCATCAAAGTTATCTCTTTGTGTCCGTGTGCCTCATACAAAGTCCCGCCCTCTACTGTAAAGAAGAAATCGCTACACAGTGGAACCTCGGATTGCGAGAAACACGGTTAACGAGCGTTTCGCAATACGAGCACTGTTTTAAAAAAAATCCTGACTCGGTTTACGAGTGTTGCCTCGCAAAACGAGCAGGATTCAAGCCAAAGCGGTGTGCAATACCACGTTTGGCCTGAGATGGGGGGGCGCCGGAGCCGAGCAGAGACGAACGGCGCCGATCGGAAATGCTCGTAAAATCTCAGAAATACTCAGTTCCTGAGCCTTTCCGAGTTCAGCCGAGGTGTCCTCGGGCCTTTCCGAGTGTCTCCAAAGCTCTCCGGCGCCCCCGCCTCTGGCCACATCCGGTATTGCATGCCATTGAAGTCAATGCGGAACAAATTATTTTCGTTTCCATTGACTTCAATGGGGAAACTCGCTTTGATATGCGAGTACTTTGGATTACGAGCATTCTCCTGGAACGGATTATGCTCGTAATCCAAGGTTCCATTGTACATACCTTTTTTTGAAGCCGATCCAGTCTCCTGCGGCGGAAGCTCTGCAGGAGACACAGCCGACAACGGCTGTGAAATGAATGGGGAGTGACGTCACCCATAGAGTTACTATGTGGCTTCTGATGGAGGCTGTGTCCTCTGCACCCGCCTCCACAGCGAAACCGCCGCTGAAAGCTCAGCGTGGGATCAGGTCGGATCGGCTTCAAAAAAGGTATGTATAGCGATTTCTTCTTTACAGGGTTAGATAGGTTAGTGTTAAGATTGTGGATGTCTGTAGATGTAGAGATTTTAGTGTTAGGGTGGACTTCTACTTTAAGTTCTTCTTTTTTCCTAGGATAAAGTTTAAAGATGAACTCCAGGAATTAAAGCGATATTAACCACTTCAGCCCCGGAAGGATTTGTCCCCTTAATGATCAGGCCATTTTTTTGCGATTCGGCACTGCGTCGCTTTAACTGACAATTGCGCGGTCGTGCGACGTTGTACCCAAACAAAATCAAAGCCCTTTTTTTCCCACAAATAGAGCTTTTTTTTGGTGGTATTTGATTACCTCCGCGGCTTTTATTTTTTGCACTATAAAACAAAAAAAAGAGCGATAATTTTGAAAAAAAAAACAATATATATTTTACTTTTTGCTATAATAAATATCCCCCAAAAAAAGTAAAAAAAAACAATTTATTCATCAGTTTAGGCCGATATGTATTCTTCTACATATTTTTGGTAAAAAATAAAAAAATGCATTGGTTTGCGTCTACAAAATAGGGGATATATTTATGGCATTTTTATTATAAACTTTATTTTTATTTTTATTAGGAATGGTGGTGATCAGTGATTTTTAGCGGGACTGGGACATTGCGCACAGATCGGACACTTTTTTGAGACCAGTGACATTTATACAGCGATCGGTGCTATAAAAATGCACTGATTACTGTATAAATGACACTGGCAGGGAAGGCAGCGATCAAAGTGTTAACTGTTCCCTGGGAGGTGTTTCTAACTGTGGGGGGAGGGGACTGACTGGGAGTAGAGAGAGATCGCTGTTCCTGATCACTAGAAACAGCAGATCTCTCTCTACTCCCCTGTCAGAACGGGGATCTGTCTGTTTACTAGAGCTGCAACTAACGATTACTTTCATAATCGATTAGTTGGCCGATTATTGTTTAGATTAATCGATTAATCGGTGAACAACCTTAACCACTTCCCTACCCAGCCATAGACAAATGACGTCCACAGATGGGATCTCCCATCCTGGGTGGACGTCATATGACGTCCTCGGCTTTGTAGGGGGATATCTGAATGATGGGTGCAGCTAGAGGCATCATTCAGATATCCTTTTAAAGTGCCGGCGATTCTGTGCACCATAAGAACGATCATAGCGGCGGTTCCGCCGCTTGATCGTTCTTATAGGCGGCGGGAGGGGACACCCCCCCTCCCGCCGCCATCCGGTGCTTCTCCGGGCTCCCCCGTGCGATCGGGGACCCGGAGCGAATCTTCCGGCATCGTTGGTGGAGTCACGTGATGAGCATAGAGATGACTGGTGACCAGATGGTCACCAGTCATCTCTATGATCGTCGGAGGCCCGGGCGCGATGTGATGACGTCACGCCCGGGTCCTCAAATGTAAACAAAGCTGCCATTGCGGCTGTAAGTATGAAATCAGTGAAAAAATTTTCACTGATCTCATGCTTTCCAGCCTGGAGGAGAGATGTGGGGTCTTATTGACCCCGCATCTCTCAATAAAGAGAACCTGTCACACACATTCCTATTACAAGGGATGTTTACATTCCTTGTAATAGGAATAAAAGTGATCAAAAAAAAAAAAAAAGAAAAACATTGTAAAAAAATAAATAAATAAGTAAAATAAATAAATAAATAATAATAATAAAAAAAATAATTAAACGCTCCTGTCCCCGGTAGCTCGCGATCAGAAGCGAATGCACACGTAAGTCGCCCACATATGTAAGCGCTGTTCAAACCACGCATGTGAGGTATCGCCGCGTGCGTTAGAGTGCGTGCAACAATTCTAGCACTAGACCTCCTCTGTAATTCTAACCTGGTAACCTGTAAAAAAAATTAAAGCGTCGCCTATGGAGATTTTTAAGTACCGAAGTTTGGCGCCATTCCATGAGTGTGCGCAATTTTAAAGCGTGACATGTTAGGTATCTATTTACTCGGCGTAACATTATCTTTCATATGTTCCCAAAAAATTGGGCTAACTTTACTGTTTTGTTATTTTTTAATTCATGAAACCATTTTTTTTTTTAAAAAAAGGCGTTTGAAAAATTATTGCGCAAATATTGTGCAAGAAAAAAATGTTGCAATGACCGTCATTTTATTCCCTATGGTGTCTGCTAAAAAAACATATATAATGTTTGGGGGTTACGAGTAATTTTCTAGCAAAAGAATGATGATTTGTACATGTAGGAGAGAAGTGCCAAAATAGGCCCGGTATTGAATAGGTACAAAAAGCCCGGTATTGAAGTGGTTAAAGAAATAAAAAAAATAAAAAAGGTAATTTTGCTGCGGTTTGCATTTTTTATTTTTTTTTGCCCAATTTGTTGTTGGGCAGATTAAAAAACACAAATTGCCACAAAAAACACATTATTACATGCTTTTCTGCAGCTTCTCCATTGAAGTAAATTAAACCAAGAAACCAAAATAGCACCGTTTTGCGTTAAAAAATAGTCCTTGCCCTTTTCAAATACGCAGCAGCTGAAAAAATCATGGATGTGAACATGACCCATAGGAAACCATGTAAATGCTCTGTAGTGTGTTTCTGCAAAAAGCACAAAAAAAAAAAACCACAGAGGTGTGACCCGGGCCTGAGATGTTTAGTAACATAATGGGGTTAAAAAAACAAAAAATTAGTACAAAAAGAGCAAATAATCGCTACTGTAAGGGGTTAATTTTTTACTGTGGGACAGTGAAAGTAATATTTACAGTAGCGATTTGCTCTTTTTGTACTATAAAGGGCTGATTTTTTTTTTATTTTAACCCCATTATATTACTGCCCGATAAATCGATTATGGAAATGGTAATCGATTAATTTCATAATCGATTAGTTGTCGATTAATCGATTACTTGTTTCGGCCCTACTGTTTACATTGAACCTGCCGCAGTATAATGACGGCGGCTGGTCGGGAAGAGGTTAAAGATGAACTCCAAAAATTAAAGCGATATTAAAGCTTTGTGTAAATAATAAAAAAAAAAAAATAACAAACATATTATACTTACCTGCTCTGTGTAATGGTTTTGCACAGAGCAGCCCAGATCCTCCTCGTCTCGGATCCCACGCCAGCGCTCCGGGCTCCTCCCCCCTGCCAGGTCCCCCAACAGCAAGCAGCTTGCTATCGGGGGGCACCTAAGCAGGCGCACACTCCTGAGCCGCGGCTTTGTGTATCCATTCACACACGGATCGAATGCATGAAGGTAAAAAAAAAAAAAAACTTGTGCCTTTACAACCACTTTAAAGTGATATTAAACATGTCACACTTACCTGCTCTGTGTAAAGGTTTTGCACAGAGCAGGCCCAATCCTCTTCTTTTCGGGTCCCATGCCAGCGCTCCTTCCACTCAAGCAGTGACCCCAGGAAAAGCCGGTTACCCTGAGGGCACCGCTGTGTGTTCGCTCCCGAGCTGCTTCTCTAAGCATCCATAAGAAACAAAAAAAATACTACTAATGCTCCATATTCCCATCGCACACGTTCCTGGATAAGCTCTCAAAAGTTTGGGTGTTGCAGCAACAACCAGCTGGAAACTGGTTCAGAAAGTCACAAAGGAGATATTTGCCAGCTCACCATGGATCAACAAAGTACCGTCCATGAGCCACGTATCAACCCCCCCCCCACTCTCCCCTCATTGGCTCACTGGCTGTGATTGACAGTAGTGGGAGCCAATGGGCTCCCGCTGCTGTCTCAGCCAATGTGGAGGGAAAGTCCCCATACAGCCGAGGCTATCGTGAACATCGCTGGATCGGAGGGGGCTCAGGTAAGGATTGGGGGGGGGGGGGGGACCGCTGCACACACGTTTTTTTACCTTCATGCATAGAATGAAAAAACCTTCAGGGTTTAGAACCTTTTTTAACAAACTCTACCCTTGCAGTCCCCCCCCCCTCACCCCCAGCACTGCATGTGCTAAATGCTTGTCTAGTCTAGGGGTGCAGGGACACATTTAAAAAAAATAAAACATTTTAATTTTGAAGATTACTTAAAATCCCAAAAACTTTATAGACACCCTGGAGAATAAAATGGTGCTAGTGACAAAAATATCTGAGTAAAAAATACACTAAAGTTAGTTTTAGGGCACACAATGCTAAATATTACCGTTTTTTTTGGGGGGGGGGGAAATAAGGTTGCGTCAAGTAAATAGAGCGGTAGAAAAGTCCACTTTTTCACTTCTCCCTAGAGGTAAGCCTAAAATATTAAATAAATTAAAATAAAATATGCGCACCATTTAGTAATATATTCTAGGGCTGCAACTAACGATTATTTTCATAATCGATTAGTTGGCCGATTATTGTTTCGATAAATCGGTTAATAACCTTAAAAAAAAACAAAAAAAAAAAAAACGGTAATTTTACTGCGATTTGCATTTTTACATTTTTTTTGGCCAATCTGTTGTTGGGCAGATTAAAAAACACAAATTGCAGCAAAAACGCATTATTACCGTATATACTCGAGTATAAGCCGACCCGAATATAAGCCGAGGCACCTAATTTTACCACAAAAAACTGGGAAAACGTATTGACTTGAGTATAAGCCTAGGGTGTCCATCTGCATGCCTCACTTTGCCTCACTGTGTCCATGTCCATGCCTCACTGTGCCCATGCCTCACTGTGCCCATGCCTCACTGTGTCCATGACTAGACTGACGTTTAACATGGGAGTCTATGGAAGGGGTGCCCGGCTTTGAAAAATTGGTGCTCCGCAGCCGTAGGTCCCCTAGACAAAAAACTTTGCACACTTAAAGAGGAGAAATAGGACTACATGTGTGCCAATTTCGGCTGGGGGACCTACGATCGGCCAGTACCGGGTCCCCAAATTTACCGGAGAAATTACCGTTTAACATGGGAGTCTATGGAAGGGGTGCCCGGGTTTGAAAATTCTATGCTCCCCGGCCGTAGGTCCTCTGGACAAAAAACTTTGCACACTTGTAGAGGAAGAGTGGGGCTATATGTGTGCCAAGTTTGGGGTCCAGGGGACCTATGGCTGGCCGGTACCGGGTCACCAAAGTCCGAGAGATCAGGCGCAAAAAGGTGACTCAAGTATAAGCCGAGGGGGGCATTTTCAGCACAAAAAAAGTGCTGAAAAATTTGGCTTATACTCGAGTATATACGGTACATGCTTTTCTGCAGCTTCTCCATTGAAGTGGGCGGCACAGTGGCATAGTGGGTAGCACTTTCGCCTAGCAGTAAAAAGGGTTGCTGGTTCGAATCCCAACCACTACCAAGACACTACCTGCCTGGAGTTTGCATGTTCTCCCTGTGCCTGCATGGGTTTCCTCCCGCAAAACCGGTTTCCTCCCACACTCCAAAGACATGCTGGTAGGTCAATTGGCTTCTGTCTAAATTGGTCCTGGTATATGAATGTGAGTTGGGGACCTTGGATTGTGGGCTCCTTGAGGGTAGGGACCGATGTGAATGTGTGATGTATGTGTGGAGCGCTGCGTATATTGACGGCGCTATGTGGGTACCTTAAATAAATAATAATATAATAGATGAGCATCTTAATGAGACACAATGCACAGGGATAGGAGAATTGTAGACACGCACCCACACTCACTCAGGTTGAACTGGATGGACTGGTGTCTTTATTCAACCTTACTAAGTCCCCTTTCACACTGAGGCGTTGAAAAAAACGCTAAAAAATGAAGCGTTTTTTTACCGCGATTTTACCGCGTTCGCGGTAAAAATAGGGTTAACGCATATGCGTTTTTACCGCGTTTTTGCGGTAAAAATTATTATTTGGTATCCCACAATCCTCCACTCTACTGCGGTCATGTGACCTTCCCACAGCTTCTGGGTGTTTTTTACAGCGTTTTTACCGCGGTACTCATTCATTTCAATGGGGATAGGCGTTTGTAACGGGAAGGCCCGGGGAACTCAGAATCGCTTAGGAAGTATGAAATACCCTTGCTCCAGCTTCCCCAATGGCTCTTATGTGTCAATGATGTGTGGGTGGAGCTGGGCCCTTGTTCATGTTAACTAATGTGTATTGAATTGTGTATAAAGTTACAATGTTTTTCAATAAAGAAGTCATTCTACCCCAGAAGAATACAGAGTGCGTCTCGTTTCTTCCAGAGGGATTGGTTCCTATGGGAAGGGGTCGCCTGGCTGTGGAATATTGGTAGCGAGTGGATGTGTGTCCAGGAGAGAGGGACAGCGGAGACGGCGTTTGACCCCCTTCGTATTTGGGGTGCCGTTACAGCGTTTTTACAGCGCTATTTTATGCGCCCCAAAGATGCTCCAAAAAAGCTGTTTGCAGGATTTTTTTCAACGCACAGCCAGCAAAACGCCTCAGTGTGAAAGCCCTCAGGGCTTTCACATTGAGAATGATGGGGCAGGATTATTTCAGGCGTTTTTACAGCGCTGTTTTTACCGCAAAAACGTGGTAAAAAACGCCTCAGTGTGAAAGGGGCCTAACTATGTATATATAGTTACATTAAAAAACACTTTGCCCTTTCCAAATACGCAGCAGCTAAAAAAATCCTGGATGTGAACGTGTCCCATAGGAAACCATGTAAATGAACTGTACTGCGTTTCTGCAAAAAGCACCAAAAAACACAGAGGTGTGACCCGGGCCTGAGATGTTTAGTAACATAATGGGGGTTAAAAAAAAAAATAATTTGTACAAAAAGAGCAAATAATCGCTACTGTAAGGGGTTCATTTTTTACTGTGGGACAGTGAAAGTAATATTTACAGTAGCGATTTGCTCTTTTTGTGCTGCAAAGGGCTAATTTTAGTTTTTTTAACCTCACTATGTTACTGGCCGATTAATAGATTATGAAAATTGTAATTGATTAATTTCATAATCGATTAGTTGTTTCGGCCCTAATATATTCACATTTGTAGCAGCCAGTGATGTCACCGGCATATCGTGTAATGTTTACTATCTTTACTCACTGCAAACACTCCACCCAGTTACTCCGCCCACTCCAGTTGTAGACAACTGGTAGAGGCAAGAACACTTCACACAATTTCCCCAGAAATTGTAGCTTTTCTAGTAATGAAGTGTTAGCTTATTATAGCCAAATTTACCACCCTAACTCCTCCCACAGCTTTTACACTACATAGACACGTAATATACCGAAACGTGCGGATTGTTCCCGATTGGTGTGCTATTACTTTGTGGAACGTTTCGCAGAATGGTTCACGAAATATCGTCATTTTTGCAGCGAAATTTGTCCCATAGGAATGAATGGCGAAATGTTACCAAACTAGAGTGGGAGCTGACAACAGCTGACAACCTCATGATCAGCCAAAACATTATGACCCCCCATGAACAGCATAAACATTATGACCCCCCATGAACAGCATAAACATTATGACCCCCCATGATCAGCCAAATACTCCAGTTGTAGACTACTGGTGGAGGCAAGAACACTTAACACAATATCCCCAGAAAGTGTAGCTTTTCTAGTTCTATGTTATTCTATTGCGCTTGTTATATATATATATATATATATATATATATATATATATATATATATAGACATGACTGCCGACATTTTTCAAAAAAAAATTTTTTTTTTAAATGATTTTTTTAATGATTTTATTAATTTTTTTTCAAAATATATTTTTTTTAAATGATTTTTTTTTCCACAAATGATTTTTTTTCAAATTTTTTTTTTTTTCAAAAAAGAAACTTTATACAGGACAGTCAATGGAAGAAAGTGTAGAACTCTTGTCATTTGGAAGCTCAGCCAGCCAAAAGTAAAAGGCGTATCCAAAAACTGAGCACATTGCCCGAAACTAGACAAACATACCTACGTTTTGATGTATGAATTGTGTATGACAAGTAGATCTTGTGGGCGTGAGAGCAATTTATAGAGAAGGAACTAAGATAATTTTTTAAGGCTCTGTGCTCTAGCTGTGACATCATCCACTCTAAGCAGCCCAATAGACACTCTGTTTAATTGATAAAATTTCCTGAAATGATCACTAAACTTAAACAGCTTTTTCACAAAAACTGTAAAAGATATCAAACTGAAAAGATATAGCCAGATAGCTGAATATTTTGTGAACATTTTAAAGTTTGTTTGGCATCTGTAGGTGAAAGTATGAAAGAGCTGAAACTTTTGGGAGCGGAAGAAGATTTTAAGGTTTTGAAGCATGCTCTCATTGACTTCAATGTTAAAAAAAAGTGTTAAAAATCGTAATATTTGGGGCAGAAAGTGTGATTTGGGGTATTTTTTGGGCAAAAAGTGAAATTTTGGCTAAATTTGGGCAAAAAGAGAAATTATGGGTAATTTGGGGCAAAAGGTGTGATTTTGGGTAATTTGGGGGGAAAGGTGCAATTTTGGGTAATTTTGGGCAAAAAGAGTGATTTGGGGTATTTGTTGGGCAAACGGTGCAATTTTGGGTAATTCTGGGCAAAAAAGGGTGATTTTGTGCAAAAAGGGTGATTGTGGGTAATTTTGGTCAAAGGGTGAAATTTTGGGTAATTTTGGGCAAAAATTGTTATTTTGGGTATTTTTGGGGGCAAAAAGTCAAATTCTGGGCAAAAAGCGCAATTTTGGGTAATTTTGGTCAAAAGGTGCAATTTTGGGTAATTTTGGGCAAAAAGAGTGATTTGGGGTATTTGTTGGGCAAACGGTGCAATTTTGGGTAATTCTGGGCAAAAAAGGGTGATTTTGTGCAAAAAGGGTGATTTTGGGTAATTTTGGTCAAAGGGTGAAGTTTTGGGTAATTTTGGGCAAAAATTGTTATTTTGGGTATTTTTGGGGGCAAAAAGTCAAATTTTGGGCAAAAAGTGCAATTTTTGGTAATTTTGGTCAAAAGGTGCAATTTTGGGTAATTATGGGCAAAAAGTGAGATTTTGGGTAATTTTGGGGAAAAGGTGCAATTTTGGGTAATTTGGGGCAAAAATAGCGATTTGGGGTATTTTTTGGGGCAAAAAGTGCAAATTTGGGGTAATTTTGGGCAAAACCCGCAATTTGTGGTAAAATGTGGGATTTTGGGTAATTTTGGACAAAAAGTACAATTTTGGGTAAAAATTCCGGAGATGGCAATTGCACTCTAGACACAGGGTCAGATGTATTATTGCTTCTCTGCAATGCACTCTAGACACAGGGTCACATGCTAGCCCAATTTTTGCAATGCACAGTAGACCTACTCATCCATATTTTCCAGGACACAGGGTCACATGCATGCAGGTGTGGAGATGCAGCCAAGGCAGGGTCATATATGTCTCACAGGGACATTTGTCTTCACTGGGACTTCCCTGGATTTGAACCCAGGATCGCTTGCATGGCAGTCAGGCACTCTACCACTGAGCTACGCCCTCTCCTGAGATCTAGAGCTGCTTCAGTTATTAAGTCTTCTTGCATAGCTTATTATAGCCAAATTTACAACCCTAACTCCTCCCACAGCTTTTACACTACATAGACAAATAATATACCGAAACGTGCGGATTGTTCCCGATTGGTGTGCTATTACTTTGTGGAACGTTTCGCCAAATGGTTCCCAAAATATCGTCGCTTTTGCGGCAAAATTGGTCCCATAGGAATGAATGGCGAAAATAGAGTGTGAGCTGACTAAAGCTGAAAAATCAGGACTTGATTTCTAAACTGCCACCACTCCCTCATTTTCAAGCCCACCTACACAAATCTTATATCAAAACGTTCAGCTATCCCTGCTGCCACTACACATGTCCATGGCTAAGGCATAGCCCTGATAGTTTTCACAATATGACTATTTGTTTGCAACTCACGCCGTCCATTGACATTCATTGAAACTCCCCTCTAAGCACTTCAACTTTGAAGGGCAATATATAAACTGCGACTGTGCCTTTAATTTTAATATTTCAGAGACATACTATGCATCAAAATGTAGGTCTGGGTCTTGTGATTCTCACAATATAAAGCTCTTTGCTGTAGGATTTATAGTTTTTAAAATACGACCGTTTGAAGAATGACAAGTATTCAGGAGATGCAAAATACTCTGACCTGTGCTTAGAGCCTGGATAAACAAACATTGGTTTCCTGGCAACGCTGAGGGAATTATAGCTCCTCCCACACAGCTCTGAGGGGAGTTTCTGTATCACAAATTGTTGTAACATGGAGGTTGGCTGTGTTGTCTTTCCCTCAGGACACAGTATGTTCCCAGTTGGGGTGTCTGGGGGGGAAAGACAATGCACGTCGCCTCTTATTTCTCTAAGGCATTTCTAATGTTCAACTTTGCTTACTCTTTTGATTCTGTTATCTGTAAATGAAGTACTATGTACCTCTACTATGTACTGTAATACGACGGATACTGTTTTCCGCTGTTTTGTATTCTTTGATAAAATCCAATAAAACTTTGAAAGAAAAAAAATGTGCTATATAAATAAATAAAAGTTGAGATGCATTTCTCACTCTATCATGCTTGTCATTAGGGATGAGCCGAACACCCCTGGGTTCGGTTCGCACCAGAACCTGCGAACGGACTGAAAGTTCGTGCGAACGTTAGAACCCTATTAAATACAATGGACGCGAACGTTCGAAATCTAAAGTGCTAATTATAACGACTAATATGCATGTTATTGTCCTAAAAAGGGTTTGGGAACCTGGGTTCTGCCCCAGGGGACATGTATCAATGCAAAACGAAGTTTTAAAAACAGCCGTTTTTTAGGAGCAGTCATTTTAATGATGCATAAAGTGAAAAAAAAACAAAGTGAAATATTCCTTTTAATATCGTACCTGGGGGGTGTCTAAAGTATGCCTGTGAAGTGGCATGTATTTCCCGTGTTTAGAACTGTCCCTGCACAAAATGACATTTCTAAAGGAAAAAAAGCCATTTAAAACTGGCTTTAATGTAATGTCTTGTCCTGGCAATATGGATGAAAATCTTTGAGAAAAATGGCATGGCTACCCCATAACCCCCCCCCCCCTACCCCAGCCCATTAGTAGGGGCCTGCCCTACAGGGTATATACTCTGCTGAAATTTGCCCCTTATGCTGCGTACACACGATCGATTTTCTCGACGGTGAAAACACCGTCGAGAAAAACGAGGGAGCGGCTTGGTTCCCTACACACATCCCGACATTTAGCAAAATGCATAAAATTTAAATATGAAATTGTATTGCGATTTGAACCAATTAAAAGCTGTCCTCCATCAAAGTTATCTCTTTGTGTCCGTGTGCCTCATACAAAGTCCCGCCCTCTACTGTAAAGAAGAAATCGCTACACAGTGGAACCTCGGATTGCGAGAAACACGGTTAACGAGCGTTTCGCAATACGAGCACGGTTTTAAAAAAAATCCTGACTCGGTTTACGAGTGTTGCCTCGCAAAATGAGCAGGATTCAAGCCAAAGCGGTGTGCAATACCACGTTTGGCCTGAGGTGGGGGGCGCCGGAGCCGAGCAGAGACGAACGGCGCCGATCGGAAATGCTCGTAAAATCTCAGAAATACTCAGTTCCTGAGCCTTTCCGAGTTCAGCCGAGGTGTCCTCGGGCCTTTCCGAGTGTCTCCAAAGCTCTCCGGCGCCCCCGCCTCTGGCCACATCCGGTATTGAATGCCATTGAAGTCAATGCGGAACAAATTATTTTCGTTTCCATTGACTTCAATGGGGAAACTCGCTTTGATATGCGAGTACTTTGGATTACGAGCATTCTCCTGGAACGGATTATGCTCGTAATCCAAGGTTCCACTGTACATACCTTTTTTTGAAGCCGATCCAGTCTCCAGCGGCGGAAGTTCTGCAGAAGACACAGCCGACAACGGCTGTGAAATGAATGGGGAGTGACGTCACCCATAGAGTTACTATGTGGCTTCTGATGGAGGCTGTGTCCTCTGCACCCGCCTCCACAGCGAAACCGCCGCTGAAAGCTCAGCGTGGGATCAGGTCGGATCGGCTTCAAAAAAGGTATGTATAGCGATTTCTTCTTTACAGGGTTAGATAGGTTAGTGTTAAGATTGTGGATGTCTGTAGATGTAGAGATTTTAGTGTTAGGGTGGACTTCTACTTTAAGTTCTTCTTTTTTCCTAGGATAAAGTTTAAAGATGAACTCCAGGAATTAAAGCGATATTAACCACTTCAGCCCCGGAAGGATTTGTCCCCTTAATGATCAGGCCATTTTTTTGCGATACTACTAATACTCCATATTCCCATCGCACACGTTCCTGGATAATCTCTCAAAAGTTTGGGTGTTGCATCAACAACCAGCTGGAAACTGGTTCAGAAAGTCACAAAGGAGATATTTGCCAGCTCACCATGGATCAACAAAGTACCGTCCATGAGCCACGTATCAACCCCCCCCCCCCCACTCTCCCCTCATTGGCTCACTGGCTGTGATTGACAGTAGTGGGAGCCAATGTGGAGGGAAAGTCCCCATACAGCCGAGGCTATCGTGAACATCGCTGGATCGGAGGGGGCTCAGGTAAGGATTGGGGGGGGGGGGGGCCGCTGCACACACGTTTTTTTACCTTCATGCATAGAATGAAAAACCTTCAGGGTTTAGAACCTTTTTTAACAAACTCTACCCTTGCAGTCCCCCCCCCTCACCCCCAGCACTGCATGTGCTAAATGCTTGTCTAGTCTAGGGGTGCAGGGACACATTAAAAAAAAAAAAACATTTTAATTTTGAAGATTACTTAAAATCCCAAAAATTTTATAGACACCCTGGAGAATAAAATGGTGCTAGTGACAAAAATATCTGAGTAAAAAATACACTAAAGTTAGTTTTAGGGCACACAATGCTAAATATTACGTTTTTTTTTGGGGGGGGGGGGGGAATACAAAAATAAGGTTGCGTCAAGTAAATAGAGTGGTAGAAAAGTCCACTTTTTCACTTCTCCCTACAGGTAAGCCTAAAATATTACATAAATTAAAATAAAATATGCGCACCATTTACAGTGCCTTGCAAAAGTATTCGGCCCCCTTGAACTTTTCATCCTTTTGCCACATTTCAGGCTTCAAACATAAAGATATAAAATTTAAATTTTTTGTGAAGAATCACCAACAAGTGGGACACAATTGTGAAGTGGAACGAAATCTATTGTTTTTTTTAAACTTTTTTTAATTAAGAAAAAAATGAAAAGTGGGGCGTGCAAAATTATTCGGCCCCCTTGCGTTAATACTTTGTAGAGCCACCTTTTGCTGCGATTACAGCTGCAAGTCGCTTGGGGTATGTCTCTATCAGTTTTGCACATCGAGAGACTGAAATTCTTGCCCATTCTTCCTTGCAGAACAGCTCGAGCTCAGTGAGGTTGGATGGAGAGCGTTTGTGAACAGCAGTTTTCAGCTCTTTCCACAGATTCTCGATTGGATTCAGGTCTGGACTTTGACTTGGCCATTCTAACACCTGGTTACTTTATTTGTGAACCATTCCTTTGTAGATTTTGCTGTATGTTTGGGATCATTGTCTTGTTGGAAGATAAATCTCCGTCCCAGTCTCAGGTCTTTTGCAGACTCCAACGGGTTTTCATCCAGAATGGTCCTGTATTTGGCTGCATCCATCTTCCCCTCAATTTTAACCTTCTTCCCTGTCCCTGCTGAAGAAAAGCAGGCCCAAACCATGATGCTGCCACCACCATGTTTGACAGTGGGGATGGTGTGTTGAGGGTGATGAGCTGTGTTGCTTTTACGCCAAACATATCGTTTTGCATTGTGGCCAAAAAGTTCGATTTTGGTTTCATCGGACCAGAGCACCTTCTTCCACATGTTTGGTGTGTCTCCCAGGTGGCTTGTGGCAAACTTTAGACGAGACTTTTTATGGATATCTTTGAGAAATGGCTTTCTTCTTGCCACTCTTCCATAAAGGCCAGATTTGTGCAGTGTACGACTGATTGTTGTCCTGTGGACAGACTCTCCCACCTCAGCTGTAGTTCTCTGCAGTTCATCCAGAGTGATCATGGGCCTCTTGGCTGCATCTCTGATCAGTCTTCTCCTTGTCTGAGCTGAAAGTTTAGAGGGACAGCCAGGTCTTGGTAGATTTGCAGTGGTCTGATACTCCTTCCATTTCAAAATGATCGCTTGCACAGTGCTCCTTGGGATGTTTAAAGCTTGGGAAATCGTTTTGTATCCAAATCCGGCTTTAAACTTCTCCACAACAGTATTACGGACCTGCCTGGTGTGTTCCTTGGTCTTCATGATGCTCTCTGCGCTTTCAACAGAACCCTGAGACTATCACAGAGCAGGTGCATTTATACAGAGACTTGATTACACACAGGTGGATTCTATTTATCACCATCAGTCATTTAGGACAACATTGGATCATTCAGAGATCCTCGCTGAACTTCTGGAGTGAGTTTGCTGCACTGAAAGTAAAGGGGCCGAATAATTTTGCACGCACCACTTTTCAGTTTTTTATTTGCTAAAAAAAGTTTAAAATATCCAATAGATTTAGTTCCACTTCACAATTGTGTCCCACTTGTTGGTGATTCTTCACAAAAAATTAAAATTTTATATCTTTATGTTTGAAGCCTGAAATGTGGCAAAAGGATGAAAAGTTCAAGGGGGCCGAATACTTTCGCAAGGCACTGTAGTAATATATTCTAGGGCTGCAACTAACGATTATTTTCATAATCGATTAGTTGGCCGATTATTGTTTCGATAAATCGGTTAATAACCTTAAAAAAGAAAGAAAAAAAAAACGGTAATTTTACTGCGATTTGCATTTTTACATTTTTTTTGGCCAATCTGTTGTTGGGCAGATTAAAAAACACAAATTGCAGCAAAAACGCATTATTACATGCTTTTCTGCAGCTTCTCCATTGAAGTGGGCGGCACAGTGGCATAGTGGGTAGCACTTTCGCCTAGCAGTAAAAAGGGTCGCTGGTTCGAATCCCAACCACTACCAAGACACTACCTGCCTGGAGTTTGCATGTTCTCCCTGTGCCTGCGTGGGTTTCCTCCCGGTAATCCGGTTTCCTCCCACACTCCAAAGACATGCTGGTAGGTTAATTGGCTTCTGTCTAAATTGGTCCTGGTATATGAATGTGAGTTGGGGACCTTGGATTGTGGGCTCCTTGAGGGTAGGGACCGATGTGAATGTGTGATGTATGTGTGGAGCGCTGCGTATATTGACGGCGCTATGTGGGTACCTTAAATAAATAATAATATAATAGATGAGCATCTTAATGAGACACAATGCACAGGGATAGGAGAATTGTAGACACACACCCACACTCACTCAGGTTGAACTGGATGGACTGGTGTCTTTATTCAACCTTACTAAGGCCCCTTTCACACTGAGGCGTTGAAAAAAACGCTAAAAAATGATGCGTTTTTTTACCGCGATTTTACCGCGTTTTTACCGTGTTCGCGGTAAAAATAGGGCTAACGCATATGCGTTTTTACCGCGTTTTTGCGGTAAAAATTATTATTTGGTATCCCACAATCCTCCACTCTACTGCGGTCATGTGACCTTCCCACAGCTTCTGGGTGTTTTTTACAGCGTTTTTACCGCGGTACTCATTCATTTCAATGGGGATAGGCGTTTGTAACGGGAAGGCCCGGGGAACTCAGAATCGCTTAGGAAGTATGAAATACCCTTGCTCCAGCTTCCCCAATGGCTCTTATGTGTCAATGATGTGTGGGTGGAGCTGGGCCCTTGTTCATGTTAACTAATGTGTATTGAATTGTGTATAAAGTTACAATGTTTTTCAATAAAGAAGTCATTCTACCCCAGAAGAATACAGAGTGCGTCTCGTTTCTTCCAGAGGGATTGGTTCCTATGGGAAGGGGTCGCCTGGCTGTGGAATATTGGTAGCGAGTGGATGTGTGTCCAGCAGAGAGGGACAGCGGAGACGGCGTTTGACCCCCTTCGTATTTGGGGTGGCGTTACAGCGTTTTTACAGCGCTATTTTATGCGCCCCAAAGATGCTCCAAAAAAGCTGTTTGCAGGATTTTTTCCAACGCACAGCCAGCAAAACGCCTCAGTGTGAAAGCCCTCAGGGCTTTCACATTGAGAATGATGGGGCAGGATTATTTCAGGCGTTTTTACAGCGCTGTTTTTACCGCAAAAACGCTGTAAAAAACGCCTCAGTGTGAAAGGGGCCTAACTATGTATATATAGTTACATTAAAAAACACTTTGCCCTTTCCAAATACGCAGCAGCTAAAAAAATCCTGGATGTGAACGTGTCCCATAGGAAACCATGTAAATGAACTGTACTGCGTTTCTGCAAAAAGCACCAAAAAACACAGAGGTGTGACCCGGGCCTGAGATGTTTAGTAACATAATGGGGGTTAAAAAAATAAAATAAAATTTGTACAAAAAGAGCAAATAATCGCTACTGTAAGGGGTTCATTTTTTACTGTGGGACAGTGAAAGTAATATTTACAGTAGCGATTTGCTCTTTTTGTGCTGCAAAGGGCTAATTTTAGTTTTTTTAACCTCACTATGTTACTGGCCGATTAATAGATTATGAAAATTGTAATTGATTAATTTCATAATCGATTAGTTGTTTCGGCCCTAATATATTCACATTTGTAGCAGCCAGTGATGTCACCGGCATATCGTGTAATGTTTACTATCTTTACTCACTCCAAACACTCCACCCAGTTACTCCGCCCACTCCAGTTGTAGACAACTGGTAGAGGCAAGAACACTTCACACAATTTCCCCAGAAATTGTAGCTTTTCTAGTAATGAAGTGTTAGCTTATTATAGCCAAATTTACCACCCTAACTCCTCCCACAGCTTTTACCGACACGTAATATACCGAAACGTGCGGATTGTTCCCGATTGGTGTGCTATTACTTTGTGGAACGTTTCGCAGAATGGTTCACGAAATATCGTCGTTTTTGCAGCGAAATTTGTCCCATAGGAATTAGGGTTGTCCCGATACCACTTTTTTGAGACCGAGTACAAGTACCGATACTTTTTTCCCAAGTACTCGCCGATACCGATTACCGATACTTTTTTTTCAATGTCATGTGACAGTTTGAAAGATGGGGACTGATAGGTCGCACTGACAGGTGGCACTTATGGGCACTGACTGGTGACTGGCGCTGATGGGCACTAATAGGTGGCTGGCAATGATAGATGGCACTGATTGCACTGATAGGTGGCACTTATGGGCACTGATGGCACTGATAGGTGGCACTTGTGGGCAGTGATAGGTGGCACTGATAGGTGGCACTTGTGGGCAGTGATAGATGGCACTGAAAGGTGGCACTTATGGGCACTGATAGATGGCTCTTATGGGCACTGATAGGTGACACTTGTGGGCACTGATAGGTGGCACTGATAGGTGGCACTCGTGGGCACTGATGGCACTTGTGGGCACTGATAGATGGCACTGAAAGTGGCACTTGTGGGCACCTATGGGCACTGATAGATGGCACTTGTGGGCACTGATAGGTGGCACTTGTGGGCACTGATAGCATTGATAGATGGCACTTGTGGGCACTGATAGATGGCACTGATTGCACTATCTGTGCAATCAGTGCCATCTATCAGTGCCCACAAGTGTCACCAATCAGTGCCCATAAGTGACACCTATCAGTGCAGTCAGTGCCATCTACCAGTGCCACCTAATAGGTGGCACTGGTAGATGGCACTGATTGCACTGATAGGTAGCACTTGTGGGTACTGATAGGTGGCTGGCACTGAAATGCTGTGGGGAAAAAAAATGACACAGGATTTAAAAAAAAAAAAAAACTGCTGCAACGCCCATCTTGGTACACCCTGCACTCAGCTGAAGTAAGCAGCAGCAGACATCTTGTTACACCCAACCCATATAGCTCGGGCTGGGTGTAACAAGATGTCTGCTGCTGCTTACTGCAGCCAAGTGCAGGGTGTACCAAGATGGGCGTGGGGACGTTCAGCCGCTGACGGCGACCGAATGTGACAGCACCGGTCACCAATCCTGATGCGGCTGCGCCCTGCACCCCTGCCAGCTTACCAAGTTCAGCTGCAGGTGAGGGACTCGCTCTCCGCCCGCGGACTCCGTCCATCGACTGTGCCCGCCCTCTCCAGCCAGACTCCGCCCACACTTTCCTTCAGAGACTCAGCCCGCCCCCTCTCCAGCCAAACTCCGCCTGCACTAGCTCTGTCGACAGACTCTGTCCGCCCTCTCCCGCCCTCCCCAGCCACTGACTCCTCCCGCCCTCTCCGGCCACAAAAAAAAAACGTATCGGGTGAAGCATCGGGAGCATTTGCGCGAGTACAAGTACTCGCGCAAATGCTTGGTATCGGTCCCGATACCGATACTAGTATCGGTATCGGGACAACCCTAATAGGAATGAATGGCGAAATGTTACAAAACTGGGAGCTGACAACAGCTGACAACCTCATGATCAGCCAAAACATTATGACCCCCCATGATCAGCATAAACATTATGACCCCCCATGAACAGCATAAACATTATGACCCCCCATGAACAGAAAAAACATTATGACCCCCCATGAACAGAAAAAACATTATGACCCCCCCCATGAACAGCATAAACATTATGACCCCCCCATGATCAGCCAAATACTCCAGTTGTAGACTACTGGTGGAGGCAAGAACACTTAACACAATTTCCCCAGAAATTGTAGCTTTTCTAGTTCTATGTTATTCTATTGCGCTTGTTATATATATATATATAGACATGACTGCCGACATTTTTCAAAACATTTTTTTTTTTAAATGATTTTTTTAATGATTTTATTAATTTTTTTTCAAAATATATTTTTTTTAAATGATTTTTTTTTTCACAAATGATTTTTTTTCAAAATTTTTTTTTTTTCAAAAAAGAAACTTTATACAGGACAGTCAATGGAAGAAAGTGTAGAACTCTTGTCATTTGGAAGCTCAGCCAGCCAAAAGTAAAAGGCGTATCCAAAAACTGAGCACATTGCCCGAAACTAGACAAACATACCTACGTTTTGATGTATGAATTGTGTATGACAAGTAGATCTTGTGGGCGTGAGAGCAATTTATAGAGAAGGAACTAAGATAATTTTTTAAGGCTCTGTGCTCTAGCTGTGACATCATCCACTCTAAGCAGCCCAATAGACACTCTGTTTAATTGATAAAATTTCCTGAAATGATCACTAAACTTAAACAGCTTTTTCACAAAAACTGTAAAAGATATCAAACTGAAAAGATATAGCCAGATAGCTGAATATTTTGTGAACATTTTAAAGTTTGTTTGGCATCTGTAGGTGAAAGTATGAAAGAGCTGAAACTTTTGGGAGCGGAAGAAGATTTTAAGGTTTTGAAGCATGCTCTTATTGACTTCAATGTTAAAAAAAAGTGTTAAAAATCTTAATATTTGGGGCAGAAAGTGTGATTTGGGGTATTTTTTGGGCAAAAAGTGATCCATATCACCACAAACAACAATGAAAAGGTCTTTGGAAGCTAGTCTGGATTCATTAACATTACAACAGGCATCCAGGTGGATTAATATTACAGACCCATTTTAAAGCAATCCAAGACATATTCTTAATGTCCATTATTTTCTTGCTCACCCTGTGCCCAAAGTGACCCCTGTCACACTGAAAGCTGAAAATGGGCCTGGGCAGGAAGGTGCGCAAGTGCCTGGTATTGAAGTGGTTAAAGCGTAAGTCCACCCTAACACTAAAATCTCTACATCTACAGACACCCACGATCTAACACTAACCTATCTAACCCTGTACAGAAGAATAAAAAAGGGGAAAAAAAGAAGGGTTTTTTTGGGACTTTAACCACTTCAGCCCTGGAAGAATTTACCCCCTTCCTGACCAGAGCACTTTTTGCGATGCAGCACTGCGTCGCTTTAACTGACAATTGCGCGGTCGTGCGACGTTGAACCTAACCAAAATTGACGTCCTTTTTCCCCCACAAATAGAGCTTTCTTTTGGTGGTATTTGATCACCTCTGCGGTTTTTATTTTTTGTGCTATAAACAAAAGAAGAGCGACATATTTGAAAAAAATGCAATATTTTTTACTTTTTGATTTAATAAATATCACAATTTTTTTTTTTTAAAACAATTTTTTTTCTAAGTTTAGACCGATACGTATTCTACATATTTTTGGTAATTTTTTTTTGCAATAAGCGTATATTGATTGGTTTGCGCAAAAGTTATAGCGTCTACATAATAGGGGATAGATTTATGGCATTTTTATTTTTTTTACTAGTAATAGCGGCGATCTGCGATTTTTATTGTGACCGTGACATTGCGGCAGACACATCGGACACTATTGGCGCGTTTTTGGGACCATTCACATTTATACAGCGATTAGTGCTATAAAACTGCACTAATTACTGTGTAAATGTGACTGGCAGGGAAAGGGTTAACACTAGGGGGCGATCAAGGGGTTAATTATGTTTCTTATTGAGTGATTCTAACTGTAGGGGGAGGGGACTCACAAGGGGAGGAGACCGATCTGTGTTCCTCTGTACTGGGAACACACATCGGTCTCCTCACCTCTGACAGGAGGTGGATCTGTGTGTTTACACACACAGATCCACACTTCTGCCGTGATCGTGGGCAATCGCGGGTGCCCAGCGGACATCGCGACCGCCGGGCACACTCACCGGGTCACGAGCGTTGCCGCGCGCGCCCCATAGACGGCCGGGAAAAAAGGACGTCATATGACGTCCGCCCGGAGGGAGGGAGGGTTCCTGCCGGCGTCATATGTCTATGACCCGGTAGGAAGTGGTTAAATGAGGTTCAGGGGCCGTTCAGATCCCCTCCTCCATCCCGGGTTTAGTATTCAAAAAGAAAAGTAGAGGGCGGGACTTTGTATGAGGCACACGGACACAAAGAGATAACTTTGATGGAGGACAGCTTTTAATTGGTTCAAATCGCAATACAATTTCATATTTAAATTTTATGCATTTTGCTATATATCAATACTTTTTTATATTTCATCCGAACCAAATATTGCACAATAGTAAATAGTTAATAAATATTCCATCAAGGATATTTCATATATTTGCAGATACACAGTACATATCTTCCAGACATTGCAGTCGCTACCTATGCAACTTGGTAATCCACTAAAACATTTTTTTTTTAAAAAGGAGACATAAGCAGGGGGTGATTTGGTATATATTGGAAGGAACGTCCATAAAGGTTGATGGGTATATACACTTATCGGTAGATATTAGCTCTATGCATTTCGGGCCTTGCGGGCCACTCATCAGGAGCAAAAACCGAAGTGATCATCTGGAGATGAAAAAGACAGATACATTTTAATGATCTAAAAGAATGCTACAGAGCTGGTGGGCAAACATAGAATAGGAGAAAAATCCCCCACCCATACATTTAACCCACAGAACTTTCGGATGCGTCTGCATGGGGGTGGTGTGTCCACGAGAGTCACGGACCAGCCAGAGGACGTCACAACCGGGAGCTGGGGAGGCATGGCAGGGCGACAACGACCCATACTGACAACGCCCCGTGAGGGTGGAAAAATAAGATTCAAAGTGGTTGTGAGCTATGTAGGGTAACCCCAAATGTGGGGACCTCTGTGAAAAAAGAAAATAAATTAAAACTGTCACATTGAAAAAATGTTGTAACACTAAAAGCTGTGTGTATCTGTATGTGAAAAAGTGGTGTGTGTCAGGGTGTGGGGGAGGGTAGTGTGAGGTGAGAGGACATTAATTAGGCAGGGAAAGAAAAGAAAAAGGGAGAAAAAGAAACAGAGAAAAGGCTGAGAAAAAAAAGGGAGCAATAAAAGGGATTAAAGATAAGAAAGCCAAATAGTGAGTGAATATTGGGAAGAGAAGAAGATACCTGTTGCAAAGTGGAGAAGACATACAGATAAAAAAGCCAGATAGTGTGTGAATATTGAGGAGAAAAGAAAATACCTGTTGCAAAGTGAAGAGAGCAAGTTATGCAGTGTGAGTGCTGTTCCAAACTGAGAAGTGATGTGTGTGATCCTGAGTGTAGGGCCCAACAAAGGGAGAGGCTTATATGGGAAGTGCCGCCATAACCACGCCCCCAACGTCACACTGACACATGCAAGTGGGGGAGAGAGGAGGGAAGGCGCCATCAACCAGGCCGCAAGACCAGGCGAGATGCGCCCAACCAACCAATCATTCCCCCCTGCGCGCCAGCTATGGAACACACTAACGTCGGTGGTGCAGTGCCCGAAGGACACCGCACGCCCGGTGTGCTATGCGTGACGTCGACGCGCAGTGGCGGAACCCCCACTCACCCCAGGCCACAACAAGGCGAAGGGAGAGGGGGGGACCCCAGTGCACGTCGCAGCTCCCTGAAGCGAAGGCGACTGTCTTTTTCATCTCCAGATGATCACTTCGGTTTTTGCTCCTGATGAGCGGCCCGCAAGGCCCGAAATGCATAGAGCTAATATCTACCGATAAGTGTATATACCCATCAACCTTTATGGACGTTCCTTCCAATATATACCAAATCCCCCCCTGCTTATGTCTCCTTTTTAAAAAAAAAAAATGTTTTAGTGGATTACCAAGTTGCATAGGTAGCGACTGCAATTCTGGAAGATATGTACTGTGCATCTGCAAATATATGAAATATCCTTGATGGAATATTTATTAACTATTTACTATTGTGCAATATTTGGTTCGGATGAAATATAAAAAAGTATTGATATATAGCAAAATGCATAAAATTTAAATATGAAATTGTATTGCGATTTGAACCAATTAAAAGCTGTCCTCCATCAAAGTTATCTCTTTGTGTCCGTGTGCCTCATACAAAGTCCCGCCCTCTACTGTAAAGAAGAAATCGCTACACAGTGGAACCTCGGATTGCGAGAAACACGGTTAACGAGCGTTTCGCAATACGAGCACTGTTTTAAAAAAAATCCTGACTCGGTTTACGAGTGTTGCCTCGCAAAACGAGCAGGATTCAAGCCAAAGTGGTGTGCAATACCACGTTTGGCCTGAGGTGGGGGGGGCGCCGGAGCCGAGCAGAGACGAACAGCGCCGATCGGAAATGCTCGTAAAATCTCAGAAATACTCAGTTCCTGAGCCTTTCCGAGTTCAGCCGAGGTGTCCTCGGGCCTTTCCGAGTGTCTCCAAAGCTCTCCGGCGCCCCCGCCTCTGGCCACATCCGGTATTGCATGCCATTGAAGTCAATGCGGAACAAATTATTTTCGTTTCCTTTGACTTCAATGGGGAAACTCGCTTTGATATGCGAGTACTTTGGATTACGAGCATTCTCCTGGAACGGATTATGCTCGTAATCCAAGGTTCCACTGTACATACCTTTTTTTTTTAAGCCGATCCAGTCTCCAGCGGCGGAAGCTCTGCAGAAGACACAGCCGACAACGGCTGTGAAATGAATGGGGAGTGACGTCACCCATAGAGTTACTATGGGGCTTCTGATGGAGGCTGTGTCCTCTGCACCCGCCTCCACAGCGAAACCGCCGCTGAAAGCTCAGCGTGGGATCAGGTCGGATCGGCTTCAAAAAAGGTATGTATAGCGATTTCTTCTTTACAGGGTTAGATAGGTTAGTGTTAAGATTGTGGATGTCTGTAGATGTAGAGATTTTAGTGTTACTTTAAGTTCTTCTTTTTTCCTAGGATAAAGTTTAAAGATGAACTCCAGGAATTAAAGCGATATTAACCACTTCAGCCCCGGAAGGATTTGTCCCCTTAATGATCAGGCCATTTTTTGCGATTCGGCACTGCGTCGCTTTAACTGACAATTGCGCGGTCGTGCGACATTGTACCCAAACAAAATCAAAGCCCTTTTTTTCCCACAAATAGAGCTTTCTTTTGGTGGTATTTGATTACCTCCGCGGCTTTTATTTTTTGCACTATAAAACAAAAAAAAGAGCGATAATTTTGAAAAAAAACCAATGTATATTTTACTTTTTGCTATAATAAATATCCCCCAAAAAAAGTAAAAAAAAAAAACAATTTATTCATCAGTTTAGGCCGATGTGTATTCTTCTACATATTTTTGGTAAAAAATAAAAAAATGCATTGGTTTGCGTCTACAAAATAGGGGATATATTTATGGCATTTTTATTATAAACTTTTTTTTTATTTTTTTTATTAGGAATGGTGGTGATCAGTGATTTTTAGCGGGACTGGGACATTACGCACAGATCGGACAATTTTTTGAGACCAGTGACATTTATACAGCGATCGGTGCTATAAAAATGCACTGATTACTGTATAAATGACACTGGCAGGGAAGGCGGCGATCAAAGTGTTAACTGTTCCCTGGGAGGTGTTTCTAACTGTGGGGGGAGGGGACTGACTGGGAGTAGAGAGAGATCGCTGTTCCTGATCACTAGAAACAGCAGATCTCTCTCTACTCCCCTGTCAGAACGGGGATCTGTCTGTTTACTAGAGCTGCAACTAACGATTACTTTCATAATCGATTAGTTGGCCGATTATTGTTTAGATTAATCGATTAATCGGTGAATAACCTTAAAGAAATAAAAAAATAAAATAAAAAAAAAGGTAATTTTGCTGCGGTTTGCATTTTTTATTTTTTTTGCCCAATTTGTTGTTGGGCAGATTAAAAAACACAAATTGCCACAAAAACACATTATTACATGCTTTTCTGCAGCTTCTCCATTGAAGTAAATTAAACCAAGAAACCAAAATAGCACCGTTTTGCGTTAAAAAATAGTCCTTGCCCTTTTCAAATACGCAGCAGCTGAAAAAATCATGGATGTGAACATGACCCATAGGAAACCATGTAAATGCTCTGTAGTGTGTTTCTGCAAAAAGCACAAAAAAAAAAAACACAGAGGTGTGACTCGGGCCTGAGATGTTTAGTAACATAATGGGGTTAAAAAAACAAAAATTAGTACAAAAAGAGCAAATAATCGCTACTGTAAGGGGTTAATTTTTTACTGTGGGACAGTGAAAGTAATATTTACAGTAGCGATTTGCTCTTTTTGTACTATAAAGGGCTGATTTTTTTTTTTTTAACCCCATTATATTACTGCCCGATAAATCGATTATGGAAATGGTAATCGATTAATTTCATAATCGATTAGTTGTCGATTAATCGATTACTTGTTTCGGCCCTACTGTTTACATTGAACCTGCCGCAGTATAATGACGGCGGCTGGTCGGGAAGAGGTTAAAGATGAACTCCAAAAATTAAAGCGATATTAAAGCTTTGTGTAAATACTATTTAAAAAAAATAACAAACATATTATACTTACCTGCTCTGTGTAATGGTTTTGCACAGAGCAGCCCAGATCCTCCTCGTCTCGGATCCCACGCCAGCGCTCCGGGCTCCTCCCCCCTGCCAGGTCCCCCCACAGCAAGCAGCTTGCTATCGGGGGGCACCTAAGCAGGCGCACACTCCTGAGCCGCGGCTTTGTGTATCCATTCACACACGGATCGAATGCATGAAGGTAAAAAAAAAAAAAAAACTTGTGCCTTTACAACCACTTTAAAGTGATATTAAACATGTCACACTTACCTGCTCTGTGTAAAGGTTTTGCACAGAGCAGGCCCAATCCTCTTCTTTTCGGGTCCCATGCCAGCGCTCCTTCCACTCAAGCAGTGCCCCCAGGAAAAGCCGGTTACCCTGAGGGCACCGCTGTGTGCTCGCTCCCGAGCCGCTTCTCTATGCATCCATAAGAAACAAAAAAAATACTACTAATGCTCCATATTCCCATCGCACACGTTCCTGGATAAGCTCTCAAAAGTTTGGGTGTTGCAGCAACAACCAGCTGGAAACTGGTTCAGAAAGTCACAAAGGAGATATTTGCCAGCTCACCATGGATCAACAAAGTACCGTCCATGAGCCACGTATCAACCCCCCCCCCACTCTCCCCTCATTGGCTCACTGGCTGTGATTGACAGTAGTGGGAGCCAATGGGCTCCCGCTGCTGCCTCAGCCAATGTGGAGGGAAAGTCCCCATACAGCCGAGGCTATCGTGAACATCGCTGGATCGGAGGGGGCTCAGGCAAGGATTGGGGGGGGGGGGGGGGACCGCTGCACACACGTTTTTTAACCTTCATGCATAGAATGAAAAAACCTTCAGGGTTTAGAACCTTTTTTTTAACAAACTCTACCCTTGCAGTCCCCCCCCCTCACCCCCAGCACTGCATGTGCTAAATGCTTGTCTAGTCTAGGGGTGCAGGGACACATTTAAAAAAAAAAAAACATTTTAATTTTGAAGATTACTGTGCTAGTGACAAAAATATCTGAGTAAAAAATACACTAAAGTTAGTCTTAGGGCACACAATGCTAAATATTACCGTTTTTTTGGGGGGGGGGGGAATACAAAAATAAGGTTGCGTCAAGTAAATAGAGCGGTAGAAAAGTCCACTTTCTTTCTCGTACATCACGGGACACAGAGCGACATAGTCATTACTATGTGGGTTATATAGTTTACCTTCAGGTGCTGGCACTGGCAACTTCCAAACCGGAAGTACCCTCCCCTATATAAGCCCCTCCCATCCGGGAGCACCTCAGTTTTTTGCCAGTGTCTAAGGTGTTGACCAAGAAGTAACATGCGTTTTTCACTGAGCTTGCGTACAGGTTCTTTTGGGCCTCAGTAAGCTATTCCGGATCCGACCAAAAAAGCTTCATAGCTAAACGGTCGGTACCCGGGCCTTGCAGAGAAGAGCAAGGTTTTGCCTGTAATGCTTCTCTTAGGAGGGCTGGACCCTGGGATCCAGAGCTCTGGTCATACCCACGACCAAGATGTTTTCTGTGCAGGGTGCTATACAGGTCCAGGGGAGTGGAATCCTTGGGAACCCGGTCCCTGAAGGTTTAGTACAATGCCTGCCGTGATAGGTGAAGTTTGGGCTTCTGTGGACCAAACAGAGTCCTGCGGCGGGGAAAAGGTAAGTGGGGGCCCCTCAGGAACTTGGTTCTATTGAGGGGACCCCCAAGCCTAATATGTCTTTCTGCCTGTTACCTAACGGTATTCCCGCTAAATATCTGTGCATGCCTGTAACTACTAAAAAATGTAATAATTTTAAGAGTGGTCAAGAAAAAAAAAATGGTTAAACCGCGGTACCTGTGTTAAACCACTAGAGGCCGCTGTGGAACGTTGTTTTCTTGTCATGTGGATTTTTTCTTTCCAAGTCAAAATCCAGGCAGATGGTGAGTTCTCTGGATGGGAAACTGTTTCCTCTGCCATGTTGCAATGCTCGTCCATCCCCTGGCCCTGTGGCAAACAGGGCCCTGGCTTCTGTCCCTAGTTCCTTTCAAAAAAGAGCGCCAAAGGCGCACGTGCCCGCGCGCGTGCGCATACACGCGCCTCTATTTATAGAGGTGAGCTGGAAAAAGGGGCGGAGACGCTCTGTGCGCGCCGCAGCGCTTCTGCGCATGTGCGGGTGTCCCAGCATGATAAAAAGCACAATTAGGTGTTGTCAGCTGGTTATGGAAGGCAGAAACAGAGCTGGCAACATTTAGAAAGGCATACAGCAGGCGGTTGATGCAGGCATCCCCATAGAAAGGCACATTAGTAGACACCAACTGTTCTATTGTGCTAGACTATTGTCAGTAAGTGGTGTATTGCGGCTGGAACACCTCATGCCGTCTAAAGTCTCCGGGACTAAGAATCCCAGGAAGCATAGGGGGTCTCCATCGGGCTCTGAGGATCTTGGGCATGCTTCGGCTGCACCAATCTCCCCTGAAAAATCAGAGGTTAGTGACCGTAGAGCACCCTCAGGAGTACCTGGTACTGTGGTTGTCCTCAGTTCACCTGCTCCTGTGTACATAACAGAGGAGGTTTTTTCCTCAGCTCTGGGAGGACTGGAAGAGAGATTGACAACATTGATCGCTGCTTCCCTGTCAGAGGGAAAGCGCGCCCGATCTCCGTCTCCTCCCTCAGAGTACCTGTTAGCAGAGCAACAGTCCCATATAGGGATCGACCTACCTGAAGGGGATCAGGATGAGGTTGATTCTGTTGTAGAGGAATCAACAGTGGAAGAGCCATTCTCAGCATCACATGCTGAAAGATTATGGGTTCAGTCCCTGACTAACATGGTCCGATCAGCATTTAAAATGCCCCTTGCGGAGCCATCATCCACTTCTGTCTCCTCGTTGGGGTCGCTAAAAGCTCCCCAGACTGTTTGTTCCTTTCCAATCCATCCTTTACTGGAAGGGCTCATTTACCAGGATTGGGAACATCCTGATAAAATATTTACTCCCCCTAAGAGATTTCCGGTGGTCTATCCCATGGAGGATAAGTTCATCCGAAAATGGAGGGTTCCTACAGTGGACGCAGCCATCTCTTGTGTGAACAAATCACTGACATGTCCAGTAGATAATGTTCAAATGTTCAAGGACCCAATAGATAAAAAAAAATTGGAGTCCTTATTAAAATCTGCTTTCTCTACAGCAGGCTTGGTGACACAACCAGCAGTGGCAGCTATTGGGGTCTGCCAAGCAGTGAAGGATCAGTTGAAACAGGTCTTAAGGGACTTGCCAGATCAGCAGGCTCTTGCCCTAGCTGATCTACCTAGAGCCTTATGCTTTGCGGTTGACGCTATAAAGGATTCAATCCATCAGGCCTCCCGCCTTACGCTGTCTGTAGTACATATGCGCAGGCTTCTATGGCTCAAAAACTGGTCTGCTGAAGCTCCCTGTAAAAAATTGCTGGTCAGCTTCCCATTTCATGGTGAACGCTTATTCGGGGAAGACCTGGACAAATATATCCAGAAAATTTCCAGCGGTAAAAGTACACTCTTGCCGGTTAAAAACAGAGTTACAGGTCCCTCTTTTAAGAGGCCTGCTTCTCCAGTCCCTAGGACATCGGCTGTGAAACAGTTCCGACGGCCTCCTCGGTCAAATCCCGGGGGTAAAAATCAGGGACAATCGCAGGGTAACAAGAAACCCTGGGTCAGGAGAGGTACAAAACCTCCCCCAAAGTCAAATGCATGAAGGGTTGCCCCCACTCAAATCGGGTCGGGGGAAGACTTCAGTCCCGCAGAGACCTGGCGGGACACGATCAGAGACAGATGGGTGCTCTCCGCAGTAAGTCTGGGATACAAATTGGAGTTAAAAGACTCCCCTCCTTCCCATTTTATAAGGTCAAACGTGCCAAGGGATCCCCGGAAGAGAGGATCCCTCCTGTTGGCACTAGAACAACTATTGCTCCAAGGAGTAATTATGGAGGTTCCCCTGGAAGAATGGGGGTTCGGGTTTTACTCAAACCTCTTTACAGTCCCGAAGCCAAACGGGGACGTGAGGCCCATATTAAATCTAAAAGGGCTAAACAAATTCCTACATATCAGGACTTTCCGAATGGAGTCGATCCGATCGGTGGCCACTGCCCTACAAGGGGAGGAATGGTTAGCCTCGATCGACATCAAAGATGCTTATTTGCACATTCCCATCTTTCCAGTCCACCAAAAATTTCTACGCTTTGCAGTAGAAGGGCACCATTTTCAGTTCAGAGCCTTACCCTTCGGTCTGGCCACAGCACCAAGAGTGTTCACAAAAATTCTGGCCCCATTATTGGCCAATCTAAGAACACAAGGTGTAACGATAATGGCATATCTAGACGACTTGTTGCTGATAGACCACTCAGTGGAAAAACTAGAAGTGGTCGTTCACAAGACAATCAAGTATCTGGAATCTCACGGTTGGATTATCAACCGAGACAAGTCAGCCCTAAAACCAGTCAAAAGTCTGGAATACTTGGGGCTAAGGCTGGATTCAGACCAGAGAAAAATTTTCTTGCCTCAAGAAAAGGTGTCGTCTTTGAGAGATTTGATCCACCTAGTGGGTACAAAAAGACAGCCATCCATACGCCTGTGCATGAGGCTGCTGGGAAAAATGGTGGCATCATTCGAAGCAGTACCCTACGGTCAATTCCATTCAAGGAATTTGCAAAGGGCTATACTGTCAGCCTGGAACAAAAAAGTTCAGGCCCTAGACTTACCAATGTCCTTGTCCCCTTCCGTTCGCAAGAGCCTCCGCTGGTGGTTGGTTCCCCAGAATCTGGAAAAAGGGAAATCCTTCAGTCCGATTTCTTGGAAGGTGGTCACTACAGATGCCAGCCTTATAGGCTGGGGAGCAGTACTGGAGCAATGGTCTCTCCAGGGCAGATGGTCGGATGCAGAAAAGGCCCTGCCCATCAATCTCTTAGAGATACGAGCAGCCCGGTATGCCCTAGTAGCATGGACATCCAAACTCCAAGGGTCCCCTGTCAGAATTCAATCGGACAATGCCACGGCAGTGGCATATATCAATTATCAGGGTGGCACCAGGAGTCGTGCAGCCCAGAGGGAAGTAAATTGCATCCTGAGATGGGCAGAAAGATATGTCCCAGCCATATCCGCGGTATTCATTCCAGGAGTGGAGAATTGGAAGGCGGACTTTCTAAGTCGCCAACAATTATGCCCAGGGGAATGGTCCCTTCACCCCGAGGTTTTCCGGACAATATATCAGCGGTGGGGAACACCGGATGTAGATCTGCTAGCATCCAGATTCAACGCAAAGGTGGACAGGTTTGTCTCTCGGACAAGGGATCCCCTAGCTTGCCGCTCGGATGCCCTAGTGTTCCCTTGGGATCAGTTCAAGCTGATATATGCATTTCCACTGCCACAATTGTTACCTCGATTACTCCGCAGAATCAGGGTAGAAAAGAAACCAGTGATTCTGGTGGCTCCAGCGTGGCCCCGAAGAGCATGGTACGCGGAGATTGTAAAAATGTCTGTGGGGAGTCCTGGGACCCTCCCACATCGTCCGGACCTGCTTTCGCAAGGACCGATATACCACCCTTCCTTACCAGCCCTAGGTGTGATGGCCTGGCTATTGAAGCCCACATTCTAAAAAAGAGAGGTCTCTCTAATCCTGTGGTATCTACCATGATCAATGCCAGGAAGCCGGTATCCAGGCAGATCTACTATAGAATCTGGAAGGCGTACATCGCCTGGTGTGAGGCCAAGAAATGGCATCCACGTAAGTACGTAATAGGTAGGATTCTGGACTTCCTACAGTGGGCTGTAGATAGGAAGCTTGCCTTGAGTACTATCAAGGGTCAGATTTCGGCCTTGTCAATATTTTTTCAAAGGCCCTTGGCTTCCCATTCACTAGTCAAAGCCTTTATACAAGGAGTGATGCGTATTAGCCCTCCGGTTATTATTCCCATATGTCCATGGGACTTAAACCTGGTTCTGTCGGTTCTACAGAAGCAACCATTTGAACCATTACAGCACATTTCCTTGGTTCTTCTAACCAGGAAATTGATTTTTCTAGTAGCCATTTGTTCGGCTAAAAGAGTGTCGGAATTAGCCGCTATGTCCTGTAAAGAGCCATATCTGGTTATCCATAAGGACAGAGTAGTGTTACGTCCTCATCCAGCCTTTCTTCCTAAGGTGGTATCGAGGTTTCATTTGAACCAAGATGTGGTTCTTCCTTCCTTTTTCCCCAAACCTAGTTCGGTAGAGGAAAAGTTATTACATTCTTTGGTTGTAGTAAGAGCAGTTAAAGCTTATCTAAAAGCCACTGCTCAGATTCGTAGAACGGATACTTTGTTTATTCTGCCGGAAGGCCCCAGAAAGGGTCAGGCAGCGTCAAAATCTACTTTAGCCAAGTGGATTCGACAGGTCATAATGCAAGCCTATGGCTTGAGAAGGAGACCGCCTCCGTTCAAAGTTAGGGCGCACTCCACGAGAGCAGTTGGAACTTCATGGGCAGTGCATCACCAGGCCTCCCTGGCTCAAATCTGTAAGGCCGCAACATGGTCTTCAGTACACACGTTTACTAGGTTCTACCAGGTGGACGTTAGAAGTCAGGAGGATGTCGCCTTTGGGCGCAGTGTGTTGCAGGCCGCAAAAGATCCTCATGTCTGATAGCGCTCAGCTTATGTATGGTGTATCCCCCCCCTCATTGGGCATTGCTTTGGGACGTCCCACATAGTAATGACTATGTCGCTCTGTGTCCCGTGATGTACGAGAAAGAAAATAGGATTTTTATAACAGCTTACCTGTAAAATCCTTTTCTTGGAGTACATCACGGGACACAGAGCTCCCACCCCTCTTTTGGGGACACTTATTGCTTTGCTACAAAACTGAGGTGCTCCCGGATGGGAGGAGCTTATATAGGGGAGGATACTTTCGGTTTGGAAGTTGCCAGTGCCAGCACCTGAAGGTAAACTATATAACCCACATAGTAATGACTATGTCGCTCTGTGTCCCGTGATGTACTCCAAGAAAAGGATTTTACAGGTAAGCTGTTATAAAAATCCTATTTTTTCACTTCTCCCTACAGGTAAGCCTAAAATAATAAATAAATTAAAATAAAATATGCGCACCATTTAGTAATATATTCTAGGGCTGCAACTAACGATTATTTTCATAATCGATTAGTTGGCCGATTATTGTTTCGATAAATCGGTTAATAACCTTAAAAAAGAAAGAAAACAAAAACGGTAATTTTACTGCGATTTGCATTTTTACATTTTTTTTGGCCAATCTGTTGTTGGGCAGATTAAAAAACACAAATTGCAGCAAAAACGCATTATTACATGCTTTTCTGCAGCTTCTCCATTGAAGTGGGCGGCACAGTGGCATAGTGGGTAGCACTTTTGCCTAGCAGTAAAAAGGGTCGCTGGTTCGAATCCCAACCACTACCAAGACACTACCTGCCTGGAGTTTGCATGTTCTCCCTGTGCCTGCGTGGGTTTCCTCCCGGTAATCCGGTTTCCTCCCACACTCCAAAGACATGCTGGTAGGTTAATTGGCTTCTGTCTAAATTGGTCCTGGTATATGAATGTGAGTTGGGGACCTTGGATTGTGGGCTCCTTGAGGGTAGGGACCGATGTGAATGTGTGATGTATGTGTGGAGCGCTGCGTATATTGACGGCGCTATGTGGGTACCTTAAATAAATAATAATATAATAGATGAGCATCTTAATGAGACACAATGCACAGGGATAGGAGAATTGTAGACACGCACCCACACTCACTCAGGTTGAACTGGATGGACTGGTGTCTTTATTCAACCTTACTAAGGCCCCTTTCACACTGAGGCGTTGAAAAAACGCAAAAAAATGATGCGTTTTTTTACCGCGTTTTTACCGTGTTCGCGGTAAAAATAGGGCTAACGCATATGCGTTTTTACCGCGTTTTTGCGGTAAAAATTACTATTTGGTATCCCACAATCCTCCACTCTACTGCGGTCATGTGACCTTCCCACAGCTTCTGGGTGTTTTTTACAGCGTTTTTACCGCGGTACTCATTCATTTCAATGGGGATAGGCGTTTGTAACGGGAAGGCCCGGGGAACTCAGAATCGCTTAGGAAGTATGAAATACCCTTGCTCCAGCTTCCCCAATGGCTCTTATGTGTCAATGATGTGTGGGTGGAGCTGGGCCCTTGTTCATGTTAACTAATGTGTATTGAATTGTGTATAAAGTTACAATGTTTTTCAATAAAGAAGTCATTCTACCCCAGAAGAATACAGAGTGCGTCTCGTTTCTTCCAGAGGGATTGGTTCCTATGGGAAGGGGTCGCCTGGCTGTGGAATATTGGTAGCGAGTGGATGTGTGTCCAGCAGAGAGGGACAGCGGAGACGGCGTTTGACCCCCTTCGTATTTGGGGTGGCGTTACAGCGTTTTTACAGCGCTATTTTATGCGCCCCAAAGATGCTCCAAAAAAGCTGTTTGCAGGATTTTTTTCCAATGCACAGCCAGCAAAACGCCTCAGTGTGAAAGCCCTCAGGGCTTTCACATTGAGAATGATGGGGCAGGATTATTTCAGGCGTTTTTACAGCCCTGTTTTTACCGCAAAAACGCGGTAAAAAAACGCCTCAGTGTAAAAGGGGCCTAACTATGTATACATAGTTACATTAAAAAACACTTTGCCCTTTCCAAATACGCAGCAGCTAAAAAAATCCTGGATGTGAACGTGTCCCATAGGAAACCATGTAAATGAACTGTACTGCGTTTCTGCAAAAAGCACCAAAAAACACAGAGGTGTGACCCGGGCCTGAGATGTTTAGTAACATAATGGGGGTTAAAAAAAAATAAAAATTTGTACAAAAAGAGCAAATAATCGCTACTGTAAGGGGTTCATTTTTTACCGTGGGACAGTGAAAGTAATATTTACAGTAGCGATTTGCTCTTTTTGTGCTGCAAAGGGCTAATTTTAGTTTTTTTAACCTCACTATGTTACTGGCCGATTAATAGATTATGAAAATTGTAATTGATTAATTTCATAATCGATTAGTTGTTTCGGCCCTAATATATTCACATTTGTAGCAGCCAGTGATGTCACCGGCATATCGTGTAATGTTTACTATCTTTACTCACTGCAAACACTCCACCCAGTTACTCCGCCCACTCCAGTTGTAGACAACTGGTAGAGGCAAGAACACTTCACACAATTTCCCCAGAAATTGTAGCTTTTCTAGTAATGAAGTGTTAGCTTATTATAGCCAAATTTACCACCCTAACTCCTCCCACAGCTTTTACACTACATAGACACGTAATATACCGAAACGTGCGGATTGTTCCCGATTGGTGTGCTATTACTTTGTGGAACGTTTCGCAGAATGGTTCACGAAATATCGTCATTTTTGCAGCGAAATTTGTCCCATAGGAATGAATGGCGAAATGTTACAAAACTAGAGTGGGAGCTGACAACAGCTGACAACCTCATGATCAGCCAAAACATTATGACCCCCCATGATCAGCATAAACATTATGACCCCCCATGAACAGCATAAACATTATGACCCCCCATGAACAGAAAAAACATTATGAACAGAAAAAACATTATGACCCCCCATGAACAGCATAAACATTATGACCCCCCATGAACAGAAAAAACATTATGAACAGAAAAAACATTATGACCCCCCATGAACAGCATAAACATTATGACCCCCCATGAACAGCATAAACATTATGACCCCCCATGAACAGAAAAAACATTATGACCCCCCATGAACAGAAAAAAACATTATGACCCCCCCATGATCAGCCAAAACATTATGACCCCCCCATGAACAGCATAAACATTATGACCCCCCATGATCAGCCAAATACTCCAGTTGTAGACTACTGGTGGAGGCAAGAACACTTAACACAAATTTCCCCAGAAATTGTAGCTTTTCTAGTTCTATGTTATTCTATTGCGCTTGTTTATATATATATATATATATATATATATATATATATATATATATATATATATATATATATATATATATATATATATATAGACATGACTGCCGACATTTTTCAAAACATTTTTTTTTTAAATGATTTTTTTAATGATTTTATTAATTTTTTTTCAAAATATATTTTTTTTAAATGATTTTTTTTTTCACAAATGATTTTTTTTTCAAATTTTTTTTTTTTTCAAAAAAGAAACTTTATACAGGACAGTCAATGGAAGAAAGTGTAGAACTCTTGTCATTTGGAAGCTCAGCCAGCCAAAAGTAAAAGGCGTATCCAAAAACTGAGCACATTGCCCGAAACTAGACAAACATACCTACGTTTTGATGTATGAATTGTGTATGACAAGTAGATCTTGTGGGCGTGAGAGCAATTTATAGAGAAGGAACTAAGATAATTTTTTAAGGCTCTGTGCTCTAGCTGTGACATCATCCACTCTAAGCAGCCCAATAGACACTCTGTTTAATTGATAAAATTTCCTGAAATGATCACTAAACTTAAACAGCTTTTTCACAAAAACTGTAAAAGATATCAAACTGAAAAGATATAGCCAGATAGCTGAATATTTTGTGAACATTTTAAAGTTTGTTTGGCATCTGTAGGTGAAAGTATGAAAGAGCTGAAACTTTTGGGAGCGGAAGAAGATTTTAAGGTTTTGAAGCATGCTCTCATTGACTTCAATGTTAAAAAAAAGTGTTAAAAATCTTAATATTTGGGGCAGAAAGTGTGATTTGGGGTATTTTTTGGGCAAAAAGTGAAATTTTGGCTAAATTTGGGCAAAAAGAGAAATTATGGGTAATTTGGGGCAAAAGGTGTGATTTTGGGTAATTTGGGGGGAAAGGTGCAATTTTGGGTAATTTTGGGCAAAAAGAGTGATTTGGGGTATTTGTTGGGCAAACGGTGCAATTTTGGGTAATTCTGGGCAAAAAAGGGTGATTTTGTGCAAAAAGGGTGATTTTGGGTAATTTTGGTCAAAGGGTGAAGTTTTGGGTAATTTTGGGCAAAAATTGTTATTTTGGGTATTTTTGGGGGCAAAAAGTCAAATTTTGGGCAAAAAGTGCAATTTTTGGTAATTTTGGTCAAAAGGTGCAATTTTGGGTAATTATGGGCAAAAAGTGAGATTTTGGGTAATTTTGGGGAAAAGGTGCAATTTTGGGTAATTTGGGGCAAAAATAGCGATTTGGGGTATTTTTTGGGGCAAAAAGTGCAAATTTGGGGTAATTTTGGGCAAAACTCGCAATTTGTGGTAAAATGTGGGATTTTGGGTAATTTTGGACAAAAAGTACAATTTTGGGTAAAAATTCCGGAGATGGCAATTGCACTCTAGACACAGGGTCACATGCTAGCCCAATTTTTGCAATGCACAGTAGACCTACTCATCCATATTTTCCAGGACACAGGGTCACATGCATGCAGGTGTGGAGATGCAGCCAAGGCAGGGTCATATATGTCTCACAGGGACATTTGTCTTCACTGGGACTTCCCTGGATTTGAACCCAGGATCGCTTGCATGGCAGTCAGGCACTCTACCACTGAGCTACGCCCTCTCCTGAGATCTAGAGCTGCTTCAGTTATTAAGTCTTCTTGCATAGCTTATTATAGCCAAATTTACAACCCTAACTCCTCCCACAGCTTTTACACTACATAGACAAATAATATACCGAAACGTGCGGATTATTCCCGATTGGTGTGCTATTACTTTGTGGAACGTTTCGCCAAATGGTTCCCGAAATATCGTCGCTTTTGCGGCGAAATTGGTCCCATAGGAATGAATGGCGAAAATAGAGTGTGAGCTGACTAAAGCTGAAAAATCAGGACTTGATTTCTAAACTGCCACCACTCCCTCATTTTCAAGCCCACCTACATAAATCTTATATCAAAACGTTCAGCTATCCCTGCTGCCACTGCACATGTCCATGGCTAAGGCATAGCCCTGATAGTTTTCACAATATGACTATTTGTTTGCAACTCACGCCGTCCATTGACATTCATTGAAACTCCCCTCTAAGCACTTCAAATTTGAAGGGCAATATATAAACTGCGACTGTGCCTTCAATTTTAATATTTCAGAGACATACTATGCATCAAAATGTAGGTCTGGGTCTTGTGATTCTCACAATATAAAGCTCTTTGCTGTAGGATTTATAGTTTTTAAAATACGGCCGTTTGAAGAATGACAAGTATTCAGGAGATGCAAAATACTCTGACCTGTGCTTAGAGCCTGGATAAACAAACATTGGTTTCCTGGCAACGCTGAGGGAATTATAGCTCCTCCCACACAGCTCTGAGGGGAGTTTCTGTATCACAAATTGTTGTAACATGGAGGTTGGCTGTGTTGTCTTTCCCTCAGGACACAGTATGTTCCCAGTTGGGGTGTCTGGGGGGGGAAAGACAATGCACGTCGCCTCTTATTTCTCTAAGGCATTTCTAATGTTCAACTTTGCTTACTCTTTTGATTCTGTTATCTGTAAATTAAGTACTATGTACCTCTACTATGTACTGTAATACGACGGATACTGTTTTCCGCTGTTTTGTATTCTATGATAAAATCCAATAAAACTTTGAAAGAAAAAAAATGTGCTATATAAATAAACAAAAGTTGAGATGCATTTCTCACTCTATCATGCTTGTCATTAGGGATGAGCCGAACACCCCCGGGTTCGGTTCGCACCAGAACCTGCGAACGGACCGAAAGTTCGCGCGAACGTTAGAACCCTATTAAATACAATGGACGCGAACGTTCAAAATCTAAAGTGCTAATTATAACGACTAATATGCATGTTATTGTCCTAAAAAGGGTTTGGGAACCCGGGTTCTGCACCAGGGGACATGTATCAATGCAAAACGAAGTTTTAAAAACGGCCGTTTTTTAGGAGCAGTCATTTTAATGATGCATAAAGTGAAAAAAAACAAAGTGAAATATTCCTTTTAATATCGTACCTGGGGGGTGTCTAAAGTATGCCTGTGAAGTGGCATGTATTTCCCGTGTTTAGAACTGTCCCTGCACAAAATGACATTTCTAAAAGGAAAAAAAGCCATTTAAAACTGGCTTTAATGTAATGTCTTGTCCTGGCAATATGGATGAAAATCTTTGAGAAAAATGGCATGGCTACCCCATAACCCCCCCCCCCCACCCCAGCCCATTAGTAGGGGCCTGCCCTACAGGGTATATACTCTGCTGAAATTTGCCCCTTATGCTGCGTACACACGATCGATTTTCTCGACGGTGAAAACACCGTCGAGAAAAACGAGGGAACGGCTTGGTTCCCTACACACATCCCGACATTTTTTTTTTTGGTCGAGAAAAACGACCGTGTGTGGGCTCCGTGGCAGTGTTTCCCTATGGGAAAACTGCCGCGGAAAAAAAACGACGGGAATCACGACGAGAAAAATTAGAACATGTTCTAATTTTTCTCGTCGTGATTAATGCCGTTTTTCCCGTCGGGAAAAATGACAAAAAGCCCACACACGGTCGTTTTTCTTGTTAAAATTTTTTTTTTCATTTTTCCCGACGATCGTTTGTACGCGGTATTAGATGTTGGTGTTGCCACAACACTGTGAGCCCTCATAGTTACTCTTGGTGGGCGCTGAAACGCCCTGCTATGAACTATTATATCAGGAATTGTAATTACATGCCATTGTTGAACAGTGGTAGGAAAAATTGGGCCTTTGGTGGTGGTGCTGGTGCTACAACATTGTCAGCCCTCACAGTTACTCTTGATGGGCGCATGAATGGGCCCTCCTGGAAATTATTAGATCAAGAATTGTAATTGCATGCCCCTGTTGAAGAGGGGAAGAAAAATTGGGCCTGTGGTGGTGGTGGTGGTGTTGCCACAACACTGTAAGCCCTCGCAGTTAATCTTGGTGGGCGCAGGAATGGGCTCTGCTGTGAATTATTAGATCAAGAATTGTAATTACATGCCCCTGTTGAACAGGGGCAGAAAAATTGGGCCTGTGGTGATGGTGGTGGTGTTGCCACAACACTGTAAGCCCTCACAGTTACTCTTGGTGGGCGCAGGAATGCTGACACAATCCTCCTCCTCCTCGTCCTCTTCCTGTGTGATGGGTGGGACAGAAGGAACGCTGTCTGGGTAAAGGGGGCCTTGAGAGGCAAGGAAGTCCTCCTCTTCCTGCCTCTGTTCTGCCTCAAGTGCCCTGTCCATTATTCCACGCAGCGTATGCTCCAACAGGTGGACAAGAGGTACAGGGTCACTGATGCATGCACTGTCACTGCTCACCATCCTTGTGGCCTCCTCAAATGGTGCCAGGACAGTGCATGCATCCCTGATCATGCCCCACTGGCGTGGTGAAAAAAACTCGAGCTCCTCTCACCCTGTCCTGGTGCCGTAGTCGCACAGGTACTCATTGATGGCCCTCTGCTGCGTGTGCAGCCACTGCAGCATGGCAAACGTTGAGTTCCACCTGGTGGGCATGTCACATATAAGGCGGTTCTTGGGCAGGTTCAACTCCTTTTGCAGCTCAGCCAGCCGAGCACTAGCATTATATGATCTGCGGAAATGCACACAGACTTTCCTGGCCTGCCTCAGGACATCCTGTAAGCCCTGCCCAAGAACCGCTGCACCACCAGGTTAAGGACGTGAGCCACACAGGGCACATGGGTCAGTTGTCTCTGTCGGAGGGCGGAGAGGAGGTTGGTGCCATTGTCGCAAACCACCATTCCTGGCTTAAGCTGGCGTGGCGTCAACCACCTCTCGGCCTGCCCCTGCAGAGCTGACAGAACCTCTGCCCCAGTGTGGCTCCTGTCCCCCAAACACACCAGTGCAAGCACGGCATGGCATCTTTTTGCCTGCGTATTTGCGTAGCCCCTTGAATGCCTACGGAGCAGAAACAGAAACAAATAACGGTTTTTTTTTCAATTTTTTTTATTTGTTGCGCAAAAAATAAAAAAAATCGCAGAGGTGATCAAATACCATCAAAAGAAAGCTCTATTTGTGGGAACAAAATGATAAAAAATTTGTTAGGGTACAGTGTTGCATGACCGCGCAATTGTCATTCAAATTGCGACAGCGCTGTGTAACGACAGGCGTTAACGTCGTTTAAATATATTCCATTCCCGAACACACAGCAGCTACCAGACACTCCAACCAGCTGAATAAGACCCCATACAAATATTTCTCCCCGCACTAACGAGGCAACGCTCTGTGTTGAAGTTCCAAAACAGGGAATGAATCTTTATTGCAAAACATGGTAACACACCTTGGGGAACAGGGCGGGTTAAACTGTCCAATGACAATGGTGATACAGGTCAAGTGTGTTCAAACTTCTCCTTCAGTAAACAGTCTTAGCAGGAGGGGTTGCTGGAGTGATTTCCCCCCCCCCCTTCCTCACAGCAAGACTCTTAAACATCCCATAATAGGCAGCCAGACAGTCTACCAGCTCCAATCCATATCACCACAAACAACAATGAAAAGGTCTTTGGAAGCTAGTCTGGATTCATTAACATTACAACAGGCATCCAGGTGGATTAACCACTTAAGCCCCGGACCATTTGGTAGCTAGAGGACCAGAGGTGAATTCAGAATTGTCAGGGTCACCTGTGGCCAGGTGACAGATGCACACCGTAGGGGGACAGGAGTGCACCGCGAGGTAGTGAACCCTATGGCTGGCTTCTGTGGATAGGAAACTGGGTGGTTGTGGAAAGCGGGACCAGAGGAGCACAACCGGGATCCCAACGGAAGCGAGAGCCAAGATTCCCCAGGGCGCGGAGTCTAAGACCCAGCTGGTCTTCTCCAGGGCCTCTAGTGGTGAGGATGTTACGCTGCAGGCTGGGACCAGGTCGCGGCCCCTGGAGTTTCCTAGCTCACGCCCCGTAGGATAAGGGGAAGCAGCAGCACACGATAGAGAGAACCGAATAACAAGCCGAAGGTCAGGGGCCACAAGCAGACAAGGATAACGAAGAACGAGCCGAAGGTCAAGGGTCACGAGCAGACAGGGATGGTCGGGGACAAGCCAATAACGTAACAGAGAGACAGACGTAGCACACGGCAGGCAGGAACCCAAACACACAATGCCTAACAAACACGTTGATCAGCAAAGCAGGCTTGCAGTGCACAGGTTAATATAGTGTTCAGTGATAGGGCCTGGGGTGGAGTCAGGCTGGGAGGAGATTATAAAGGAAGCCAGGTGAAGGAGGTCTGGTCTCTAGATGAACACATGAGGAGGAAGGTAAGATGGCAGACAGACATTAATGCATATCCATGACAGTACCCTCCCTCTTACGAGGCCTCCCCCTTCCCCGCCTGGGCCCAGGTTTAGAGGGAAACTTCAGATGAAACTCCTTTAACAGACGAGGTGCAAAGACCTCAGATGCAGTGATCCAAGACCTCTCCTCAGGACCAAACCCTTTCCAATGAACGAGGTACTGAAGAACGCCTTTACAGAGTCGGGAGTCCAGAATTTGACTGATCTCGTACTCCTGATTATCCTCAGAGACAGGCGCCACGGTAGGAAGAGGACGAGAGAATTTATTGAGGACTAAAGGCTTTAGAAGAGCAACATGAAAGGAGTTAGTGATTTTAAGGCTCTTAGGAATCTGGAGTTTGAAACAAACCGGATTCAGTTTAGCAGTTACCGTGTATGGACCGATGAATCGTGGAGCAAACTTCAGAGAAGGAACTCGGAGCTTGATGTTCCTGGTAGAGAGCCAGACTTTGTCCCCTGGCTGAAGAGAAGGCGGTTTACGCCTGCGGCGGTCGGCAAAGCCTTTGAATTTTTCAGCAGCTGCCCGGAGGGAATCATGAACGTGACCCCAAACGGAATTGAGAGACTCCTGAACCGAAGCCAAAGCTGGAATGTCTGGAGAACAGATCATAGGAAGAGGAAGTTGAGGGTGTTTTCCATAAACTGTGAAAAAGGGTGTCTTCTGCGAACTGGTATTCACATGATTGTTATGGGAGAATTCTGCCCACGGGAGTAGAGAGGACCAATCGTCATGGTGAGAAGACACAAAGGTGCGAAGAAAGACCTCTAACTCCTGATTAACCCTCTCAGTCTGTCCATTGGATTGGGGATGGTAAGAAGAAGAAAAATCCAAGACAATATTGAGGGATTTGCAAAAGGCTCTCCAAAAACGAGACGTGAATTGGACTCCCCTGTCGGAAACAATATGAGAAGGGACCCCATGTAGGCGGAGAATTTCTCGAATGAAAATGGGAACCAAGGCAGGGGCAGAAGGAAGACCAGGAAGAGGAACAAAATGAGCCATCTTGGAGAATCGATCGATTACCACCCAAATGACTGTATTATTCTCAGACAGTGGGAGATCGGTGATAAAATCCATGGCAATATGGGCCCAGGGTTCCTTAGGAATAGGCAAGGGCATGAGGAGACCAGCAGGAGCTTGTGTGGAGGATTTGGACTGAGCACAGACATGACAAGCTTTAACGTAGTCTTTGACGTCTGAGCGGAGATTAGGCCACCAGTAGTGACGACTGATGAGTAGGAAGGATCGGAGGAATCCAGAATGCCCTGCCACCTTGGAATCATGTCCCCAACGAAGGATCTTAGCTCTTAGCTCAGTGGGGACAAAGGTCTTACCAGGCGGAATTTTAGACTTCAGGGTGGTAGAGTGGGCAACAATGCATGAGGTGGGAATGATCGGCTCAGGTTCAGGGGCGGACTCCTCGTCCAAAGTGTCAAATGACCTAGAGAGCGCATCAGCCCGACCGTTGCAGGAACCAGGTTTGTAGGTAATCGTGAAATTAAAACGGGCAAAGAAGAGACTCCACCTGGCCTGTCTAGGATTCAGACGTTTAGCATTCTGTAGATACTGTAAATTCTTGTGATCGGTAAAGATCGTTATGGAGTGAGGGGAACCCTCCAAGAGATGACGCCACTCCTCTAACGCCAATTTAATTGCGAGAAGTTCCCGATCACCGATGGCATAATTCCTCTCTGCCTGAGAATTTTTTTTGGAGAAGAACGCACATGGTTGGCGTCTCTTCTCAAAGATTTGAAGAAGCACAGCTCCCACCCCCATTGAGGAAGCGTCCACTTCAATAAAAAATGCATTCCCAGGATTTGGTCTCCTCAAGAGGGGGCCAGAAACAAAGGCCTGTTTCAGGTTGTGAAATGCAGAGACAGCTTCGGGAGGCCAGTCTCTGGCATTCACACCCTTCTTGGTCAAAGCGATAATAGGCGCGGCAATGGAAGAGTAATTCCTTATGAACTGCCTATAATAATTAGTGAAGCCAAGAAAGCGCTGTGTGGCCTTGAGGCTAGCAGGAAGAGGCCAGTTGGTGATAGCCAAGACCTTCCCAGGGTCCATACGAAGCCCCGAACATGAGACAAAGCACCCCAAAAACAGGACCTCAGAACATTCAAAGGAACATTTCTCCAGCTTGGCATAGAGATTGTTCTCTCTAAGACGTTGAAGTACAGTGCGGACATGGTTTCTGTGGACGAGCAGATTTTCAGAAAAGATCAGAATGTCATCCAGATAGATGACAACAAACTGGTACAGCAGATCTCTGAAGATTTCATTGACAAAGTTTTGAAACACGGCTGGAGCATTACACAGACCAAAAGGCATCACCAGATATTCGTAATGCCCGTCTCTAGTGTTAAATGCAGTCTTCCATTCGTCACCCTCCCGTATTCGAATGAGATTGTACGCGCCTCTGAGATCCAACTTGGTGAAAATGGAGGCACCCTTCAACCTATCGAATAGCTCAGATATTAAGGGTAAGGGGTATCGACTTTTAATAGTAACCGCATTTAAACCCCGATAATCGATGCAGGGTCTTAAGGTACCATCCTTTTTGGCAACAAAAAAGAACCCTGCCCCTGCAGGCGATGAGGATTTCCGGATGAACCCTCTCTCCAGATTCTCTGCTACATACTCCGACATGGCCTGGGTCTCTGGGATGGACAGAGGGTAGGTACGACCCCTGGGTAGAGTTGCTCCGGGGACAAGATCAATAGCACAGTCAAAAGACCTGTGGGGAGGAAGCACCTCAGCTGATTTTTTACAGAACACATCCCGGTAATCGCTGTATGCGGCGGGAAGATCAGAAGAAACAGAAGTGGCAGCAACCGGAAGACTCTCCTTGGGGGTCACCTTGAGAAGACACGACGAGAAACATGAGGAACCCCAGGCCAGGATCTGCCCAGAGACCCAGTCCACATGTGGAGAGTGGAGCTGTAGCCAAGGGAGGCCCAATACAACTGGGGTAGAGGCCTTGGGTAGAATAAGAAAGGATATCCACTCCTGGTGGAGAATCCCTACCGACATCCTAATGGGTAGCGTCTGGAAGCGAATAGGGCCCCCTGGGAGAACAGTGCCATCAATTGCCGAGACTACCAATGGGGTAGTGAGAGGTGAAAGGGTAAGCTTCATAGAAGAAGCAGTTCTCCAATCCATGAAATTGCCGGCAGCCCCGGAATCCAGGTATGCAAGGGTTGACTGAGGAGAAGTGCCTACATGAAGGGACACCGGCAAGAGCAGGCGAGAAGGTGATGTTTCTGGGTCCAATACTCCACCTTCCAAATGTATTAGACCCGAGCGTTTCCCGGACGAAGCGAGCAGGAGTCACGAAAATGACCCTTGCCCCCACAATAGAGGCACAAGCCCAGAGTTCTGCGCCTAGCACGTTCTTCGGGGGTTAGTCTGGTCCGGCCCAGCTGCATAGGTTCTTCAGCAGGTAGAGGATGCTCCACAGAATGAAGGGAGGGGAGCTCAGACTGGCTAGGACCCAGAGAGTGCTGGCGTCTTTTTTCTAAGGACCTCTCTTGAAAACGAATGTCGATCTGGTTGCATAATGAAATTACATCGTCCAGACCGACGGGAATGGCTCTTCCCGCTAATTCGTCTTTCACTCGGTCAGAGAGGCCATGTAAAAAGGTAGCGACCAGGGCCTCATTATTCCAGCTCAATTCAGCTGTGTGGATACGGAACTGAAGAGCATATTGCCCCACTGAACTAGATTCTTGGCGAAGACGTAAGACAGCACTAGCCGCTGAAGAAGCCCGAGCCGGCTCTTCGAAGATATTACGAAAGAGCTTCAAGAATTCGGACAGACTGGAAACCACCGGATCGTTCCTCTCCCACAGGGGGGCAGCCCAGGCCAAAGCTTCACCGGAGAGGAGGGAAATGATATAGGCTACCTTAGCCCGGTCAGATAGGAAGCTTTGAGGCTGAAGCTCAAAATGAATAGTGCATTGGCTGAGAAACCCCCTGCAGGCCTTGGAGTCCCCAGAGAAACGGAACGGAGCTGGCAATCTTAGTGAGTGTGAGGCTGCGACTGGTGCGATAGGTACAGCCGCTGGTTGTACTTGGGGTTGCGGATTCGGGGTTCCCAAGGAGACCTGAAGCTGCTCGAATCGAGAAGCCAGATCCTGGAGGAATCGCATCACCTGGGTCTGATTTGATTCCTGGGTCTCAAGTCTGCGAACTATGCCCTGCAATGGATCATCCGCGGGAAGCGGGATGTCAGCCGGGTTCATGGCTGATCAAACTGTCAGGGTCACCTGTGGCCAGGTGACAGATGCACACCGTAGGGGGACAGGAGTGCACCGCGAGGTAGTGAACCCTATGGCTGGCTTCTGTGGATAGGAAACTGGGTGGTTGTGGAAAGCGGGACCAGAGGAGCACAACCGGGATCCCAACGGAAGCGAGAGCCAAGATTCCCCAGGGCGCGGAGTCTAAGACCCAGCTGGTCTTCTCCAGGGCCTCTAGTGGTGAGGATGTTACGCTGCAGGCTGGGACCAGGTCGCGGCCCCTGGAGTTTCCTAGCTCACGCCCCGTAGGATAAGGGGAAGCAGCAGCACACGATAGAGAGAACCGAATAACAAGCCGAAGGTCAGGGGCCACAAGCAGACAAGGATAACGAAGAACGAGCCGAAGGTCAAGGGTCACGAGCAGACAGGGATGGTCGGGGACAAGCCAATAACGTAACAGAGAGACAGACGTAGCACACGGCAGGCAGGAACCCAAACACACAATGCCTAACAAACACGTTGATCAGCAAAGCAGGCTTGCAGTGCACAGGTTAATATAGTGTTCAGTGATAGGGCCTGGGGTGGAGTCAGGCTGGGAGGAGATTATAAAGGAAGCCAGGTGAAGGAGGTCTGGTCTCTAGATGAACACATGAGGAGGAAGGTAAGATGGCAGACAGACATTAATGCATATCCATGACAAGAATTTTGCACTGCGCTGCTTTAACTGTAAATTGTGCGGACATGCAATGTTGTACCCAAACAAAATTTGCGTCCTTTTCTTCCCACAAATAGAGCTTTCTTTTAATGGTATTTGATTGCCTCTGCGATTTTCATTTTTTGCGATATAAACGGAAAAAGACCGAAAATTTTGAAAAAAAATGATATTTTCTACTTTTTGTTATAAGAAAAATCGAATAAACTCAATTTTAGTCATACATTTAGGCCAAAATGTATTCAGCCACATGTCTTTAGTAAAAAAAATGTCAATAAGTGTATATTTATCGGTTTGCGCAAAAGTTATAGCGTTTACAAACTAGGGTACATTTTCTGGAATTTACACAGCTTTAAATTTATGACTGCCTATCTCATTTCTTGAGGTGCTAAAATGGCAGGGCAGTACAAAACCCCCCAAATGACCCCATTTTGGAAAGTAGACACCCCAAGGAAATTGCTGAGAGGCATGTTGAGCCCATTGAATATTTTTTTTTTTTTGTCCCAAGTGATTGAATAATGACAAAAAAAAAATAACAAAAAGTTGTCACTAAATGATATATTGCTCACACATGCCATGGTTATATGTGGAATTGCACCCCAAAATACATTTTGCTGCTTCTCCTGAGTACTGGGATACCACATGTGTGGGACTTTTTGGGAGCCTAGCCACGTACGGGACCCCGGAAACCAAGCACCGCCTTCAGGATTTCTAAGGGCGCAAATTTTTGATTTCACTCCTCACTACCTATCACAGTTTTGAAGGCCATAAAATGCCAAAATAGCACAAAACCCCCCCAAATGACCCCATTTTGGAAAGTAGACACCCCAAGCTGTTTGCTGAGAGGCATGGTGAGTATTTTACAGCTCTCATTTGTTTTTGAAAATGAAGAAAGAATTTTTTTTTTTTCAATTTTCAAAACTTTGTGACAAAAAGCGAGATCTGCAAAATACTCACAATACCTCTCAGCAAATAGCTTGGGGTGTCTACTTTCCAAAATGGGGTCATTTGGGGGGGGTTTTGTGCCATCTGGGCATTCCATGGCCTCCGAAACTGTGATAGGCAGTGAGAAGTGAAATCAAAAATTTACACCCTTAGAAAGCCTGAAGGCGGTGCTTGGTTTTTGGGGTTCCGTACGCGGCTAGGCTCCCAAAAAGTCTCACACATGTGGTATCCTTGTACTCAGGAGAAGCAACAGAATGTATTTTGGGGTGTAATTCCACATATGCCCATGGCATGTTTGAGCAATATATCATTTAGTGACAACTTTGTGCAAAAAAAAAAAAAAAATTGTCTTTTTTCCGCAACTTGTGTCAACATATAAAATATTCCATGGACTCGACATGCCTCTCAGTATATAGCTTGGGGTGTCTACTTTCCAAAATGGGGTCATTTGGGGGGGGTTTTGAACTGTTCTGGCATTTTATACACAACATTAGGAAGCTTACATCCACTCTTCTAACCACTTGAAGACAAAGCCCTTTCTGACACTTTTTGTTTACATGAAAACATATATTTTTTTGCAGGAAAATTATGTTGAACCCCCAAACATTATATATATTTTTAAAGCAAAGGCCCTACAGAATAAAATGGTGGGTGTTGCATTTTTTTTTCTACACAGTATTTGCGCAGCGATTTTTCAAACGCATTTTTTGGGGAAAAAATACACTTTTTTTTATTTTAATGCACTAAAACACACTATATTGCCCAAATGTTTGATGAAATAAAAAAGATGATCTTAGGCCGAGTACATAGATACCAAACACGACATGCTTTAAAATTTCGCACAAACGCGCATTGGCGACAAACTACATACATTTTTAAAAGCCTTTACAGGTTACCCCGTTAGATTTACAGAGGAGGTCTACTGCTAAAATTACTGCCCTCGATCTGACCTTCGCGGTGATACCTCACATGCATGGTGCAATTGCTGTTTACATATGACGCCAGACCGACGCTTGCGTTCGCCATTGGGCAAGAGCAGGGCAGGACAGGGGTGCTTTTTTTTTTTTTTTTTTTTTTATTATTAATTTTGCTTTTTTATTTTATTTTTAAATTGTTCCTTCCATGTTTTTTTTTTTTATCATTTTTATTGTTATCTCAGGGAATGTAAATATCCCCTATGATAGTAATAGGTAGTGACAGGTACACTTTTTTTGAAAAAACTGGGGTCTAGACCCTAGATCTTTCCTCTGCCCTCAAAGCATCTGACCACACCAAGATCGGTTTGATAAAATGCTTTCCCAATTTCCCAATGGCGCTTTTTATATCCGGGGGGGGGGGGACATTCCCTCCCACTGCTTGTAAAAGCAGTCCAGAGGCTAATTAGCCACTAGGGTTGCTTTTACATTAAAGCCGGCCGCTGGCTGAAAAGAATGATACCAAGATGATACCTAAACCCGCAGGCATCAATCTGGTATAACCATTCAAAGTCCAGCAACATACCAGTACGTTGCTGGTCCTTGTTGGACATGTATTGTAATCTTTTTTTTTCATGCAGCCAGGTGGCTGAACGAAAAAAGAGATTGATCGGTGGGTATGCCCACCATTAGAATACCGCCCTTCATCCACCCACTTCTAATGATGGGCATACATGCACCATTTATATATGCCGAAGCATGGGGGCATCCTCCCGCAAAAAAGTTATGCCGCACACACATGGTCGGACTTTTCCACGGGCAGGCCTCCGTCGGAATTTCGACCGTATGTACGCGGCATTAGGAGCAAAATCGCTCCTCCGCCCCTGCTGCCCCAATGCTTCGGCATATTTGCTTCTTTTTTTTTTTAACTGTGGTGGTGAAATCACCTCCTACAGCACTGGAGTCGCAGGGATCAGGCCTGTCTCTGCGAACGCTGCAGTTATGTGTGTTGTGTTTTGCAAGTGACAGTGATCGATCGATACTGCACTTGGGTGGCCTGGGCTGGACGGAGGGGCAAAACGCAGGTGCTAGCAGGTATCTGGGCTGATCCCGCTAACACTGCATTTTTGGGAACCCTAAACTGCTGGGGACGCTAGTATAGATCTGATCAGATCAGATATTGATCTGTTCAGATACTATACCACTAAGGGAGGTGTATGCTTCACGCGTGGGTGTTAGCGTTACTGGCACTAACCTGACGCTGCCTGGGGTGTGACGCAGACCCTCTCTGACGCTAAAACCTAATTGATATCACCCGCCGGGCGATCAGGGGGTTAAACCTTTATTGGGTTATATACGGCGGGTGCCCTGACACTATAAAAAGCAAACTAACTAACCAGCGTCACCCGTAACACTTATATGATGATTACTGGTGAAAGGGTTAACTAGGGGCAATTAGGGGGTTAAAACCTTTATTAGATAATATATGGGGGTACCTGACGCTATAAAAACCTGCGGCGAACCTAAAAAAAATTACTGGCTACCGATCTGCATCACCGACGCTAAGACATCGATCAGAAAAATGATCGCTTAGCGACAGTGGTGATAGGGGGTGAAAGGGTTACCTGGGGGGCGATCAAGGGGGTTAAACCTTTATTAGATAATTTATGGGGGTACCCGACGCTATAAAAACCTGCGGCGAACCTAAAAAAAAAATACTGGCTACCGATCAGCATCACCGACGCTAAGACATCGATCAGAAAAACGATCGCTTAGTGACAGTGGTGATAGGGGGTGAAAGGGTTACCTGGGGGGCGATCAAGGGGGTTAAACCTTTATTAGATAATTTATGGGGGTACCCGACGCTATAAAAACCTGCGGCGAACCTAAAAAAATTACTGGGTACCGATCTGCATCACCGACGCCAAGACAGTGATCAGAAAAAACAATTGCTTAGTGACAGTGGTGATAGGGGGTGAAAGGGTTACCTGGGGGGCGATCAAGGGGGTTAAACCTTTATTAGATAATTTATGGGGGTACCCGACGCTATAAAAACCTGTGGCGAACCTAAAAAAAAATACTGGCTACCGATCAGCATCACCGACGCTAAGACATCGATCAGAAAAACGATCGCTTAGTGACAGTGGTGATAGGGGGTGAAAGGGTTACCTGGGGGGCGATCAAGGGGGTTAAACCTTTATTAGATAATTTATGGGGGTACCCGACGCTATAAAAACCTGCGGCGAACCTAAAAAAAATTACTGGGTACCGATCTGCATCACCGACGCCAAGACAGCGATCAGAAAAATGATCGCCAAGCGACGGCGGTGCTAGGGGGTGAAAGGGTTATCTGGGGGGTGATCAAGGGGTTAAACCTTTATTAGGGGGGGTTAGGGGGCTACACTGGACCTAAAACTAAATGTAGTGACACTTTTACAGTCACAAATGTCACTGATTGCAGTGACCATTTATTTACTGATCACTGCAATCAGTGACATTTGTGACTGTAAAAGTGTCACTACATTTAGTTTTAGGTCCAGTGACACTGTGACTGGGGGCTGGGGGGTGATCTGGGGGGGCTGGGGGGTGATCTGGGGGGGCCTGGGGGGCGATTTATGTGCCTATGTGTGCTGGTGTTAGTGTAGTGTTAGTGCACTGACCTGTGTGTCTTCTCTTGTACGACGCTCGGTATATGTGAGCGCCGCACAGGAGATGACATCACTTCCTCCTGCTTTTTCTATCTGTGTAAACAGTACACAGACAGAGGGGGCATTTCTATTCGCCGGGAGCGATCGCGGGGGGGTGGTCGGAATCGAACGGCCGCCCCCCCATCTCGGAACGCTCCCAGACGAATTCCGACCGCTCACTGTACAGAAGGGGGGTCCGATCGGACCCCCCAACTGTACAAAGGCAATCACGTATGCTCTACGTGATTGTGCCTGTCGGTGCCATTGTGCCGACGTATATATACAGTGAGCGGTCGTTAAGTGGTTAATATTACAGACCCATTTTAAAGCAATCCAAGACATATTCTTAATGTCCATTATTTTCTTGCTCACCCTGTGCCCAAAGTGACCCCTGTCACGCTGAAAGCTGAAAATTGGCCTGGGCAGGAAGGTGCGCAAGTGCCTGGTATTGAAGTGGTTAAAGCGTAAGTCCACCCTAACACTAAAATCTCTACATCTACAGACACCCACGATCTAACACTAACCTATCTAACCCTGTAAAGAAGAATAAAAAAGGGGAAAAAAAGAAGGGTTTTTTTGGGACTTTAAATGAGGTTCAGGGGCCGTTCAGATCCCCTCCTCCATCCCGGGTTTAGTATTCAAAAAGGAAAGTAGAGGGCTGGACTTTGTATGAGGCACACGGACACAAAGAGATAACTTTGATGGAGGACAGCTTTTAATTGGTTCAAATCGCAATACAATTTCACATTTAAATTTTATGCATTTTGCTATATATCAATACTTTTATTATATTTCATCCGAACCAAATATTGCACAATAGTAAATAGTTAATAAATATTCCATCATGGATATTTCATATATTTGCAGATACACAGTACATATCTTCCAGACATTGCAGTCGCTACCTATGCAACTTGGTAATCCACTAAAACATTTTTTTTTAAAAAAGGAGACATAAGCAGGGGGGGATTTGGTATATATTGGAAGGAACTTCCATAAAGGTTGAGGGGTATATACACTTATCGGTAGATATTAGCTCTATGCATTTCGGGCCTTGCGGGCCACTCATCAGGAGCAAAAACCGAAGTGATCATCTGGAGATGAAAAAGACAGATACATTTTAATGATCTAAAAGAATGCTACAGAGCTGGTGGGCAAACATAGAATAGGAGAAAAATCCCCCACCCATACATTTAACCCACAGAACTTTCGGATGCGTCTGCATGGGGGTGGTGTGTCCACGAGAGTCACGGACCAGCCAGAGGGCGTCACAACCAGGAGCTGGGGAGGCATGGCAGGGCGACAACGACCCATACTGACAACGCCCCGTGAGGGTGGAAAAATAAGATTCAAAGTGGTTGTGAGCTATGTAGGGTAACCCCAAATGTGGGGACCTCTGTGAAAAAAGAAAAGAAATTAAAACTGTCACATTGAAAAAATGTTGTAACACTAAAAGCTGTGTGTATCTGTATGTGAAAAAGTGGTGTGTGTCAGGGTGTGGGGGAGGGTAGTGTGAGGTGAGAGGACATTAATTAGGCAGGGAAAGAAAAGAAAAAGGGAGAAAAAGAAACAGAGAAAAGGCTGAGAAAAAAAAAGGGAGCAATAAAAGGGATTAAAGATAAGAAAGCCAAATAGTGAGTGAATATTGGGAAGAGAAGAAGATACCTGTTGCAAAGTGGAGAAGACATACAGATAAAAAAGCCAGATAGTGTGTGAATATTGAGGAGAAAAGAAAATACCTGTTGCAAAGTGAAGAGAGCAGTGATGTGTGTGATCCTGAGTGTAGGGCCCAACAAAGGGAGAGGCTTATATGGGAAGTGCCGCCATAACCACGCCCCCAACGTCACACTGACACATGCAAGTGGGGGAGAGAGGAGGGAAGGCGCCATCAACCAGGCCGCAAGACCAGGCGAGATGCGCCCAACCAACCAATCATTCCCCCCTGCGCGCCAGCTATGGAACACACTAACGTCGGTGGTGCAGTGCCCGAAGGACACCGCACGCCCGGTGTGCTATGCGTGACGTCGACGCGCAGTGGCTGAACCCCCACTCACCCCAGGCCACAACAAGGCGAAGGGAGAGGGGGGGACCCCAGTGCACGTCGCAGCTCCCTGAAGCGAAGGCGACTGTCTTTTTCATCTCCAGATGATCACTTCGGTTTTTGCTCCTGATGAGCGGCCCGCAAGGCCCGAAATGCATAGAGCTAATATCTACCGATAAGTGTATATACCCATCAACCTTTATGGACGTTCCTTCCAATATATACCAAATCCCCCCCTGCTTATGTCTCCTTTTTAAAAAAAAAATGTTTTAGTGGATTACCAAGTTGCATAGGTAGCGACTGCAATGTCTGGAAGATATGTACTGTGTATCTGCAAATATATGAAATATCCATGATGGAATATTTATTAACTATTTACTATTGTGCAATATTTGGTTCGGATGAAATATAATAAAAGTATTGATATATAGCAAAATGCATAAAATTTAAATGTGAAATTGTATTGCGATTTGAACCAATTAAAAGCTGTCCTCCATCAAAGTTATCTCTTTGTGTCCGTGTGCCTCATACAAAGTCCCGCCCTCTACTGTAAAGAAGAAATCGCTACACAGTGGAACCTCGGATTGCGAGAAACACGGTTAACGAGCGTTTCGCAATACGAGCACTGTTTTAAAAAAAATCCTGACTCGGTTTACGAGTGTTGCCTCGCAAAACGAGCAGGATTCAAGCCAAAGCGGTGTGCAATACCACGTTTGGCCTGAGGTGGGGGGGCGCCGGAGCCGAGCAGAGACGAACGGCGCCGATCGGAAATGCTCGTAAAATCTCAGAAATACTCAGTTCCTGAGCCTTTCCGAGTTCAGCCGAGGTGTCCTCGGGCCTTTCCGAGTGTCTCCAAAGCTCTCCGGCGCCCCCGCCTCTGGCCACATCCGGTATTGCATGCCATTGAAGTCAATGCGGAACAAATTATTTTCGTTTCCATTGACTTCAATGGGGAAACTCGCTTTGATATGCGAGTACTTTGGATTACGAGCATTCTCCTGGAACGGATTATGCTCGTAATCCAAGATTCCACTGTACATACCTTTTTTTGAAGCCGATCCAGTCTCCAGCGGCGGAAGCTCTGCAGAAGACACAGCCGACAACGGCTGTGAAATGAATGGGGAGTGACGTCACCCATAGAGTTACTATGGGGTTCTGATGGAGGCTGTGTCCTCTGCACCCGCCTCCACAGCGAAACCGCCGCTGAAAGCTCAGCGTGGGATCAGGTCGGATCGGCTTCAAAAAAGGTATGTATAGCGATTTCTTCTTTACAGGGTTAGATAGGTTAGTGTTAAGATTGTGGATGTCTGTAGATGTAGAGATTTTAGTGTTAGGGTGGACTTCTACTTTAAGTTCTTCTTTTTTCCTAGGATAAAGTTTAAAGATGAACTCCAGGAATTAAAGCGATATTAACCACTTCAGCCCCGGAAGGATTTGTCCCCTTAATGATCAGGCCATTTTTTGCGATTCGGCACTGCGTCGCTTTAACTGACAATTGCGCGGTCGTGCGACGTTGTACCCAAACAAAATCAAAGCCCTTTTTTTCCCACAAATAGAGCTTTCTTTTGGTGGTATTTGATTACCTCCGCGGCTTTTATTTTTTGCACTACAAAACAAAAAAAAGAGCGATCATTTTGAAAAAAAAAACAATATATATTTTACTTTTTGCTATAATAAATATCCCCCAAAAAAAGTAAAAAAAAACAATTTATTCATCAGTTTAGGCCGATATGTATTCTTCTACATATTTTTGGTAAAAAATAAAAAAATGCATTGGTTTGCGTCTACAAAATAGGGGATATATTTATGGCATTTTTACTATAAACTTTTTTTTCTTTTCTTTTTTTTATTAGGAATGGTGGTGATCAGTGATTTTTAGCGGGACTGGGACATTGCGCACAGATCGGACACTTTTTTGAGACCAGTGACATTTATACAGCGATCGGTGCTATAAAAATGCACTGATTACTGTATAAATGACACTGGCAGGGAAGGCGGCGATCAAAGTGTTAACTGTTCCCTGGGAGGTGTTTCTAACTGTGGGGGGAGGGGACTGACTGGGAGTAGAGAGAGATCGCTGTTCCTGATCACTAGAAACAGCAGATCTCTCTCTACTCCCTGTCAGAACGGGGATCTGTCTGTTTACTAGAGCTGCAACTAACGATTACTTTCATAATCGATTAGTTGGCCGATTATTGTTTAGATTAATCGATTAATAACCTTAAAAAATAAAGAAAAAAAAAACGGTAATTTTACTGCGATTTGCATTTTTACATTTTTTTTGGCCAATCTGTTGTTGGGCAGATTAAAAAACACAAATTGCAGCAAAAACGCATTATTACATGCTTTTCTGCAGCTTCTCCATTGAAGTGGGCGGCACAGTGGCATAGTGGGTAGCACTTTCGCCTAGCAGTAAAAAGGGTCGCTGGTTCGAATCCCAACTACTACCAAGACACTACCTGCCTGGAGTTTGCATGTTCTCCCTGTGCCTGCGTGGGTTTCCTCCCGCAAAACCGGTTTCCTCCCACACTCCAAAGACATGCTGGTAGGTTAATTGGCTTCTGTCTAAATTGGTCCTGGTATATGAATGTGAGTTGGGGACCTTGGATTGTGGGCTCCTTGAGGGTAGGGACCGATGTGAATGTGTGATGTATGTGTGGAGCACTGCGTATATTGACGGCGCTATGTGGGTACCTTAAATAAATAATAATATAATAGATGAGCATCTTAATGAGACACAATGCACAGGGATAGGAGAATTGTAGACACACACCCACACTCACTCAGGTTGAACTGGATGGACTGGTGTCTTTATTCAACCTTACTAAGGCCCCTTTCACACTGAGGCGTTGAAAAAAACGCTAAAAAATGATGCGTTTTTTTACCGCGATTTTACCACGTTTTTACCGTGTTCGCGGTAAAAATAGGGCTAACGCATATGCGTTTTTACCGCGTTTTTGCGGTCAAAATTATTATTTGGTATCCCACAATCCTCCACTCTACTGCGGTCATGTGACCTTCCCACAGCTTCTGGGTGTTTTTTACAGCGTTTTTACCGCGGTACTCGTTCATTTCAATGGGGATAGGCGTTTGTAACGGGAAGGCCCGGGGAACTCAGAATCGCTTAGGAAGTATGAAATACCCTTGCTCCAGCTTCCCCAATGGCTCTTATGTGTCAATGATGTGTGGGTGGAGCTGGGCCCTTGTTCATGTTAACTAATGTGTATTGAATTGTGTATAAAGTTACAATGTTTTTCAATAAAGAAGTCATTCTACCCCAGAAGAATACAGAGTGCGTCTCGTTTCTTCCAGAGGGATTGGTTCCTATGGGAAGGGGTCGCCTGGCTGTGGAATATTGGTAGCGAGTGGATGTGTGTCCAGGAGAGAGGGACAGCGGAGACGGCGTTTGACCCCCTTCGTATTTGGGGTGGCGTTACAGCGTTTTTACAGCGCTATTTTATGCGCCCCAAAGATGCTCCAAAAAAGCTGTTTGCAGGATTTTTTTCCAACGCACAGCCAGCAAAACGCCTCAGTGTGAAAGCCCTCAGGGCTTTCACATTGAGAATGATGGGGCAGGATTATTTCAGGCGTTTTTACAGCGCTGTTTTTACCGCAAAAACGCGGATTGTTCCCGATTGGTGTGCTATTACTTTGTGGAACGTTTCGCAGAATGGTTCACGAAATATCGTCGTTTTTGCAGCGAAATTTGTCCCATA